>JAJHSJ010000012.1:40692893-41045495 GCA_021015155.1 Magnolia officinalis
GATATTGGAAGATATTCTGGCTAAACCTGGATAAAGAGGAATGGGGATTGTCTAATATCCAATGATCTAACCAGAATCTAATCCTCGACCATTTACCAACCTAAAAGAGACACCCTCAAAGAAGGTGGCCTTAAGGGTAGAAATGGCTTTCCAAATACAAGAAGCTCGGTAATTGGAGGGTTTGGTGAACCATCCACCGTCCTCTAAACCAGTTTGGTGTCATTAACTCTTCACTACTCACATGTAGACTTATAAACTTCATTATATATTGATATTAGATATTTGGAAGCCTAAATATACGAGTTTTATTATTTTAGAGTCAGTCGTAGGTTAACAGTATCAGGCAGCCCAAGACAGCATTCTTATTAAAGAATGGCCCATTACACCATCGAATACAGGTTCAAAACTAGAAAAGAATACATATTTGGGATCCTCACATTTTTCTGGATTTGTCCAATATTTTTTACATTTTTTCCTTATAAAAAAAAAAAAGTCCGAACGTTACAGAGTTGTAACGGCCATTACAAGGGTCGTAAAGGCCATAACAGTCACAAGGCTAGCTGTTATGCTGACTGTTACCATTACCGAATACCTTGCCCACTAGGCCCAAGCTTATTAAATCTATAATAAAATTGCATATGTTACGTATCTTCCTCAATCAAATCTTCCAAGCTAGTCAGCTTTGTCGAGAAGGATCAAATTGAAAGCAACACCATCTAACAAGGGTCCTTTATAGGACTCTGATGCACACGATGAGCGATAGTCTAGAAAAAAGGGAAAAGAAGAAAAAAGAAATGTCTTTTTTCTCCTCATCTAGAATCCACGGTTATGAATATCGGTACTAGGGGGCATATCATCCCAGCCAGAAAAACGATATGATATTAATGTCGCATATTTGTATAAGCCCATATCAGACTGTATTGGCCCATACCAATCGAGATTTTTTTAAAGCCAAAGAATTAAGAAAAAAAATATATCAAGAAAAGGGGGGGAAATGAGATAATAAAGAATCTTTCATTTTTATGTATTTTGGACATGCATATAATCATGTATTAGACCATGCTTTTATAAGAATGTTGTATGTCAGTTTGACCTCTTGAAAATCAATCAAATGGGCCCTAATCGAACACAAACCAGGCACAATTTGGTGAATTGGGCTCATTACATTGAAATACAACAAAAAGAAGATAAAACATCAAAACAAGTGAAGATTTACCCTTCTTTCCAAAATTTCCCATACTGGTCCACTTAAATCATTTATTTTGATCCTAAAATAGATCTAGATATAACTTAAAATGATTTTCAAAGATTTCTAATGGTTTAAATGAAGAGAGAGAGAGAGAGAGAGAGAGAGAGAGAGAGAGAGAGAGAGAATGAGTGAATTTAAATAAAATCAAAATTGGGCTTTATGGGTGTATCAGCATTTAGTGGTCCATATCAAACCGTATCGGTCATTACATTGAAATACAAAAAAAAAAAAAAAAAACACATCCCTTCTTTCTGATTTTTCCATACTAGATTCAAATCATTTGTTTTGATCCTAAAATTGATCTAGATCCATCCTACAATGACTTTCTATGCTTCCTCCATGGTTTACATGAAAAAATAAGAGAAAATGAGTGAATTTAGAAATTTAATATATATATATAGATATATATTATTTTTTTTAATTTCTAATATATATCAAAATCAAGCCTTTATGGGCATATTGGCCCTTAGTAATCCATACCAAACCTGTATCGGTATCGATACGCCCCATATTGGTTGATACGGCCCTTTTTGCAAGAGTGGGCCGAGTCAATCCCGTATCGTATCGGTCGATTTGATACGGATATTGAAAACCATGCTATAATCCTTAATTTGCAATCTCATAATTAAAAACATAACCTTCTATTTACAAAGAGATAATTACCAGAACAAATCAAATAACCAAAAGATACCTAAAAGATGACTAAAGAAAAATAACTAAGACATAAACATGAATATGGTGTTCATCAAGCACACACAAGATTGTGTACACCATTAGTATGGTGCTCTTAAAATACACACAGAGCTATGCACTCCAGCACTCCCCCTCAAGTTCGAGCATGTATATCATGCTAGCCCAACTTGTTGTGCACCTAAGAGTTGCAGGAGAGGCCTGCACTTTCGATGACTCTTGGGATGTGAACCATTTGCACATCCGATGACTACCAAAGGATCTAGCAGCACTTCTGGTGGTTGGGATTTGAATCATTGACTCTTTCGGTGGCTACAACACTTCCAGTGGCAGAGATTTAATTGATGGTTCTTCTTTGATGGCTCTATAATGATTCAACCACAAATCGATGATGGCATTGATTCTGACTAGAAGCCCGGGAGATCTGAATTACGGTAACCTTTTAATGTTTTAGCAATAATGACCCTGTTGAAGGGTTAGAAGGGGGGTGGAACTTGTATGATGATGAACTGACGATGAGTACAAATCTACTCCTTCGTTAGAACTAGTGTTAATTCCTCCTACGTCATCACACTAAAAAGAGAGAGATGGACGGTAGACACTTAAAATAGAAGAGTAAAATCAACCAAGAGGCTTTGATGCCATGTCAAAATAGGAAAAAGAAGAAGAGAATATATTTTTCCCCTCCTCTAGTCTAGAATCCTCTATTTATAATATCCTTGTTAAAAAGATAATCATCTATTTATAAATAGATAATTATCAAAACAAATCAAATAATCAACCGTCGACCTTGCAGAATAGCAGGAGGAACTCGTTGATATTGCTGGGGCTGAACAGCTTGTTGCTGAATTTGAGGATAGGGGTGCTGATAGAATTGTTGCTGCTGCATTGGTTGAGGGAGAAAAGGCTGTTGATAGACCGGTTGTTGTACTCTAGGCTGATACATTTGCCCTTTTATTTGGCTGAACACTTGGGATACCTAAAGATAACTAAAGGATAATTAGTAAGAGATATGCATCAATATGATGTTCATCAGGAACAACAAGACTTTGTATACCATCAATATGGAACTCATCACATATACACAGAACTGTGTACTCTAACAGATAGAGACCAATAATCACAATCTGAACCTCTAATTCCTCTTTAGTGGAGTTCCCAATCATCCAAAGCTTGGATATTTGATTAATCCTTCTTGTAGCAATAGCAACTCGAAGGGGGGAAGTATGTAATTTTGTCTCCCTCTTTGGGCCAAGTTGCTTTCAACTTTTGTCTACAGAAATTTTTTTCATTTTTTAGAATATCACCGTATTTGACTAAAGCTCCTCCCTTGCTTCCCATCATAAATATGGAGAATCCCACTACTTCCTCAAAATGAATAATGGTTGTTACTAATAAGAATTGATCACCTATGAGAAACGACACCACAACTTGTGAGGTCATATCTTTCCAACACTGCCTGTTTGGAACGCAGGATTAGAATGTATTCAATTTGTTTATTGCAATGATTATATGTTTCAAGAATGGTCAGTTAGTACCATTGATTTATGCCAATTCAATACCATGTTTGGGATTCGTGGTGCATAACACAGCACCAAGGTCGATGTTGATGTGGCAAAGTTCTATGGGCCCCACCATGATGTGTTATATCCACACCATTCATCCATTTTGCATGAGCCCAAAAATGTGGCTGATCCAAAGTTCAAGTGGACCACACCAAAGAAAGCAGAGGGACAATGACGCCCACCGTTGAAACCTTCTTAGGGCCCACCAATTTTATTTTATTTTATTGTCATCCAACCTATTCATAAGGTCACACAAACCTAGATGAAGAGTAAATGCAAATATCAGCTTGATCCGAAACTTTTGTGGCCCCCAAGCAGTTTTCAATTGTAGGCATTCAATTCCCACAGTTTCCTATGGTGTGGTCCACTTGAGCTTTGAATCTGCCTCATTTTTGGGCTCATGAACTAAAATGATCTGGCAAAATGGATGGACAGTGTGGATACAACACATATATCATGGTGGGGCCCTCAGAACTTTGCAACGTCAACACAGTACCAAACGTTGGTGCTATGTTCTACAATACGCAATCTGAGTCCCCATTCCACATCGTGAATCCTCATTGCAACCTAATGCCTTATCAAATTTAGTTCAACCTAATGCAATACAATACATTCTAATCCCGCATTCCAAACAAGCCCTAAGATGCCATCACATCTTCAGAACTTATCAGGAAACAATAGACAGAGACTGCAATGGTAAGTGTCCAAGTCGTGTCTGGCATATGGTTACTCAATCTTTATTCCTAATCCTAATACCATAAGTAGATACTAAGGCAGATTGAGAACATCCCAAATCAACAAGGTAGTGTCAAACAAGCTTCACGATCACTACCAATCTTCTTCTTAGTTGCTATTAGAGGAGACACCATTTATGGTGTACATGAGTACCATCATTTCAGTGGGAACCCATTTTTCTATAATCCCTACAAGCACTAACTTAAGGGCATTGGATGAATCTTATAAATTTCATTGTAATTACTTTGGAACTCCAACACTTCTCTTGCAATCTTGAGGATATGACAAATAGTTTTCTACGAGGAACTCAATCCTCTCCATCTCTTCTCCCTCTCACAACTCCTTTTTTATTTCCTCAGTCTCCTCATTATTCTACAGGGTATCAAAGAGTATCTGATCCATTTTTTCCTTCTTTCCTCCCATATCCCTAATCCCTTCTTCTCTCTTAATCCAATCTTTATTTCTTCTCTACATGGTATCAAAGAGTATTTGATCCATTTATTTCTTTCTTTCCTCCCATAACCCTAATCCCTCTTTAATCCAATCTTTATTTCTTCTCCTTTTTTTGGTTTGAGAGTCATCCAATCCTCACAATGGTGAATGTGGTATTGAATTTCTCCCATCATTGTCCTACAGGTATCTAGGATCCTTGCTTAAAAAATTTGGTTCATATGAGACCTTAGAACTTCCATTCTTGTTCCAAAACCAAGTCTCTCCCACCTAAAGCAGCGACAGTCCTTAAATCTTCACATGTAGACTTCCATGACAATAATAGCTCTAGAACTAGCTTCTGGCAACCCCTAAGTCACCAACATGTCTTTTCGACACCACCAGAGCTACCGAATTTCATTTCCAGCCACCCAAGACCCTCTACATACAGTTCAGATAGGTCCAGCCTAGTTAGAACCATTTATTGTCACCTCCGACACTATTAGAAGCATCGGATCTGAGTTCCGACATCTTCTACCCTATCAGATCTTAGTTTTGGCACATTCCGACAGGCCAAGCCCATCTTCAACTCCATCTGACGTATCCTACGTTGCCAACTTCCATTCCCAACATTGTCATTCAGGTGTTAGATCTCATACCTGGCTTCAACCAGGAGGGGAGGGGGGGGGTACTTCTGTTTTTTTCGACATTTCCATGCAAATCTAACCTCATCCAGCCGCATCCATATTCAGAGGACCATCGAGTAATTTGTTCAAAGGGCTACGACTCCGGAGAGCATAAGCAATTGTCTTCTGTGATATCCACCACGAACTAGCTATCATTTGACTCTTAGGCCTTAGCATGATGTTGTGTATGACCTCCTTATTGACACCTTTAGCTACAAATAGTTTATCAGTCTAGGCAAGGATGTTCCTATTTGGGCATCTTTTGGGCTACTGGATTTATGTTCTTAATTTTCCTGGTGTTGATATTGGCAAGAATTGATTGAAATTTTAGCATGTTCTTATGAACGCACGCCTTTGGCTAATTTGATTTGATGGAGGGATAAACACGTGGTTCTTTCCGTTGTGCAAGCAAGATTGGTTGAATTAGCCCACTTTTTTGTAGGTTTATATTCACTTGTGCAGCTTTCTTGATTACCTATACATCAGGCATTTTCCACCTATATTTCCTTGTAAACCCGATTTCCTACTAGCCCACTGTTCTGACCCTTCAAGTGTGATTCTTGACATATCAAAAGACCTTATTAGCACCCTCCTGCACTCTCATAAGCCAAAGCTTCCCTCCAACAACTATGTGATTCTTAAAATCCTGTTTAGGATTGTCATCGTCCCTTACCAGCTTTACTAGAAGATGGAATTGAAATCTTGATGTCCTTTGCTATCTCCCTTCTTCGCGCATTTGCTCAGCAAAGAGCGTTCGCGTGGAATTTTCCACTCCACAAATCCTCACCAACTGATATCCCCAAATAACCCATTACGTCTGAAGATTTCTTCCAAAATTTGGGGATCTCAAATGGCTTGGCGGCCCTGGATTTCTGGTTGAGCACCTCCAATCCAATTTTCCCAAAGGCTACTTCAGTTCCTAATCAGAGATCTCCCATTCAGCTCCACCATCACTTGTTCTGGTTCATATTTCTCCCAAAAGGAGACGAAAGCCAAACCTCATCCAAAACAATCGATCAGCAAATTAGAATCACCACAGCAGAACTTTTCCAAAGTTCCCAAAGTGTCAAAAGAATTCAACTTTTCTTCATGATAAATAAAAGAAAAGAAGGTAGAGGAGGCCTCTTCTCCATGGTATTCAAAATTGGTTACGGCCGTGACATAAAGGTAACGGTCATAACCGTTACACGTTACAAGGCCGAAATGGTCGTAGTGGCCATTATAGAAGAAAAAAAAAACGGCCCATAACGGACTTGTAATGAACCGGTAGCAGTTCTTGTAAAAATTAAAAAAACAGAGTCATAACGGCTTATACAAGGGCCAAAACGGCCATTACGGCCCGTATCATAACGGTAACGATGGTAGCTGTTACGGCCACAGTTACCGTTATGGAACACCTTGCTCTTCTCACAAAGAGAATGTTTACCTTTAACTCGCACACCCACACACATGATCCTTGGCAACTCAAACCACCCCAAAACATCTCATCCACTTTTACACATACACAGCCCATCACGCCGTCCATCCCTTCAACATCCCCCACACACACTTCTCACCTGCTCCAATATGTCCCCATTACATGCAAATATGCGTCAATACAGCCCTATCGGAACTATTCTGGAACCAAACATTAGCCAACTACATTGATAAATGAGGAGGAATCCAACACATCCACTTGACCTACAGTGCAGGAAGATATCAAAAGGCTCAACGGCAGGCACTCAAACATCGAAGATTACACCAGAGATTGTGCCAGATTCTTCTTCTCAAAACTTCTGCTAAAAATCTTTCACTGGTTAGAAAATCTTCAACCAATCCAAAAATATATCCAAGCAACAAGGTTACACAGAAAACACTTTTTTTTTTAAAAGCAACAGGAATATATTAAAGGAGAAAGGATACAAGGGGCCTGCTGAGATAGCAAAGCCAAACCAAAGAAAAAGAAAACACTACAAGCCTAAAAAGAGAAAATTAAAATCTCTAAGAAGAGGAACATTAGAGGCTATGGTGTCCCGTATCGGTTACGTATCGGCCGTATCGGCCGATACGTAACAGAAACGGTAATGGCCGATACGCGATACGGGGTCGTATCGGCCGTTACGTTTTTTTGTGCCCGTATCGGCCGATACAGGCCCGTATCGGTCCGTAACGGTCAGCCGTAACGGTCAGCATAACGGTCAGCGTAACGGTCAGAAAAAGGCTCTTTTTTTTTTCGTTTTAAGGACTTTTTTTGCTGTTTTTTCCAAAATTCTTGCTTCCAAACTGTTTTTCATACCTTCTAATAGTAATTTCGACCAACCTTGGCTGGTTATTTGGGACAAAAACACGTTATATTACGGATTTGGTTGAATCAAAGCTCGATGGGCCATTTTTCAGAAATTCGTCAAAAATAGGTTTTTTTTTTTTAATATGTTTTACTGTTTTAATCATGCCATATGATGTGTTAATCATAGTACAACATGATAATGTGCATTTTACAGATTTGGGGTGTCATTTAATATTTTTTTCTATTTACGCATGAATTTTGGCCCCTTTTTTTAAAATTCGAAAAATCAATTTTTAATAGTTGTTTTGCTGTTCTAATCATGTCATATGATGTGTTAATCATAGTAGAACATATTAATGTGCATTTTACAGATTTGGAGTGCCATTTAATATTTTTTTATATTTTTTTCTATTTACGCATGAATTTTGACCTTTTTTTTAAATTCAAAAAATCATTTTTTAATAATTCTTTTGTTGTTTAATCATGTCATATGATGTGTTAATCATAGTAGAACATATTAATGTGCATTTTACATTTGGGGTGCCATTTATATTTTTTTTTATATTTTTTTTCTATTTACGCATGAATTTTGACCATTTTTTTAAAATTCGAAAAATCAATTTTTAAGGGTTGTTTTGCTGTTTTAATCATGTCATATGATGTGTGTAATCATATAGTAGAACACATTAATGTGCATTTTACAGATTTGGAGTGCCATTTTATATTTTTTTATATTTTTTTTCTATTTACGCATGAATTTTGACCTTTTTTTGAAAATTCAAAAAAATTTTTAATGATTCTTTTGTTGTTTTAATGATGTCATATGATGTGTTAATCATAGTAGAACATGTTAATGTGCATTTTACAGAATTGGGGTGTCATTTTATATTTTTTAATATTTTTTTCTATTTACGCATTTATTTTGGCCCTTTTTTTGAAAATTTGAAAAATCATTTTTTAATGATTCTTTTGTTGTTTTAATGATGTCATATGATGTGTTAATCATAGTAGAACATATTAATGTGCATTTTACAGATTTGGAGTGCCATTTTATATTTTTTTTATATTTTTTTTTCTATTTACACATGAATTTTGACCCTTTTTTTTTAAAATTCGAAAAATCAATTTTTAAGGGTTGTTTTGTTGTTTTAATAATGTCATACGATGTGTTAATCATAGTAGAACATGTTAATGTGCATTTTACAAATTTGGGGTGCCATTTTATATATTTTATATATTTTTTTTTATTTACGCATTTATTTTGGCCCTTTTTTTGAAAATTCGAAAGATCAATTTTTAATGGTTGTTTTGCTGTTTTAATCATGTCATATGATATGTTAATCATAGTAGAAGTGTAAAACATATTAATGTGCATTTTACAGATTTGTGGTGTCATTTCATATTACATTCATTCTAATATATCTATCATTGATAGTAGATAGTTAGAAAATTAAATATATGAATTTTGTAGTCAAATTTAGGTTATCTGGTTCATAAATTCATCAGACAATCCGATACAACTTCTCACCAAAGAGTGGACTGTTACACCACCATAACCATGTTCCAATTTATAAATGAATGCATATTTGGAATGCTTAGAATATTCCGGATTTAATCCATATTTTTTCATATTTTTTTGGCAAAAAAAAATTTTTGTGCCGTTACGGGCCGTTACGCCCCCGTATCGCCGTTACACCCCCGTATCCGTATCGGTTTTGGAGGTCACCGTTACACCAACCGATACCGATACGGGACACGCCCATTCTATAAGAAGTTTTTTTGCTCTCGAACCCACTATTTCAGCCGAAGCTTGCACGTTGTTAAAGCACCTATCATTCCTCTCCTTCCAGACCGCCCACCAGATTGCCATAATTGCCATTTTCCAAACCTTGGATCTGACTTTGCCCAACTTGAAGCCGTGCCAGTAAGCAAGAAAAGAGGATGCAGAAGCTGGCACGCAACCAAAAACGCCAAAGCTAGATAGAAAGTCCTACCGGATCTGAGAGATGAACGGACAGTCCACGAGCAGGTGGTCGACAGATTCATCACAGCCCATGCAACATAGACAGATGTTGGTGAGTTGCATACCTTTCTTCATGAGATTGTCTACGGTGAGGATCCGATTCCTAGAGGCGAGCCAAGCAAAGCAAATACATTTTGGGGGGACGGGGTATTTCCAGATAAATGAGGAAGTCAACGTGGGGGGGGGGGGGGGGGGAAGAGCAGTGTAAAGGGACTTCACCGAGAAATGGGATGATTTTTCTTTGGTCCAGAGAATTTTATCCAGTTCAGACTGGGATGGGTTAACCCTGGATAAGCAATAGTTCAACAAAGTGAGGAACCTCCCAGTCATGAAGATGTCTACGGCAGCTGATGTCCTAAACCACACCAGACTCCGAATAAGAGAAGAAGCTGTCCACTGGGCTGTCCTTCTTGACTGCAAGACGATAAATGGAAGGGAAGGTATCCCTCAAGCACCTTTCCCCTATCCAACGGTCCTCCCAAAACCGAATTGACGACCCGTTCCCCAAATGAAAGACGATGTTGTCAATAACCGGATTTTTGCAGCGCACGATTCCCTTCGAAATGCGAGACGCTCTGTAAGCGGAAGAGTCCCTTGTCCACCATCCTCCCGAGGACGAACCATATTTCCCTTTAATGACCATATTCCACAGAGCTTCAGACTCCGATCCGAGTCTCCAGGTCCATTTTCCCAGGAGGGCCTTATTCATCAGCTTCAGATTTTTAATGCTAGCGCCTCCATCTTGAAAATGTCTGCAAACCTCTTCCCAATTGAGGAGGTGGAATTTTTTCTGCTTTTCCTTGCCGCTCCACAAGAAATCCCTCCTCAACTTGTCGATCCGACGCAAAACAGCTGACGGACAGGTAAGGAGGGACATGAAATATATGGGAATATTCGACAAAGCAACTTTTATAAGCGTGAGCCTCCCCCCCATAGACAAGAATTTACATTTCCATCTGGCCAGAGTCTTATGGAATTTCTCAAACACCTTGTTCCACATAGAAATCGGAGGAGTACCGATGGCAAGCGGCAGACCCACGAAGAAAGTCGGGAAAGGGGCAGTAGAGCAACCTAAGATTAGAGTGAAGGAATTTAGTTCCAGATCGGAAACATTAATTCCAAAGATTTTGGATTTGGCCATGTTGATGCGTAAGCCAGACACTGCCTTGAAACATCTAATAGTTGTATGCAGATTAGCAATGGCTTCAGAGTCCGCTTCGCAAGTTATCAACGTATCGTCCGCAAATCGAATATGAGAGATCGGCAAGTCAACCCCTGGCATCGAGATACCTTTGAACAAACCAGCCCCTTGGCCCTTAAGCAGCATCTGGGAGAAAGCCTCAGCGATCATCAGGAAAAGAAGAGGGGAGAGAGGATCACCCTGTCGAAGGCCCCTCGAGCCACGGAAAAAACCTTTCGAGGTTCCATTTAACAGGATCGAAAAGTGAGGAGATTCAACGCACGCCTTCATCCACGTCCTCCATTTCTCACCAAAACTCATCCGGAGAAGCATATAATGAAGGAAATCCCAGTCCACATGGTCGTATGCCTTCTCGATGTCAAGCTCACAAAAAAACAGATTTGATCTCAGCCCTATGACAGGAATGAAGAATTTCATTCGCTATCAGCGCACCATCGACGATCTGTCTACGTTTTATAAAGGCATTTTGATATTTGGATATCAGCTTATCCATCACAGAAGCAAGGTGTAGGGATAGGATTTTAGCCAGAATGTTATACGGGCTGCCAATGAGACTTATAGGCCTAAAATCGGAGAAAGAAAATGCCCCAGGGACTTTGGGGATAAAAGCAATGAAAGAGGTTCCAATACCCTTAGAAAGTTGTCCCCTGGCATGGAATTCGTTGAGGATGTTCATGACGTCAGGGCGAACAGTATCCCAGAAAGAGTGAAAGAAGCTCATAGGGAATCCATCAGGTCCAGGAGATTTATCTCCACCCATCGAATCTATGGCCGCTTTAACCTTGTCAACCACGAAAGGAACCTCCAGCCGATCAGCTTCTGCTCTAAGAAGCGAGAGGAAAGGGATCCCATCCAACCGAGGCCTAGACCAGCCTTCAGAGGATAGAAGGGATTGAAAGTGGAGCACCGCAGCTTCCGATATCTCGTCTCTATCATCAACCTGTCTACCGTCCACTGAAATGTTGTGAATAGCTTTAGCCCGAGCTCTCATATTAGCAATGTTGTGGAAGAACTTAGTATTCTTGTCACCCTCAGATATCCATTTAGCTTTGGATTTAATCTTCCAAGATAATTCATCTTCTAGGGATCTAGAAGAGATGGATTGAATAACGTGGATACGTCTGGATAACATCTCCAGGGAGAGATCATTACCTTCTATTCCGGAATCGATTAGATAGAGCTCTGCGAATAAAGCCTCTGTTTCGCTCTCTCTCTTTCGAAGCACCTCTTTCTTCCAGTCTTTTAATTTTCCCTTGAGCAGACGAAGCTTGCACATGAGACTGTGACCAGCGAAACCGTCTGACAGGAAGGAGGACCACCACTCCACAATTTTCTGGTTGAAACCATCGATACTGAGCCAGGCGGGATTAAATCTGAAAGGCTTAGGGCCCCAATCATCGTCGATAACCGAGAGAAGGATAGGGCAGTGATCAGAAGTCGTTCGAGGAAGAGCAATCTGAACCGAAGACGGGAACTCCTCGATCCAGTCCGAAGAGAAGAGGAACCTATCAAGCCTCGATTGAATCTAGGATCCACGGCCGTTAGACCAAGTGAATTTAGCACCAGAGAGGGGAAGATCAACCAGTTCCTGGGCTTGAATCCAGTCGGAAAACGAATGCATGGTAAGAGAAGATCTCCTACGTTGAGAGTGCTCGTGAGGAAAACGGACCACATTAAAGTCACCCACAAAGCAACAAGGCCCTGAATAGGACTGTCGAATGATAGTCAGCTCCTCCCAGAAATTAGGCCTTAAAGAGTCTTCATTAGGGCCATAAACAGAAATCACAATAGAACAGAAAGAAGAATACTTATCTTGGAGAATGACTGCTTTAGAGAAGTCCCCATATAGCGATAACTATAACTCCCACTTGGAAGATTTCCAAGCAATAAGGATACCTCCAGAGGATCCAGTAGCGTCCAGAGAGACGAAATCAGCGTCCTAATCTCCCCATATCGAGTCCATAAGTTTCTTTGAGAACACCAGAACTTTAGTTTCCTGAAGGCAAATAACATCCGGATCTTTTCTCCTGATAGATCCTTTGATCAGGCTCCGCTTCTATCTGAAGCCCACTCCCCTAACGTTCCATGAGAGAACTATCATTGGGGCACCGAGCTGCCCTGAGTACCCTTTCTTTCGCGCCTGGCCGTAGACGTAGACGCAGTAGGCGGAGAAGATTGAAGTCAGAGAAGCTCTCTATTACTAGAGGAATGAGGAACTTGTCTGACTGGGATCTTCTGAGGGGGTAGGGGCTTACCCCTGTTCTCAATGTATTAGAAGAGACCAGTATAGTCTTCTTCCCTGTTGCCGAAGGAGAGGCCCAAAGAACGACCCACATTCCCCACCGCGTCTCTAATCCATTTTTTGTCGTGAATTTCCTTATAAATTTCGTCTCTACTTTTGCCCTCCGAAGAAGCCATGGAATTATCTCTCTGATGCTGATGGGCAAATTTTGAGCACATCTGGAGAGGTTCTGCAACAATGACGTCCGTAGAGCTATCTTCCTAGAACAATGTAAGGGGGCCTAGATCAGCCCAGTCTTTGGATGCGGAGTTGAAAAGGGATGAAGGGATGGATGAGGCAGACTCGGAAATTAGATTTTATGTCATGTCCTCTCAGGAAATATCGTCACCCTGGAGAGAGAGGGGTTATGGGAAGGTGGGGCGGGATAGAAGGATGGGGTATGGTTAGGATGTTGAAGTCGATCGGGTCTGTCGGGTTGGATATTCGGGTGCGACACGAATAAAGGGCCTGGATTGATTGGGTCAGGTTTAGATACCTTCAAAGTAGCCCATTTGCTCGGGGATAGGAGAAAACGAGATGAGAAGGGTCCCGCTTCAACCAATCCTACGTCAATGAGGGACATCAGCCTCGGGGATGATGTTCGGTCCTCCATCTAGACAGCTTTACTACCATCGATCAGTCACTCGGACGACACGCGTCGCGATCCCCTAGCTACGGTCTCTTCGTAATTAATGGAAGTCGGCCGATGGGGACAAGGGAGGCCACGCGTCTGCGCCCTAGCAACCTGCCGGTAAAGAGGATCCTCTTCCCGAGAAGGGAACTCTGAGTCTTGGACAAGTGTCGAGATATGCAAAGCAGCGGATATTTTCACGCCGGCTTCCGTGATTTCATCTGCCAGACGAGACCCAGACGCACAAGAGAGGCTGCGTTTGAAGAGGTTGGACGCTGTCCACATTTACTGTCGCTGCAGAAGCTCTGACACCCCTTCGATTTTGTGGTCCGCTAGAGTACGCGAATTGAGTTCCTTCTTCCCACCTAGCTTCCTGCATGTGCAATAGTGACTGACTCACCGATTCCTTGGCTCTCCACACGTCTCCCCATCTGGGCTGCGCCGACTGAGGGGAATCCTTATGGATTGGGAGCAGGATGATACGATCTTCGATCTTCACACGAACTTGAGACGGGAGGGGGGAGCCTTTCTTTCTTCGCACTCGTGCACAAATGATGCCGAGTTCCTTCCCGAGTCTAGTCTTAGGGTCGATTTCGAGAAGAAAGCCTACTCGAGATGTCGCTTTGATGAGAAACTCGTCGTACCAGCATTCCATAGGAATATCCCAAATGAGGATCCATATGTTTTTACCAAACAGGGAAAATTCCTCCCACGGTATGATTCTTCTGATAGGGCCATCTGTACGCAAATGGTCTGCCATGGTTAAGGTGTCCGGATTGAGGCCTGGACATACTCTCACCCATAAGACATCGTGACCCAGAGGTTTGAAGTCGAAGATGCCAAGCTGGAGCCTCGTGCATTGTCGAATCCATTCCTTCACTCCCGAAATGGATGCACCTTCTTCAGTTATAATGACCACGGACTTAGCCAACTCAGCTCGGTTTTTCTCAAAGATCTCCTATTCAACAACAAGGTTATCTGACTAATCTTCGGCGCTATCAACACAATCAAGGTTGAGCAGATCCATCCCGGATCCTTCCGGCCTTTGAGAGGGCAAAGGAGTGTCCTTAGGATCTTAGAGAAGGGCGTCTCTAAAAGAACAACCCTTGGATCGAGATACAAGCCAGGTGGCCATGACCGGAACTGCGGACTGTTGCTCCGTCGGTTTAGACGCACTAAGAGTGACACGCTTTCTGAGAATATGAAGCGGCCAGGGATTCAGGGCCATAGTGAGCCCTTTGAACCAGCAACTTCTTTCCATCATAGCTGACACCATGTAACATGGCCACCGCCTTGGCCAGTTCCGCCTCACTGCCCATACGAACCAAAGCGAATCCACGATACGCACCAGTGTCCTTATCCCTTGGCATAACCACATCCATAACAGCTCCTGCATGGCCGAAAATCCTCTCCAGATTAAGGGGAAACCAGTCATAGGGATATCCTTTTACATAGAGGGTCGAAAATGAAGTGTATTTACGTCGACCATCTCCTATCAGTTTTCTGTTCATGTTCCTTGCCGGTGCTACCTTCCAATCTTTATCACCGTTAGTGTCGTTTGTCTCTCCAATAGTCCCCTTGCCTTTATCTTCGCCTAAATTCATATCGCTTACAGTCATAAATACGTAAAGATAATATCAGAAGTTACATTGTAGTCGTCGTCGTCGTCGTCGATGTGATCACCACCCACGTCGTCGCTTAGAGATGTTGAGCATTATTGAAGGCAGTTCCGAAAGAAGCGAATCCCCTGATTTGAGAAACATCTCTTTGTGAAAGGAAAAGTTATTGACTTGCGATATACATATATATACCTTCTAGCTTCCTCGTCCCGTATTTTTGCATCAAACTCTTTGCTCGGAGGATACAGAAAACACTTCTTTGTCCAGAAGGGAAGTACGTTTATGAAATATAATATATAATAAAATTACAAATTAAAAAATAAAATAGCGGAAAACAAAATGAGTTCCCATTACTCTTCAAGTGAAAAATTATGTGCAAGTTACCTGAATCTCGGGTCACCCTAGGGCCCAATATGGGCAAGGATAAGTGATATGCTACTTCCTCCAACAAATGGAATAGTAGGGATAAAATTAAGTGAGTTGCTCCAGCACATGCTACTAAGCATATGAAACATAGTTATATGTACTGATAATGTAGTTTTTGCAAAATGATGAATGTTAAGCTTATTAATCCTGGATGCAAGGTATTATATTTTATGCCTGTTATTGTAAAAATGAAAGTATCAACTCCATATTCAAAATATAAATTTAAATTACAACTAAATCAACAATATGAGTGTAGAACTATAATGTTGGTAAAAATCCCAATCTGGGCGAAAAAGAAATGACCCATAAATTTGGTGATAGCATGATTAAAATGAAAAACATGGGAGGTCGGTGTCCTTGATAGCAATGTGATTTTTCTACAAATAAACATAATATGGTACAACAACAACAAATAAAAGGGTCATAAAGAAATATCAGAGACCAAAATTGAAGCTGTTAGAAATACCAATCCTAGGCTACCCACCACAACCACACATAAGTGCCTAAAACGGGCAATTAGGCGCCTATATAGTGACTTAATCACAAGGGCACTACATGTGACTATGGCACAATCTCCCATATTAAACCCGAATTGTTAATCACTTCCTCAAACCCTTCTATCTCCAATCACCCCTCTTATAAGGGATCCTAGAACCAGCTTTCACTAATGATCAAAATCAATACTCGCGCACCAGAGACGGACAAACAGCCCTCTCAAGGGTTGCTCTAGCTCGACATCACCATCCCTGGTTAACAAAGAAAATTTGATGTATTCATGAAAGAAGTTCATGATTGTTGAGATTAAAGAACCCAAAACCAAGAAAATTTGACTTCCATCTTCGACAAGGTGTCCCAAAACGGTTACGTATCGGCCGTAACGGCCGATACATAACGGTAACGGTGGGAACCGTTACGCGTTTCGGGGTCGTATCGGCCGTTTTCATTTTTTGTACCCGTATCGGCCGATACGGGCCCGTTACGGGCGTAACGGCCGTTACTGACCCGTAACGGCTAGCCCGTAATGGTCATATAACGGTAACTTTTTTTTTCATTTCAAGCTCTGTTTTTGCTGTTTTTTTGAAACCTCTTGCTTCCAAACTGCTTCTCACAACTTCTACTACTAATTTCGACCAACCTTGGCTAGGTATTTGAGATAAAAACACATTATATTAAAGATTTTGTTGAATCAAAGCTCGGTGGGCCATTTTTCAGAAATTCATCAAAAATAGGTATTTATATTTTTTTTAATATGTTTTGCTGTTTTAATCATTCCATATGATGTGTTAATCATAGTAGAACATGTTAATGTGCATTTTACAAATTTGGGGTGCCATTTAATATTTTTTATATTTTTTTTCTATTTACGCATGAATTTTGACCCTTTTTTTTAATTCGAAAAATCAATTTTTAATGATTGTTTTGCTATTTTAATCATGCCATATGATGTGTTAATCATAGTAGAACATGTTAATGTGCATTTTACAGATTTGGGGTGTCATTTAATTTTTTTTCTATTTACTCATGAATTTTGGCCTTTTTTTTAAATTCGAAAAATCAATTTTTAATGGTTGTTTTGTTGTTTTAATCATGTCATATGATGTGTTAATCATAGTAGAACATGTTAATGTGCATTTTACATATTTGGGGTGCCATTTAATATTTTTTTTTTTTTTTACGCATGAATTTTAGCCCTTTTTTAAAAAATTTGAAAAATCATTTTTTAATGGTTATTTTGCTGTTTTAATCATGCTATATGATGTATTAATCATAGTAGAACATGTTAATGTGCATTTTACAGATTTGGGGTGCCATTTAATATTTTTTTTTTCTATTTACACATGAATTTTGGCCCTTTTTTTAAAAATTCGAAAAATCATTTTTTAATGGTTGTTTTGCTGTTTTAATCATGCCATATGATGTGTTAATCATAGTAGAACATGTTAATGTGCATTTTATAGATTTGGGGTGCCATTTAATATTTTTTATATATTTTTTTCTATTTACGCATGAATTTTGGCCATTTTTTTAAAATTCGAAAAATCAATTTTTAATGGTTGTTTTGCTGTTTTAATCATGCCATATGATGTGTTAATCATAGTTGAACATGTTAATGTGCATTTTACAGATTTGGGGTGCCATTTAATATTTTTTTTATATTTTTTTCTATTTACGCATGAATTTTGGCCCTTTTTTTTTAATTCGAAAAAACACTTTTTAATGGTCGTTTTATTGTTTTAATCATGCCGTATGATGTGTTAATCATAGTAGAACATGTTAACTATATCTATCATTGATAGTAAGATAGTTAGAAAATTAAATATATGAATTTTGTAGTCAAATTCAGGTTATCTGGTTCATAAATTCATCAGACAGTCCAATGCAACTTCTCACCAAAGAGTGGACCGTTACACCACCATAAACATGTTCCAATTTATAAATGAATGCATATTTGGAATGCTTAGAATATTCCGGATTTAATCCATATTTTTTCATATTTTTTTGGCAAAAAAAAAAAATTGCGCCATTATGGGCCGTTACGCCCCCGTATCACCATTACACCCCTGTATCCGTATCGGTTTTGGAGGTCACCGTTACGCCAACTGATACCGATACGGGACACCTTGATCTTCTATCTTCAGGAAAATTTTGGGGATGATAATGGACCAGGTTAAGATGGACAAAAAAATCAACTGGTATCACGTCTCAGTTTTGGTCAAATTGGGAAGGAGTGCTATTGAGCGGATAGCAGGTAACAAAGTGGAGACGCTTACCGGCTGGTTTTTAAAGTTGAACTTCGATAGGTGTTCCCTGGGTAATCCCATACCTGCTGGGATCAGTGGCATAATTTAAAATGACTGGTGAATCACCGGTCAAGTTTTCCAGTTCTGATCAATGTTCTTGACTACAACTTTGCCGAAGCTGCAACTCTTGGTCAAGGGGTAAAATAATGTGCCTGGTTCAATTACTCTTTCATCATCATTGAGGGTGACTCTCGTACTGAGATCAAATGGGGCACATCCAGCTGCTACCCCTGGAAATTGGCTAACATGATCGATGAAGTGCATTATCTAAGTGCTTCAATTCAAGCATTCTTTTATCATGTTCCCCGTGAAGCAGATTAAGTGGCAGATATTTTAACAAGAGAGGGAATTCTAGGGAATCAATCTCCATAGTTGACAGAAGATAACGGTTTTGTTTTGTAATGTTCCTGTGGGATCACTGTTGTAGTTTGCTTTCTCTGTTTTTTGCTCTTTTCTTTTCAATAAAACTGAGTTACTCATTAAAAAAACACCACAAAATGGACAAGCCCAAAATCCCAAGAAATAGCTCTACTATTAACAATTTGGAACACAGCTTTAAGTTGATTCCATTTTGACCACCAGACTGTCAATAATGTACGCTTTCAAAGAGATCTATTCCTTTTACCCTAGGCTCCCACTCTCCAAGCATATACCATCACCATTCAATGCAAAAGCCAAAGAGAGATAAGCACATCCTCCTCAACGCAAAAGCCACCCCACAATGGATAAACAAGTAATGATCAATCCCGGAATGACCAAACAAAGACCCAAGAGATATAAGAACATCCTCCTCAACACAAAAGCCACCCCACAATGGATAAACAAGTAATCAGCTGACAATATAGCCTTGTGGGCTGTGGCACATTATACAAACAAAAATCATCTCATTCCTACTCTGCAGATGATCAATGGTTAAAACCATGGAATATCATAACAGTTACGTAACAGTAACGGTTGAAACCGTTATGCATTATGGGGCTGAAATGGCTGTAATGGCCATTACAGAAAAAATGACCTGTATCGGTCCCGAAATTTTTCCAAAAGAAGAACAAGAAGAAGAAAACAAAGCCGTTACGGCCGTTACGGCCCGTATCGTAACAGTAACAGTAACAGCAGTGGCCATTATGGCCACCATTACCGTTATGGAACACCTTGGTTAAAACTAGATAACCAAAAGCAATCACCCTAGGAGGGCCCAGATAACACCAAATAGAGAGCAATGGCTCCAAGGTGCAGCTCAAGTCAGTCCTGCAAAGGAACTGACAGAAACCTCACTGTAAAGCTCCCCAAAGGGCTAAGCTTCCAACAGCACCTACCCCTCATTGAGATGCAGCACAAACATTACTGATGCAGTCCTGTGAGCAATAAAATCTTCTGTCTCGTCATCTCTTAGGTTCATGTGAAAACATGGCCACCAAACCACTCCACTTCCACCCACACTAAAACATTGAACAACTGAAACGTTGGTTGGACGAAATGCTATACAATCTGAGAAAGGCAGGAGAGATTGACGTATTGCCATTGCCACACCAAGCATCTTTCGAAAACTTTGTTCTAGTCCCATCATCGACACTGAAAGCCACCCCCTACATTATCTACCCAGTCACACAGACAATTGCCTTCCATATGCCCAATGCCCCATAACTGGATGACCCAAGCAAGAGCCAACCTCCCTACCAACCCTGCATTTGCATGCTATGGCTCTTTTCCACAAACTATCATTGTGTATCCTGAATCTTGTAGATGTGTTTTAACTGATTCTTGTTGCATTGGAATGATCTTGAAATCAGGACATTTTTTCATATTCTTGTCAAAAAACAAAACTCACATATTAGGATGTATTATCATAGAACTCTAAAAACTTTAGTTGTATTAATAAAGTTAGCATTTCAGACATACTTGTTTTTTTAGCAGTTAACAGGATTGTATGCATTCCAAAAATACTAAGAAATCAATACCTCGTTTCATAAAACTAACTAATAGAACTGATCACATGTTTCACTAAAAAACTTCAAAACCAAATACATCAGCATGTTACAAATGGGATACCTGCACCTTATCCTGGATTTTGAGAAATGGAGTCATATCCCCATTTCCATTTGTCTCCATATAATTGGGTATCAGATGGCATACAAGACCATTTTTATGTGCATTTCTTAGAGACAAGTATCAAGTCATTTGCATGGCTTGGGTGGATTTACCTAAATAGCAATGTTGTCAAAATCGTTATCATATCACAAATCGTAATAGAGGTTGAATCATATCGAATCGCAAATCTTATCGTAAATCATAAGATTTGTTTTCTTTTTGATGAGTGCAAATAGATAGATAGATATAAAGGAAAAGGAAAGGATGCAAAGCAGCAGCTGAGAAGCCACCAGAATAAAGGAGTAAAAACCAAAAAATAAATAAATAAAAATCCAAAAACCAAAACCTAGGCAGCCATACAACTTTAAACTGAAGGGACATCCAGCAGACGGAATCTGTCTCGACCAAACAGTCCAAGAACAGTAGAGAGGGACGAGGCCTCAGCCGTTATCCAGGAAGGATACCACAGATTACATGTCCAAGAGGTTTACAATTCCTGACCAAGCCTTCACATCTCTGCATATTTGAGAAGTAACTTTTGAGGAAGGAGAGGCGGAGTTGTTGAAGCATTTGGAGTTTCGCTCTAACCAAACATTCCACAAACAAGCCATCAAAGCTAGTCTCCATACTATAGTGAGGTCATTGCCGAAGCCCACTCCGTGCCAGGCAAGCAGAAGATCTGGAATGGCGCACGGCATGACCCAGTAGAGGTGGAATTTTAGTAGAATGAATGACTGGATATCGGTTGTAAACGGACAGTGGATGAAGAGATGAGCGATCAACTCTACTTAACGGAACCGGAACAGACAAACATTGGGTAAAATCATTCCTCTCCGCTAAAGATTGTCTACCATTAGCATTTGACCTCTAGCCATAATCCAAACAAAGGTCGTAACCTTTGGGGGGCTCCGTAGTGCCAGAAGGATGAAGTGAAGTCTGGAAGATGCGGGGGGAGGCGACACTTGATGAGTTCCCAAAAAGATTTGATGGAGAACTGGCCTGAAGAGGCAAGAGACCAAAGAAGAGAGTCCTCGAGATCGAGTGGGCTGGATGACCTACAGAAGCTGTAATAATTCCAGGAGCTCGAAGACCTCGATATCAGTCAGGTTTCTTCTACAAGAAGGACACCACAACCCATTAGAGGAGAAGCAATTAGCTACCAAAATGGATATATTGGAAGAGATTGCAGCCAGAGCAGGAAAGGAGATGGCTAGAGGTACGTAGGAAATCTAACGGTCTGTCCAAAATATAAACTCAGATCCATTTCCTAGACTGAAAGACAAACCTTCCCAGAGGAGGGATTGAGAAGAGGATATGGCCTTCCAGACAAATGACGGTCTATATAAGGAGGAGGTTTTGGTGAACCAGCCTCCTATTTCCACTCCGTACTTGGAAGCCACAGCCTCTCTCCACCTACAAACAATCCCTTTCAGAGGAAAAATGCAAAAGCCATTTCCCTAGCAGGGCAGTATTTACATCTGACAGAACCCTAATTCCTGCCCCTACTTCCATATAAGGCTTGTAGCTTCCAATCAACTTAGGAGGTGGAACCTTGGGCCATCTGAGTTCCCGTTCCAAAGGAAATCTCTCCTAAGCTTCTCGATCTTGGCAAGAACAAATTTAGGGCATTTGAATAAAGAAAGAAAATAAGAGGGGAGGTTAGAAACAGTAGTTTTAATGAGGGTTAGTGCCAATGTCCCATAGGTGGATGGCAGGTTTGTCTATGCAAAGGGGGAGACCCAGGTAAGAGGAGGGAAAGGTGTCGGCCCTACAACCAAAAGCTTCCGCCAATCTAGAAAGGAAAGGAGAAGAAATATTAATGCCCGATAATTCACTTTTAAATAGATTAATCTTAAGGCTTGAGATGGCTTCGAAACAGCATATAACTTTCCTACGATTAACCACTGCCTAGAGAGAAGCTTCACAAAATAGAAGTGTGTCATCGGTTGACTAGATGTGGGAAATTGCAGGACTACGGTGCAAGACTTTGAATCCTTGAAAGAAACTAGATTCTCCTTTGGAAAGTATACGACTGAGACCATCAGAGGCTAGAACAAAGAGAAAGGGGATAGTGGATCCCCCTGGTTGAGCCCCCTCGAGGATTGGAAAATTTCTTTGGAGAAGCCATTAACCAGCACGAAAAAGAAAGTCAAGGAGAGACAGGACTACATTCAACCTCTCCATTTTAGACCAAAACCAAATCTGGCAAACTGATAATCTATGTATCTCCAATCTACATGGCCGGAAGCCTTTTCAATGTCCAGTTTGCAGACCAAACCGCCTAATCCATCTCCGTGACGGGAATTAATGCATTCATGAGCAAGTCGGGCACAGTCTAAGATCTGCCCGTTAGCCAAGAATGCTCCTTGAACCTCAAAGATAATGTTAGAAAGCACAGGGCGCATTCTCGAGGACAGAATTTTAGCAAGGATTTTATACAAAGCACTCAAAAGGATTTTATGATTTTCTTAAAATTGAAGAAAAAATCTTAAAAAATATAACTAAATCAGAGAAAAAAATTAAAAACTCATTGGTCATCCTTTTGCCATCAATATGCACCAATAATACCATATCATGATAGTGTTAAAGGATTCTCATCTTTCCTTTATTTTTTTATCTTTTAAGAAGCTTTCCTTAAAAAACATAAAAGGATCCTTTAATAATTTATGTTCTTTTTACCTTTCTCAAATGTAGAATCACGTTAGAAAAACAGCATTTTATTCCATAATACATGGAGGTCAACATGATCGTAACCACTAACCATCCATAAAAGCATTCCAATAAGTCATACATCAATTCGGTGTTTCGAATAATTAAGTAAGAAATCATAAATTTAAAAAAAAAAAAGTCTCTATGATTTAACATTGAAGAGAATATATATCGTTTAATCTCCTATAATAATAATAAAATAAAATAAAAACAAAATTAAATACATTTTCTAAATGAATCTTAAAGTCCCCACCAATTTAAAAACATAAAATGAAAGCCAAGTGAAGCTTAAAATAGAAGAGAACAAGTACAATTTGAATCGTAAATTGGCATTTGAATCAAAAATTGTAGGATTCAAATCATAAAATCTTACAGGATTCATATAAACAAGGATTCATGGTGGGAATCAAATCGTTTTGCTTAATATTAGACTCAAATCGTAAACCATAGGATTTTGAAAACTATGCTAAATAGTATCTTAGTAAAGAAACTTGACTTATAATAGTAAGTTTTGTTAGTGATTACTCAGAATCTTGTAAGTGATGCAAATTCCAAGTGGTGTTAGAGATGATTTTTGGAACATGTAATGGTTGTTTCCTAGAAAGGGGGGGGGGGGGGGGGGGTGAATAGTTGATCGTTATTAAGAAATTGGAGATAGTTCTCTTTTTTTCCTTCCTTTCTACAGTTGATTTGATTGATGAGCCTTTCTTTCAATCTAGTTTCTATAAGAAATTTCTGTTTTATTCCAAGATTGCTGGAATTCGGGTTTTGTGGGTTTGAAAGCCATTTTACCATCTTTCCAATGAACTTCTTTTTTTGTAGGAAAAAATTTATTTTCAATGGCATCATCTTACAACGATGAGCCAGCATCAAATTGGTACCAAAGCAAGCTCCAATCTTACAAGTGATTTCTTAGGGAATCCCGGTTAATGTAAATGAAATAACATTTTGACTAACTTAAACATGTAGACAAGATTTACAACCTAACTCTAATCTAGGTTTAACATTTTGTTTAGAAATGTTATTAGAGAGGTGAACAATGCAGCTAATACCTCGGGCAAGGGAAGTTATGGGTGATACTCTCTTTATATGAGTAATCCATTCCCATTTTCTAGATGTATTTCTTTCCTAACATCTCTCTTGATGTATCTATTTTTGTTCTTTTGATGAAAAGTAGTTGATTTAAAAGAAGAAAAATGAAAGAATGGTCCAACTTTTTAGGTTTCGTTGCCTTTCTAGATGAAGTTGGTTAAGTTATCATTCTATTTTTAATAATAAAAAAAAAAAAATTTAAATAAAATTAAAAAGAAAGAAAAGAAAAGAAAAGAAAAGGTAAGAATGAAAAAAGAAAAGAAGGGAAAAGAAACATCTCAATGGACGTCATATCCACTTGCAAAATCAATAGAAAAGAGGAACTAGATGAGGATGTAGAATCAAGAGATACGCAGCAAATCAAGTTGGCTGGCAAACTAACATATCGTCTTCTTTTATCAGGAAAAATGATGTATAGTTTTTTTTTTTTATGCAGGGTGTTGGATCTTACCTTGTAAAAGGGTGAAAAACAATGTACAGTTAAACACCAAATCAAGAAGAAGATGGTTGAAATGTAGCCGAATACAACAAAAGTGATTTTGAAGTCGAAGTCATCGAACATGTGGTAGGGAAAGGCAAAGGGTTGGATGATGGGGCTTCTTCAATTGGATGGGAAAGGCAGAAATGTCCATGCCCTTGAGTGTGGCAAGGAACAATGGATCTAAGTCAATGTGCTTAAGTTTAATGCGACAATAAATCTCCAAAGAGCTTCCTCAATTGGATGGTGATCAATGAACAATTTTTGCAAACTGAAGAACCAAATTGATCATGAAGAAGTCATTGTTACATCAAATTTGAGAAGCCACCATTGATTAGGCAGAAACATGTAATCAACTTCAATCAATGCGAGAACGAAAATGGGGAAAATTAGAGCTTGGGTAATATAGAGAAATGGGGGCAATAATTCCTATTGTCAGATCATGCAAGCTTTATTCCAAAAGTTCATTCAACTCGACCATAAGGAAAGAAGCATGATCAAGCATATCGAGATCTACAAACTCTTTATCTACAATAACTGTCCCAAAGATGAAGGCCAAACCATAAAGAGTTAGGTAAGCTGGTTGAATTTAAAATTCAAAATAATAGAAATACAGTTAGAAATTTTCTTTAAACAATCAAAATAACGAAAGAAATATGATTAGAAGTAGCAAATAGCTTTGAAGGCCCGAGAAAAAAGTCAATGGATGAACCATGGCCGTCACATTGTGGGATCAGCTCTTCACATACTCAAGAAGTAAGGCTTTCCAATGTGAATCAACCAAACCCATCCCAAGGGGGTGATTGAGGAAAGTTATTCACAAGAATACATGTGATGGATTTCAATCATTGAAATTGTGATCATCTTGGGTGCAAGGTATTCAAAATTGGTTACGTAACGGTAACGGTCGTAACCATTACGCGTTACGGGGTCGAAACGGCTGTAACGGCCATTACAAAAAAAAAAAAAAAATTTGTTGTAAAGGCCCTGTACCAGTCCCATAACGGTCTGTAACAGCCCTATAACAGTGTTTTCAAAAAATAAAAAGGGCCGTAATGGCCAATATGGGGGCAGTAACAACCGTTATGGGGCCCATATCATAACAGTAATGGCCGTTACGGCCACCATTACCATTTTGGAACACCTTGCTTAGGTGTATATCTTCCAATTTTTCAAGTAAAAGTTTTGATAACCAAGCAAATTGGGCAGCACAAGAATAGGAGAAAAAGAATTGGGGCATGCTTTAGGGACAAAAAATGGTCACGTCAAAATGGTTTATTCTGGATGGCGGGGCATTAAAGATGCCAGGAAAGTAGAAGCGATTACTCCCCCACAAGGACTTTCGCTCATTTCTTCTTCCTTCTCCATCCCTCAATAATTATGCCCATGCAATCAAATGGACTTCTATTTTTGAGGAATGAGGAAATTTTTATCTTCTTTGGATGTATATTTTTGTCACATTCTCGTACAGAGGCAAAGGAGTTTGATGATTCCTTGCTAGAGACTTGAGTAATAAGAGCGTCAGCCACCATCAGCAGTTCATTTGTTTTTCCTTAGCCTTGTTTTGTTCTTTTTTTTTTTTCCTTTCCCTAAAAAGGAAATGGATCAATGAATTAAAGCAAGATATCCAACAGGACATAACTTATGGTTTTCTTCCTCCTCAGTTCGTCTTTAGTGTGAAATTTTAAGAGATATAGATGGGTAGACCATTTTCCCACCTCTTGTCATGGATTTTTGCCTGTCCCTTGGCTTGCTCTCTTTTTATTTTCCTCCTATATGCTTGTATCAAGCGGCAATGTCAATTCCAATGTTTGAGAACCCTGAAGTTCCAATCTCACATCATCACCATCTTATATTCATTGTTCTAGCATGGAAAATTTGATTTGTTCTAGTAAGATACTGGAAATGCCATTGTCAATTCCAGAAAATTATAAAACTATAGTAGTAGTATCATGATTAAAGTTCCCATAGTCATCATAAACACTGCCAACATTATCATTTACCATCATTGGGACAAAAGATGCAAAGAATCCAAGAAGAGAGAAAAGAAGCATGTCAAACTCACATGCCATCTTCAGTCAAACGAGAAAAAGGCAAATGAATAAACTCTTTCAAATGGTTAAATTCAGTTGATTTGAATGGTTACCAGTCCTTGCATCCCTCACACTGAACCATAAGGTCATCTGGGTTGTACGGCATCTCACACTTGCAATAACTGCAAACACCACAGAACAACATTAAAACAACAACAGACGGTTGGCATTACTTAGAAAATAATTTTTTTAAAGTAGGAGGAGAGAGGTGAGAAAGGAGAGGACTGCATACACAGCAACACGGTCAGGGGTGAATCCCCCAGTAGCAGCCTTGTACTCAAAGCGGCAGAAGTAATCCTCAGCTCCAACATTCTCAAGCTTGGTGTAGTTCTTGAAGGTATGCACAATGCACTTGCCCTCAATGGTGTGGGCGCTCTGAATGTCATAGTGGTCGGAGAGGAAGAGCTCCTTCGCCCCGTGGAACTGTCTCCTTCCTCCAATCGACTCCTCCGGACGGTAATACCACCTCACCCGCACCTTCACATTGTTGCGGTTGTCGGCCTCGATCTTCTCCACGCGAGCCACATATGGGGGCTTGTCCGAGTCGGAGGGACGCATCAGGACACAGTCACCAGCTGCAAATGCCAAAAATGAAAACAAAATGAACTTAGTTACATTTTCAATTTCAATAAGGTAAAATAAATAAATAAATAAATATTTATTTATGTATTTTCTTTTTCTTTTTTTCTTTTTTTACCTTTGACGACCTTGTTGGTGCCTTTGATGGTGTAGGAATCTAAGTCTTTCTTTCCGGGCTTTGTCTTTGCCATTCTCGCTCTCTCGCTTTCTTTCTCTTTCTCTTTTATATTTATCTGCTAACTGCAGCTGGGAATACTGAAAGGGGAGTTTACTGGCGTTTGGTTGTACCGAATCCAAGAACCAACTGCATTGGATTGGGTTTTGCTGAGATTACGATTGGCTGAGGGCTTCCCCAATGATGATGTTGATTGATTTCTCTTCTATATGGGCGTTGAGATGGTTTTCAAAAATAAAATAAAACCCTAGATATGGCAGATGGAACCTTCTGTACTACAGAGAGAGAGAGAGGGGGGGGAGAGAGTGACGGAGAGGGAGGGAGAGGTGGGGAGGAGGGTTTGCTCTTTCCGACGGGGTTATGTCATCAGTACTCTACCATCCATCCATCCATGTAACATGCAGGAAGTCGTTCCGTACGTACGTATGTATACGAATTCATCTGTATCTGTATCTGTATGTGAACAAAAAGAATATATTGATGCTTTAGCACCGATTGACGACCGATACGCAAGCACACGGACATTGTGCATGTTAAGGATTTTTACCTCGATCTAAACCGTCCAGATATTCGAAGATCTAATTGATATATGATCCTGACCCTTTTTTTCTAATGATTTTGACAATTGATTGCATCCAGAATTTGACTGGCTATTTCTCAAAGAGAAAAAATACACTTTGAATAATATATCAATTACTAATCCACTGTTTGAACGGATCCGATTAGGTTACGTACGTGTCACTTGTACATATGATAAATGCATGCCTGTTGGCTTAGTAGCTGCTCCATATGTGAATAGAGTATGACGATCCACATGCATGCACGCTGTCAAAATGTACATGTGCAGTTCATGCTGCGTTGCATAAATGGTTCCGAACATCTGATTATTAGTAAAGTGCAAATGGGCGATTAAAATGAAAAAGCACTCAAGCGATTCAAATTCTGCCAAAAAAAAAAAAAAAATCAATTGATCAGCGGTTACGGTAATCCTATCCATCTGATTGGGGTACTTTGCCCCACCCACCACGGGACAGCTACTGCGATGGATTCCACATATCAATACTAGTGAGTATGATTTTTCATACTCTGTCATCGTATATTAAATAACGAAGAGCTACGAAATGTTACACGGGGAAAGTGGTGTTGACTGTTGCGTTGCGTTCAAAAATATCTGAAATTTTTCATGTTCCGTTTCCCCCCAACAGACCAAGAATTATTTGGACCTACGCTCACTCGATTCAACGGGCTTTAAGTGGGTTTCTGTGATCCATACCGTTGGCATGATGTTCTCAACATTGGATGGCAGTACGTTCTAAAACTTTCCTCAATAGCATAATCCTAACCCTTCCGTTGATGGACTGTAAATAGACGGCTAAGGAAAGAAGTACCGCAATGTCTACCTGTTCAACTGAAAAAGGCCCCATGATTGGACGGCGAGGGTTCAATTCTAGGATATTATTGACGTCTTGCTCCATCTACATAAAGGCCTATCTCGTCTGATCAACCGTGTAGATCACTAGAATTCAATATACCAGGCAACCCTCCGGTGATATCATACAATTCTGCTTTTCTCAACCCACTCGGGTGGTTTTCAACGAGAGTTCATTGGGTGCCCCGGCCTAGACCAGCAAGGTGCGACCCCGAGCTCACCTTAACATACGTATTATATAACTACACAGCGTGTCCTTTTTTCAGTTATTTCAGGGCATTAGTAAGGTGGATCGTACAATAGGAAGCATTGGTGCTTGTACACCCACCATTAAAAGCTTTCTATGTTTTAAATGTTTATTTACTATCCAACTTATTTAAAAGATCACACAAATATGTGAAATTGTAAAAAACAAATATCAAATTAATCCAAACTTTTATGACTCACATGTCAATTGCTATTGTTGATGCAGAAATCTGGACATTCTCCTTATGCCACTTGATACCTGCAAGAGAAGATAAAGATTGAGACTCTGGCTACTGCAGGGGACCCTCTTATGCCAAAGTCAAACAGGCAAGCTAGGTCTGGTAGAACATAAGATTTTTGGATAAGATTTGTGTATACCTTTTACCATTGAAGATGCTCTTATTTATAGCTGAAAGGGGCGGTGGCGTAGATGGCAATCTCTCTTTTTAGTAGGCGTGTATTGTACAGGGATTCGTATCCCGAACATGTCGCGAATAATCTTCCGATATCGATCTCGGAGAGATCTCTTTAATAAGTGTTGAGTGGTCGGAATTAGGAGAAGCATGTATTAGGAGGTCGATGCTGACCTGGGTGGTCTGATGGTCTCGTGGCCGATCTTCTCCTTTAACATTCGAGTAGGTTGCCAACATGCCAACCTGACTCATGAATGATGTATCCGAGCGTCGAGATCGGGTTCCCTTCTTATTAGAACTGTAACACCCCGAAATTCAGGGACCGGGTAACAACTCAGCTCCCGAATTTCCGAGTGTCACGTGTGCAATGATGAGTCATTAATACATATAGTTAATAGGTATTAATAGGCAATGATGAATTAAGCTAAGCATGTTTAATTACTAATCAGATAATTAAACTTCAAGCATTACTAACCAGTGTAAAATTCCATAGTAAATTCATATTCATCATACTAACTTAATAATTTTAAATAACAGTCATCCAGGTATCCAATCCCATACGCTCATCACACCCCAAAATGATCTGGGCTTTGGCCCAGTCCCATCGACATCCACCTCGCTAATACGCCCCGCCAAACTCCTGGTAATACGTCGTTCCTCGTCGTTGTCGGCACCGACATTATCCAATACGTGCTGCTCCAAAATACCTGCATCTATATCAGGTTCTGGTTGGTGTTTTATAACACTGTCCCAGAGTGGGACTGAGTGATCAACACAGTGGTACCATTAGCAATAGGCGTACAAATTATCATGCATAGGATACATTTAATGAATAGCAAACAACATATAATCTTAAATATTGTTGTTAATGCAAATGCATGGTTATGATATGATGCATGCTCCTCTCAAACTAACACTCCCTCAAGCAACTTCATCTCACGTTCGCAAATTAACCAATACTCCCTCAAAGCGACCTCGACTGCATAATCGCGAAAATAATAAATGTAATGTCGTGGAACATGTTAGCCAGGTTGATTAGTTAACTTCATTCATTCAGCAGGTTGGGGAAACCAAAATACCCTAATAGAGTTATTGCCCTAACCGATCACGCCGCTCAAGGGTCATGGTCATGTGATTCTCGTGACCCTTAGCCCTATATTAGGGTCGCCAATCCCAAAAAATAGTATAAACATAGACAAAATATATTGGGACTTAAATGTCCTACTCGCTAAAAGTGCACCTGCTAGTGCCCTGGTTTGTCAAGTTACGTATGTGGTAAGTTAGACTGGCTGCAGAACTCGATAGGAATATTATCTCAAGCGTCTGCCTTAACCGGATGAGTGGAAGCTCGTAATAGGTAAATCATAGTCTCACATCCCGTGTCCCAAAACACCAGGTGATTAAAACCCTTAAAGCAAGATAGACATCTTAGGGTTTTTAAAGTGAGAAAACTTTTTGCAAAATAGAAAAATCTCTAAGTTTTTCTCGCCTTGTCGATTTTATCCTCGATATGATCAACCTACACTGTCGATATCCTCGATACCTTAACGATATTATCGATAAGAGGACCAAAATGTCCAGCAACTAAATATTTATCTGGACGGATTTATCGATATATCGATACACCTATCGATATCATCGATAAAAGCACTAAATATGTCCAGCAACTTCACAATATATCTGGACGAATTATCGATGTATCGATACACATATCGATATCATCGATATTCGAATCTCGAGACCATCGAGAGTGACTCGATAAGATCGACAGACAGATTTTCGGCGCCCGTGTTTTTTAATGAAAATCTCAAAATTCTTCGATATATCGATGACCGTCCGATATGATCTGAATTCAAATATCGATAAGATCAGAGGTTCATCAATGATATCGACAGTGGGCACGCATTTCTTACAGCAGTTATTTCAGATTGTTTTTTAACTATGATCAGGGGCCCTTCGATTTAATCGATATTCAAATATCGATGATATCGACACCAGATCGATTACATCGAATAAAGCCATAAACTGTCCAGCAAGTTCAAAGATAAATCAGCTGGATTTATCGATGCCTCGACTCTAATCTCAATATCATTGACATTCAAATTCTGATGACCTCGACGGTTCCCCCTCGATCATTCATGAAAACCTAAAATATCTCAAAGTCAAGTCTCTCTCATTTTTCAAGTGTCAATGGATCGAATCTGTCATCGATGGAATCGGAGTTCGAAATCCGATGACATCGACAATAGCTTCGATTCATCGACCAATTGGCAAAGAGTTTCAAAAGCGTATGACATCGAGTCCGAGTCATCGAGCAGACCATCGATGCTATCGAGAGTATACGCTCGATGATATCGAACCTGCTCGATGATATCGAACTCTGTTATAAATGTGACCGTTTTATATCCGTTGGAGCTTTTTGCCTATATATAGAGGACTTGTCTTTTGCTGCCGTAAGAGAGAAAAGAGAGAGCCTTTGTGTGTTTCAACTTACATCTTATACCCTAAGCCCTTTCTCTCGAGGGAGTTCATCCTCCAATCCACCCTCACCATTGATATTCAATAGAGTGGATTGGAGAATGAACTTCTGCATTCAAGGATCCTCCAGCTACTACCTTAATGGCAAATCATTATGTTAGGATGCCTTGAATGCATAAGATTGGAACTACTCTACCTTCCTTATAGGAAAATCTTTAGAGAGTAGGATTTCATCTTCACCTTGACCCAACCATAAACCTAGTCTTGGTATATCTTTTGTGTTGCGGATCAAGGACGCAGAAGACTCTTCATCAATAAGGAGGAGGAGATCTCCGGCGTTGTGCTTAACGGGACTCATCGACTTATCTGTAAGTATCTAGAGTCCAGGAGGACACTTGCGATCTTTCCTTTCTAGGACTGGGTCTTAAGTGGTTCTCACCCTTTGAAGTCCTCAAGGAGGCCTCTAGCGGGAGTGTACGTTGTGGGTGCGTTGTGTGGACCCTTGCTCTGTGGAGAGCATAAACATCTGGTTAGGAGTGAACCAGTGAAACTCTAGGGTTAGAGGTGAACCGAGTAGAAACCTCTGGGTGCGTTGTGTGGACCCTTGCTCTATGGAGAGCATAAACATTGGTTAGGAGTGAACCAGTGAAACTCCAGGGTTAGAGGTGAACCGAGTATAAACCTCCGTGTAAAGGTTGAAGGTGAACCTGATTTAAAACCTTAGGTTTGAGGTGAACCCTGGGAAACCTCCTTAGTGAAATTCGGTACACTCAAGGGTTGAGTGCGATAGCAGGGAGTGGAGTAAACTTATCGTCGAACCACTATAAAATGACTGTGTTTGTGATTGCTTTCTCTATATGTCATTCATGAAATTCATTCATACTCGTATATCTGATCACATCTCACACACACACACAGTCACATCCAACATAGACTAAGTTGCATATTGCTATATCTTGATTAGTTTGTGATTAGATCCTCTACTTGGCTTGGAAGCCAGTAGAGTTACATTTGAGTAATCCTGAAAAATTGCATACATGATAGGATTAGTGTGATATGATTTTTAAATAACTCATAAATCTTTAAAAAGTCCTATTCACCCCCCTCTAGGACATATTGGCATATTCCAACTTCTACTCAAGCGGTCTTCACCGCTATTTCAATTGGTGTCAGAGCGGGTCTCTCTTTAAGGGCTTCACCGCCTAGAGAGTGATCTTGACTGAAGTTGAGAATATGGCCAAAGGAGAGGGCTCATCAGTCACTAGACCTCCAGTATTTGACGGATCAAACTATGCATACTGGAAGGCTAGGATGCACTACTTTCTGAGATCTTTGGATCGTGACGTTTGGGATATAGTTGAAAGCGGATATGTGCCACCTGTTGAACAAATTATAATTGATAGTGGCACAACAATCACAAAGCCCAAACCCAAAGAAAAGTGGACAGCATTCGACAAAGAAAGACAAACATCTGAAGCCAAGGCTATGAATGTTATCTACTATGCCGTGTCCCAGGATATTTTCAATCAAATAAGTATGTGGGGGACATCAAAAGAAGCATGAGATTTACTAGAAACAACCCATGAAGGCACAAGCACTGTGAAGCGATCTAAACTTCAACTCCTGACTTCACAGTTCGAAAGTCTCAGAATGGAAGAGCATGAGACATTTATGGAGTTTTTCACCAAGTTGAACATTATTTGCAACTCCATGGGTGAATTGGGAGAAAAAGTTCCGGTTTCTAAAATCTGTAGGAAAATATTAAGATCATTGCCGGAACGGTTTAATCCCAAGGTTACAACAATTGAGGAGTGTAGGAATATAGATGAAATGAAAGTAGAAGAACTAGTAGGTTCCCTACAAACTTTTGAACTACACTTCATTCAATCCCCTAAATCCAAAACAAATGTCCTGAAAACTTCAAAGAAAATAATACACGAGGACAGTGGGAGTGAAAAGGAAGATTAAGATGGGGAAGTGGCTTTGCTGGCACAAAGATTCAGAAGATTCTTTCAAAAGAATCGCGGCCGTCCCTCTAAAGAGAGAAAGGTGAACAACAAACTTCCTGCAGGTAAATTTGGTAGAAGAACCAAAGAACTACAATGCTATGCCTGTCGGGAGTATGGACAACTATCTACTGAATGCCCAAACAGAAAAACCAAGGGTAAGGCTATGGCTGCCCGTGGGATGATACTGAGGAGTCAAATTCAAAATCCAGTGACTCAAAATGCAATGGAGATCAGAAATCATTGAAAATACTTATGGTCTCCACTGTTTCAATCACTCCCACCGAATCTGAAAACGAAAAAGAATAGCAAGCCACAGAATCATTTCCATCTGATGATGAAGAAACTGAAAATGAAGAAGAAATAGAAAATGATAAGTTGCAAGATGTCTATAATCAACTTTATATTCATAGCATCAACATCCTTAAAAGATTTGGAATATCTGAGAACAAAAACCAAGTGCTGCAAAGAGATTTGGATAAAACTTTACAAATCAATACCTTTCTTAAAAGCGAGTCTGAAAAACTGAACAAACAGGTTGAACTTCTGAAAGATAAGAATAGACTTCTTTGCAATGAAAATCATACACTCCTGTTTGATCTTGAAGAATCTAAGAAGATAGCCAATATAAACTACAAGTTTTCCCAGAGTGGTGAAAAGCTAGAAAAATTGTTAGGAATGGGAAGACCTGGTAAGGATAAAAGCGGGCTTGGATATGAAAAACATAGGACTGGAAATGCAGCTCTCAGAACTGAAAAATCTGCTGCTTCTGGAAGCAAAACCAGAACAACTCAAGTATGTCATTTGTGCGATGATTCAGGTCATTATAAGTTTGAATGCATAACACCGGGAGGACTCAACCCAACTCTGGTCAGAAACATGGCAAATCATTAACCAGAGAAATACAAAACTTCAAAAGTCCTCTTAAGGATATGGAGAGTAGCAATGCCCTTGCATCACCACTCAAATTGATTAACAAGAAGAAATGGATAGAAAAACAAAAACAAAATTGTCTTATGACTAATCTTCACATATCCTGAAATTCCAAGCGTAGAAGGACAAGTCCAAATCATGCATCTAAACCTGGATATTTGCTGAAATGATGCAAATTGTGTTGAGCTTTAAATGATACATCTGAGGTTCTTGACCTCAAATTTTGTATATAAACATACAAATGTTTTTAATTTTGGTGTGTACAGAAATTGTACATAATTTTTGAAAAGTATACTATTAATTCATAGAAATTCTAAAAGTATACTTGGCGGATTGTTTGAATGCTGAAAATTGAAAATCTTCATCTTCGATATGAGTATCGATATGACATTCTCGAGTTATCGATAGAAGGTCGATATTATCAACGCATCCTTCGGATATGAATAGTCGGGTGGCCAAGAATGGTATCGAAGACAGACTCGATGGAATCGATAAGCAACCTCTCGATATTATCGAAATAATGGTCGATCATATTGAAAGATGCTGCCCAATATAAGCCGATAGAACGCGAAAAGGGGGATTTTATTCCAAAGTTTCTAATTTTTTCCCTGCTCGCTACTTTCAATCGGACGGCTCGAAACTTTGTTAGACAACCTCAGGACATCCAATATACGGTAATATCCTCTCTAAACATTAAGATTCACTTCTTTTTAGATATTCCCTCTTCTAGTGAGGTCTGTTTTTCTTTTCTCCACTCTTTTTGTCATCATGGGAAAAGACAAAGAAAAAGTGTCGGCTCTGGGAGAATCATCCAGATCTACCCAACAAAAAGTCCTCGCCTCTAGAGAAAGAACGAGGGCCCCGGAAAGTGGGATCCCCACTAGACAAAGATCGCAGACTTCACGAGGTGGGTACCAAACCGAATCTCCGACACCACCTCCTCCAACTGGAGCAAGTTCCCGACCACCAAAATATATGGGTAGGAAACTTATTCAAGAAAGAAGGGTTGACAGGGAATGCCTCAAACCATACAAATTGGAACCCCTGTTTGCCGCAATAGATTGGCTGCCCGTTTTGAATTTTGGTGGGCCATGCCAACTTGAGATAACACGAAATTTTCTTGCCGCGTGTCATTCACCGGTGGCTGATCCTCCGTCTTTCATGGTATCATTGGGAGGTGATGATGCATTTATCACACCAGCTACAATAGCTGAAGCCATCGGACTCAACATGGCCCCAGAAGACATCCCAAATATGAATCTTGATGACATGGACATTCGATCCAAGGTCACAAAACACCTCTGCAATGGTAGGGACATCCCTTGGTACCAAGGGAATGCATTAAAGTCCAGGTATGTGGATCCCCGGTTTTGGATCTTACATGGTATCTTCACAACAAACATTTATCCTAGAAGTACCAACAGATCTGACCTCACTGGGCTCATGAACATGATCATCTACTCAGTTTCCAGTGGGACAAAGGTCTGCCTTCCATCTTTGATTGTTTCTCAGTTGATAAACGCCATCCACACATCCAGGGACCTCCATCTGTCGTATCCCTGGATCATCAATATGATATGCAACAAAATAGGGTTCCCATCAACTACTAATCCAGTATTTTCGCTCCAAGTTTTCAATAAAAGAAATATCCGGGGAATGGACTTGGAGTTTCACGAATACAAGGAGAACCCGGAGGAAGAAATCCAGGCGGAAGAAGTTGAAGGAGAAGGTGGTGATCCCATGGAAGGGACGAAAATGGCTGAAGATGCACCTCCTGGATCTGATCTAGCCCCATCCACGTCATCAGCCGGGTAAGACAAGAGGTTCAAAATGGATAGAATCGGGGAAATCTAGAGAGATATTCATTCTATACGTGAGCAGTTGACAGTTTTGGAGCAAGTCGTCCAGAAAGTGCAGCAGTCTGTACAACAGCTGGTAGATCTGCTGACATGCCGACGAGACGACACGATGCCATCTCATTCTGCTCTGTAAGGCCGGTCATGCATGCTATCATACACACTCTATCATTGGTGTGTATGACAGCCTTTCTAAGATAAGGACGATTTTTTTGTTGTTTTGTATATGCCCACGGTTGGGCTAACGCTGGTTACTTTTGGGCGCCCATACATGGGCTTGGTTATTTTGGTTGGAATTGGAAAGTTTGTTTTGTTGGTTGGGATGCACTGCTGATTGGGGCAGTTATATTTTTTTTTTGGGCTAAATATAATACTTAATTGTGCCATATGTGTGTTACCTTTCCCCAGGTTTACCAAGTTATGGATTGCATGTGCTGCTTCTTTACGGATATTCTAAACTGCTATATACTGCTCTACTTTCTACATCCATAGGTTCTAAAAATGATGTTTGTTTTAAAATGATTTCATCTTTATACATCTGTATCTGTTGGTTCTCCCATGCAATTCATTCTTCAGTCAATATCACTTGCTATACATTTGCCAATGACTGACAAAAAGGGGGAGAACAATTCAAAACACCCTCAACGGAAAAATTGTATATCTAATGTGTTGAACGTGTTAGGGGGAGCGGCTGCACCAAGAAAGGGAGAGTTTTAAAGTAAGGAGGAGCAGATACTTCTAGAATGTGTACATGGGGTAGAAAAATTGTAAAATTGTGTAAATGTAGGTACACACAATTTAGGGTGTGTCTAGAAGTGTTTTAGGGTGTTTTGGGTATTTTGTCACGTAATTGACAAAGGGGGAGATTGAAAGTGCACCTGCTAGTGCCCTGGTTTGTCAAGTTATGTGTGTGGTGAGTCAGACTGGCTGCAAAACTCGATAGGAAGATTATCTCAAGTGTCTGCCTCAACCGGATGTGTGGAAGCTCGCAATAGGTAAATCATAGCCTCATATCCCGTGTCCCAAAACACCAGGTGATTAAAACCCTTAAAACAAGATAGACATTTTAGGGTTTTTAAAGTGAGAAAACTTTTTGTAAAATAGGAAAATCTCTAAGTTTTTCTTACCTTGTCGATTTTATCGAAGCACCCTCGATATGATCGACCTGCACTGTCGATGTCCTCGATACCTTAACGATATTATCGATAAGAGGATGAAAATGTCCAGCAACTAAATATTTATCTGGACGGATTTATCGATATATCGATACACCTATTGATATCATCGATAAAAACACTAAATATGTCCAGCAACTTCACAATATATCTGGACGAATTATCGATGTATCGATACACATATCGATATCATCGATATTCAAATCTCGAGACCATCGAGAGTGGCTCGATAAGATCGATAGGCAGATTTTCGGTGCCCCTGTTTTTTAATGAAAATCTCAAAATTCTTCGATATATCGATGACCGTCCGATATGATCTGAATTCAAATATCGATAAGATCGGAGGTCCATCGATGATATCGACAGTGGGCACGCATTTCTTACAACAGTTATTTCAGGTTGTTTTTTTAACTATGATCCGCCCTTCGATTTAATCGATATTCAAGTATCGATGATATCGACACCGTATCAATGATATCGAATCAGATCGATTGCATCGAACAAAGCTATAAACTGTCCAGCAAGTTCAAAGATAAATCAGCTGAATTTATCGATGCCTCGACTCTTATCTCGATATCATTGACATTCAAATTCCGATGACCTCGACGGTTCCCCCCCGATCATTCATGAAAACCTAAAATATCTCAAAGTCAAGTCTCTCTCATTTTTCAAGGGTCAATGGATCGAACCTGTCATCAATGGAATCGGAGTTCGAAATCCGATGACATCGACAATAGCTTCGATTCATCGACCAATTGGTAAAGAGTTTCAAAAGTGTATGACATCGAGTCCGAGTCATCGAGCAGACCATCGATGCTATCGAGAGTATACGCTCGATGATATCGAACCTGCTCGATGATATCGAACTCTGTCATAAATGTGACCATTTTATATCTGTTGAAGCTTTTTGCCTATATATAGAGGACTTGTCTTTTGCTACCGTAAGAGAGAAAAGAGAGAACCTTTGTGTGTTTAACTTACATCTTATACCCTAAGCCCTTTCTCTCGAGGGAGTTCATCCTCCAATCCACCCTCACCATTGATATTCAATAGAGTGGATTGGAGAATGAACTTCTGCATTCAAGGATCCTCCAGCTACTACCTTAATCAAATCATTATGCTGGGATGCCTTGAATGCATAAGATTGGAACTACTCTACCTTTCTTATAAGAAAACCTTTAGAGAGTAGGATTCCATCTTCACCTTGACCCAACCCTAAACCTAGTCTTGGTATATCTTTTGTGTTGCGGATCAAGGAAGCAGAAGACTTTTCGTCAATAAGGAGGAGGAGATCTTCGGTGTTATGCTTAACTGGACTCATCGACTTATCTGTAAGTATCTAGAGTCCAGGAGGACACTTGCGATCTTTCCTTTCTAGGACTGGGTCTTAAGTGGTTCTCACCCTTTGAAGTCCTCAAGGAGGCCTCCAGCGGGAGTGTACGTTGTGGATGCATTGTGTGGACCCTTTCTCTGTGGAGAGCGTAAACATCTAGTTAGGAGTGAACCAGTGAAACTCCAGGGTTAGAGGTGAACCGAGTAGAAACCTCTGGGTGCGTTGTGTCAACCCTTGCTCTATGGAGAGCATAAACATCTGGTTAGGAGTGAACCAGTGAAACTCCGGGGTTAGAGGTGAACCGAGAAGAAACCTCCGTATAAAGGTTGAAGGTGAACCTGATTTAAAACCTTAGGTTTGAGGTGAACCCTGGGAAACCTCCTTAGTGAAATCCGGTACACTCAAGGGTTGAGTGCGACAGCAGGGAGTGGAGTAGACTTATCGTCGAACCACTATAAAATGACTGTGTTTGTGATTGCTTTCTCTATATGTCATTCATGACAATTCATTCATACTCGTATTTGATCACATCTCACACACACACAGTCACATCCAACATAGACTAAGTTGCATATTGCTATATCTTGATTAGTTTGTGATTGGATCATCTACTTGGCTTGGAAGCCAGTAGAGTTACATTTGGGTAATCCTGAAAAATTGCATACATGATATGATTAGTGTGATAGGATTTTTAAATAACTCATAAATCTTTAAAAAGTCCTATTCACCCCCCTCTAGGACATATTGGCATATTCCAACTTCTACTCAAGCGGTCTTCACCCCTATTTCACTCGCAAACACTGTGGGGAGATCATCAGCCCAACATAGGCCGACAGCACGGGCACAATCTCCCATACCACCGTCCTCGACTCACGAGTCTAAGTACTCAATGGACACTACGGGGAGGCTCGTCACCCCAACGTAGACCGACAACACGGGTATAGTGTCATATACTACCATCCCCGACTCATGAGACTTTGTAGCCCGTAATTATAGTTAATATTGGGTGCAATGGTCTTAGTGTACTTCGGGTTTATACAGGCATGATCAAACATAGTTAACATACAAGGATGGTCGACTAGTAGTCAATGTGCCCCGATGGGCTGAAACGTAATTAATCGGCCTGAGAACACTGCCTCCTGTAGTCCAACGACGACCAACAACCTACAGTTCAACTATTTGGGCTAGATTCATTCATGAATTGGTCCAGCAAGGACCGCCCAAGGAATTCCAAGTAATCGGCCGATCTATAGGGGAATATGCAACAATTCACAGCAAAGTATGGATTCCTTGAATGTATTCATATATAGCAGACACAATTTCTATATAATCAGTATACGGATAGCCACACATAAAGTTCTACTCAAATTTACAGGTTCTACATAACATATTCCAGCCAATACAATTATGTGGACAGCCATATAGCGATGCACTAAAATAAATCTTCTACATATCAACATACATCATATAATTCAGTCATGCATTGAAAATCCAGACAAGTGACTCGACCAATCAGCCAATACACGACATTTCATGCTTTCATTCAAGCATAATTAATCGCTAATTCAGAAAATCAAGGACTCAAATACCAAATAACAATTTACGATACTTCATGTCATCATGTTAGGCATAGTTAACACCAAACTAGGAAAAGCACAATTAACTAGTAACAATTTGGGAAAATCCACAATTTCGTATCCAATATGGCATGTAAATTTGCTAATCAATTGTTTGGGGGTTTGGGGCCTAATGCCTTTCCATAATTTCAGCAATTTCTAATTCATTACCCTAATTATACCATTAAAGGGAAAATTCAGCCACATGCACTAACATTCACCAAACAAGTTCATTAGACCTATATTAGGCACGATAAACGGCCACCTAAAGGTAATGGTCCTCACCTATTCTTAGTCGGAGGTTGCTGAGATGGTTCTAGCGACGCCGGGTCTGCAAGCTTGAGGTGTCATGTCCATGCATTGCATAGAACAGAGGATTAGACACATGCACGTTGCAAAAATAAAGGAAGATGTAATTTGGAACCCCATCATACCTTAGATGGGTTGGAATCCCACTCCGATAATGATTGGAGTCTTCGTGGAGAGGTGAAAGTGCCGGGATTTCAATATCCCAAGCTCCAAGCTCACATGCACTAACTAGAGGAGGCCCTTCTCTCTCCTCCCTTACTCTCTCTCTCTCTCTCTCTCTCAACTGTTGGAGTTTGTGGGATTTGAGAGAGGATTGGGCTTTTATATGCTCAAGATTATTTCAATTGACCCTGACTTTTGGGTAATTCCTCGAATAGCCAAGCGGGGCCCATCTTATGTTATTAGAGCTGCTCTGATGGACCCTTGGCCCATCTGACACATGGGATAGGTGCCCCATGGCCCGATGAAGGGTTGGCGAAGTTTGATCGTAAACGGATGCAGGGTCTTGCCGCAGCAGCCCGATTCGCGATTAACGGTCACCATCACACAATCAATGGCCAGATTTTGTAGGCAACGGGAATTATTTCCAACCTTTAGTGTGAATTTAGAAGAGATCCAACAGCTGAAATGCCTGAATTTGCTAACTCATGCAACAGGGCCAATTGGTTTAATTTCTGGATTTTATTTCTTTAAGTTAGGTGACTCGCAGTTTGCAAGTGTCGGTCGGGCAGCATTGTTCAACCATTTCTGAGTGTCTTTGGGGCCTGGAGTCCTCGTGGGACCACAAGCCCAGCGAGCCCAAAGATCTGACAAAGTTTCGAGATTTTTAGACCTTCCTCGGGCGATACACAGCCGTATGGACAACCGCCATGTATGGCTCGACCGCCTGGCTCTACGGCTCGTGCTCGGCCCAGAATATTCTTTAATTTAATTGCATAGAAGGGTAAATTGGAATTACTTAATCCATCTTACGCCCACACGTGCGATTGAATCATTCGGTCTACGTCAGTTCTTACGTTAGTGCCTCGGGACACTGTTCCCCTTTGAGACGGGGCGTTACAATCTACCCCCTTACAAATAAATTTCGTCCTTGAATTTTGTACCTGTTCGTATTTCTTGAGAAGGTTGGAATAGTGTTTGCGCACTTCAGCTTCGGTTTCCTAAGTGGCCTCTTCTTCTCCGTGATGCGTCCATAACACCTTTACTAGTGGGATTACCTTGTTTCGCAGCACTTGTTCCTTCTTGGCCAGAATTCTAGCGAGCCTAAGAAAATACGTGGCGTTGTCCTTGAGTTCCACGTGCTCCCACCGAATAATATGTGAAGGGTCTAAAACGTATTTCTTGAGCATGGAGACATGAAATACATTATGCAAGCCAGCGATGAGAGTAGGCAAAGCCAGAAGATATGCAACTGGTCCTATCTGATCCAAGATCTGAAAAGGGCCGATATATCGTGGGGTAAGTTTCCCCTTCTTACCAAAACGTAGAACTCCCTTCGTTAGCAAAATTTTTAGAAATACATGGTCTCCTGCTTCGAACTCCAAATCTCTTTGTCTTGTATCCGCATAACTTTTCTGCCTACTCTGAGTCGTCAGTAAGCGTCGTTTGATAATTTCGATCTTTTCAGTAGTCGTCTGTACTATTTCAGGTCCCAACAAACTTTTCTCGCCAACTTCAGCCCAACAATGTAGAGCTCGACATGGGCGCCCGTATAAGGCTTCGTAGGGTGTATGCCAATGCTAGTTTGGAAACTGTTGTTGTAGGCGAACTCGACATAAGGGAGACACTCATCCCAACTATCCAAGAAATCCAATGCACACGCTCTCAACATATCTTCCAGTATTCGATTCACCCATTCTGTTTGTCCATTAGTCCGAGGGTGGAAAGCGGTGTTGAACTTCAGCTTGACTCCCATAGCGTCTTGCATTCGGGTCCAAAGCATCGAAGTGAATCGTGTGTCCCGGTCCAACCTAATTTCCAAAGGAACACCATGAAGTCGAACTATCTCTTTGATATACAATCTGGCTAAATCATCCACAGAGTATGAAGTTCAAATAGGGAGAAAGTGAGTCGATTTAGTCAACCGGTCCACAATCGCCTAAATTAAATCGTGCCCTTTCTTTGTCCTGGGCAAACCCGAGATGAAGTCCATGGAAATGTGGTCCCATTTCCATTCAGCGAGTGACATGGGCTGTAAGAGACCTAGTGGTCGATGATGCTTGGCCTTGACTTATTGACATGTAGGGCACCGAGAACAAAGTCATCTATCTCTCTCTTCATGTTGTCCCACCAGGAATTGCGCTTGAGGTCCTGGTACATCTCGGTACTACCAGGGTGCATGGCTAGCTTAGTGTTTTGGGCCTCAGCTAGCAGTGCTTCCTTCAACTTGGGATGATTTGGGACACAGAGACAGCCTTGAAAGCGTAAGCCTCCACCAGTGCCGATTCTCCATTTGAAATTACTTCGAACGGCCGCAAGTTCTCTAATTTTCAACAATAATTCATCGCCCCTTTGGGCTTCAATGATCTAACTGTCGATCATAGGTTAGGCGTGAATATGTGCAATGACTTCATACAGTTCTTCTATTCTTAGCCTTAACTCGAAGTCTCGCACGAACTCTACCATATTCTACTCTTCTACCATTAATGGTGCCGCGAATTCTACAGTCTTCTTTCGGCTCAAGGCATCTGCCACTAGATTGGCTTTACCAGGATGGTAAGAAACCTCGAATTTGAAGTCCTTCAAGGTCTCCATCCAACGTCGTTGCCTCATATTTAAATATCTCTGGGTGAAGATGTACTTGAGGCTCTTGTGGTCACAAAAGAGCTTAAATTCTTCCCCATACACATAGTGTTTCCATATCTTCAGGGTAAAAATGACTGCAGCCAGTTCAAGATCATGAGTGGGGTAGTTTTCTTCATGCTTCCTCAATTGCCAAGAAGCATAAGTGATGGCTCTGTCCCTTTGCATAAGGAAACAGCTTAGACCCATGCAAGATGCATTGGTAAAAATGGTGTACTTGACTCCTTGTTCAGGCAGAATGAGAACTGGGGCTGAGGTTAACCTTTCCTTCAACTCCTTGAAGGCAGCTTCCTCCTTTTCATTCCAGGCAAACTTGCGGTCCTTCCTAGTAAGCTGGGATAGCAATTGGGCGATCTTTGAGAAATCTTTGATGAATCGACGGTAGTATCCCGCCAATCCTAAGAAGCTTCTAACTTCTGTAACTAAGCTCGGCCGCTTCCAGTCTTGTATTGTTGCTACTTTGGCCAAATCCACAGAGATGCCTTCTTTAGACACCACGTGGCCTAAAAATTTCACTTCTTCTTTCCAAAAGTCGCATTTTCATAACCGAGCGCATAACTTGCTCCATTTGAGCGTTTCTAGGACCGCTCACAGATGTTCTTCGTGTTCCTTGAGACTTTTGGAATTTACCAGAATGTCATCTATGAACACGATGACAAACCGATATAGGAATGGCTTGAAGACTCTGTTCATTAGGTCCATAAACACAATCGGTGCGTTCGTGAGTGCAAAAGGCATAACTAAGTACTCATAATGCCCAAAGCTGGTCCTGAACGCCGTCTTCGGGACATCTTCAGGTCTACTTCGTAGTTGGTGGTACCCGGATTGTAGGTCGAGCTTTGAGAAGTATTGGGCACCTCTCAATTGGTCGAACTGATCATCGATTCGAGGCAGGGGGTATTTGTTCTTTATAGTGACCTGGTTCAATCTTTGGTAGTCAATACACAATTGCAGGGAGCCATCTTTATTTCTCACGAACACAACTGGGGCTCCCCACAGGGACACACTGGGTTGGATAAAACTCGTATCCAACAACCCGTCAATTTGAAGTCGGAGCTCCTCCATTTCATACGGAGGCATCCGATAAGTTAGGAGAGAAATGGGCGCAGTGCTCTACACCAGATGAATGGTGAAGTCAATCTCCCGTCGGGGAGGAAGTCCTGGAATATTCTTAAACACATCAACGAAGTCGCTCACTATGGGGGTGAGAGTTAATGAAATCTCTTCATGATCTTCTTCTAGCGAAGCATAACAGAAGACTCGTTGTGGGTAGCAAACCTGAATTGCGAACGTAAAGGGAGAGCTACCGTCTTCATATATGGTCACCGTTCGGTCCTCACGATCAATCTTGGCTCTCATTACAGAGAGCCAATTCATTCCCAGGATTATATCGTAGTGGAAGACCTTCGTGACTATGAGATCCACGTGTATCGTTTTTCTTCCAAAGTCTACGAGACAACCTCGGTAGATGGATGTAGCTTCGGTGAATGTTCCGGCTGCCACTATAATTCTTACTCCTGACATGGGAGTAGTTGGTAGTCCTAGACTCTTGACAGTTTGGATGATATAAGTGAAGTTGTGGACCCTGTGTCCACAAGAAGAAATATGGGAGTACCTTGAACATGGGCCGTAACCTCAAATGCTACAAGAGTAGTCGTGGCTGCATCAACATCCTCAGCTGTCAAAGCGTGAACTCGTGCTTGCTAAGGTCGGTTGGGCTAATATGTAGGTCGAGACGACGACCTAATCTGAGGGGTCGACAACCTACGTGTCTATTGAGACGAACCTGCGGAACGTTGAGGGGGTGCAAGTGATGCTACCTGCGGCGGATGGCTCATGCATTGTGGGGGTACATATCCGTGATTCCTCATCCTCGAAAAGCAGTAGGCTTCTGAATGGCCCACCTTTCGGCAATACCCACACACACAGTCGAGATGAGCGTAAGCGGGTGAACGAGGCATGTGTTGGGAGGCGGATTGGGTGGCACTCTCCTTCCTGATGAGGACGAGGGTTGTCCTCCAGTTCTTCCCCGGGACTCGACTTATATATGTGCCCGAGAAACCCTTTCGCCATCCTGCTCTGACCACAGGGACATCTCCACTAGTTCTGCATAAGTCCGAATATTCACACAACACATTTTCGTGTGAATCCTGCTCTCAATCCCTCGGTAAAGAGCCTCATGCGGGGTTTCTTCATTAGCCACGATCCTTGGGGCGCAGCGAGATAATTCGGTAAATCGATTTTCATATTCGGTCGCCGACATACCTCCCTACTAGAGGCACAAGAATTCATTCTCTTTTTCTATACGGTAGGTACGTGGGAAATACTTCTGGAAGAACCGCGTCTCGAAGTCATCCCACGTTCATACAAAGTTTCAGGGACCGTTGTCACAAAATTCCCGATTACCGAATCTGGTACCAACAGCCTCCGTAGTACCCCATTCTTGGCTTCCAACGCTCATACACTAGATTCCGATCCTCAGATCCTACAAGGAGGATTTTACAATGTACATTATCTCGTAAAAAGCATAACCACAAGTTTACCCAAATCACAAAGGCAACATCATCATCACACATCTACTAATATAAACAGTTGAATACAGTGCTGAAAGGAAAATACATATATCGATAATCAAATGTCCAGAAGACAGCTGCACGCTCCAAGCTCGACGCTGCTGTGACCTAACACCACCTGCACGTATCTATCGTGCATAAGCTTATAAGAAGCATAGAGGGTGGTGTAGGTGTGTGCGCAAGGTAAGTGTTGAGTATACAATATCAGAGCAATGCAAAAACGTGCAGGTAAGTCCATAATTACCGTCAACCTTATCCAGGCATGCGATGCAAAACATAATAAGTCAATATCATATATTGAGGAAACAATGTAGATCAGCTATGCAATGCAAAGTCATAGTAAGCCAAATATCATATACTGAGGAAACAATGTAGATCAGCTATACAATGCGGAGTCGTAGTAAGCCAAATATCATATACTGAGGAAACAATGTAATATGCAAATCCTAACAGGTCTACGAATACCGTCAACCTCATCTAGGCCATATAAATGCAGAAACATAGCAACCCAAAATGTCATATGCCGTGGATGTAATGCAATATGCAGTGTGAATGAAATGACCAAGCTGGAGTGTGAAGTCGGGATGATACTACGTAGTATCGCAGGCTATGGGGTTAATCACAAGGGACTTCTATCCAAACTAGTCCTATACCTAAATTTGGATAGCTAGACTCAATGTGGTAAACTCCTGATCTTAGGTTAGTCTCGCGCCCCAACTGAAATCCTGGTCATTGCGAAGGTACATAATAATCAGTTGTGTACCACCAGCCCGAGTAGATAGTGAATAAATGAATTAATCAAATGCTGAGTACGCAACTGCTGCTCAGTAAGTCCACATATCAGTCTCGTAGATCTCTGGAATCATCACCAGGGTCTAGTACACTCCAAGCTGACTATCGCTCCTGCCGGCCGCGCAGAGTGGAAAAGACCTCATTACCCGCCTACTAATATCGACCCAGCTCGTCGATAGCGGACCCATTTGTGCGCTGGTCAAACTCAGCCCAGCTTACAGCTCCCTCACTCGGGCGGATAAGGTCACATCCCCTCCCAACCGACCACGAAAAAGTAGGAAGCCCGACCTTCTGGTATTCGGCACTCAGCGCTCATGTCTTCCACTCGGTCTAGATGTTGGAGCATCTCCTGGCCACGGGAGTTTAGAGACTTTCACCCACAGACATCCAAAGTGCTCATATGTTCAAACCAAGCATTTTCGGTGTCCCATCTGGCCATCCACGATATGCCTGTAGAGGACGCAACCCTGATGTCGTTAGAGCGCCAAATAATCATGTCACAAAATGCGAGATGCATGAGCCATACCATCCAGTCATGCATCAAACCTGTGCATACCGCGCGCTCATGTGGGGCAACTCCGTCTCTCGGGGAGTCCCATATTCAATTAGCCCAATGACACATGCTATGTTCAATCACTCCTCACAATGAGCATGTGAATGGTGCGTATGGACATGTATCATGAAGTATACTATGCATGATTATAATCACATACATCATGGTGGGCCTATATAAGGCGGCCCATGGCCCGTAATAATGAACGAGTGACGTGCACACAATCACATACACATGGCGGGTCTCACACATCACAATTGGCCCTTGCACATACAAGGGGCTTCACACAATCACAATGGGCCTCATATAATCACAATGAGTCTCATATAATCGCAATGGGCCTCATATAATCACAATGGGCCTCATACAATTACTAGGGATGTTTAAGAGTCAAGCTAGCTCGAAAAGCTCGCTCGACTCGGCTCGAGTCAGCTTGAATGGCTAATTCGAGCCGAGCCAAGCTAATTATTCGAAGCTCGAGTTGAGTTCAAGCCAAGTTCGACCAGGGGGCATTTCAACTCAACTCAACTCGAACTCGACTCGACTCGACTCAAAGCTCGAACTCGAGCTCGCCTCGGCTCGATTAATAAATATATTAAATATTAAATATTATATATATATATATTATTAATATAAGTTTTAAGTTTAAACTTAAAAATAAAAAAATAAAAAACAAACCCTAGAGTCTCTACGCGACCGCACGCACCCCCTTCCCTTTCCCTTTCTTCTCTTTCTCTGCCCACTGCCAGCCGCACGCCCACCCCGACCAGCACCACCAATTTTCATTTCAGCTCCACAATAGTATGGTTTCAATTTCTTGAATCTACTTCTTAGGCGAGAAACCCAAGAAATTAGAGATGGGTTCTTCTCAGATTTGTTAGAGCTTCAAGGAAATCCAATGATCTGATTGGCTAGAGCTCTTTACTTGGATTTCTGATCTGTGTTCTGCTTTGTTTCTTTTCTAGTACTTGGATTTTTGCTGGTGGAAGAAGATCAAGAACAGATCGGTTCTTACAGGTTTCCTCATCCGATTCGAAGCTTTGTTTGGTTTTTTCATTGAGTTTTGCTTTGATTTTCTCAAGATTTTTGAATTTTTCATCAATGGAGGAGGATCAAAAACAAAATCCATTACTCTCTCACCCAATAAGCTCGAGCTCAACTCGAGGTAAACTCGACTCGACTCGAACCACTAGCTCGACTTGATAGCTTTGGCAAACAAGCCAAGCTTCAATGTTGAGCTCGAGGCCAAGCTCGAGCTCAAGCTTGAACTCGAGTACATCATGGACAAGCCAAGCCAAGCTTGGCCCACCTCAACTAGACTCGGCTCGATTCCCACCTCTAACAATCACACAATTTGCCTCATACAATCGCGATGGGCCTCACATAGTCATAATGGGCCTTATACAATCACAATGTTATGCTAGCACATACTCAGGGTGTAAACCAATCATAGTCGTAATTGATAATCGGCCTATATATGTGGCGGGGTTCATAGAAGGACAGTAGATCTGATCCATAACATGAGGATCGGTCCTCAATAGTGGATATACCAAACCTGATACCACCGATCTTTCCATCTACGGTGACGATGTTCTCTCCTCATATCAAGGATGAGCCTAGATGGCCTACTCCTATTAAGAACGGGCCTAAGAACAAGGAGTGGGCTTCCTTACTCGTTCTATCACGTAGCAATCTGGGCTTCCTAAGGGCTCAATAAGCACAAGGTGGAACACATTCCCTATGGAATGCTAATATAAGATGGGCTCCAAGGCCTAGGTGGTCCTACAGGGTATGGTGGAAAGCATCATTATCAAATGGGGGCCCAACGGATTGGGATAGCCTAATCAAGGGAAAGATGGGTAATATAATCATTAATGGGGGCCCAACGGATTGGGGATAGCCCAATAAGGCGAGATTGATCATACTACTAATAATATGGGCCCATCAATTTGGGCTAGCCCACTAAAGGAAATGAGAATGAGCCTAATACAATCACAATGGGCCTCATACCATCTCAATGGCTTGTATCAAGATGTTATACTAGCACGTACTCATAGTCGGCATTGATAATCGGCATATACACAAGGCGGGGTCCATAGATGGACTGCAGATCCATGACATGAGGGTCAATCCTCAATTGTGGATATAACAAATCTAATAGTACAGATCCCTCCATCTACAGTGATATGAACTCTCCTCATAACAAGGTTGGGCCTAAGTGACCTACTTATAATCCTAAGGATCCAGAACGGGCTTCTTTCACCATACTATTATATGGCCCGCTAAATGCCCTAGGGGGCCCCAAATAAGTCCTAGATGGACTTCAAGATTAAAATAACCTTACTAGCAACCAATGGGGGGCCTAACAGCTTGGGTTAGCCCAATACGAATAAATGGATCATGTAAATATCAATGGGGCCCATTGATTAGGGTCAACCCACTTAGAGAAGGATGAGAATGGGCCTAACAAGGCCTAAGGGAAGGTCACAATGTGGACATTTAACCATCATTGCCCATCAATGTGGACATTTAACCAACATTGCTCCCAAGGAGTGGCCCACATAGAGCCTAATATATAGTGGGCCCATAACCTCACACAAAGGGCCTAATATACATCATAAGGGGCCTCACTCATGGGCCACATATGCATCACATTGAGCCTCACTCATGGGTCACATATACATCATAATGGGCCTTATCACGTGGGCCATAAATACCTTACATCAGGCCTCATCATATGGGCATCATACATCACATCAGGCCTCATTATAAGGGCCTTATATACTACACATCGGGCCTCATATACATCAGATTGGGCCACATCCCGAGGGCCTCAAACGTATCAATGGGCCACGTCCCATGGGCCTCGAATACATCACAATGGGCCACACCCATGGGCCTCTCATATACATCACCTCTCATATACATCACATTGGGATGCATCTCATGGGTCGTAACAATGAGCCTCATATACATCAAGTGGGACCCATCATCCTAGATGGGTTTTCTACACCATTCATCTATTTTTAGAGATCATTATAGAGCATTACCCAAAAAATGAATCATATTGAAAGATCATCTGGACCATACCACAAATAGCAGTGAAGATAATGATTTTCACCATGAACAATTCACAGGGCCCACCTAACATTTATTTTCCATCCAATCTGTTCATACGGTCACAAGGACCTGAATTTAAGAGGAAAAACAAATTTCATATTGATCCAGAACTCTTGAGATCCCAAACGGGTTTCAATGGTAGGCGTTCAATCCTCCACTGATTGCATTGTGGTTCACTTGATGGATAGATTTGTCTTAATTTTAGTTTTAAGCCTTAAAACGAGCTCACCATCGGGATAGACGGTTTAGATGTAACACATACATCATGGCCCACCGTCCAGATAGACAGTCTGGATATATACATCGAAGGTGGGTCCCACCTGAAATTTAGATCTATCTCATTCTCTTTGCAGTGCCATAAAATGATCTCTACGCTTGGTTGGACGGTGTAGATGAAACGCATACATGATGTGGGACCCTCAGACCTTGCTGACGTTGATCCAGCAACCACATGCTGCTGGGGTCCCCACTGTCCAGATGGACGGATGGGATATAACATATACCTCATGATCGGGGTCCATAGGACCTGCTGACGTTAATGCAGCAGTTACGCTGCGCGTCCAACAGGTAGACGGTGTGGGTGAAACGGATGGACGGTTAAGATATAATACATACCCATGATCAGACCCACATCTTGCTGACGTCCGTACAATGGACAGTTTAGATATAGCACATACATCATGTGGGACCCACAGAACTTGCTGACGTCAGTCCAACAGCTATCTGCTGTTGGATGGACGGTCATGATAAAACACATATCATGTGGGTCCCACACCACGTGTGAGGCTGGACGGTTTGGATCACCACCGTCCCACCCACTGGACGATGGGATAAAACACATACATTATATCTGGCCCCACCATCCTTGCTTTTTGGACAGTGGGGATACAACAGATATATCAGGGTGGGTCCACGTGGTGGCCCACCATGTCTTGGATAAGCTGATATATGTGATTTCTCTTCATCTCAGCCTGTCCAGATGGACCGGCAGCAGGCCTGTCCGCTGGACGGGCAGCGAGGTAGGTCTCACCAGTGGACGACGTGGATGACATGCATTAATATGGTGGGGCCACGGAAGGGTGGCCCACATAGTTTTGGATAAGCTAATATTTGTGTCTTTCCTTCATCTAGGTCCGTCCAGGAATGATGGTGTAGATAATACATCATGATGGGATCTCCACCGTCCATTGTGTGGATTTAATCCATTCATCAAGGTGGGCCACAATAGGAAAAAAATAGGGAGAGAGAGAGAGAGAGAGAGAGAGAGAGAGAGAGAGAGAGAGAGAGAGAGAGTGTACGAGGGAGGAGCTCTACCATTATGAGCTCCTCTCCGCTTACAACACGTACATCAAATGGGTCCCACCACAAGTGGGCCCTTAAATAAAATCGATGGTGGAAATTCTAGGATCACCCACCAATTGCCTTCTTCTTTAGCTCTTTGGAATCCTTGGCTCCTAAGCTTCAACTTTGATGGAGGGTGATGGAGATTGATGTCACGCCCCAAGCTCGGAAACCGGGCTCACAAAATTCCCGATCGCCGAATCCGGCGCCGACAGCCTCCGTAATACCCCATTCTCGGATCCCAGCGCCCATACGCCAGATTCCGATCCTGGGATCTTACAAGGAGGATTTTTCAGTCTGAATTTTTTTTTTGTAATGGAGCATAACCACAAGCATAACCAAGTCACAAAACAACATCAACACATATCCACTATATCAAAAACTTTTAAGTACAATGCGGGAAGGGAAATACAGTATAGTCAAAAGGCTCCAAAATGATCTGATGCGCGCTCCTGCCTCAACGCTGCTGCTGTCCAACGCTACCTGCACGCAACGGTCGTGCATAAGCTTACAAAAGCTTAGAGGGTGGTGTAAGTGTGTGTGCATGGCAAACACCAAGTGTACAGTATCAGAGTAATGCGGAAGTATGCGACAAGTCCATGAATGCTATCAACTGAACCAGAGCCATGTAATGCAAGGCATGAATGCGATCGGCCATACCAAGGCCATGCAATGTGAGGCCTATGTAGCCAATGTCATATGCGAGATGCAAATCAAGCATGTCAGTACTCCATAAGTATACATATCAGTACAGTTCCTCTCAGGATATCACCGGGGTCCAATACACCTCACACTGACTGCCTCCTCCCTAGCTGCACAGTCAAGCGAGTGGAAGAGACCACACTATCCGCCTGACCAGTAGTCTGCCAATACCTACCCGGCTCGTCGATAGCGGACACATTCGCGAGCTGGTCAAACTCAGCCTAGCGTATAGCCCCCTCACTCAGGCGGATAAGGCCACACCCCCTTCCAACCGACCACGACACAGTGGGAGACGCGGCCTACTGGTATTCGGCACTCGAGCGCTCGTGTATCCACTCGGTCTAGACGTTGGAGCATCTCCTGGTACCAAAAAGGTTCTGGGACTCTCACCCAAGGACATCCTAAGTGCCCACAGTGCTAGAACAAGGTATTTCCGGTATCCGATACGGTCATCCACGATGTGCCTGTGGAGCCACGACCCTGATGTCGCTAGGGCGTGCAGTGATCAAGTCACACATATGCGAGATGCATGAATCACACCGTCAAATCATGCAGCAACCCATGCGCGTACAATGCAATAATGTGGGGCACTCCGCCTCATAAGGAGTCCCCTAAGTGGTCTGCCCAATGGCGTATGCTATGCTCAGTCACTACTCATATCAAGCATACATATGATGCGTATGGGTATGAATCATGGAGCTATACTAAGTATGTTATAAAGTGGTGAACTATCAACAAATGTGGGCCTACTAATGGGCCCTAGGGAGAGTTATAATGCGGACATTAAACCAACATTATTCTACAATGTGGACGTCAAACCAACATTGCTCCCAAGGCATAGCCTGCTATAAGACATCATTACACAAACCATGGGAAAATCATACATTGCAATGGACCCTAAGGACCTCCTGTTGGGCTCGACCTATGGGCCTTGGATACATCAAGTGGGCCGCATCATATGGGCCTTATATAAATCAAGTGGGCCACGTTAATGGGCCTTAGGTACATTGCAATGGGCCATATCCCATGGGCCTTTGAAACATCACAATGGGCCTCGTAACATGTGCCACAAATACATTGAATGAGCCTAAACACATGAGCCATGTATACATCAAGGTGGGCTTCAACAATGGCCACAAATATACAAGATGGGCCTCACAACATGGGCCTTATATATACCAAGTGGGCCGTATACATATTAAATGGGCCACATCAATGGGCCGCACCAATGTAAGTGGTGATAAAGAACTCCACCATTAAAATTCCTAGGGCCCATCATAACATTTATTTCTCATACAATCTGTTCATAGGGTCACCAAGAACTTGGTGGCCCAAGGATCTAATGGTGGACGTTCAATCGTCACTAAACAGTGTGGTCCACATGATGACTAGATCTATCTTATTTTTGGCCCCAAGCCTTAATACAAGTTTGCCAAATGGTGGACTGTTGGGATGCAACACAAGTATCATGGTGGGGCCCACATGAAGGCCCACCATCCCTTATAAATAATATAACATATAATTTATATATAATATATATATATATACAATATTATATATGATATAATATTATATATACATATATATACACATACATATATATATATATACATATATGTACACACACGTCACACACTCACACACACACACATGCACCCACCCACACACGTGCACACACATGCACAGGGGCCCCACCGTCCAGTGGACGGTGGGTTACAACACATGCATAAAGGGAGCTCCCACCGTCCGTCTGGACGGTGGGAATGCAACACGTACATCACCGTGGGTCCCAGGTGGGGCCCACTGTAACGTTCATTTGCCGTCCAACCTGTTGATAAGGTCACAGAGACCTGGGTGGAGGGAAGAAAACAAATATCAGCTTGCTTCAAAACTTCTGTGGCCCCAAAAGTTTCAACGGTGAAATTCAATAACCGCTGTTCCTTGTGGTGTGGGTTACCTGAGCCGTGGATCGGCCTGATTTTCGGAGGGGACCCACATTACGGGGTGGTCCACCTCATGGACGGTGTGGATACAACATATACATCATGGTGGGGCCCACGGCTGGAGCCGTGGGACCAGCCCGTCCGTCCGCAGGCACGCGCAGGCAGCGCCTGCGCCTCTGGCGCTGTTAGCGGCGGCAGCGCTGCTGCCCCTTCTCATTTATTTTTTTTTTTGAAAATCACCTGTTGTGTGGTTTTTCCAGTGTAGGGCCCGCATCAGGCAAATCTGACTCACCCAATGGTGTCTACAGTTCAATACCAACCCATCAAGCCCAATATTGGGTATATTTTGGTGCGTAGAAAGATTCAAATGAATTTAAAACGGTGAGAATTAGTATTTGCTAAGGTACGGCCCACCAGAAAGTTAAATCATCCTCAATTTTTTTCTCAACGTCTAAAATGAATTGTGGAAAAGGGTAGATGGCTTGGATTAACTACATACATCAAGGTGGGGCCTACATGGGACACCCTTTCCCAAGGCTTTGAAACAAGCCAAAAATTTGTGTTTTTCCCCAGACACGTCCAGCGTCTGGACGGTTTGAGTGTAACACATACATTGAGGTGGGCCCTGTTTAGGTGGGCCACCACTTAGAGGATGGTGTGGGTCAACACATATAAGGTAGGCCCCACTTATAACGGGCTTAGATAAAACATGCCTCATGGTGGGGTCCATCCAAGTGGGCCACACAATCACACCAACATCACATGAATGGAGAATAAAAAGGAAAGAGAGGGAGAGAGAGAAAGAGAAAGTGGGACACACGTGGGATGGAGGGACCCCGATACTATGGGCCCTCCCTTGCATTCCATCATACATAAAAAGTAATCAAAGTGGGCCATTGGCCACATCATAGGGTCCCAAGTGAGATCCATACCATTGATCGGTAGGTCTCACTTGCCCACCTAAGAAAGCATGAAAACTACCCTATCAAAGCACCCACCGTTCGATCTTCTCGGTCCGTTGGAATGCCTATCTCCTTGTGCTCCTCTTTGACGGTGGAGATGAGAAATCAAGGGCTAGGATGGAGGGTTTTGGGAAGGGAAAGGTGGGCCACACATTCATTTCTTTGCACTTGGGAGAGCTTGGACGTGAGCTCTCTCTTTGGTTGCTTGGAAATGTGTTGGGAAATGAGAGAGAGAGAGAGATAAGGAGAGAGAGTGATGGGAGGTGAGTGATGGATGTGAGTGATGGGTGATGTGAGGTGAGTGATGGATGTGGGTAGGTGGTGTAAGAGAGAGGATGGGAGAAAGTTGACTTGATGGTTGCTTTACTTGTGGAGAAAGGTGATGTGTACTTGACATTGATTGATTGATGTGATTGATTTGATTGATTGGATTGATTTGACATGTTGTAGAGATTCTCTCGGGATCGTAAAGTGCGGCGTTTCTTCGAACTGAACGCCGGCTCACATCTTCTGGTCAGGGTATCGGATCGATGCGTGAGTCGCGGCGTTGGAACCGCGGCGACGGTGCGGTCGCAATGATACTGGTCTCGGATTAAACCGACTCGAATCTAAAGGATGCGACTTACGGTCGATCGCAACGTCGGTTATACGTCGCAGGTTGCCGGAGTTTGACGGTAAGGATCGCGGCAGTTGACGGAACAGTACGGACCAGAACACGGGTCTTACAATTGAAGGGCTAGAATGAGAGATGAGAGGGGTAAAAAGTGAGCCACACTTGGCTCTCTTGGGGAGCTTGGACAGTTCCTCTCTTTAGTAGCTTGGAATGGAGTGAGGAATGAGAGAGCGATGAGTGGTGTTGTAAGGAGAGATGACATGGAGGGTATGGTGCTTGTTGACTTTTGGGATGAGAGGAGTGGGCTAAGCATGGGTTGTTTTGACTTGGTGAAGAGAGAGGTATGGAGTTATTTGCCTAACCCGATCGCGCGGCTCAAGGGCCGTGGTCATGTGACTCTCGCGACCCTTAGCCCTATTATAACGCCCTGAAAATCGGGGGTCGAGTATAACTCAACTCCCGAGTTCCAACGCATCACTTATGCAACATAAATAATGCTGATTAAATGTTGTCTGTGTTAGAACAATAAACATGAGTGAGATTATACCAAAAATAGTAATTCATACTCCAGATCATTAGTATAAAGGCAAGCGGAAGACTGAACTACATATACATGTATGTAATGAAACAAAAATCATTTTTGTTCTCCAGAGTATGAATCTATCTGAGTTACCATATACATGTCTGTTTGTGAACAAAATGTCAAAAATAATCTAAGGAGTGAACCCTGCAAATCCCGTCAGTCCGGCAGCCTAGTTGAAGCCGCCATAGAACTGCATATAAGAGAACTCCTCCTGGTCCTCGTCATAATCAGGCTCCGCCTCCTGAGTCGTCGGCTCGTCTAGACCTGAGACAAAGTCTGGTTGGTGTGCGCAACACCGTCCCGTAACGTGGGAGTGAGTAGCTAACTCAGTGGAACAATAAAGCATAGATTAACATGTTATCAATGCAGTCAAGCAGTAATGATAAAGCAGTAAAATCAAACACTCCTAACTACTCTTGTTAATGCAAGTATGGATATAGGTATGATGGATGCCCTCACCACACCCTCCCTCGTGCGACACCATCTCACGTTCGCGGCATGCTTTCATCCCTCAGTGCTCCACATCTTCCAGGCACATGCAATGCATGATGAGCATGATTACCGAGTTTTTAATTAGTCCATTTCAAACAGCAGGACTGGGAAACTAAGGTACCTCCCTTGTATCATTCCCAAACATGATCCATTCTAGGGTCGTCAGTCCTAGTTAATATCAGACGGTGGTGTGTTTTCTATGTCACTGCAAAGGCTGCCAGGGCTGTTACACACAAAGGTTACACCACTCCCCCATCACCTCTTTAACGATTCATCACTATACAGAAACAGACCTAGTTTATACTCTGTTACTACGGAAAGGCTCATCGCCTCACCGCAGATTTAGAGTATGCTCGAGGTCACTCCACTGACACCCTACCAACTGGCAGTCTATTTTCGAAGCCTGACCAGTCCGCTTATTGAGAATGAAACCCAGATGCAACCCGACTAGGGACCACAGCCAGGCTGTGCCAGCGTAGGCCGACAACACGAATATAGTGTCCCATACCACCATAATTGGCTCATGAGTCTGGTTGCTCACTGGTCACTACGGGGAGGCACGTGGCCCTAGCGTAGGCCGACAGCTCGACCACGGTGTCCCATAGCACCATGCCTGGCTCATGAGTCTTAGTGGATCGAGGTACCATGGTTAAAAGGGATTTCACTGGTAAGTTTGGTACCCTAGGTTCAAGCAGTAGGGCCAAACATGGTGAACATACATGAGACAGATCGGGTTACTTGATGAGCTCGGCTAGCTCGAGCGTACAACAAGTTGAACGACATGAAGTGCATAAGCACTTCGCGTGGCCAACCACTATCGCCAACCGAAGTACGACTCGGGTTCGTCGAACATATCTCACGTGGCAAATGAATCACAGCCACGAATTCAATTCTGGTACCGATTGTCTGGACTATAATCATAGCCCCAAACATGATAACTTGCAGATAGATAAAGCAGTAATGGATCAAGATTCAAATCATACAATCAAAGTTTGGTATTTTCCGTTTAGGGCTGCCAGGGCTGTTGCACGCATTCGTTGCTCCACTCCCCCATTACCCATGACGGATCATACAACGTAAACATGAATTTAACATATGCATTACATAGATAAAATCATAAAAGCAGTTGAGCATGTTATGAAGCACAACACAAGCATGAGTTTGTACATATTGAATTCCTAATCACACAACTATCCAAGAAAATCATACACATAGTTAAAGGAGTTGAGAATCATATCTCAACACTGTTAAACATTAAAATTTACTAACTACTACTCATTCAGACATTTCAACAAACACTTTAAAATACATGTATCAACATACATGACATATGTTGATCACATAGGTATAAGGCCAAATCCTTTCACTAGGGAGTTACCTCAATCATAACACGCATACACCCGCGACGGATAGTCATGGCAAGCATGAATTCAAGTTCCATATTCATTCAGTCATTTCCACAAACACTTGGGCCACACATTTTAGCATATATAGTGTGTATTGGCCGTGGCGTGATTTAGGGCAAATCCTTTCGTCAAAGGGGTATCGCCAATACAACAATCATGAACCCATGACAATTAGTCATGGCGAGCACGAATGAGAATTCTATACTCATTTAGTCATTTTCACAAACACTTAGCATGCACTATTTTAACATACATGATGTATGTTAGCAAAACATGTATTAGGGCTAACCTTTCGCCAAGCAAGTAATTTATCCATATATAATATATTCATACAAGAAATAATCATGTCAAGCACATTTTCAAAATTTATACGTATACCATACTTTCTACAAATACCTAGAGTATGTAGAATTCCATATTTTTCATCTTTAATCGAAACAGAAAACAGACAATACTTTGTACATGTGCAATTGCATGCAGATCATGAATCTATCATTATCTGACATTGAAAGCGTTGAAAACCATAACCTATACACCTAAAGTCCGCACCTTTTGTCGTAGAATCGTAACGGAGTCGATAGGTTTGCTAAGCTTCCGTATTCGGTAGTTTGGCAACCTATAGAACGAAATAGGTTAGTTATTTCATAACCTACAACCACCCAAGCCCCAAATCAGATTAGGGTTAGGGTTTCTTACCTAAAAATGGGGCTAGAATCGTCGGGAAAGTGATGAGAACGGAGCGGTGGAGCTCGTGGAGCGGCAGGGAAGAGTGGCAGGAAGGGTCTCTCACAACTCCCACACTTTCTCTCTCTTTTCTCTCTTCTCTCTCTAAGGTTTCTCTCAAATTCGTATGGCTGCAATGAGAGAGGGTTTAAGGTCCTTATATAGTCTAAAAACTCACCGAAATAGACTTCAGGTCAAAGTATACTTAGTTTATAACCAAAACGGGTCAGTTTCAGCTCAACGGAGGACTTCTGGCGGGCCTCCTTGAGCCAAAGGTCGGACTTAAGCTCACTAACGTTGGATCTACGTTCTATTAAGTTTTCGTTTCAGTGGAATTTCCAGATCACGCGTGGCGGACCAGTTTCAGTTCGACGGTCAGCGGATCTCGATCGGAGATTCTGAGTACATGTAAATGTGTATGAAATTTCTCCTGATTCGAGGGTGTAATTTGGTTTGATTCTGACGGTCTGGTTGCTTAATTCTGATCCGCAAGCGAGTGGTGCCAGATTACTATTCAAGATATTTTATTTTGAATTAATTTCACATTTCTCACACTCTTCACTCCGAGCTCAAGCGAATAGCGCTGGGACACTATCTGGATTTGATTTCCGAGGTGGTTGTCAAGCCCATCGAGGCGGTCCTAGTTTCTTAACTTCGTGTTAATCGGACTTCCGATGTGCGGTCCAGATCCGATACGGAGTTTCGAGATGCTCCCGTGAGCAGCCGGGTAATGAGATTGATCCTAGGTTTTAGGGTAACCTAGCGTCAATGATTCTACAACTTTTGGGTCTTGCAGATTGTATTTAAAGTGATTGGTGCTAATTTCACAGGCACTCTAGTTTAACACTAGCTAAATCTTGCTTAATTTCTAAAGGGTTTAGTCCTGTAAGATTTCTGTCTGAGGTGGTACCTGGGCCTTTGTAGTTTGTATATAAAGTGATCCGAGTTAGACTACTTAGCTAGTTTAAGTTAGTGTCTGGGATGAAAGTACTTAGAAAGATTGAAGAGCAAGGTGGTGAAGGATGGGATTTGTGAAGGAAATGGGTTCACAAGCGATTTCAGCCTTTGGGACTGAGTTTTGACAAGTTGATAAGGTATTAGGATCGACCCATTGCCTAAGGACGTCTAATCCCAGGTTGGCAAAAATCCGGGATGTTACACCTATATTGGGGTCATCAATCCCGAAAATTAGTATAAAAATAGATGAAATATATTGGGACTTAAATGTCCTACTCGCGGTCACTGTGGGGAGGTCGTCACCCCAGCATAGGCCGACAGCACGGGCATAATGTCCCATACCACCGTTCCTGGCTTACGAGTCTAAGTGCTTAATGGATACTTCAGGGAGGCTCGTCACCCCAATGTAGGCCGACAACACGGGTATAATGTCACATACCACCATCCCCGGCTCATGAGACTTTGTGGGCCATAATTATAGTTAATAATAGGTGCAATGGTCTTAGGGTACTTTGGGTTCATACAGGCGTGATCAAACATGACTAACATATAAGGATGGTCGACTAGTAGTCAATGTACCCCGATGGGCTGAACCGTAACTAATCGGCCTGAGAACACTGCCTCGTGTAGTCCAACTACGGCAACAACCTACTTTTCAATTATTTGGGCCAGATTCACTCATGGACAGGTCCAACAAGGACCGCCCAAGAAATTTCAGGTAATCGGCCGATCCATAGAGGAATATGTAACAATTCACAACAAAACATAGATTCCTTAGATGAAATTCATATATAGCAGGCACTATTTTCGTATAATCAGTACATGGACAACCACACAAAAAGTTCTATTCAAATTTACAGGTTCTACATAACATATTCTAGCCAATACAATTATGTGGATAGCCATATAGCAATGCACTACAATAATCTTCCACATGTCAACATACATCATATAATTCAGCCATGCATTGAAAGTCCAGGCAAGTGACTCGACCAATCAGCCAATTCACGACATTTCATTCCTTCATTCAAGCATATTCATTCAAGCATAATTAATCACTAATTAAGAAAATCAAGGACTTAAATACCAAATAACAATTTACAGTACTTCATGTCATCATGTTAGGCATAGTTAACACCAAACTAGGAAAAACACAATTAACTAGCAACAATTTGGGAAAATCCACAATTTCATATCCAACATGGCATGCAAATTTGCTAATCAATTGCTTGGGGGTTTGGGGCCTAATGCCTTTCCATAATTTTAGCAATTTCTAATTCATTACCCTAATTATACCATTAAAGGAAAACTTCAGCCACATGCACTAACATTCACCAAACAAGTTTATTAAACTTATACTAGGCGCGATAAACGGACACATAAAGGTAATGGTCCTCACATATTCTTAGTTGGAAGTTGCTGAGATGGTTCTAGCGACGCTGCGTCCGCAAGCTCGAGGTGTCGGGTCCCCGCATTGCATAGAACGGAGGATAAGACATATGCATGTTGCAGAAATTAAGGAAGATGTAATTTGGAACCCCATCTTACCTTAGATGGGTTGGAATCTTACTTCAATAACGATTGGAGTCAGCATGGAGAGGTGAAAGTGCTGGGATTTCAATATCCCAAGCTCCAAGCTCACATGCACTAACTAGAGGAGGCCCCTCTCTCTCCTCCCTTTCTCTCTCTCTGTCTCAAATGTTGGAGTTTATGGGATTTGAGAGAGGATTGGGCTTTTATATGCTCAAGATTATTTTAGTTGACCCTAGCTTTTGGGTAATTCCCCAAATAGCCAAGTGGGGCCCATCTTATGTTATTGGAGTTGCTCTGATGGACCCCTAGCCCATCTAATACATGAGATAGGTGCCCCATGGCCCAATGAAGGGTTGGGTGACGTTTGATCGCAAACGGATGCGGGGTCTTGCCGCAACAGCCCGATTCGCAATTAACGGTCACCATCCCACGATCAATGGCCAGATTTTGTAGGCAAGGGTCGGGAATTATTTCTAACCTTTGGTGTAAATTTAGAAGCGATCCGACAGCTGAAATGCCCGGATTTGTCGACTCAAGCAGCAGGGCCAATTGGTTTAATTTCTGGATTTTATTTCTTTAAGTCAGGTCACTCGCAGTTTGTAAGTGCCGGCAGGGCAGCATTATTCAACCATTTCTGGGTGTCTTCGGGGCCTGACGTCCTCGTGGGACCACAAGCCCAACGAGCCTAAAGATCTGACAAAGTTTTAAAATTTTTGGACCTTCCTCAAGCGATACACGGGTCGTACGGACAGCCGGTAAGTATGGCTCGGCCGCCTGGCTTTACGGCCCGTGCTCGGCCCGGAATATTCTTTAATTTAATTGCATAGAAGGGTAAATTGGAATTAATTAATCTGTCTTAGGTCCACACGTGTGGTTGAATCATTTGGTCCTACGTTAGTTCGCACGTGAGTGCCTCAGGACACTGTTTACCTTTTGGACGAGGCGTTACAAGAACATAAACTAAATTGGGGATGACCATCCTCTTCATCTTATCGTACCGTGCATGGACTCCCTTGCAAGTCTTCCGAGCAGGAGTGCTTGATCTTATATGGGATCTTGCCTTGGAGGCTTCTTCGGGATATCTGAACATTAGCTTGGACATGGACAGGGCCATGGAATAGCTCGACGTTGTACAATGGAGTACAATAGTATCACTCTGTTCATCGAGAAGCTCTTTGATCATGAGTAGTGATGGTCAACCATACAACGTGAACAGATTTTCGAGTCGAGCTCATACTTTTGGCCTACTCATTTTTACCCATAACAATAGCCCCCTACTTCCGAGCTGACCACGTAAGCTAGGGAAGTAAGACAGTGTGTCGAGGTTATCATTGATATCTTGCATATAGGAGGTCGAATCGGTTTGTCATTAATGTGGAGAGAGGCAGCGGGCGTAGAGATCATGGAAGATATGCAATGATGGTATGGCACGTTCGAAGCGGCGTGCGTTGGCAGGGACGCTTTTCGCATCCCGACCTATGGGACATGGACGTGTGGCATTACCTGGGAAGTTGGATCATCGGGCGAGTGGGAGATCACCACATGGTTGCATGCACGTGCCGCGTAGCATTTCGTCTGCCACATTTAATGTGAGTAATTATTACCCGTAGCCGAACTGGCTATAAAAATGGGAGAACCCTAACGTTTTAAGCCATTTGCTCCTGCTGCTGTTTCTCAAGCTCCCAGACTTGGCGATTTCTGGTAAGTCAGAAATCTTCTTCTCCAGTGCCTTTTGCTTCTTCTCTCTTTCCATTTTCTGTTTCCCGACCTGGCATGTCCAATATTTTGGACAAAGGCCTCGAGCTTTACGCTTTCCAAGGAGACTCTAACCTGAAGAGCATAGATTATAAGTTAGGGGCTCCCTCTGATCCTCATCTCTGGTATCTCTAGGACACAGCCGGGCGATGGAATCCATTTCATCGAAGAGGGCGGCTGCTTATACTTCAGTCGAGCAGCCAGTCGATGTTGGTCCTGTCGGGTCGACTTTGATAGGGGCCGATCTGGCTCGGATTAGATCTGGGTATTCGATTCCGGAGTCAGTGGGACTTAGAGCCTCCCATCTTGGTGAAGTCCCCAATGACACACGAGAAGGCAAGGTGACTATCTTCTTAGTTGCCTTGCCGTGCGGGCTCCGCCTCCCCTTGCAACAGATCGTGCAAAAGGCCACCTCTCACTTAAGGCTGGCCTCGGGCTAGATCATTCCAAACATCTGGAGGGTGTTGTTGGGGACTTATATCCTCTGGTTCCAGTATGGGAACAAAGAACTGACGGTCGAGGAGTTCTTGTACCTATACCAGTCCAAGGCTCACTCGAAGCAGCTGAGTTGGTACTACTTCTTGGCATAAGCAAACAAGGGCAAAACCCTCATCACTAGCAACCCAACTTCCAACAAAAATGGAAGAATAAGTGGTTTTGGGCATTTAGAAAATGGGAGGCGCTTGTTGCTGAACTGACACAACTGCGAACTCGGGTTCCGACCAAATTCGCCACCCCAGGTCGGATATTACTGAGGTGTTGGACTTAGAAATTTTTTTCATACATTAGTAGTTGCATTCACTAACCACTGATTGCTTTTGCAGGCTTCCCCAAGACTCCACCCATTCTCTCCGACCTGCAACTTAGGCAGGTGAACAAGGTCAAGGCGACGAAGGACGATCTCTGGCTCTGGAGCGTGCTAATCACCCCGGACCTCCTCTATCAGTCCGGACTATACCGACTTACTACTCCTTCTGTTGCTCCTTCTAATAGGTAGCGAATTGTAGATACGTTTAGGTAAAGTAGATTTTTGCTAACTTTGAACCTTCCGTTGCGTAGACATGGCCGATCCGTCACAGTCTAGGAAAAGGGTTTATCCTCCCCCTGTCACTGAAATGGTCAAGCGGAAGTCGACCATGAGGAGGAAGGTGACGGTCACGCCGACCATATTGGCAGGAGCTTTGACGCTGGGGAGTCCTTGGCAGAGCAGTTGCTTTTGATTGCATCAGGTGATGAGGCTCAAGATGCTCCTGCCCTAGCTATCCCTCCACAACAGGCGGCAGTGGAGGTAGTTGATCTGGAGGGGAACTCTCCAGCTCCCGAGCCTCCAACGGCCGAGGAGCCCCAGCCAGTAGCCTTTCAGGCCTAGGCCGAAGAGGGTAATACCTCAAGCCCCCGAGTGGCTAGAGAGGGTGATGTCTTGGTCCCCCGCAGCGGTCAAGGTCTCCATCTTTGTCTTCTCTTGCAAGTATTAAGTGGTCTATGGAGGACGTTCGGATTTCTGCATCAACAACTACTATTTCCTATGGTATATTCCACTTAAAATTTAAATCTACTTCAATTTTTTGTCTCATGCTTAAAAATGAGTTGAAAAATAGAAGAAATGCATAGATATACAATATGTATATCATGGTGGCCATAATCACAGCTGCCCCATGTTGGAAGAGGCCACATAGTACGGAAGGCGTTGCACTTTTTAATTCCCATAAATGACCTCAGCTCTCCTTGACTACTTGGAGGATTGGTTTTTGAGGCTCCACCATTGGTGGACTATGCCCCCATATTATTCTGAATTTGAAATAATAAAAGATGCTTATGTGAGTGATGATGAAGAAAAAAGTGATTCAACCGCATGCAATCACACTAAAAATTAGGTACTGCCTGTGCTTGTTCTGGAGTTCCGTACACACAAATATATGAATTTACTTGAATACATAATCAAATGAACACCTTATATACTTTGAGTGGCCTTGAACTCATTTCTAACCGCAATATGTCTTCCAATCAAATAACATTATATTTAAAGGGCTTTACAGAATTTAAGTCCTACTGAATGGCATCACACTTGTTCAAGTTACATCTATCCCTCCATCATCCTACAAGCGCATCCCTCTATAGTGCAAAAATTGTAGGCTCCACTGTGAAAATAAACTTTTGGCAAAAAAAGGCCATTTGGTTGACATCATTGGAATCAGTGGACAACTGATTGTAACATCCTGAATTTTTGCTATTTTGGATTGCCAAAAATCCTTATTTATTTTTTTTAAAAAACTAGCCCACATCGTCACTTACTGACTCTTGATGATCGAGGTGAGCCTATACATAGGCGATACTAGTAAAGAATAGCACAAATTCGATTAACCAACTGTATGAAGCCAATTAATTCGCCTAATTACTTAAACCTCAAGTCTAGCCTTGTGAATTGTTCATTTAGGGCCCAAATCTAACCAACCTCTCACTGACTAATCAAGACAACTGTAACGCCCTGAAAATCGGGGGACGAGCAAAGCTCGGCTCCCGAGTTCCAACGCATCACTTATGCAACATAGATAATGATGATTATGATGAGAGCATTGAAACATGAATGAGATTATACCAAAACAGCATATCATACTCCAGAGACAACTAAATTGCAAGCGGAAGACTGTGATAGATGTATAGAATATATTAACTATGGTAAGTCTCCAGAGTGTGATAATGTTGCCAGGTTAATAAATTACAAGTACAATTTCAAAATATACCAAAGGTGTAGTGTCATCTAGTCAACATCCCTGTAACCCCCTCGATCAAGACACGACTCACATGAAGCCGCCAGAAAACAGCATATACAAGAAAGTATCCTCGTCGTCACAAAAGTCCGGCTCCGCCTCAGAAGTAACGTCGCCATCTGCAATCAGACAAAGTCTGGTGGATGTCCGGAACACCGTCCCGTAACGTGGGAGTGAGTGATCAACTCAGTGGAACAATAAAGCATAGGTTAACATGTTATCAATTCAGTCAAGCAGTAATGATAAAGCAGTATAATCAAACACTCCTAAATTACTCTTATTAATGCAAGGATGGAATGCAGTCATGATGCATGACCTCACCAACATACTCCCTCATGCGACACCATCTTACGTCGAGGCATGCGTTCATCCCTCAGTGCTCCACATCTTCCAGGCACATGCAGTGCGATGATGAGCATGATTACCGAGTTGTTATTAGTCCTTTTCATACAGCAGTATTGGGAAACTAAGGTACCTCCCTTATATCATTCCCAAACAATGATCCATTCTAGGGTCATCAATCCTAGATAATCTCATACGATGATGCGGTCCTAGGTCGTTGCAAGGGCTGACAGGGCTGTTATACGGAATCGTTGCACCACTCCCCCATCATCTTATCAATACAGGCCTAGTTTATACTCTGTTTACTACGGGAAGGCTTGTCGCCTCTCCGCAGATTTAGAGTATGCTCGAGGTCACTACACCGGGTACGGTCAGGGCTGCCAGGGCTATTACACGGAATCGTTACACCACTCCCCCATCATCCTTTCAAAGCAGTGTAGGCCGACAGCTCGAATACAGTGTCCCATTCCATCGTATTCGGCTCACGAGTCTGGGTTGCTCACTGGTTACTACGGGGAGGCTCGTGGCCTCAGTGTAGGCTGATAGCTCAACCACGGTGTCCCATACCACCATGCCCGGCTCATGAGTCTTAGCAGATCGAGGTACCGCGGTTAATGGGGTTGCACTGGTAAGTTCGGTACCTTAGGTTCAAGCAGTAGCGTCCAAACATGGTGAACATACATTAGACAGATCGGGTTACTTGACGAGCTCGGCTAGCTCGAGCGTACGACAATTTGAACGACATGAAGTGCATAAGCACTTCGCGTGGCCAACCACTATCGCCAACCAAAGTATGACTCGGGTTCGTCGAACACATCTCATGTGGCGAATGAATCTCAGCCACGAATTCAATCCCGTTATGGATTGCCTGGACTATAGAATAGCCCCAATTACATTCAATTACAGATAGTTAAAGTAGTAATGAATCAAGATTTCAAGTCATATAATCAAAAGTCATATATTGTCTGCTTAGGGCTGTCAGGGCTATTACACGGAATCGTTACACCACTCTCCCATCACCCTTCACGGCTTTTGTAGAATACAACTTAAACATGTGAAGTAGTCAGAGCAGAATTAAATAAACAAGTAATTCAAACATATTAACAGGCATGTTATAAAACACAATGCAAACAGGAATCCAAACACATACGTTTCATAAACCAGTAAGTGATTAAACTAAACAACTTACATGAAGGAAATCATACACATCACTAAGGTAGTTGAGAATCCTATCTCAACACTTACTCAAGGCACTACTAGATTAAGAACATACCTATACAAGCATTTTCACAAACACTTAGACAACACATTCCAACCTACCTATAATATGCTAGTTAAAACACAAGTCGTAGCGAATCCTTTCACAAAGGATTACCACATGAACCACGATCATGCATTCACGACCAATAGACATGGCAAGCATAATTCATAGTTCCATTTTCATTCGAGCATTTCTACAAACACTTAGGCTACAACTAGCACATACACGACGTATGTTAATATAACAGGTGTTAGGTTAATCCGTTCACCCAGAAGTTGATACACATGTATCTAGCATGCCTAGACAACAATTAATTATGGCAAACACAAATCCGTATTTCATACGTATACGACATTTTCTACAAATACGAGGAATACAGTATATTCAACATAGTTAACGTATAACCGAAAATGAACGGACAACACTTTGTACATGTGCAATAGCATTCAGATCATGAATCTATCATTATCTGACATTGAAAGCGTTAAAAACCATAACCTATATGTCTAAAGTCTGCACCTTATGCCGTAGAAGCGTAATAAACTCGATAGATTCGCTAAGCTTTCGTATACGGCAGTTTGGCAACCTATAGAATGAAATAGATTAGCTATTTCATCATTTGCAATGTTCATAACCCTATATCAGATTAGGGTTAGGGTTTCTTACCTAGAAACGAAGTTGAAAACGCCGGGAAAGCGATAAGAATGATGTGGTTAGGCACGGATAGCAGCAGGGTAGAGTGGCAGGGAGATGCTCCCACAACTCTCAACCTTTCTCTCTTCTCTCTCCTAAATTTTCTCAAATTCGTATGGGCTGGATATGAGAGTGAGTTTAAGGTCCTTATATAGGCTAAAAACTCACCAAATTAGACGTCAGGTCAAGGTATACTTAGGTTATAACCAAAGCGAGTCTGTTCCGTCTCAATGAGCACTTTTGGCGGCCCCTTTTCTATGTGCGGTCAGACTTAAGCTCACTAACGCTGGATCTAGGTATAGTTAAGTTTTCGTTCTAGTCAGGTTTCCAGATCACAAATGGCGGACCAGTTTCAGTTCAATGGTCAGCGGATCTCGATCAGAGATTTCAAGTACATGGATATGTTTGGGCAAATATCCCTGATCCGAGCGTGTAATCTGGCCTGATTCTGATGGTCGAAATCCTTATAACTGATCCGCAAGCGACACGTTCCAGATTACTTAAATTTATATTTTATTTTTAATTATTTCACATTTCTCACACTCCTCACTCTGGGCTCAAGCGAATAGCCCCGGGACATTATCTGGATTTGATTTCCGAGATGGTTGTCAAGCCCAGCAAGGCGATCCTAACCGTTTAACTTCGCGTTAATCGGACTTCCGACTTGCGGTCCAGATCTGATACAGAGTTTCGTGATGCTCCAGAGAGCAGCCGGGTAATGAGATTATTCCTAGATTTTAGGGTATCCTAGCGTCAATGATTCTACAAGTTTCGGGTCTTGCAGATCGTATTTAAAGTGATTGGTGCTAATTTCACAGGTACTCTAGTTTAACACTAGCTAATTCTCGCCTAATTTCTAAGGGATTTAGTCCTGAGTGATTTCTGTCTGAGGTGGTACTTAGTCCTGTAAGATTTCTGTCTGAGGTGGTACTTAGGCCTTTGTAGGTTGTATATAAAGTGATCTAAGTTATTAATACTTACTAAAGCATGCCCTAATTACAACAGAAGAAGATCCTAGGGCAGGAGAGGCTGATATTCCAAATAACCTGTTCGTTTTGTGAGATTCCATAAGGGTAATGGTTAAAAGCCCATTTTATATATGTATTTACTATTTACAGTAATGTTTAGTTTAAGTATTGTTCTTCATCACCTAAACTTTTAAGATAGTGACTAATGTGAAAGTACTTTGAAAAATTTAAAGAACAAGGTGGTGAAAGGTGAGCTTTGTGAAGGAAATGGGTTAAAAAGCGATTTTTAGATTATGGGATTGAGTTCTGACAAGTTAATAAGGTGTTAGGAGTGAACCATTGCCTAAGGATGTCTAATTCCAGGTTGGCAAAAATCCGGGATGTTACAACAACTGTAACTAAATTAAAGTTATACCCAAAGCCGAGCCAGCTATGACCCGAATCTTAATTAACGGACCAAGTCAACCTATTTACTCATTTAGCCTAAGAACCATCGGCTTAGGGTAATTATGACCGAATCACCATTTTCGCTAATTTCGAATAGACCACACTGTAAACTTTGTTAATCCAAACCCTAACAACTGAGCCCAAGAAATCTCCCTATCCAATTCATTCAAAAAATGCCCCGATTATCCGAACGAGCTCCCGACAGCTCGTTAGTGGCCCACTAGTTCCGAAATTATAGAATAATGTCCGTCTCACTGGGCTTTACGTCCATCGCGGGTGGCAAATCAAGATAGTACCCAAAACTGCATAACTTGGGCCAGAAGGCAAGTGCTTGAAACACACGAATCCCTTGGGCTGCAATCTGAAAACTTAAGTGAAATAGACCTTCCGCTCTTTCGCAAAGTTGTGACTTTCTGACCGTTAGAGCGCAACCAAAATCGAGGCATGAGTTAAGGATATTTTCCTGCTCATATCCATATAACCGGGGCCCTGATCGAACATCGGTTACCGTTGATTGTAAATCGGGCCCCTGCTATCAATTGACTTATCTATTTGCCACCAAACTTGGGACAACCCTTCATCCAACTATGAGACACCTATTCCATTGCACAGATGGGCCAGGGGGCCTAGGGACTAGAAATGCACCCACTAAGGGTATATGCATTAGGACTAGCCTCCTTAGGGCCAATTAGGTTAACTTCCAGGCTATATAAGCTCTAAAAACTCTCCCACACTCTCATACGAATTTTTCAGTAAGAGGAGAGAGAGAGGAGAGAGTAGAGAGGGAAAGAGCTTCAAAGAGCTGGGAATTGAAGAATTTCCCTCTCCTACCACAACCCCGCGCCAGAACTCTCGACTCCACCACCATAGAGGCTGCTTATCGATGATCGGAAGGGATTCTCCTAATTTCTTTTCAAATTCTAGTGCAAGAGGCCACTTGCATGTGTCCTAACATGCAAATCCAATTGGCACAGGGCTCCGACGCATCAAGTCACGGGACCGGCACCTTAAGAGGGGATTCGCAAGACATCAGCCATCCCTAGGTGCGGACCATTAACTATAGGTGGCTGTTTATCAAACCTAGGCTGAATTTAGCGGTTATGGTTGTATAATTTGCTTTGCATGTCAATTGCATGTGTGGTAATGGTAGATTTAGAGTGTCGTCTCGGATAAATCCCGATTAAGGGAAAACGTTGGACCCTCAACCGTCCTAATCCTTACCTTGCTTGATTAATGGTTTACTATGAAAATTAAAGCATGACATATCCCCAATTTTTGAAATAAATAAAGAAATTCCCGCTGCATGTCCCCTATACACATGACTAGCTACCAATTTCATTCTATGCATGTTTAAATTCTCTGTAACTGGGGTTGTTTATATGCTTATTTAGAATTTCCATGTATTTAAGAATTTATGATGAATTATGATGATAATGACTATAATTTATTGCTATGCATGCCTAAATCCTTCACAACTAGAAGTAGACCGACATCTACTTTGATATGATTCATTTATACATTGCCCCTTTTGCCAGATTGGCCTTCAATTTTAGAACCTGCATGGGCAGCCCCTTCGGTAGGGCCGCCCAAGGACTAATTTGACCCAGTTAGTAGAAATATGGATAGTCGGCAGTAGTTGGACTACGTGGGATGCTTGCTCCTAATGTCGTACTTTTCATAATTCGTCCAGAGTGGATAAATTGGCTCATTAGTTGGCCAACCATGTTCGTTAACCTTGTACATACATGCCTACTTGAACCTGAGACACCCCGCGTCCATTTTCTCCTAATGATAACCAGCTTGTTGCGGCCCATAAGTCATAGGAGCCGGGCTTGGTGGAATGCGACACTATGACCGAGCTATCTGCCTATGCTAGGGTGACGAGCCTCCCCGTAGTGACCGCGAGCAAGAATTCTTCTTTACAATTGTCCCTCATATGTTTTATATGACGAACTCAATCGGGTCAAGGATCACGAGAGCAAGACTGCCACGGCCGCTCAAGCCGCGCGATCAGTGTAGGACATTGATTTGTTAGGGTGTCCCAATTTTCCCAAACTGCTGGATGAATGAATGTAACTAATCAACACGACTAAATGCTCACTGTTGAGGGTCAAATATTACATATTATCCCTCATTTATTACTTGGTTTTATGAACATGATAATGCTTTATGTTCTATTTTAATCATGTTTGTGTTGTAAGGTGAATTTAAAAGCTTGGATTGAAAATGATGCTAAAAGCATGGATTTAACGCTCAAGAATCACTAAGCCAAAGATTGGATCTTAGAAGACCAAGAATGAAGAATTCACATGCCAAAGATCCATGGAAACCAAATCAAGAATGAGGAGAATCGAAGTTTTGAACTGAATTTGCATGATCTTCGACTAGTCCAAGGTCTGCTTCAACTCGTCTAAGCTCCTGCTCGACTAGTCGAGGAAACTTCAAGTCGAACTCCAACAACATGAGATTCTAAAATCACATCATCCTCGACCTGTCGAAGGTAACCCTCGACCAGTCGAAGGCTGTCCTCGACCAGTCGAGGGTTACGCAGGTTTTCTGAGAACTGCGTAAATTTGAGGCGATTTCTGAATTTTTACAAGTCGGTGCGAGAGGAGGTGATGCACAACTATAAATAGGAGTCCTCAGGGCATCCCTAGGCATCTTCTAGGGTTTGAGGAGTGGAGGAAAAGGGTGGAGCCGTCGTTCGGGAGTTTTTCTTCTTCTTCCTTAGTTGATGTTTTGTTTAAGAGTTCTTAGTTCAATCTTGTCTACGGTTGGCTAAACCTCTTAGCTAGGGCTATGAGGTAAAGCTTGTAGCATGATTGAGATGTTTGCTTTGTTTTGATTCATGTTTTGTTGAACTCTTATGGATTTTAGTATTTAATGGTTCGTTGTGACAAAATTACAATGGATTTGCGAATGCTTTGAATATCTTCTTTCCCTGAATTGAGATTGTGAAAGTAGTAAGTCCTGTTGTACACCATCATCCCGTGGGCATGGTAGGGTGATGGAATCCTTTATAATCTTCACAATTCTCTTATGATTGGTTATGGGATTGGTATATCCTGTTGTTTGTCGTTGTCTCCTAGGCATGGTTGGGTGATAGAATCACTTCCAAACCTCGAAACTCTCATCCGTTAAGACTAGGTTTACGAGAAGTTCAGAGATCTGACCGTCTCTCCTTTCTCCATCTGGATAAGATAGGACTCTGATTCCAGTTGGATCTATTGAATCATGTAAGGTAGTGTCCCAATTGCTACAAGTAGTCCTTGGCACCCTAGTTACCACCTTTAAATTTATAAGTTTCAATTACCTTATTCAAAATCACTCTCTCAACTATTTCAGATTTAGGTTTACATCTTCTTCTAGTTATGAGTCTAGTTACTTTCAGAAACATACGAGATTAGTCCCTGTGGATTTGACCTCGGTCTCACTGAGATTATTACTACATCACGACCCTACACTTGGGGTTGTGAACACTCACCATCACATCGCATTAGTTAGGATGGGGACTTGGCAGTCGAGGTTCCATTGAGGGAGTGTTTGACATTGCGAACATTAGATGGTGTCGCTCAAGGGAGTGTTGGATGTGAGGGCATGCATTATATCATGGAACCATGCATGTGCATTGATAAGAGTAATTAAGATCTTGTGATTAATTGCTTTTCATTATCTTCGTTTATGGAATTGATAGCATGCATAACTTATTGCTAATGGTATTCACTGAGTTGATCACTCAGTCCCACTCTGGGATAGTGTTTTAAAATAACAACTAGAACTTGTCTTAGATGCAGGTATTACAGAGATCGATGCGCATGATGGAGCAAGTGTGGAAGAGGAGGAGTGGTCATACTTCCAGATTTTCGGCGGGTCCCCGTAAAGCGCCTTATGATTAATGATGAGGCCCAGGGCAAGGTTTTATATTTTTGGATTATGTGTATTTTTGTGGGACATGGTCCCTCACTTTCACTTACATTATCTTTTTGCCGGATATGCTTACTTCATGTTAGTTGCACATGTGTTCATTATTTTGGTCTTGATTTATGCTGCATAGTCTACTTAAATTCTCCATTGCTTATGAAACAACCAAATTATGCATTGTATGAAATCCAGTAGGGCATAAGTGGCACCCAGGAATTCGAGTGCCGAGTACCTATTCGGCTCCCGAAATTCGGGGCGTTACAAGTTGGTATCAAAGCATGGTTTAGAATTAAACTAGGCCGTGGGCTGTGGACTCTCCATAATACATTCGTTGACTTAGATGGGAGCGCTGAAGCCTAGCGACACTGAAACCCTAGGACTGAACCCCTAGCTGTTTCAAATAATCCGGTCTTAGTTTAGAATATTAAACTTAGGTATGACTTAGACTAAGAAGAGAGTGTTATGACAATGTTAGAAATTGTTTTTAAGAATATTAAAGTGTGTTTTAGCCCACAATCGGGCAAAAACTCATAAATTCGACATCATAACCCAGCACCACTGAGCTAGGTGACCAAAGTAACTCGCTCTTCCCCAAATTCATGTATAGTACGTCTGATAACCCATTTTGGTTCATGAGACACCCCCAATTTAAGTTTCAACTGTTAGGATCATCCCCACTCCTGATCCAGACTTTTTCTAGCCCACCTCGGCCATTGAACGGGCAAACTAAATTCGGATTGGGTGAGAAAGGGAAGTATAGACCCGAAAAAATCTAGGTTCATCGCATAATGACACCCCTAAGCCCAAATGAGCCACCGCCAACTCCGAATTGACGTTCTTGGCCCATCTTGAATGTGGCTTGCATCTCTGATCACCGACGGGCCATAGGTCCGCGACGAATGACTCGGTCCCGCCTAAAACAAGGTAAAACTGTTAAAGGAGTGGCGGGCCATAGTCAGAATGGGATAAGAGGTGGAAGAGCCACCACCGGGCCTCACCGGGGGTGGCAGGGCCACCGCCAGATCGGCGGGCCATCGCCGAACACTCCAGGAGGTGGCAGGGCCACCGCCATATCGGCGAGCCACCGCCGGTGCCGGATTCATGTGGGGACCTCCTACATGTGTGGGTCCCCTCTTGGTTCCCCTTTAGCCTGTTTTAAGCTACCCCCTATCCATTTCACCCCATTCCAACCCCGAACAACTAAAAAATTTGGATTTCCCCCAAACCCACTCCGTACATCCAATCCTCCCCACCAAACCTCCTTTCCTTGAATCTTCTCCACCTCTAGGTTACCAACTTCTCACAAAGTCCTCCCTTCAAGCCCATTTCCTTCGAAATCCCTTATTCCCTAAACCCATATTCCTCAAGGCCACTAATTTCTCACATTCTACCCCTTTATTCTTCTAATTTCTCTAAGACCTTTTCATGTTGGACACAAATCCTAAAGCTCAATGGATGAAAGGCTATAATCAATCTAAAACTTTCTAAATAAAGTGGATTTTTTACCATTGCCCTAATGGAATCTCGCAAAATAACTAGGTTATTTGGATAAAATAACTTCTTGAAAAGAGCGAGCTTAACAGTCCTAGAGAAAAGGGGAGGGGGGGGGGGTTGAATAGGGCTATGTCAAATAAAAATTAAATTGCTGAAATAATAAATAAATCTGGAAACTCAATCGCACTAGTATTCAAAAATTGATTCAAACTAGTTTGTAGGACAACCTAAACCCGAAACAAAGTTTAGGCAAGATAACCTTATTTCATGAACAATCGTAAGGTCAAGATCTCAAACTAAACAAGAGACAATAAAGCTATCTATCACAAACATTCACCACTTTTGCATAAATAAAATTACAACAATTCTCCACATATGCAAAAAGTAAACATTCACCACAACACTAAGAGTTATAATGGTTCAGTGTGTACAACAATTGTTCTCAAACAACCACACCTACTCTACTCCCAATAATCACTATCCACGTGATATTATTTTTCACTATAAACAAGGTTTTCATAAGGTCACCTTAAAACCTGATACAGTTGTGATTTTAACGAGCCATCGCAAACAAAAACCCCTCACTGAGATTTTCTGGCTATCTTAGAAAAACCAACAAATGAGATTTTCTATCTATCTCAATAAAACCAAAATACAAAAGATAGAATATACTTATCTTCACCTTGAAGACGTATCTCTTGATGTAGCCTGTAGAATCGCTTCTCTTAAAGTAGATTGTTCAATGTCCAGTCACATAAATAAGGGTTCTAGGTTTTAGATTGATTTTAAATCGATTCAAATCAATGGCTACTTGTTTGAATTCTTCAAGATCTCAAAGAAGAGTATCTACTCTCTTAATAAAAAAAGATTCATAAAATAAGAGATCTAGGAATTGAAATAATAAACTATTAAAGAAATATTAAAAATACCATGCAATAGCTTGATAATAATGGAGACTTTTCTCTCTCTTGATGAAGGCTTTTACTAGCTTGAATTTGTAATTTCGGATTGGGAGAAGGCCTCTATTTATAGGCTGAAAAGTTGTTGCTTCGACTCGTTTAAGGTCTTCTTCGACTCGTCTATAATCTAATAAAATTTTAAATTTCGACCGCGATTAGATAAAACAGTTCTTCGACTAGTCGAGGGCCTTGTTCGACTGGTCGAGGGTGCCAGATTTTGGTTGCTAGACTTCGAGTCGAGCACCCCTCGACTGGTAGAGAAAGTAATTGAAAAATCCAATTTTCTGAATTCAAACTTGGACTGGTCGAAGATTTCTTAGACTGGTCGAGCCATAGCTTAGACTAGTCGAACCTAAGCTTAGACTAGACGAAGTTTAGCCTATATAAAGTATAAAAACCCATATAAATTTGTCTCTTGAAAGAACATAAGCCTAAGGTCTTTCTAGGGTCTGTTATACCTAAAACGACTGAACATTGAAGTAGCTTAAATTTTTTGAAACTTGTTCTTCTACTTGAATCTTCGATGGAACTTGATCTTCTACTAGAAGTGTAGTAGAACTTGAATTTAGTAAAGCTTGAACTTTCCATCTCGATCTACTTCATGATATGAACTTTAGTCGAGTCTTGAACTTAGTAGATTGTGAACTATCTTGACTTGAAGTAACGTCTTGAGCTTTCCATCTTGATCCACATTAGATGGACTACTTCATAAACTATTTCGTCCAAGCGAAATTTGACAACCAAATGTGTGCTTTATAAAATATAACACTTACAATCTCCCCCTTTGTTAAATTCATGACAAAACACTTAATATAACAACAAGTAGAATATCATCTTGAATTCTATGTTGTAGAAGATGCAACTTTAATGAATGTGCAAGATTTTGTTACTCCCCCTCAACAATGAGCTTCTCCTGTATTATGACATTCCATTCCAATGTAAAACTCCAACAACCAGATATCAACATTATCCATTCCAATTATATATATCATCATTTATATAATGCGCATCTTCATTCTACTTTCTATTTAATATTAGCAATTCTCTCCCCCTTTTTGTCACAAAATGACAAAGGGAAGAACATACATGAGATTATAATCAATAAACCGTAGCAGATTCAGTAAAAAAGGAAGAAAATGCATAAAACATGTTAATTAAAAGGAGTTGTCACAAATGTCATTTAGAAGCATAAAGAGAGTAGAGTTAGAGAGTTATCAACCAAGCACACACATAGTTAAAGTTTATACAACCCAACATGAAAGAAAATCAAGTTAATCAGATCCAGAGGAAGATGGAGGAGGTATGGAAGGATCAATTTGGTAAAGTCCTTTTGTAATGCTATGAAAATATTTTCGCATATATTTCATAAATGCTTTGTGACTTTCAACCAGAGTATCCTAGGATACCTTCAACTCAATAACTTTATCTTCTAATGACTTAAGCCAATCATCAACTTAGGAAGGCCGATAGTCAGGATCAACTTCATCATCTATTTTTAACTCTGTAAAGATGTCATTCATGGAAGTGTCTTCAGGTAACGGTGCGTCTTCATCCTCTTCTTCATCCTCATCTCTTTGACTGGGAAGGAAGTCCAGGTTCATCTTATGAATATTTGTATTATTAAAAGGGATGGCTACCTCGGGAGCCTCGGTCGATGGAATGATAACATTGCAATAAATAGCCAGGCTTGTCATGAGATAAGCAAAAGGTATCGAACCATGACCAAGATGGATACGAAATTGGATAATTAAATAACATATCAATGAGGGAAGACAGATAGAATGCTAGACACAACAGCGTGAAGGACACGAGTCATGAAGGGAATAAGTTCAGACTTATTCCTAAACCGTGGATAGACATTAGATGTGAAAATGCGATGAAGGATTCTGAATTTAGGAATCATCTTATTGGTACAGAGAGCATTTCCAGAACTCTAATCAACATCAAATCGACATAATTTACGAGTAATGACCTGTCGCTTAGATTCAGTCATCGGATTTGTTCTTAAAAATCCATTTAGTTCTGATTATATGTTTATCAGAAGGTCTAAGAACCAAATACTAAACATCATTTCTGACGAATTGATTTAACTCTTCTTGCATAGCCAATATCCAATTTCATTGGCAAGTGTTTCTTTTATATTAGCCGGTTCAATTTGAGAAGTGAAGCAGATGTAGTTATAGATATTTTCTAATTATTTTCTTGTCTGAGCACCAGTACGAGGGTTACCCAATATCTGATCAGTCGGATGGTCTTTGACTGATCTTAATTCAGTATTATTTGATTTAGATGAAGAGTTAGGTTTATTGATAATGTTGACTTCATCATCATCTTGACTTGGTATGGATGTGATCAGGTGATCGTCAATTACAACGTTAATAGATTCCTGAGTCACTACTGTTCTTTTGTTAAGAACACGATATGCTCGACTATTTAGAGCATAACTCAAGGATATTCCCTCATCACTCTTAGCTTCGAACTTCCCCAAAATTTTCTGGTCACGTAAAATAAAACATTTACTTCTAAAAGTTCGGAAGTATTTGACTGTCGGCTTTTTATTGAACAATAACTCATAGGCTATTTTATCTTTAGCTTTTCTAACATATACAAAATTTATAATGTAGCAATTTGTATTAACTGCTTTAGCCCATAAGTTTTTTGGTAAGTTCATGCTATTTAACATTAATTGGCCATTTCCTGTAACACTCTGTTCTTTCTTTCAACAACCTCATTCTGTTAAAGTGTTTTAAGAGCAGAGAACTCATGTGATATACCATGGTCTGTACAATACTTCTCAAAATTGCTTTTTTTGAAACTCAGTACCATGATCACTTCTGATTTTGATCACATGTACCATCTAAATCTGCCTGTCGATAATATCAAGTCGGTTTCGATAGACTCGAGATTTAAATATCGATGATATCGATAGGTGTATTGATACATCGATAATTCATCCAGATATGTTATGAGGTTGCTGTTCATTTTTGGTCATCTTTTCAATGGTATCGATGGAGCATCGAGGACTCGACAGTGCAGGTCGATTATATTGAGATGGGTATCGATACAATCGACAGGGGAAGAAAACTTAGATAATTTTCCTATTTTGAAAACCGTTTTCTTACCCAAAACCCTATGATGTTCTATTTTGTTTTTAAGGGGTTTTAATATACCTGGTGATTTGGGACAAGGGATGTGAGGCTCAGATTTACCTATGGCGAGCTTGCACACATCCAGTTGAGGCAGACGCTTAAATTGATCTTCCTATCAGGCTCTGTAGATAGTCTGACTCAATACTAATGCTAATTGACAAACCAGGGAACTTTCAATCTCCCCCTTTTCAATTACATGACAAAAACCCAAAACACCCTAGAATACTCTAGACAAACACATCCTAAATAGTGTGTACATATTTTTTACACAATTTTACAATTTCTAGCCCATGTACACAACCAGTAGCTGCTCCCCCTGACTTGTAAACTCCCCCTTGCTTATTCAGCTGCTCCCCCTAACACCTGCAACAACCATTCAAGCAGATACACAATTTTTCGTTCGGGGTGTTTGCAAATGTTCTCCCCTTTTTATCAGTCATTGACAAAGATATAGCAGTTGATATTGACTGAAGTAGATAATGGCATGTGGGATAACCAATAACAGGTAGATGTTTAATATTTAAATCAGTTTAAGTAGACCTCTGTTTCAGGAAGTACGAATGCATATTAGACAAAATAGAGCAGTGATATAGCAGTTTAGAATATTCATTAGAGACAGCACATGCATTTCATATTAGAAACTTGATAAACCAGGGAACTTAAAACATAATCATGGCATTAAAAATATGAATTCTATTCAGCCATATCCCAAAGTGAAACCAAAATATCCAACTATCCAAAATAAACTGCCCAAGATTGGCAACAAATTAACAGTTATCCCAACAAAAATTACCAAGTACATGCACAGGTACCTAAAAAGAATGATTTAAAACTTGCACGATCAGTTCCTACTGACTCCGAGAATCACCATGTGTGAGCAAGTCTACCACTTGCTGATTTGTTTGCTGGAGAGAATCGACTTTTTCTTCAATCACGGTGAGACGTCTTTCACAATTGTGAAGTCGCTCCTCCATGCTTGCTATACCGTTCAGTAGGTGGCATTCGAGGTGATGAGTTTGGCGATTTGTGATGGACTCCGGACTTAGCAGTGGCGTTCGGTTGGATCCCCATGAACATGATGGATGAGCATATGGAGCAGCCGACTGCATAGGAGCACTGTTCTCGGGAAGAGCTGAAGGAAGACACAGCTGTTGAGCCACCTGAGCCAAATCACTATCAAACCATATCTCTGGATTGACAGTATCAGAAGTGACAGGGATACCAACATGATGAGCTAATTTACAGATGAGTGCAGGAAACGCTAGTGTATCCTGATGATTGCCTTAAATGACACGAATTAGCTGCCTAAGAAGAAGCATTGGGAGGCACACCTGAACTTCTTGATACACATCATACAACACATTTAATACAAAGGAAGACAGATGATTACCACTCACATCACACGGATAGACATTGGACCCAAAAATGTCATGAAGGATTTTAAACGTGGGTCCAAGATGATTAATATGAAGGGAATTATCATCGTTCCGAGGAATAGTGGTTCCCTGACATAGTGCACGAGTTATCTCTCCCCATACCCCCGGACCATTTAGATTCCGGCTGGTGACTGGAATGCGAGTGACCTCGAGATCTAGAAGATTACTCAAGGTGATGGGAGCGATATGCTTCGAGTAATGCAGGAATTCAATTTGAATGCATGGTGGATCATCACAAATAACATGACATTTATTGAGAAATTCATGGATCACCCCTATTTGATAAGTACCACCAAGATTTAGAATGTTCTGCCATCCAATCATTTTAGAAGGAGGTCCACTCCAAAAGGCTCAATGGCGCTGTTAAGAACCCGATGTTCACCAACAGTGGCTGGATGTCTTACTGTTGGAATGAGTTTATGCATGCTGGGTTGTTTCACTTTTCCTTTTGAAGACTGAGAAAGAGACTTACCTTTCCTTTGTTCATGTTTTTTTTTTTTTTCCAGTGTAAGAGATATGCAAAGGTAAGGATGGTTAACCAAAAGAACAGAGAATACCCGACCAAAAGTGAGAATAGACTCTGTAGTGGAAGGATAATACCCGTTTCTTTTGAAGCTTCTGGGACCCGCCGATGGTCTTCTGGCCGAGGATTCGAGCAGAAAGCAAAACAGAAAATTTTTCAGAAAAATAGGATTTTTCCACTCGACCGCCTTTTATCGGGCGGCTGTCTTCGATTTTATCAAACTTACTTTCTATTATATCGATGATTCTCATCCGATGTTATCGATAATTGCTTCGATAGAAGTCCAGATCATGTGACTTTTCACATTCTGAAGAGATGTCGATGATATCGACCCATGATCGATTAATCGGGAATGACATATCGATAGCCATATCGAAGATGAATATTTTTCTTTTTCAGCATACAGACGACCCTTAAAGTATACTTTTAGTATTTCTATGAATCGATAGCGTACTCAGCAAAATTATGTACAATTACTGTACACATAAAAAATTATAAACATTTGAATGTTTATACAAAAGATGGAGGTGAGGAACCTCAGATATATCATTTGAAGCTCAGCAAAATTGCATCATTTCAGCAAATATCCAGATCTAGATGCATGATCTGGACTTGTCCTTTTGTGCTCAGTACTTCTAGGCATCAGTTCTCTCTATGCCTCTGATAGTGTAGGAGTGGTTGCTTGTGCGATGACCCTTCATTACTGATCTTCTTGATTGGTCTAGGATCTCGCACCATTGTTTGTTAAATTTAACTATATGCCCATTATCACAGATTTGAGATATGCTTAGGAGATTATGTGTTAGTCCTTTTATGCAAAAAGCATTCTCATTTTCAAGCAACTGAATTCCTTTTATGATTCCCTGTCCAATTACTTTAGCAGTGGCTCCATCTTCGTAGGTGACTATCCCATTGTAAAGATTCTTATAGTTTGAAAGAAGGGACATGTCACCTGTAACATGTCTTGAGCAACCACTGTCAAGGTACCACTTAGTGTCATTGCTTGTTAAGTGATTTGAGTGAGTAGTAAGACAATTCTTCTTTTCTTTAATTATCCACTTTGTGTCAGGGTTTTTACTTGTAGTAGATTTTTATTTCTTATCTGATTCAACTACTTGATTAGTCTTTGTGTTGCTGCTGGAGGCATTAGATTTTTCAAGTATATGTGTTCCATACCCAGTTTTTTTGTCACTTTAATGCTATGGATATAAAGTTGATTGTAAGCATCTTGTAGTTTATCCTTTTCTTCTTCTTCTTCTTCTTCTCCAGTTTCCTCATTATCAGATGGGAATGTTTCAGTGGCTAGTTGTTCTTTCTCGTTCTCAGATTCAATGGAAATGATTGGAGCAGTGGAGACCATGAGGATTTCTGGTCACCATCGCTCTCTGAGTCACTAGATTTTGAGTTTGACTCTTCAGTATCATCCCATGTGGCGGCCATTGCCTTGCCCTTAGTTTTTCTGTTTGGGCATTCGGTTGATAGCTGTCCATACTCCTGACAGGCATAGCATTGTGGTTCTTTGGTTCTTCTACCAAATTTGCATGCAGGAGGTTTGTTGTTCACCTTTCTTCCTCTAGAAGGCTTGCCACGATTTTTTTTGAAAGAATCTTCCGAATTTTTGTGCCAGCAAAGCCACTTCCTCATCTTCATCTTCCTTTTCACTACCACTGTCCTCATGTTTTGTTTTCTTTGAAGTTTTTAGTATAGTGTTTTTGGATTTTTGGGATTGTTTGAACTGTAGTTCAAAAGTTTTTAAGGAACCTACCAGTTCTTCTACTTTCATCTCGTAAATATTCCTACACTCTTCAATCGTTGTTACTTTAGGATTAAACCATTCCGGTAGGGATCTTAAGATTTTCCTACAAATTTTTGGTACCGAAACTTTTTCTCCTAATCCACCCATGGAGTTGCAGATTATATTCGATTTTGTGAAAAACTCCATAAATGTCTCATGCTCTTCCATTCTGAGACTTTCGAACTGTGAAGTCAGGAGTTGAAGTTTTGACCTCTTCACAGTGCTAGTGCCTTCATGGGTTGTTTCCAATAGATCTCATGCTTCCTTGGATGTCCCACACATACTGATCTGACTGAATATATCCTGGGACATGGCACAGTAGATGGCGTTCATAGCTTTAGGTTCAGCAGTCTGTTTTTCTTTGTCGACGCCGTCCACTTTTCTTTGGATTTGGGTTTTGTGATGGTTGTGCCACTATCAAGTACAATTTGTTCAGTCGGTGGCACGTATCCACTTTCAACTATATCCCAAATATCATGATCCAAAGATCTCAGAAAGTAGTGCATCCTAGCCTTCCAGTATGCATAATTTGAACCATCAAATACTGGAGGTCTAGTGACTGATGAGCCCTCTCCTTTGGCAATATTCCCAACTTCAGTCAAGATCACTCTCTAGGCGGTGAAGCCCTTAAAGAGAGACCTGCTCTAACACCAAATGAAATTGCGATGAAGACCGCACTAGTTGAAGAAAGAATATGCTAATATGTCCTAGAGGGGGGTGAATAGGACTTTTTAAAGTTTTTACAGCTTTACTTAGAAATCCTATTTCACTAATCCTATGAATATGTATTTATCAAGATTACTCAAATGTAACTCTACTGGCTTCTAAGCCTGGTAGAGGATACAATCACAAACTATTCAAGAGATAGCAATATATAACTTAGTTTATGATGGATATGACTGTGTATGTGTGTAAAGTGTGATCAAATATATGAATATGAATGCATTGACATAAATCACACACAGAAGAAGAGCAATCACAAACACAGTTATTTTTATAGTGGTTCGACTACTTGTCTACTCCACTCCCGGTAACCGCACTCAACCCTTGAGTGTACCGAATTTCACTAAGGAGGTTTCACAGCGGTTTACCTCAAACCTAAGGTTTTAAATCAGATTCATCTTCAACCTTTACAACCTACACTGAGGTTGACTGTTTATGCTCTCACGAGCAAGGGTCAACACAATGCACTCACTTTTAGGCACACTAGCCAAGGATCTTCCATAAGACCCTACTAGAGGTTTCTACACGGTTCACCTCAAACCCGAGGTTTCACAGTGGCTGACCTCAAACCTAAGGTTTTGACTGGTTCACCTTCAACCAGATGTTTATGCTCTCCACAAAGCAAGGGTCCACATAACGCACCCACCACGTATACTCCCACCGGAGGCCTCCTTGAGGACTTCAAAGGGTGAGAACCACTTAAGACCCAATCCTACAAAGGAATAATCACAAGTGTCCTCTTGGACTCTAGATACTTACAAATAAGCTGATGAGTCCCGATAAGCACATTGTCGAAGATCTCCTCCTCCTTGTTGACGAAGAGTCTTCTGCTCCCTTGATCCGCAGCACAAAAGATGTACTGATATATGGTGACGGGTTGGGTAAAGGTTATGATGGAATCCGACTCTCTAAAGTAAGATAGAGTAGTTCCAATAATCTAGGCATTCAAGGCATCCCAGCTTAATGATTTACCATTAAGGTAGTAGCTGGAGGATCCTTGAATGCGAAAGTTCATTCCCCAATCCACTTTATTGAATATCAATGGTAAGGGCGGATTGGAGGATGAACTTCCCTGAGAGAAAGGGCTTTGGGTATATGATCTAAGGTTAAACACTCAAAAGCTCTCTCAACTTTCTCTCCCAGCAACAACAGACAAGTCCACTATATATAAGCAAAAGGTTCCAACGGATATAAAACAGTCACATTTATGACTGAGTTCGATATCATCGAGCAGGTACGATATCATCGAGCGTATACTCTCGATAGCATCGATGGTATGCTCGATGACTCGAACTCAAAGTCATACGCTTTTGAAACCTTTTGCCAGCTGGTCGATGAATTAAAACAATTGTCGATGTCATCGGATTTCGAACTCCGATACCATCGATGATATGTTCGATCCATCGACACTTAAAAAATGAGAGAGACTTGACTAGAAATATTTCAGGTTTTTAGAATATGATCGGGGTCAACCGATGTCATCGAAATTTGCATATCGATGATATCGAAGGCAGTGTCGATGCATCGATAAACCCTATAGATTTACCAGTAAGCTCGTTGGGCAGTTTGTTTCCAGTTTCGATACAGTCGACTCGGCCTCGATATCATCAACATATGAATATCGATTTCCTTGAATGGCCCCCTATCAAAGTAAAAACCAACCTGAAACATTTGCTAGAAGAAATATGCGCCCTCGATCAATATCATCGATGGACTCCCAATCTTATCGATATTTGATTTCTGATCATATCGGAAGGAGCATCGATATATCAAAGGAATTTGAATTTTTTTTGAAAAACAGGGGCGCCGAAAATCTGCCTGTCGATAATATCGAGTCGGTTTTGATAGACTCGAGATTTGAATATCGATGATATCGATAGGTGTATCAATACATTGATAATTCGTCCAGATATGTTATGAGGTTGTTGGACATTTTTGGTCCTCTTTTCGATGGTATCGATGGAGCATCGAGGACTCGACAACGCAGGTCAATCATATCGAGATGGGTATCGATACAATCGACAGGGGAAGAAAACTTAGATAATTTTCCTATTTTGAAAACCGTTTTCTTACCCAAAACTCTATGATGTTCTATTTTATTTTTAAGCGTTTTAATATACCTGGTGATTTGGGACAAGAGATGTGAGGCTCAGATTTACCTGTGGCAAGCTTGTACACATCCGGTTGATGCAGACGCTTGAATTGATCTTCCTATCAGGCTCTGTAGACAGTCTGACTCAACACTCACGCTAATTGACAAACAAGGGCACTTTCACCATAGGTCGTTGAGGCGACCTAAATCGAGGTGCAGGTGGCCTGTAAGAAGGCTGTGCAGGCGGTGCCAAACGTAGAGGTGAAACCGAGATAGCTATTGGCATCTGATGATTAATCTTCTGAGGGGGCATGAAGTCGTTGTCCCTCGTCCTAGTGAAGCAGTAAGTGTTAGAATGGCTTGACCTCTTGTAGTAGGTGCACCATACATCAGGTCGCCTCGGCTGTGTTGATGGAGCTGTAAGCCGAGGAGGTGAATCTACACGTGGCCTCTTGCCGAGGAACGGTCTGCTCGACAAATCTGGTCTAGGCCTCGGAGCCATAGGCACGCGCTTACGAGATAATTTATCCCCATCCTGCTCAGCTCGCAGAGACATGTTCACTAGCTCAGCATAGTTAGGTATGCTAGCGCAACACATCTTTGAGCATATCTCGGGTCACAGACCCTCAGAAAATCACCGCATTTGCATCGGCTCGTCTGCTAATATCAAGGGAGCATATCTGGCCAGCTACGTGAACCTATTCTCGTATTCCGCCACAGTCATCCCTCCCTGTCAGAGGCGAAGGAACTCTCCCTCCTTTTCATTACGGTAGGTGAGAGGGAAATACTTCCTGTGGAAGCGTATCTCAAAAGCCTCCCATGTCCATACGTAACTAGGAGCAGCAGTCCGAAGGATGCTGTCCCACCAGAGACTGGCTTCCTTCTCGAACATGTATGTGACCAGCTCAACCTGCTCTGCCTCAATGCAGTACAGTGGCTTCAGCATCTTAGAGATGCGGTCAAGCCAATATTCGGCCTCCTCGGGTTGTGAGTACCAGCAAAAGTGGGAGGTCGGAAGCGCTAGAATCGCTCGAATAAGCCGTTAGCATTCAGGTTTCCAGCAGGGTGCATAGGTGGTGCAGGCGGAATCACATTCATGTTCTTGGCAAGGGCCCCAGCAATGGTGGTTCAAATCTGCTGCTGCTGCTACATAAGGAGCATCATATGCTCCAACCTATCAGGAGGAGGAGCCTGATGCATGTGGGGCATCAACGAGGACGTACGGTTCTATTCTGGAACTAGTGGTGCAAAAGGTGTCTGCCCATTTGTGGGGCTAGTGGTCGGCTGAGAATCCAGCATAATCTCGTGATTCGGGCCCAAACTGGGGTCCATATGGCTATCGCTTAGGGGAGGTGCCCCATCACTCGATTCACCAAGTGTAAGATGTGCCGTACTTTGAGTGGCCTTAGGTAGCATTCCCTATATACAACATAGGGTGCAGTCTGTGCGAGATTCAGCATAAGAACTCACTCTCAATTTCTCAAGCATTCTACACATTTCATAGCAAAAGGAGTTGTATGCATTTTATTTAACCAAAATTGTCACAATACACGAGATGTAGTCTTACATGGATTATGACAGAAGATGCATGTGAGCTAATTTAAACAAAGCTTTAAACACCAAGACACACCAACCACTCTACCCTACTACTAAGCCTATCAAGGTTGTAACATAGAAAGTAAGAAAAACAAGGAAAGAAAAGACCCAATGACGACTACAACATAGGACTCGTCATCCAAATCTGGTGATGATGGAGGAGCGCCCTTATCCTGCATACAACATAGGAGAGCCTTCAAGGTGCGAGACACCTTCTTAAATTTTTGTTTCATGAAGGTCAAACTCTCTTTAAGCTTGGCCCGGGTTTCTTTGACCTCCTGTCGCAGGGCGACTTGGCTCTCCTCAATTTGAGCCAAGCGGGCCTCTATGGTGGGCCGATCACGGTGCTGCTCATGTGTAGCAGGAGGAGACCCCTCTGTAGCCTCTTGGGCCTCCTCTTCACCTTCCTGATGCCCCTCTTCATCACTGCCTTCCTCACCACTCCCTTCTTCTTCGCCCTCACTTTCTTCCTCACCTTCACTTCCCTTGACATCTTCGCTCTCTTCTTCTGTATCATCGCTCTGTTCCTCAAGTCGGGCTCGGCGTCGCCTAAGGTCAATACCCATGTTGTCGAGTGTGTTTTCTCTAATAATGTGGATTGGGGCGACGTTATTCATATGGAGTCGGAAACAGTAGTGGCGGGCAATTTTGCATACAAGTTGCCCAAAAGGTAGCGAGGAGCTTTCCCTAGTAGACCTTGCAGTGCGGATTATCTGGGATAGGACAAGAGTAGGCAGACACACTTTCTCTCCTTGCCCAACTTTGAACAAGAAATCCACCATGAATCTTGTGCATTCGGTGCAGTTACTCCGCTTGGGATACACGTTATACGTGCATATGTAGTGGAGCAGGAGGAAGTCGTGTGTCATCTTGGATGACGCGAGGCTATTTCTCCGCCACCAACACTCGAGCTAGCCACATAGGAAATGGGTGCAACGTCTTTTCTCTCGCTCACTAGCGAGGTTCTTCTCACTAGCATGCACCACACCTCTTTCAACTCCCATAATGCGGGTAATCTCGTCCATACCAACTATAGCCTCCTGCCTTCCCAAAGAGATAGAAAACTGGAGAGGCTTCAACAGTGGATTCTGAATGTGGGCGTAGAAGGCACGCACAGTGCCTTCACTCACATGAGTGTTCCCCTCAAATATGGGACCCCACCCATTTTCCAGGAGAAAGTCGATGATTGGATACGTCTCAAACAACTTCTCATCTACATGAGCCTCAAATACGACCTTGCGGTTGCGGAACATATCAAGATTGACGTCCGGCGGTAGTGATCTCTCCAACTGAATTCAAGGATCGAGGTCTCGCTTGGACCTTCGCTCACGCACGACACTCATACTGGCTTCGGTGTCTGCCCTCTTCATAGTACGGCGTGGTCGGCTCGGCCCGGCCTCACCCGGGGCCACTCTCTTCCTTGCCATGAGAAAAAGGAGCGTAGAGAGTGAGGAGATGGCTGTAACAAACTCAAAAGGGGCCCTTGGAAGCAGAAATGCTTAAAGGATGAGATAGGTTGGTGGGCTTTTGGAGGTCTGGAGACACAAAAGGAGGGCCTTTGTGCTCAATAGATGGAAATAGGAAAGAAAGGGAGATGAGAATGATAGTTTCAAGGCAATGGAGGAGGGCAGATATGATGGGTAGAGGATTTGGAAGATTATGAGACACAAAAGAGGGATTTTGTGTTCAAATGAATGAAAATAGTGAAGATGGGGAGATGAAATTGAGGAATAAGAGGGTAATGATGAACAAGATGGAATATTTGAAGTTGGAAGTGTATGAAAGAAAAGATTTGAAAGGGAAAGGAAGCTTTGGAGTGTTTGGGAGTGTAAATGGAGTGGAGGGGGTTTGCAATGGGTTAAAACAACCCAAAAGAGGGTTTAAAGGGGTGATGGGGTGGCCCCACACGTGGAACAGGGCCCACCCGACCGGGTGGTGGGCTGTACGGCACCGACCGAGTGGTGCCGCAGCCCGGACTCTAGACTTCCAGCGGTGGCTCCTTCTGGGGGGGTGTCCACCCCTCCCCAGGATGCAGAAAACACATGGGACCCCCCTGGGTCCCTCTATAAATTACGGTGCGGCCCCCCCACACCTATTTGAGGCGCTTTCAGACTTCAACTCGCACATATTCACGCTTTTTGGCATGTTTTGGGCATGTGATTCACCAAATTATTGTCCAAACCTGTCGATTGACTGTCTATTAGGGGATTGAGATCATTTTATGTGATCTCAGGCGGGTACGGGATGCATTTCAGCGGTCAGTTCCGGCCGTCGGTGAAATTGGGAATCCTACGTTCGTTTCTACATTTTTCTCACCCCCACCTAAGTTAAAGTACGTCAGCGTGCGTTGTGTTACCATAACCCAGGTCAAGTTTAATCCAAATCATGCTTTAATACCAACTTATAACGCCCCGAATTTTAAGGGTCGAGCAAAGGCTCAACTCCTGAGATCCGTCGCATCACTTATGCAACATAGAAAATGATGATTAAATGTTGTCAGTATTAGTGCACTAAACATGAATGGGATTATATTGAATCAGCATATCATACTCCAGAGTTGATTAAATTTAGCAAGAAGAAGACTGTGATAAATATATTAGGTGTATAAGTGGATATGAACCCCAGAGTATGATCATTTCACCAGGCTGAATAATTACATGTATAGTTTCAAAATTTACAAAATGAATAAGTGCGATGTTCAACTAGTCTATATTTCTGTAACCCCAGCGATGCAACTCCAGGTCTACACAGACCCGCCAGAGAGTTGCATGTACGAGAACTCCTCCTCGTTGTCGTAGAAGACCGGCTCCAACTAGTAAGCCACATCATCATCTACAACTACAAAAGTGTCTGGTTGGTGTTTTAAAATAGCGTCCCGGAGTGGGAGTGAGTGATCAACTTAGTGGAGCTATAAGGCAAAGGTTAACATGTTATCAATTAAGTCAAGCAATAATGATAAAGCAATACAACAAGCATTCCTAAGTACCCTGATTAATGCAAGGATGATATGTATTAATGATGCATGCCCTTGCTTGCACTCCCTCTGTGACATCATCTCACGGTCGCACATGCTAAACTCCCACTGTACTCAACTCTCACGCCAAAGGCACGTGCAATGCGGTGCATAGTCATGTTAGCCAAGTTCTTAATTAGACCTATTCATACAGCAGAATCGGGAAGCTAAGGTACTTCCCTTTATATCATGTACCCAAACGATGATCCATATAGGGTCGTCAATCCTAGTTAATCACATACGATAGGCAAGTTATAGGGCAACGTCACCCTTGATTTAAAAACAGTGGACATGTAAGTTCAAGTCACTACGGGAGGCTCGTCACCTCGGCGTATGCCTAGTTTATACTCGAGGTCACTACAGGAAAGGCTTGTCACCTTAGCGTAGGCCGACAGCTCGAATACAGTGTCCCATACCACCATATTCGGCTCACGAGTTTGGGTTGCTCACCCGTCACTATGGGGAACTCTCACCCTAGCGTAGGCCGACAGCTCAACCACGGTGTCCAATACCACCATGCCCGGCTCATGAGTCTTAGCGGATCATGGTACCAAGGTTAAACGGGCATTTCACTTTTAAGTGGTACCTTAGATTCAAGTAGTAGCGTCCATACATAGTAAACATACATTAGGCCAATCGGGTTACTTGACAAGCTCGATTGGTGCGAGCGTATGTTGAATTAATCTACATGGAATGCATACGCACTCCTCGTGGCCTAACCACTATTGATAATCACCGTGCGACTCGGATTCATCGAATGTATCCGTTGTGGCAAACTAATTCGGCCACTGATCGTAAACTGTTTCCGATTGCCTGGACTACGTATTAGTCTCGATCATACTCAAACACAATAAGCATTGATATGTGATAGTCAAATAGCATGTAACAACCAATTCAATTATAAATCTCATTTGAGCATTTTAACAAACACGTAGTACACATGTTGTCATACACAGGCATTTCATCCATAAATCACGTAGTAGCAAATTAGGTTACATGAAGGAAACAATAACAATAGATAAGCTAATTGAGAATCCTATCTCAACACCCTCACTAAATACATTTCAACAAGCATTTTCTCATTCAGGCATTTTATCAAACATTTAGACTACACATATCAACATTCATGTAATAAATTTGTTATAATATATATTATAGCAAATCCTTTCACAAGGAGTTGCCACACATACAACAATCATGTATTCTTAATCAATAATCATGGCAAGCACAAATCATGATTCCATATTCAAACATTTCAACAAACAAACGGAATGCATTATATTCAACATAGTTCATATATATGTGTAATATACGAAAAACATCGTATCTAAATACATGTGATAGCAATCAAGTCAGTCATAAATCATTACTGATATTGAAAGCCTTGAAAAACATAACTTAAATGTTTATAGTCCGCACCTTTCGTCTGTATCTCGTATCGAACTCAGTTTGAATACTATATTCCCATATACGAAATAACGGGTACCTATACATTGAGATAGGTTAGCTATTTCATAGATTCTTCTATTTGGATCCCTAAAATGAGATTAGGGTTAGGATTCCTCACCCAAATCATAGTCGAAACGAGTTGAGTAACATAGCAAAGAGGCGATCTAGGGCGTGTAGTTGTACGAGAGAACCACGCCTCGATCTCCCTAACCTTCACCCTTCTCCTCACACTTTTCTCTTCTTTTCTCTCTTCTCTCTCTTAGGGTTTGAAGGAAATTCGTATAGAATGAGAGAGGGGTGGGTTGAGGCCCTTATATAGGCCCAAAACCGATGTCAATGGCCCTAGGGCCATGGTATACTTAGGTTATAGCCCAAAGTCGTCTGTTTCGGGCCAACGGAGCTCATCTGGGGGCCCATACCTCACATACAGTCTGGAGAAAGTTCCCTGACCATGGATCTATGTCGGGTTAAGATTTTGGTACTTTCGGATTTGTGGATCGACCGTGGAGGACCAATTTTAGTTCAACGGTCATCATCTCTCGATTAGGGCCACAAGTACACTGACATGTGCAGGAGAATTTCCCTGATCTAAGGGTGTAGTTGGGTCAGAATCTGACGGTCTGAAATCTTAAATTTGGCCTGCAAACGAACGGCCCAATTCACTTAAGTTTGAGTTCATTTTCTAAAGATATTCGGGTTTCTCACACACTTCGCTCCAGGCTCAAGTTGTACATTTTTAGATACTATTTGGACTTGATTCCCGCGATGCTTGTCAAGCCCAGTAAGGCGGTCATAACCATATAGTTTCACGGTAATCGACTTTTGACGGGCGGTCCAGGTCCGATACGGGGTTTCAATGTGCTCCCATGAGCAACTGGGTTTTGTGATTGATCCTAAGTTTTTAAGTAATGTAGAGTTAGTGATTTTACTAGTTTTGGGTCTTGTAGTTCATATAGAAAGTGGTTCAAGCTAATTCCACTGATTATTTAGTTTTGCACTTAATTAATTTTTGTCTAATTTCTAAAAGGATTCGATCCTTAGTAATTTCTGTCAGAGGTGGTACTCAGGTCTTTGTACGGATTTTTCTAAGACGTTACAGGTTGTTATGGTACTCCCTAATAGGCAGAGATTGTCTCGCATGAGCGCACGATATGTGCAGGATTGATGCATGACTAGATTGTATGACTCATGCATCTTGCATTGTGATTGTGATTACTGTACGCCCTAGGGAGATCAGGGTCGTAGCCTCTATAGGCATGTCGTGGATGGCTAGATGGGACATCAAAAATGTTGGTTTGAGCATCTAGGCACTTTGGATGTCTGTAGGTGAAAGTTCATAAACCTACGAGGCTAGGAGACGCCCCAACATTGAGACCTAGTGGATACATGAATGCCCAAGTGCCGAATACCAGGAGGCCGCGTCTCCCACTGTGTCGTGGTCGGTTAAGAGGGGGTGTGGCCTTACTAGCCCGAGCGTAGGGGGCATAGCTAGGCTGAGTTTGACTAGCTCGTGAATGGATCCGCTATCAACGTGTCAGGTAGATATTGACTGACTACTGGTCAGGCGGATAGTGAGGTCTCTTCCACTTGCATGGTTGCGCGTCAGTGGGCGGCGATTTGCATGTATAATGTACTAGACCCCGGTGATGTTCCCAGAGATGAACAGTACTGATATGTGGACTAATTGGGCAGGAGTTGCATACTCATTCATTCACTATCCACTCGGGCTGGTGGTGCGCAATTATTTGTACGTGTGCCTTCGCAATGGCCAGGATTTCGGTTAGGCACGCGACTAACCTGAGATTAGGAGTTTACCACATTGAATCTAACTATCCAAATTTAGGTATGAGACTGGTTTGGATAAAAGTCCCTTGTGATGGACCCCATAGCCTGCGATACAATGTACTATCATCCTGACTTCACACTCCAGCATGGTCATTCCATGCACACCGCATATTGCACTACATCTGCGGCATATGGCATTTTGGGTTACTGTGTTTCTACATTTATATGGTCTAGATACGGCTGACGCTATTCGTAAACTCATCAGGAATTGTATAGTGCATTGCATCCTCGGCATATGATATTTGACTCTTTATGACTCCTCATTTGCATAGTTGATCTGTATTGCATATTCTGATATTGATTGACTCATGGACTTGTCAGTATTTCCGCATACTCTAATATCGTATGATTCATGATTTTACAAGTATTTCCGATAGTGTATGATTATGGCATTGTATTGAATACTTGGCACTTACCTTGTGCATACACTTACACCACCCTTTAAGCTTTCTATAAGCTTATGCATGATAGATGCATGTAGGTAATGTTAGGTTGCAGCAGCGGCGTTAAGCATGGAGCATGCAGTTGTCTTCTGGAGCTTTGATTTTATTTTGACATATGTATTTCCCTTTCAGTATTGTATTCAAAGTTTATATTAGTGGATATGTGATGATGATGTTGCATTTGTGATTTGGGTAAACTTGTGGTTATGCTCCTTACGAGATAAATGTACGTTGGAAAAAAAATCCTCCTTGTAGGATCCTAGGATCGGAACTTGTCATATGAACGTTGGGAGCCGAGAATGGGTTACTATGGAGGCTGTCGGCACGGGATTAGGCGATCAGGATTCCTATGAATCCAATTTCTAGGTTTGGCGCGTGACAGAAGATGGTATCAAAGCATAACTTGGGAATACCTGAAGATACATCACATATCTGCTGATAGCTATCCTACACTGTATGATTGTTGAGAACTTAGAATGGTTAGATCCCGGAGTTCGAATAACTTAGAGATTTCCTGTTATAGCTCCCTACTGTCAACATTGTGAGGTTGCATGGTATTTCAATTTCGATCGTTTCTGACCGGGATCCGAGGTTCAGTAGGATCACCATAGTGTTGATGATGCAACTTGGGATTTCAAGGCTGAGATTAGAGAGCGCTATCTTCATCCTTTTGTAAATTGGTTGAGCCTTGACATATATATTTAATGATGTTTCTCTTTCCTTGTGTGTTCTATAAATTTTGAGGATGAAATTTTTATTAGGAGGGGAGAGTTGTAAGATCCGTATCCTAGCACGTACTGTTTTGTAGGCTTCCGCGGTCCTCCGATCAAATTTTGAGAACCCACGATCTGTTATTGGCATTTGCGCGCAACCCTGAGTCATATCTTGTATCCCAAAATCAGTTCAACCCGATACTTGTACCCTAGTGACCGCGCCGTTGCCGCGTCTGGTGCGCCGAGGCGATACCCAGGCCAGGAGATGTGGGCCCGCGTTCAGTTCGAAGAAATGTCACGCGTTTGCAATCCGAAGAGAATCTCTACAACATGTCAAATCAATCTAATCAATCACCTCACATGTCAAGTACATGTCCCATCCCCAAAAGCAACCCTAAAGTCAAAGCTACCCATCCCTTACATGTCAAGTACACATCACTCACCCATCACCCATCACTCACTCACCCACCCAACCCTCTCTCTCTTTACATCCCATCCTCTCTCTCTCATTTCTTGATTTTTCAAGCAAACCCCATGGGAGCATCCAACGTTCTAGCCCTCTAAGAGGAGAAGCTAGTGTGACCCACCTCCCGACCACCCAATCTAACCATCTAATCTCCATCATCCACCATCAAGGAGTAAGCCAAGGAGTCTAGGAGTCTAATGAGCTAAAGAAAAAGGCCATTAGGTGGGTGATCATGATGCTAGATCTTGATTTTTGATTTAAAGCCGACATTCGATGGGACCCATTTGATGTATACATGGTAAGAAAGGGAGGGCCCATAGTAGCGGGGTCCCTCCCCTTCATCACGTTTCTCCCTCTCTCTTTCTATCTCTCTTTCATTTTATGGTATTAATGGGGTGTGTGGCCCACCTAATGGGTTCAACCGAAATCCAAGCCGTCCAGATTTTTTTGGGGCATCCAATTGGTGGAGCCCACCTCACTGTCCATTGATGGACAGGTCTGGATGAAGGAAACAACAAAAATCAGCTTTACCCAAAGCTGGTGGGTACCACATGTGCGGACTCACCTTGATGTACGTGTGACATGCACACCGTCCATCCATCTTGTTGTCCAGATGGTGGAAACCCACCGTGATATTTTTTTTTATGCACACTGTGCATCCAGGGAGCCCAAACACTATCCACACACACATGGATCCGACTTTGATGTATGTATCTGATCCACACACACATGGAAAAATGAAGCCAATCCGAATCTCTGGTGGGCCATAATATAGAAAATAGTGGTTTTGGGTGATTTAAACTGTTAAGGCCCGCTATGATTTTCTATACATCGAAAAATATTGTATATTGGACTCGTTAGATCTGTTACGAGCCGGGGGGACCAATAGTCGGTGTCGATTTTACTGATGTGGGCCCCACCTATGAAATATTTCTAGAAATAAAAAAATAAAATAAAGGGGAAGCAAGATGTTGACGTTCTTGCTGTCAGCGTCTAGAGGACGCTGCAACAATCAGCGTCCAGCGTCCCAACAGGGTGGGATGATGGGCCCCACCACAGACCCCACTGTGATGTATGTTGAACATCTACATCGTGCATTTGATGGGTCCCCTTTAATCAGCGGGTCACCCCAAAAATCAGCCATTCACGGCACTTAGGTGGCCCACACCATCTTAAATCATGTGAAGACATGCTTAACATATAAAAGCACTTGCTGTGAGGGCCACTGTGATGTTTGGGTCTTATCCACACCATCCAGATGGCTGGACGATGGGACCCACCATTGATGTATTTATTCTATATCCATGCTGTCTATCAGGTGGACCACTGCAGAAATCAGTGGAGATTGAACGTCCACCATTGAAACCCTTTTTGGGCCATAGGAGTTTTGGACCTATATGAAATTTGTTTTTCCTCTTAGTCTAGGTCTCTGTGACCTTATGTACAGATGGGATGGAAAATAAACGTTATGGTGGGCCCCACGTGGGACCCACTGATGAAAGTGTTTTACCCACACCGTCCCCACGTGTGGACCCACTTTGTGAAGTGGGATGGCTGGTGTACCCACTCCAGCTATACAACTGCTGTAGTGATGTCAACAAGTTCTGTGGGACCCACGCAGCTGGCAGCCACCATGATTTATGTGTTTTATCCCAACCGTCCGTCCACTTGCTGGGATGTGGACCCCATCTACGTGGGGCTCCCTGATGTATGTGTCTTTCCCATGCTATACATGGGCTGGGACGTGGGGCCCATATGATGTATATTCGTACCATCCATCCCCAATAAATAGGACCCACCTTAGTGTATACATTCTATATCCACTGTCTGTCCAGTTTGCCGGACGGTGGACTCCACTTTGATGTATGTGTTTTATACTATCCGTCCATCTGCCCAAGGATGGTGGTAACCCACCTCATGTATATTCACGCCGTCCATCTGTTTTCTGGGGTGGGACCCATCTTAATGTATGTATTGTATTTTAGCACCATCCATCTGGACGTGCTGTGGGGCCATTTGCGATTTATATGTTTGACCTACACCATTCAACTTGTTGGATGATGGGCCCACCTACTGTGTATTCACAGGGCCCACCATGTTGTACGTATTTCTTCTATGTCATCCACTTATGCGGCCCACCTTGATGTGTGTATAGCAGGCACACTATCCATCTGTTGGGGCCCATTTTATATGTACAGGGCCCACCTTGATGTGTTGTGTACGAGGCCCATTGGCACGACCCACTTGGTAAGGCCCAATGAGATGTTTATTAGGCCCGTGAATGCGGCCCATTTGATGTATATAAGGCCCATTGGTGTGGCCCGTTGATATGGCCCATTTTGATGTATATAAGGCCCGTTGTGATGTATTTGGGGCCCATGGGTTAAGGCCCATTGTGATGTATTTCGGGCCCATGAGTTAAGACCCATTGCAATGTATTTGGAGCCCATGGGTAGAGGCCCATTGTGATATATATAAGGCTCATGGTGTAATATCCTGGATTTTTACTAACCTGGAATTAGACGTCCTTAAGCGATGAGTCAATCCTAAACCCATTCAACTTCTCAAACACTCAATTCAGAGGTCTCAAAATTCCTTCTTCAAACCATTTTCTCGAAAACCTCACCTTTCCTTCACAAATCTCACCTTTCACCACCTTATTCTTCAAACCTTTCCAAGAACTTTCATATTAGACACTAATCCTAATGTTTAGGTGATGAAGAACAGTACTTAAACTAAATATTATTATGAATAGTAATGGAGATGAAGTAAACTTGATGATGAACTACTAGGAAAAACATATTTAAAATAATATACTAACTATAAATGCCAGAAAGGGGTGTAGAACTTCCTTAGGATCGTATTCTGTCATAATTAGGGCGAGTGTAATTAAGTGTTAATAGCTTGAACCACCTTCTATACAAACTACCAAAAGACCCGAGTACCACCTCGAGCAGAAATCACATAGACTAAATCCTCTAGAATTAGGCAAGAATTAGCTAGTGCTAAACTAGAGTACCTGTGAAATTAGCACCAATCTCTTTAAATACGATCTGCAAGACCCAAAACTTGTAGAATCATTGACGCTAGGTTACCCTAAAATCTAGGATCAATCTCATTACCCAGTTGCTCTTGGGAGCACATTGAAACTCCGTATTAGGTCTAGACCGCACATCAAAAGTCCAATTAACATGAAGTTAAGGAATTAGGACCGCCTTACTGGGCTTGACAACTATCTCGGAAATCAACTCCAGATAGTGTCCCGAGGCTGTTCGCTTGAGTCCGGAGCGAGGAGTGTGAAAATACTTGATTTTCTTTACAAATAAATATCTCAAATAGTAATCTGGCACGTGTCGCTTGTGGACATTTTGTAAGCAATCAGACCGCTAGAATCTGACCCAAATACACCCTCGGATCAGAAAAAATTTCATAAACATATCCATGTACTTGGAATTTCAGATCGAGATCCGCTGACCGTTGAACTGAAACTGGTCTACCACGAGTGATCTGGGAATCCTACTAGAACAAAAACTTAACTCCACCTAGATCCAAGGTTGGTGAGCTTAAGTCCGACCTTTGGCTCAAGGAGGCCCGCCAGAAGTCCTCCGTTGAGCTGAAAAGGGTTACTTTGGTTATAACCTAAGTATACCTTGTCCATGAGTCTATTTTAGTGTGTTTTTAGGCTATATAAGGACCTTAGAACCCTCTCTCTCATAGCCATACGAATTTGAGAGAAACCCTAGAGAGAGAAGAGAGAAAAGAGAGAGAAAGTGTGAGAGAAGTGGGAGAAACTCCCTACTACTATCCCCTGCCGCTACACAAGCTGCACCAACCCATTCTCATCGCTTTTCCCGGCGAATCCGACTTTGTTTCTAGGTAAGAAACCCTAACCCTAATCTATTTTGGAGTTGTGAAGGTTGTAGGTTATGAAATAGCTAACATATTTCATTCTCTAGGTTACCAAACTGCCGGATACGGAAGCTTGGCAAACCTATCTGATTTGTTACGATTCTACGATAAAAGGTACGGACTTTAGGTGTATAGGTTATGGTTTTCAACGCTTTCAATGTCAGATAATGATAGATTCATGATCTGCATGCAATTGCACATGTACAAAGTGCTGTCTGTTTTCTGTTTCGATTAAAGACGAAGAATATGGAATTTTACATATTCTAGGTATTTATAGAAAGTACCGTATACGTATAAATTTTGGAAATGTGTTTGCCATGATTATTTGTTGTATGAATATATTATGTATAGATAAAATACTGATTTGGCGAAAGGACTTGCCCTAATACATGTTTTGCTAATATATACTATGTATGTTGAAATAGTATATTCTAGAAAGTACGGTACACGTATAAATTTTGGAGATGTGTTTGCCATGATTATTTGCTGTATGAACATATTATATATGCGTAAATTACTTGTTTGGCAAAAGGACTCGCCCTAATACATGTTTTGCTAACATACACTATGTATGTTGAAATAGTGTATTCTAAGTGTTTGTGAAAATGCTTGTGAGAGTAAGTGCTTGGATGATAGTGCCTTAGGTAGGTGTTGAGATGAGATTCTCAATTACCTTAGAGACGTATATGATTTCCTCCATGTTGGCCGTTTAATGTAACCGCTTACTTATGAAATATATGTGTTTATATTCCTGTTTATATAGTGCTTTATAATATGCTTTATAACATGCTTTATGATATGCTTGTTAACATGCTTGAATTACTTTGTTTAATATGCTTTACTCTACATGCTCTAAATAAGGATTGATTGAGTTTAGGACTATGATTATAGTCTAGACATTCGGTACCAGACTTGAGATCGTGGTTGAGATTCATTTCGCCATGTGAGATGTGTTCGACGAACCCGAGTCGTACTTCAGTTGGCGATAGTGGTTGGCCACACGAAGTGCTTATGCGCTTCATATCGTTCAACTTGTTGTGCGCTCGAGCTAGCTGAGCTCGTCAAGTAACCCGATATGTCTAATGTATGTTCACCATGTTTGGATGCTACTGCTTAAACCTACGGTACCAAACTTACAGTGAAATCCCGTTAACCATGGTACCTCGATCTGCTAAGACTCATGAGCCGAGCATGGTGGTATGGGACACCGTTGTCGAGCTGTCGGCTTACGCTGGGGCCACGTGCCTCCCCGTAGTGACTAGTGAGCAACCAGACTCGTGAGCCAATTATGGCGGTATGGGACACTATATTCAAGCTGTCGGCCTACACTGATTGGTGACGAGCCCTTTGCAGTGACCTCGAGCATCTCTGAATTTGCGGTGAGGCGACGAGTTCTGCCGCAGTGTATAGAGTATGAACTAGGCCTGTATCAGCATAGTGATGAACTGTTAAAAAGCTGATGGGGGAGTGGTGTAACCATTGTGCGTAACGGCCCAGCAACCTTTGCAGCGACCTAGAAATAAACTATCGTATGAGATTAACTAGGACTGACGACCCTAGAATGGATCATGTTTGGGAATGATACAAGGGAGGTACCTTAGTTTCCCAATCCTGCTGTTTGAAATGGACTAATAATAACTCGGTAATCATGCTCATCATCGCATTGCATGTGCCTGGAAGATGTGGAGCACTGAGGGATGAAAGCATGTTGCGAACGTAAGATGGTGTCGCACGAGGGAGTGTGTGGTGAGGGCATACATCATGACTGCATTCATACTTGCATTAATAAGAGTAGTTAGGAGTGTTTGATTTTACTGCTTTATCATTACTACTTGACTGAATTGATAACATGTTAACCTATGCTTTATTGTTCCACTGAGTTAGCTACTCACTCCCATGTTACGGGACGGTGTTGTACACACTAACAAGACTCTGTCTTAGGTACAGATGAGATGACGACTCAGGAGGCTGAGCCGGACTATGAGGAGGACCAGGGCGAGTTCTCCTTTATGCAGTATTCTGGTGGCTTTGACTAGGTTGCCTGGATCGACGGGATTTACAGGACTTATCTCCTTAGTTGTACTTTTGACATTTTGTTCATAAAACAGATATATGTATATGGTGACTCAGATGGGTTCATACTCTGAAGATTGAGATGGTTTTGTTTCTTTTACATACATATATATACAGTTCCAGTCTTCCGCTTGCCTTTATACAATTGATCTGGATTATGAATTACTGTTTTGGTATAATCTCACTCATGTTTATTGCTCTAACACAGACAACATTTAATCATCATTATCTATGTTGCATAAGTGATGTTTTGGAACTCGAGAGTTGAGTTGCTACTCGACCCTCGAATTTCAGGGCGTTACACATAGGATGTGGCCCATGATGATGTATATTAGGCCCTTGTGTGAGACCGTGGGCCCACTGTACGTTTGGCCCTATGTGGGCCACTCCTTGGTAACAATGTTGGTTGAATGGCCACATTGCTGGGCAATGATGGTTTAATGTCCACATTCTGACCTTCCCTTAGGTTATGTTTTGCCGATTGTCGAGGCCAATTCCGATTGTCGATACTGATTCTGAGTGTCGAGGCTGATTGTTGAGGCCGATTATCGATCGATTTCGATTGTCGTGGCCGATTGCCGATTAGCGATCGAGGCTGATTATCATGACCGATTGTCGATTCTGATTGTCATGTCCGATTGTCGATTCCAATTATCGAGGTCAATTATTGATCGACTCCGCTTGTTGTGGCTGATTGCCGGTTCTGATCATCGAGGCCGATTATTGATCGATTATAATTGTCATGGCCAATTGTCGATTCCAATTATCGAGGCCGATTATCGATCGATTCCGATTGTTGTGGCTGATTGTCGGTTCCGATTATCGAGGCCGATTATTAATCGAGGCCGATTGTCATGGCCGATTGCCGATTCCAATCATCGAGGCCGATTATTGATAGATTCCAATTGTCGTGGCCGATTGTCGATTCTGATTATCGAGGCTGATTGTTGAGGACCAATGTGATTTATATGCGGCCCGTATTTGAGACCCATTGTGATGTGCATTCGGCCCGTGTTTGAGGCCCAATGTGATGTGTATGCGGCCCGTATTTGAGGCCCGTTGTGATGTGTATTCAGCCCGTGTTTAAGGCCCAATGTGATGTATATGAGGCTTATGTGATGAGGCTCATTGTGATGCATTGGAGGGCCAGGCGATGGAGCTCATTGTAATGTGTATTAGGCCCATGTGAAAGGCCCATCGTGATGTGTATTTGGCCCTTGTGTGAGGCCATGGGTACACTATATGTTAGGCTCTATGTGGGCCATTCCTTAGGGGCAGTGTTGGTTAAATGTCCACATTATTGAGGTCAATTATCGATGCTGGTTATTGATACCGATTTATGAGTATGTGACAACATAACATCATGTACATGCCCATACGCATCACCTGCATGTTTATTATGAGATGTGGTTGACCATTGCATATGTCATTGGGCAGGTTGTTATGAGACTCTCTGATAGACGGAGATTGTCTCGCACGATCGCACGGTATGCATAGGATTGATGCATGACTGGATTGTATGACTCATGCATCTTGCATTGTGTATTGTGATTACTGTACGCCCTAGCAACATCAGGGTCGTAGCCTCCACAGACATGTCGTGGATGGCTAGATGGGACACCGGAAATTTTGGTTTGAGCATCTGGGCACTTTGGATGTCCGTGGGTGAAAGTCCCTAAACCTCCAAGGCTAGGAGATGCCCCAACGTCGAGACCGAGTGGATACATGAGCGCCCGAGTGCCGAATACCAGGAGGCTACGTCTCCTACTGTGTCGTAGTTGGTTGAGAGGGGGTGTGGCCTTACCCGCTTGAGCATAGGGGGCATAGTTAGGCTGAGTTTGAGCAGCTCGTGAATGGGTCCGCTATCGACGTGCCAGGTAGATATTGGCTTACTACTGGTCAGGCGGATAGTGAGGTCTCTTCCACTTGCATGGTCGCGCGTCAGTGGGCGGTGATTTGCATGCAGAGTATACTAGACCCTGGTGATGATCCTAGAGATGAACAGTACTGATATATGGACTTATTGGCAGGAGTTGCATACTCATTCATTCATTCATTCACTATCCACTTGGGTTGGTTGTGCACAACTATTTGTTACGTGTGCCTTCGCAATGGCCAGGATTTCGGTTGGGGTGCGTGACTAACCTAAGATAAGGAGTTTACCACATTGAGTCTGACTATCCAAATTTAGGTATGAGACTGGTTTGGATAGAAGTCCCTTGTGATGGACCCCATAGCCTGCGATACTACATACTATCATCCCGACTTCACACTCCAGTATAGTCATTCCATTCACACCGCATATTGCATTACATCTGTGGCATATGACATTTTGGGTTACTGTGTTTCTGCATTTATATGGTCTAGATACGGCTGACGTTATTCGTGAACTCATCAGGAATTGTATATTGCATTACATCCTCGGCATCTGATATTTGGCTCTTTATAACTCCTCATTTGCATAGCTGATCTGTATTGCGTATTCTGATATTGATTGACTCATGGACTTATCAGTATTTACGTGTACTCTGATATCGTATGATTCATGATTTTACAAGTATTTTCGATAGTGTATGATTATGGCATTGTATTGAATACTTGGCACTTACCTTGTGCACACACTTACACCACCCTTTAAGCTTTCTATAAGCTTATGCATGATAGATGCGTGCAGGTAATGTTAGGTTGCAGCAGCGGCATTGAGCATGGAGCGTGCAACTGTCTTTTGGAGCTTTGATTTTTATTTTGACATATGTATTTCCCTTTCAGCATTGTATTCAAAGTTTATATTAGTGGATATGTGATGATGATGTTGCTTTTATGATTTGGGTAAACTTGTGGTTATGCTCCTTCGAGATAAATATAGGTTGGAAAAAAAAATCTTCCTTGTAGGATCCCAGGATCGGAACGTGGCATATGAACGTTGGGAGCCGAGAATGGGGTACTATGGAGGCTGTCGTCACCGGATTCGGCGATCGGGATTCCTGTAAATCCGATTTCTGAGTTTGGGGCGTGACAGAGAAGAAGCTTGTCAAGAGCAGAGATGTAGTCTTTTTTTAAGATCAATGTATAAAAGACATTTGTAAGCTAGAGAAGACCCAACCTAGTTTAGGTGAGCTAGAGGACATGGATCCGGTTACTCCTCCTGTGGTGCCTGATGACGGGGGACTATAACAATTGCAGAGGAAAAGGGAGTTCCTACAGAAGATGAACCGGGGGAGCAGCCCTCACTTGATCCACCTGTTGAGCCACAGGTGAGGAGGATATCTAGGGACAGTCGCCCGTCTAAGCAGTACTCGCCATATGAGTACATTATGCTCACTGATGGGGTGTAAGGCCCGTATCCTAGTCTGTACTGTTTCTTCAACTTTTGCGATCCTTCCCGACGAATTTCGGCAACCTACGATCTATAATCGACGTTTGCGCGCGACCCTAAGTCGTATCTCGTAGATTTGAGTCGGCTTAATCCCAGACTTGTACTATTGTGACCGCACCGTCGCTGCTGTACCAACGCCATGTCTTGCACACTGATTCAATACCCTGGCCAGGAGATGTGGGCCTGCGTTTATTTTGAAGAAACGCCGCGCATTTGCGAACCTAAGAGAATCTCTACAACCCATCCCATCAATCAATCAATCAAAGTAAACAACCGGTGCTTTCTTTCTCCCCAAGTCAAGTAACCTACCAAGTCAACTCTCAAGTTAAGTACACCTATCAACTCACATCCATCATCTCTCTTACAACCACCCTTTCCCTTTCTTTCTCAACACACAAATTCCAAGCAAAAGAGAGGTGCACGTCCAAGCACTTCCAAGAGAGAAAAGTGTTGTGTGTGGCCCACTTCCTCTCCCAAGATCCATCATCCTAGCCCTTCATTTCTCATCATCTTCTATCAAAGTGAGACACAAGAAGATTGACATTCCATCAAACCAAGAAGATCGAACGGTGGTGTTTCTATAGGCCTAGATTTCATGTTTTTATGATGGGCCAAGTGAGGCCTACCGATTGATGGTATGGATCTCACTTTGGACCCTAGATGTGGCCAATGGCCTACCTTAATTCTCATGATCATTCTATGATGGGGCCATTCTCCATGAACCCCATCATGATGTTTACTTTCCAGTTTGAAAGGGGTCATCTAGACCTTCCATTTGGATGGATAAGAAATCTCCACCATCGATTTTGATTTGGTGGGCCCACATGTATTGGGACCCACTTGATGTATGATTGAATGAAGGGAGGGCCCATAGTGTCGGGGGCCCTCCATCATCACGTGTCTCTCTCTCTCTCTCTCTCTCTCTCTCTCTCTCTCCTTCCTTTATTATGTGGCCACATGATGAGTGTACGTGATACCTAGACCGTCCATCCAACGGACCACATGGTTGTCCAAACATGGGGACCAACCCACCTTGCTACCCTTTTATTAGAGGGCCTATATGATGGGGAAATATAAATACTTGGTGGACTCTATCGTGGCCAGATGGGCCAGCCCAGAACTGCTGGACGTCTGCTGTCCAGACCGTCTAGCAGGGTCTGGACGTTGGAAAGGAAAATAGAAATATTATCTTGATTCAAAGGTTTTGGGTGGGCCGCTCATGCAGGCCCCTCTTGGATGTATGAGTAATCCACGCTGTCCATCCCACTCCCCAGATCATTTTAGGCGTTGAGCCGAAAAATGAAGCCAATCCGACTATTTGGCAGGCCATAGCATAGAAAACAGTGTTTTTAAGGTTGAAATCCACCCTGTAATTCTATACACCAAATCACATCGAATATTGGGCTCATTTGGTGTGTCTTGAACCATGGAGTCCAATGGGTGGGATGGATTCCCCTAATGCGGGCCCCACCTAAGAAAAACCTAGAGAAAAAAAAGGAGGGAGAGCAGCAGCAGGCGCTGCTGCTGCTGACCGTCTAGAGGACGCAGCAGCTTCCTGTGCTACCGTGGTGGGCAGGGACATGGGTCCCAACCAAAGGCCCCACCGTGATGTGTGTGGAATGCCAACACTGTGCATTTGGTGGGCCCCCTTTAGGGCAGTGGGCCCCCGCAAAAATCAGCCGTATGTGGAACTTAGGGGGTCCACGCCACAGAAATAGTGAGGGATTGAACGTCTGCCATTGAACTCCCTTGGAGTCCAGAAGTTTTGGATAAATATAATATTTATTTATTTATTTATTTTGGTCCTTGTGACCTTATTAATAGATTGGATGGAAGATAAACGTCATGGTGGGCCCTATGCATGAGGTATGTGCTATATCTATACCGTCCACCCATGTGGACCCTACCATGATGTATGTTTTAGCTACACCGTCCAGACCTTAGACGGTGGGACCCACCATGATGCATGTGTTGTATCCATACCGCCCAACCATTTTGGGAGATCGTTTTATGGCATGAGAAAAAAATGAGACAGATTTATAGTTCAAGTAGATCCCACCATTTAAAATAGTGGGGACAGTGACATTCACCATTCAAAACTTCTTAAGGGCCATGGTAGTTCCGATCAAGCTGATGTTTTTACTTTCACTTCATCTATCTCCATGTTAACTTATGAATAGGTCAGATCCCAAAAAAACATAACGGTGGGTCCTATAAATGTTTTAACGGTGGGCGTGGGTGCTCTCACATTTTTCTGTGGTGGGTCCTGTAGGATTTTTTTACGGTGGAAATCATTGTCACCACTATTAGTTAGAGTGCGGTCCCGTTGGTCTTTTGATATGATTCATATATATATATATATATATATATATATATATATATATATATATATATATATATATATATATATTGATTTCTAAAAATAGATTAGATGAGTTGGGTTCAGCCTATTTGAATTAACCCATTCAACTCGGCCCATTTTTACATGGCCCATTAATTATGCCTGATGTGATATATGAGGCCCGTTGTTGAGGCCCGCCTTATTATATATAAGGCCATGTGATGAGGCCCATCTTGATGTATTTGTGGCCCGTCCATTGAGGCCCACCTTGATATATATAAGGCCATGTGATGAGGCCCATCTTGATGTATTTGTGGCCTATCCATTAAGGCCCACCTTGATATATATATGAGGCCCATGTTATGTGGCCCATTTGATGTATCTAAGGCCCATGGGTCGAGGCCCAATGGGATATACACAATTCCATTACAATGTATGATTATACCACGGTTTATGTAATGATGTTTATGGCGGGCTATGCCTTGGGAGCAATGATGGTTTGACGCCCACATTGTAAGTATAATGTTGTTAAATGTCCGTATTGTAACTCTCCTTAGGGCCCATTGATAGGCCCATACTTGTTGATAGTTCATCACTTTATAACATGCTTAGTATAATTCCATGATTTATACTCATTCACATCATGTGTATGCTTGGTATGAGGAGTGATTGATCATAGCATATGCCATTGGGCAGATTATCTATGGGACTCACTGATAGGAGTTATCTACATGAGCGCGTGGTATGCGCAGGATTGTTGCATGACTGGACAGTGTGATTCATGCATCTCACATTTGTGTGTCACTATCATTGTATGCCCTAGTGACATCAGGGCCGTGGCTCCACAGGCATATCGTGGATAGTCGTATCGAATACCGAAAATACTTGGTTCTAGCACTGTGGGCATTTAGGATGTCCTTGGGTGAAAGTCTCAGAACTTTTTTGGTACTAGGAGATGCTCTAACGTCTAGACCAAGGGGACACACGAGCGCAGGAGTGCCGAATACTAGTAGGCCGCGTTTCCCATTGTGTCGTGGTCGGTTGGAAGGGGGTGCGACCTTATCCGCCCGAGTGAGGGGGTTGTAAGCTAGGCTGAGTTTGACCAGCTATCGACGAGTCGAGTAGGTATTGGCAGACTACTGGTTAGGCGATAGTGTGGTCTATTTCACTTACTGAGTTGTGTGGATAGGGAGGCGGTAGTTAGTGTGAAATATATTAGACCCCGGTGATATCCCAGAGAGAAACTGTACTGATATGTGTACTTGATGAGGACTGGCATGCTTGCTTTGCATCTCCCATATGACATTTGACTATATAGGCCTCGCATCACATGGTCTTGGTATGGCCGATAGCATTCATGCCTTGCATCGTATAGCCTTGATATGGCTAATAGTATTCATGGACTTACCCGCATATTTCTGCATTGCTCTGATATTATATACTTGGCACTTGCCTTGCGCACACACTTACACCACCCTCTAAGCTTTTGTAAGCTTATGCACGACCGTTGCATGCAGGTGTTGTTGGATCGCAGCAGCGTTGAGGCAGGAGTGCGTATCAGATTATTTTGGAGCTTTTTAATCACCTTGTATTTCCCTTTCTGCATTGTACTTAAAGTTTTTGATATAGTAGATATATGGTGACGTTGTTTTATGACTTGGTTATGCTTCATTACAAAAAAAAATATACTGAAAATCCTCCTTATAGGATCCCAGGATCGGAATTTGGCATATGAGTGTCGGGATCCGAGAATGGGGTACTACGGAGGCTGTCGGCGCTAGATTCGGCGATCGAGAATTTTATGAGCTAGTTTTCTGAGTTTGGGGCGTGACATGGGGGAGAGCCAGAAGATTATTCTGAGGCCCTAGCTGACGAGCATAAAGGGGAGTGGTTGCAAGCTATGTAAGAGGAGATGGAATCCTTGCATAAGAACCACACTTATGATATGGTGAAATTGCCTAAGGGCAAGAAAGCTTTGAGCAACAAGTGGGTGTTCAGAAAGAAGATCGAGTAGAAGAATTCACAAAGGTTTAGGGCCAGACTTGTAGTGAAAGGGTTTGGTCAGAGGAAAGGTATAGACTTTAAGGAGATATTCTCACCAGTGGTGAAGATGACATCCATACGGGTGTTGCTTGGGTTGACGGCTAGCATGTATATGGAGATAGAGCAGTTAGATGTTAAAATTGTCTTTCTCCATGGTGACCTGGAAGAAGAGATCTACATGCACCAACCAGAGGGGTTCGAAGTCAAGAGCAAAGAGCTTATAATGTGTAGGCTTAGGAAGAGCTTATATGGGCTGAAATAAGCTCTAAGGCAATGGTACAAGAAGTTCAACTCGTTCATGTTAAAGCATGGATATGACATAATGGAGTCAGACCACTCCATGTTCAAGTGTAAGTTCTCAGATAGTAATTTCTTAGTTCTACTGTTATACGTTGATGACATGCTCATCATGGGTAAAGACATCAAGAAGATTGACAGGCTAAAACAGGAGTTGGGCAAGTCGTTTGCAATGAAAGTCTTGGGCTCGGCTAAACAAATCATAGGAATGGAGATAATCCTGACAGAAGCAGAAGAAAGCTTTGGTTGTCACAAGAGCGGTATGTTGAGAAAGTCCTAGAGCGATTCATATGAATGCAGCAAAGCCGGTCAGTACTCCACTGGATGGTTACTTCAAATTGAGCGACAAGCAGTGTCCAAAGATGAAGGCAGAGGTGGATGAGATGAGGCAGATACCCTACGCCTCACCGGTAGGAAGTTTGATGTATGCTATGGTGTGTACGCGCCCAGACATAGCATATGCGGTTAGTGTTGTTAGCCGGTATCTTGCCAATCCTGGCAAAGAACATTGGGTAGCTGTGAAATGGATACTGCGGTATCTAAGAGGCTCATCCAGGTGGAGCCTATGCTATGGTAACGGAAAACCTGTGTTAGAAGGCTACACAGATGCAGATATGATAGGTGAATAGACTCCAGAAAGTCTACATCGGGATTCATATTCACGTTTGCAGGGGGAGCGGTCTCTTAGCAGAGCAAGCTACAGAAGGTCGTAACATTGTTGATGACAGAGGCCGAGTATATTGTGGTCACAGATGCATGTAAAGAGATGGTTTGGATGAAGAGGTTCCTACAGGAACTTAGCCTGAAGCAGGAGCAACACGTGGTCTATTGCGATAGTCAAAGTGTTATACACTTGAGCAAGAATCCAAGTCAGCACTCTAAGTCGAAGCACATACTAGCACAATTTACAGGAAATAGATTGAATGTGTCTTGTGATTTAAATCAACATGATATTCAAATTTCCTTTTAATCAATTAAATGAAAAAACTTAAGTGATAGTCTACTTACTTGATCAAACTCCAACAATTCAAAATTCAATTTCTATCTTATCACCATACTCAAGGCATTCTTAATTACAAAAACTATCACTTTTTTAATAGGTTTTTAATTTGAGAAATTGAAAATTTTCAAAATTTTTGCTCAACGACTAAGAAACACTGATTAGTTTACCTAATTCACACCCCCAACCTAAAATCTACATTGTCTTCATTGTAAAAGATATAAGCATGCAATGCACATGAGACAACAAAAAGAAATGAGAAGTGATGGAAAGGTAGTACTTGAAGAAGGAGAATTGAAGCTGTTCCAAAGTTCTCAACATGTAGATGGGTTAGCATGAAGACTAAACTTATTGAAAAATAAACTATCTTAATCCTAAATTCTATGAAAGCAATAAACCTAATTACACCTCCATCAGACTAGGAGGTCAATCCTGGTATACAAGATCAATCAAAGGTATGGACATATCCTTTGAGTGAAACTTCTCAACAAATGGCTTAAGACGATGTCCGTTTGCTTTAAAAACATTGCCATTCGTTAGATTCTTTATCTCGACGGCCCCATGAGGAGAAACGGTAGTAATAATGAAAGGACCAGTCTAACGAGATCGAAGCTTATCCAAAAAAGATGTAACCATGAATTATACAAGAAGACTTTTTGACTGGTTATGAATGATTTTCGCAGGATATTCCGGTCATGGAACACCTTCATCCTGTCCTTGTAAATTCTCAAGTTCTCATAAGCATCGTTTCAAATTTCTTCAAGTTCGTTCAATTGAAGTTTGCGCAACGAGCCAGCATTGTCCAAGTTAAAGTTCAGATTTTTGATCACCTAGTAGGCTCTATGTTCCAATTCCACAGGCAAGTGGCAAGCTTTCTCATAGATTAGTCTAAAGGAAGACATTCCAATGAGGGTCTTAAAAACTTCATGGTAAGCCCATAAAACATCGGTCAAGCGGTTTAACTAATCCTTACGGTCATGGTTAACCATTTTCTCCAGAATTAGTTTTATTTCCCTATTGGAAATCTCAGTTTGCTCGCTTGTATGTAGGTGGTATGGAGTGCTCACTTTATGAGAGATGTCATATTTCTTCATTAAGTTCTCAAATGGCCTATTACAAAAGTGTGAACCTCCATCACTAATGATGGCCCGAGGTGTTCCGACTGGGAAAGGATGTTTTCTTTCAAGAATCAAATGACTGTTTTATGATCATTATTCCGGCACAGAATTGTTTCAACCCATTTAGTGACATAGTCTACTGCCAACAATATTAAAATATTTTCAAAGGATTAAGGGAATGTCCCCATGAAATCGATGCCCCAACAATCAAATGCTTTAATGATAAGAATTGGGTTTAGTGGCATCATATTTCGACGGAATAATCGTCCTAATTTCTAATAATGCTCACAAGCTTTGCAAAACTCATGAGTATCTTTAAACATTATGGCCTTTTAGCAGAAAAGCGACCACCACAGACCTGAGAGTGACAAAAGGAGATAACACTCTGATGTTCATTGTTTGACACGTATCTCCTTAGAATTTAGTTTGGACAATATTTAAATAGATAAGGATCATCCTAGAAAAACTTACGTACCTCGGCGAAGAATTTCTTTTTATCTTACGCAGTCCAATATATTGGCGTGAAACTTGTGGCAAAATAATTCACAATGTTAGCAAACCAAGGTAATTGGGAGAGTTTAAATAATTGTTCATCATGGAACATGTTATTTATCGGTGTTGGCTCAAGGGAATCAAGAGGATCAAGTCTAGAGAGATAATCAACCATTACGTTCTCTAGTCCCTTTTTATCTCGTATTTCTATGTCGAACTCTTGGAGTAGAAGGATTCATCTTATTAAGCGGGGCTTAGCATCATTCTTAGAAAGAAGGTACTTTAGGGTCACATAATCAGTGTAAATGATGATCTTGGATCTAATCAAGTAGGACCTAAATTTGTCCAAAGCAAACACTACAGCTAAGAGTTCCTTCTTCGTAGTAGAGTAGTTTACTTGGGAAGAATTTAGAGTTCTACTCGCATAGTGAATCACATAGGGCTCCTTCTATTTTCTCTAGCCTAACACCACCCCAATAGCATAGTCAGACGTATTGCACATAATCTTAAAAGGGATGCTCCAATCAGGTGGCTGCATTATAAGTGCAGTTGTCAACATAGCCTTGAGCTTAGTGAAAGCTTCTTAGCATTGTTCAGTTCACTCGTATGGTGCATCCTTTTGAAGAGCATTACATAAAGGATGAGAGAGATGACTAAAGTCCTTTATGAATCGTTTATAGAATCCGGCGTGTTCTAAGAAGGATTGCACATCATGTATGCTCTTGGGTGAAGGTAGGTTAGAGATAAGGTCAATTTTAGTCTTGTCTACCTCATTCCCATAGACAAAATTATATGTCCAAGCACTATTCCCTTGGGAACCATGAAATGACATTTCTCCTAATTTAAAACCAAATTCTTCTCCTCATATCGCTTCAACACATTTTTAATATTTTCTAGACACTCATTGAAGGATGGACCAAAAACAGAGAAGTCGTCCATGAAGACCTCTAAATATTACCCGACCATGTCAGAAAATATACTCAACATGCATCGCTGAAATGTAGCGAGGGCGTTACATAGTCTGAATGACATCTTTCGGTAAGCAAAGGTGCTAAAGGGATATGTGAATGTTGTCTTCTCTTGATCTTTAAGGGCTATCTTTATTTAATTGTAGCCCGAATATCTGTCAAGGAAGCAATAGTAGGAGTGACCAGTTAGCCTTTCCAAAATTTGATTAATGAGTGCAAAGGAAAGTGGTCCTTCCTTATGATGGTATTCAACTTCTTGTAGTCAATGCACATTCTCCAATTAGTAGTAACTCTACTTAACATGAGTTCATTATCAACATTGGCTACAATGGTGATTCCGGACTTCTTAGGAACCACCTGAGTTGGACTCACCCATTGACTGTCGGATATAGGGTAGATGATACCCACATCCAATAACTTAAGGACCTCGCCTTTAACCACTTCCTTCATATTTGAATTTAACCGACTTTGTGGTTGTCGGGAGGTCTTCGTATTATCCTTAAGATGAATATGGTGAGTACAAATCAAAGGATCAATTCCCTTGAGGTCCGCAGTCGACCATCCAATGGGTCCTTTATGCTCAAGGATAGTAAAAATAAGCATAATCTCTTGTTCTTTCTCAAGGTGGGAAGAAACCACTATCGGGTATGTCTCATCTTGACCTATATAGACATATTTAGGATCAATGAGCAAAGGTTTTAGGTCAAGCTTTGGTGCTTTGAGGCTAGACGGTAGAGGCACTACATCGGTTTGGAGAAATTCTCAAATTGTGGCCTTCACTGGTAACTTCAAGTACCGGCGTAACATCTGAAATTGCTGTATAACCGCTATAATAGAAGTATGGAATTGGTCAAAGTGTCCTATAGGGGGGTGAATAGGACTTTTCTAAAATTCTAATCTTACTATTATGTAATGTTTACCAATTTAAACTTAGTTCAGTAAGTGTAATGCCCTGAAATTCGGGGGTCGAGTATGAACTCAACTCCCGAGTTCCAACACATCACTTATGCAACATACATAATGATGGTTAAATGTTGTCTGAGTTAGAGTAATAAACATGAATGAGATTATACCAAAACAGTAATTCATACTCCAGTTCAATTGTATAAAGGCAAGCGGAAGACTGAAATTGTATATTTAAAGTATGTAAAGAAATAAAATTTTCATGAACACCTGAGTATGAACACTAACTGAGTACTCATATACATGTACTGTTTTTGAGTCAAAAATCAAAATACAATATAAAAGATGAGTCCTGAAATCCCCGTGATGCAGTCGGCCTAAGCAAAGCCGTCAGAATACTGCATAAATGAGAACTCATCCTGGTCCTCATCGAAATCGGGCTCCGACTCCTGAACCGACGCGCCGTTTATACCTGCGACAGAGTCTGGTTGGTGTTGCAAACACCGTCCCGTAACGTGGGAGTGAATAGCTAACTCAGTGGAACAATAAAGCATAGGTTAACATGTTATCAATTCAATCAAGCAGTAATGATAAAGTAGTACAAATCAAACAAGTTTAACTACTCTTGTTAAATGCTAGAATGGAATGACATGATGATGTATGCCCTTGCCAAACCACCCTCATGCGACATCATTTTACATTCGCGAATGCTTAACTCCCTCAGTGCTCCACATATACTAGGCACATGCGGTGCGATGATGAACATGATTACCGAGTTATTATTATTCCATTTCAAACAGCAGTATTGGGAAACTAAGGTACCTCCCTTGTATCATTCCCAAACATGATCCATTCTAGGGTCGTCAATCCTAGTTAATCTCATACGATATTATGGTTTGAGAGGCATAACGAAGGCATCACAAAGGGCTCGTCACCCGTCAGCGCGGATACAGATCTCACCGTATGCGGCTCAATTGCTGGCCGTCAGCTCGAGTACAGGTCTCACCGTACTCGGCTCAATCACTAGCCGTCAGCTCGAGTACAGGTCTCACCGTACTCGGCTCAACTCATACTCTAGTTGCTGTGAAAGACTCATCGCCAATCACAGACCCTTGGAGTATACTCGAAGATACTACAGAGGACTTGTCGCCCGTCAGCACGAGTACAGGTCTCACCGTACTCGGCTCTCGCCGTAAGTATCGACAGCTCGAATACAGTGTCCCATACCACCGTATTCGGCTCACGAGTTCGGGTTGCTCAATGGTCACTATGGGGAGGCACTTGGCCCCAGCATAGGCCGACAGCTCGGCCACGGTGTCCCATACCACCATGTCCGGCTCATGAGTCTTAGCGGATCGAGGTACCATGGTTAACGGGATCGCCACTAGTAAGTTTGGTACCCTAGGTTCAAACAGTAATGACCAAACATGGTGAACACACATTCAACATATCGGTTTACTTGACGAGTCAGACTAGCTCGAGCGCACAACAAGTTGGGCGATATGAAGCGCAAAAGCACTCCGTGTGGCCAACCACTATCGCCAACCGAAATACGACTCGGGTTCGTCAGACACATCCCTTGTGGCGACATGAATCTCAGCCACAATCTCAAGTCTGGTACCGAATGTCTGGACTATAGACGTAGTCCCAAACTCAATCAATTCTCATCAATAACATGTGGAGTAAAGCATGATAAACAAAGTAATATAAGCATGTGAACAGGCATGTCATAAAGCATGTTATAAAGCATGAAGTAAAGCATGTTGTAAAGCATGTTGTAGAGTACTATACAAATAGGGATACAATTACATACACATCACAAGTGAGTGGTTAGAGCAAACCACCACATGGAGGGTATCCTACATGTCTCTAAGGTAGTCAGGAATTCCATATTAGCACCTATCTAAGGCACTAACACTTAAGCATTTACACTCACAAGCATTTACACAAACACTTAGAGTACACTATTCCAACATACATGACGTATGTTAACAAAATATGTATTAGGGCTATCCTTTCGCCAAGCGAGTATTTTGCCCATGTATACCATAATCATACAGCAACAAATCATGTCAATTGCATTTCCAAAATTTATACATATACGGCATTTCTAGAATACACAGTTTCAACATACCTAGTGTTTACAAGCAAACATGTATTACGGCGATTCCTTTCGCCAAACAAGTATTTTATCCATATATTGTATAATCATACATTAAATAAACATGTCAAACACTTTTTCAAAAAAAATACGTATACGGTATTTCTACGTATACCTAGAGTATGTGAAATTCCATATTCTACAACGTTAATCGAAACAGAAAACGGAAAGCACTTTGTACATGTGCAATTGCATGCAGATCATAAATCTATCATTATCTGACATTGAAAGCGTTGAAAACCGTAACCTATACACCTAAAGTCCTCACCTTGCCCTTTGGAATCTCAACGAATCAGCAAGGTTGGATGAGCTTCCGTATTCGGGAGTTTTCTAGCCTAAAGAGCGGAATCGGTTAGCCTTTTCACAACCTATAGCCTATGCACTTCAAATCAGACCTAGGGTTAGGGTTTCTCACCTTAAAACGGAGTGGATACCGCCGGGAAAGCACCTGGAAAGAGGCGGTGTAGGCCGTGCGATGATTGAAAGCAGCAGGAGGAAGTACTCCCACAAATCCCAAGCTTTTCTCTCCCTTTTCTCTCTCTCTCTAGGGTTTTATCCCAAATTCGTATGGCTGTGAGAGGGGCTGTTCTAAGCCTCTTTTATAGCCTAAAACCTCTCCAAAATAGACTCATGTTCAAGGGTTACTGCTAATATAGGTATTTCGACACTTTTCTAGCTCAAAAGAGGGGTTCTGGTGGCCCTCCTTGAGCCAAACGTCAGACTTAAGCTCTCCACACATGGATCTACGTGGGATTACGTTTTCGACTCGATCGGATTCCTAGATCACACGTGGTGGACCACTTTCAGTTTAACGGTCAGTGGGCCACGATCCGAAATTCCAAGTACATGTAAATGTTCCTGAAATTTTTCTTGATCCAAGGGTGTAATTTGGTCTGATTCTGACGGTCTGGTTGCTTAATACTGATGCGTAAGCGAATAGTGCCAGATCACTATTCCAGATATTTATTTTGTAAAGGGAATAGTGTTTTTGACACTCCCTCGCTCCGGATCCAAACGAATGGCCATAGGACATCGACTGGACCTGATTTCTGAGGTGGTTGTCCAGCCCAGTGTGGCGGTCCTAGTTCCTTAACTTCGGGTTAATCGGACTTCCGATGTGCGGTCTAGACCTAATACGAAGTTTCATTTCATTCCCGAGACCAGCCGGATAATGAGTTTGGTTCTAAACTTCAGGGTAACCTAGAGTCACTGATTTTGTAAGTTTTGGGTCTTGCAGATCGTATTTAAAGCGATCCCAACGGATTTCATGGCTAATCGAGTTTTGCACTTAGTTAACTTTGTTAAATTTCTAAAGGATTTAATCCTAATTGATTTCTAGTCGAGATGGTACTCGAGTCAAAGTACGAAAATTTACGGGTCGTTAAAGTAAGATCATCAGAGAATCATTCACATTCATGTTTTAAGGCATTAAAGAGATCTAAGTTCAGCAAAACATGAATACATCACATTTACACATTAATCAATCAAATCAAGAGTGCAAGAAATATCATAAACACAGCGATATATAGTGGGCTACGTGCCTACTCCACTCCCGGCTGACTCATTCCACCCTAGAGTGTGCCGGATTAACTATATGATGGTTTTAAATTAGGTTAACCATAAACCTTCACAACCTACACAAGGTATTGTATACACAAGACACATATCCTACACAAGGAATTGCTTACCAAGGCAACCATACATGTCTACACAAGATAATCAATCATACCTATACAAGGTATTGTCTACACACGACACATATATCCTACACAAGGAATTGCCTACCTAAGGCAACCATACATGTCTATACAAGACAATCAATCATACCTACACAAGGCACTATACATCCTACACAAGGATTCTATACGTATTCTCCCGTTGGAGACCTATAAAAGGTCTTAGTTATTTATGAAATACAACCTAAAAATCAGTCCTACACAAGGAAGGATCTTTAGATTCTATAGACTCTAATGACTTACTTGTAAGTAGGTGAGCCCCGTTACTAGCACATGATGAAGATGATCTCCCTTGATAATGAAGAATCTTCAGCTCCCTTGAACTGCAACACTGTAGATGTTCCAATACAAGTCGTTGGAGTTGGGTCAAGGTTTTAGGGGAATCTACTCTTTAAAGTATATTGATCCTTAAGAGACAGAGAGTGATTCCAGGGTATTGGGCATTCAAGAGATTCCAACACAATGATTTTCCATTAAGTAAGTTGCTGGAGGATCCTTGAATGATGAAGTTCATTCTGCAATCCAATCTATTGAATATTTAATGATTGCATTTAAGAAAGGATTGAAGGATGAACTCCCATGAGAAAAAGGTTTATGATATTAGGTAAGCAATTACTCTCTCAGAGCTCACTCTTTTTCTCAATACAAACTCTGAAAACAACCTTCCAAATATAAAGGCAAAAATCCCAACGATAATAAAATGGGCAGAGTCTTTCTGCATTCGATGTCATCGAAAGCTACCTTCGATGTCATCGAGTGACATTTCGATGAGACGGGATTTTCGTTGAAAAATGTTTAAAGCTTGCTGGACACTTTCTTGTCTTTATTCGATGTCATCGAAATTTGAATTTCGATGTCATCGAATCTAATTCGATTGTTCAAATTTTTAAGTGATTTTGCTCAAGAGCTCGCTGGACATTTTCTTGTCCTTATTCGATGTCATCAAAATTTGAATTTCGATGTCATCGAATCGAGTTCGATTCCTCAAATTTTCAAGTGATTTTTCTCTAGAGCTCGCTGGACATTTTCTTGTCCTTATTCGATGTCATCAAAATTTGAATTTCGATGTTATCGAATTGAGTTTGATTCCTTAAAATTTCAAGTGATTTTTCTCTAGAGCTCACTGGACATTTTATTGTCCTTATTCAATGTCATCGAAATTTGAATTTCAATGTCATTAAATCAAGTTTGATTCCTCAAATTTTCAAGTGATTTTCCTTCGGAGTTTGCTGGACATAAGTTGCTTAATTTTTTATGTCATCGAGACATCTTCAATGTCATCGAATCATTGTTCGATTCATCGAATTTTTGGTCCAAAATGTTATGTCGTTGCTGGACATCCCAAGTCACTTTTTCGATGTCATCGAGTCACATTCGATGTCATCGAACAAGTATATTCGATGTAATTGAGTAGTGTTCGATGACTCGAAGAAGCTAGAAAACTTAACATATTTTCATATAAATTTTCAACTTAGTTTTGTATTCCCTAATCTATAAAACATATTTTCCTTGTTAGTTTTTGAATATATTAAGGTGTTTTTTAATGGGGATTATCTACTTGAGGTGTTTTGGTTATGGGATGTTGTGACGCCTCGGTTACTGCTTCAATGTGGGCGGACGAGATGTGGGTGGTGTTGGATGCCTGGGCGAGCTACTGCACTAGGCGAGCTACTGTTACAGTTGACTGTAGCGTAACTTGTCCCACATCGGAAGAGTTGTCCGAAGTGATGGTGGTTATATGTGTGGTTCAGACCTTCCTTGTACGAGGCCTTTTAGGGGTAACCTCGAGAACAAAACTGTGCGGGTGCAGTGGGACCCAGAGCGGACAATATCGTACAGTGTTGGTCGGGCCGTTACAAATGGTATCAGAGTCGAGGACAGCTCTGCCCTCGGTGAGGGATAATGTGACGCCCTGGTCACTGCTTCAATGTGGGCGGGCGCGATGTGGGCGGGGCTGGATGCCTGGGTGAGCTATCGCGTTGGGCAAGCTATTATTGCAGTTGACTGTAGCGTAACTTGTCCCACATTGGAAGAGTTGTCTGAAGTAATGGTTGTTATATGTGTGGTTTAGACCTTTCTTGTACGAGGCCTTTTGGGGGCAACCCCGAGAACAAAACCGTGTGGGTCTAGTGGGACCCAAAGCGGACAATATCGTACAATGTTGGTCGGGCCGTTACAGTTGTGAGGTTTAATTTACCTTTGAAGATCTTGATCCATTCACTTTGTTGAGTCTGCATCTTGTAGTTCTTTTATATGGGGCTCACTGAGCTGACTGACTTAACCTTCACATTAATTGACAAACAAGGGCACTTTCAATCTCCCCCTTTGTTAATTACGTGACAAAACACCTAAAATACTTGGAATAGCAAACGAAATTGTGTGTACACATCATTACACAATTTTACAGATTGTATTCTAAAAACTGAACAATTACACAATTGTATTGCTTGAGCTGCTGCTCCCCTATCATCCTGCATCACTATTCATTTTAACCATACACCTATAGGAACATAATGGTGGGATTGTTCTTCCCCTTTTTGTCAGTCATTGGCAAAGGGTTAGTAAATAGTAAGAGATCATTATATGACTGAAGTTGAAGAATTTAAAGTGCTTGGGAGAATCAATATAGAGGAAGCTTAATTTTAACACCATAATATATACCATCATTAAAGCAATGCCCTAGCTTGGCATAAATAAAATGTTCAGCAAATATCGTCCAAAAGGTATTTAGACCATTCATGAGCAGTATCAAAAAGTATTTTATGTAAAGAAAATCAGTGATCATAAGATACACACACAAGCTTAAGGCATCCAAAAAGATATATATATATATATATATATATATATATATATATATATATATATATGCGCTAAGCTCAACATATCAACACATGTATCCGATGAAAAGAAAATCACGGAGCTGGGCCTGCATCATGAGGAACTGTAACGTCATGGCGGTAAGTCAGTATATCAAGGATCTACTGCGCTGTATGTTGTAAGGCTGTGACCATATGGTTAATTCCGGAGAGTTGGATTTCACATTGGCCAATTCGATCTTCCATATTTGATTGGTTGTTGAGAAGATGTCTGGCGAGATCATTTTGGCGAAAAAACTTACGCGTATTGACAAAGTCTGGACTGTGCAAAGGCACAGGGGTATGACAGGAGTCTCTGGGAGTTGGTACGGGAGTGTGTTGAGCATCTTCTTCGCATAAGGTTTGACTAGTTGGACTGGCTGGATATATGTTTCCAGTCACATTCATTCTACGTATGGTTTCGTGATTGAACCAAGAACAAGGGTACTTGGAATCGGACGAAGGCAGAAATCCCACACATTTTGAGATCTTGCAAATAAGACTCCGGAATGGAAGTGTTGCAAGATGCTCTCCTTTGACAACACTGATTAGTTGTTGTAGGAGAAGAGTGGTTAGGCATACTTGAATCCCTTTATGGACATCATATAGAATGTCGAGTTACATAGGGAGAGAACTCATTGCCAATAACTTCACAAGGATAGACATTTGTACTAAAGATGTTGTGGAGTACTTTGAATGTTGGGTCTAGATACCTAGAATGGAGAAAGTTTCTCTCATTTCTGAAAATCGTTGATCCATTGCACAGAGCTCAAGTCACTTCACCCCAAACTCCTAGTGAGTTCAAATTGCGTTTAGTCACTGGGATACGAGTAACTTTCAGACCCAAGCGATGACCTATCAGCACAGGGGTGACGCGCTTGGTTTGGTTCATAAACGTGATACTGATGGATGGGGGATAATCTCTAATAGTGTGGCAAGAGCTTAGAAAGTGATGTATTAGGTCATATTAAAACTCGCCACCTAGATTGATTATATTGTACCATCCATTTATTTCTAGAAGTAGATCAACCCCACAGGGTTCGATGCATGTACTAATGACAACCCGCTCAATCACTGTTTCTTTTTCCAAAGATGGGTCTTTGAAAAGAGAAGAGATGGAGATATGCTAGTGTCTCTTGGTTTTCTTGCATTTGGAGGACTCACCTTGTGTAGGAGCCTTACCTTTATGTTTAGCCATTGTTCAAGAAGAAGACAAAAATTTCTAGGAAAATGGAAAAAATCCTAGGAGGAAAGACACACCCAAGTCCAATCTATTGAAGAAAATGGAGTGGAAGGGAGGATGATTTACTAAGATAGACGCTGATTTGATTCCAAGATGAGTACCACGACATCACCGAACCGGAAGGAGAGAAGCAAGGAAATGGCTGCCAAAAAGAAACCTAAAATGGGAATTTTCGTACTCGCTCACACTTTTATAAGTCGAGATGCTTCGATGTCATCGAATCTGGTTCGATGACATCGAACATCTAGAATTTGATGTCATCGAGGAGGTGTTCGATGACAACCAGCAATGTTCAACACTTCAGTTCTTGGTATGTCTTCGATGTCATCGAAGAAAATTCGATGTCATTGAAGGATCATTCGAGTCATCGAATCACACATCGAAGCAAAAGATTTAGAATTTTTGAATGCTTCGAATAGATCAGGGAGATGTACAACATAATATACCTACTTATCAACTTGTACACTCAACAAAAATTATACAAAAAGGATAATAATAAAAATTATAAACATATCCTATGTTTATGTTTAAAAAGAATTTGGAGGCTCAAGGTCCTCAGATATATCATTAGATGCACATGAGCTATAAGATATATCAGATCGCACATATTCCAATAGATTTTTGGAGATCTCCAAATCTATTGGCATCCAGGGGCATTGTTAGGATATCGGCAAGTTGGCGCTCGGTAGGCACATGATCCAACATAATAATCTTGTCTTTGACAAGTTCTCGTATAAAACGGTGTCGGATGTCAATGTGCTTTGTTCTTAAATCTATACGACCCATCCCATCAATCAATCAATCAATCAAAGTACACACCCATGCTTTCTTTCTCCCCAAGTCAAGCAACCAACCCAAGTCAACTCTCATGTCAAGTACACCATCACTCACATCCATCACCTCTCTTACAACCACCCCTTCTCTCTCTCTCTCTCTCTCTCTTTCTCAACACACTTTCCAAGCAACACCAAAGAGTGGTGGATGTCCAAGCACTTCCAAGAGAGAAAAGAGTGAGTTGTGCGGCCCACTTCCCATCCCAAGATCCATCATCCTAACCCTTCATTTCTCATCATCTTCCATCAAAGAGGGACACAAGGAGATCCAAGTTCCATCTGAGCAAGAAGATCGAACGGTGGGTGCTTTATAGGCTTAGATTTAATGCTTTGATAATGGGCCAAGTGAGGCCTACCAATTGATGGTATGGATCTCACTTTGGACCCTAGACATGGCCGATGACCCACGTTGATCCTCATGATCATTCCATGTTGGGGCCATTCTCCATGGACCCCATCATGATGTTTATTTTCTTTGCATGGATAGGGTCATCTAGACCTTTCATTTTGGTGGAGAAAGGATCTCCACCGTTGATTTTGATCGGTGGGCCCACATGTAATGGGACCCACTCGATGTATGTTGTAAATCATGGGAGGGCCCATAGTGTCGGGGTCCCTCCATCACTCGATCTCTCTTCTTCTCTCTCACTCTTTTTCCCTTGTTCATGGCCCCATGATGTATGCCATTTTATCCAAATCGTCCTCCTTCATGGGACTCACTTAATGGACGTGATAGATCTACGCTGTCCAAGCCATGTGGGCCCTACCTTGGGGTCATGGGAAGACACAAATATCATATTGATCCAATCAAGTGTGGCCACTCCATTTGGGACCCACCTTGAAGAACATTCAAACCGTCCAGCGTCCAGGGACGCTGGATGTGTTTTGTGAAGTGTGAACTGATAGTGAGGTGTACTCACAACAAAAGCAGTTTGGTTTTTTTAAGGCTTTTGGGTGGGCCGCTCATACCGGCCCCACCTTGACATATGGAGCTAACCCACACCGTCCATCCCATTCCCTAGATCAATTTAGGCGTTGAGCTGAAAAATGAGGTTAATCCGATTATCTGGCGGGCCATTTCATAGAAAACAATGGCTTTACTGTTGAAATACACTATGATATTTCTATACACCGAAACATGCTCAATATTGGGCTTGTTGGATCTGTTATGAGCTGTAGAAGCTAGTGGGCGGGGTGGATTCTCCTGATGATGGCCCCACCTACAAAAATCCTTAAGAAAACCAAAAATTTTTAAAAAATAATATGGCCGCAGGCGCTGCCACTGCCACGTTTAGAGGACGCTGCAGCAGCGTCCTGCTACTGCGCTGGAGAGGCAGGGACGTGGGTCCCAATTGTAGGCCCCACCGTGATGTGTGCGGAACATCAGTACCGTGCATTTGGTGGGCCCCCCTTCTAGTAGTGCCCCCCCCCCCCAAAAAAAAAAAAAAGCTATAGGTGGAACTCAGGTGGTCCACACTACAGGAAACAATGTTGATTGAGCGTATGCCATTGAAACCCTTTTGGGTTGTCACAGAAGTTTTGGATCATTATGAAATTTATTTTTCCTCTTCATCCGGGTCTATGTGACCTTATTAACAGATTAGATGGCAAATAAACGTTATGGTGGGCTCCACGTGGGACCCACTAATGATGTATGTGTTTTATTCACACCGTCCACGATATTGGACGGTGGAACCCACCATGGTGTATGTGTTTTGTCCACACCGTCTACAGCACTGGACGGTGGGACCCACCTAATGATGTATGTGTTTTATCCACACCATTCACTGTTTGGAGGGTGGGGCCCATCATAATACAATGCATTGTATCTATACTGTCCAACCATTTTGAAATATTATTTTATGGTATGAACTAAAGGATGAGTCAGATTTAAAGTTCAAGTGGACCCCACTGTTGAAATGGTGGGCCGTTCAAAATTTCTAAGGGCCATAGTAGTTTCCTATTAAGCTGATATTTGTTTCCACTTCATCTATCACTATGTTAATTTATGAATAGGTTGGATCTCAAAATACGTCACGGTGGGCCACACCATCCAGCTGTTGATCAGGTGGACCACATTATAGGAAATAGTGGGTTTGAATGTCCACCATTAAAACCCTTGGGCTACAGGGTTTCGACCTATATGATATTTGTCTTCCCCTCTTAATCCAGGTCTTTATGACCTTATGATTAGATTGGTTGGAAAATAAACTTTATAGTGGGCCTTGTGATTTATTTAACCGTGAAAATTATTATCTTCATTGCTATTTGTGGTATGGTCCAAATGATCCTCCAATATAATTTTTGGGGATGTATGAGGCCCATCTTGATTTATTTATGGCCGTCCATTGAGGCCCACCTTGGTATATATATGAGGTTCATATGATTAGGCCCATCTTGATGTAGTTATGGCCCATCCATTGAGGCCACCTTGATATATATGAGACCCATGTTATGAGGCCCATTAGATGTATTTGAGGCCCATGGGTCGAGGCCCAATGGGATGTACACAAGTCCATTGCAATGTGTGATTCTATTATGGTTTATGTAATGATGTTTATGGTGGGTTATGCCTTGGGAGCAATGATGGTTTGACGCCCACATTATAAGTACAATGTTGGTTAAATGTCCGCATTGTAACTCTCCCTAGGGCCCATCAATAGGCCCATACTTGTTGTGTGTAGGCCGTCTAGGCCCATCTTCGTTGTGAGGATAGTTCATCACTTTATAACATGCTTAGTATAACTTCATGATTCATGTCTATATGTATCATATATATGCTTGATATGAGTAGTGACTGATCATAGCATATGCCATTGGGCAGATTATTATAGGACTCACTGATAGGAGTTACCCACATGAGTGCGTGGTATGCGCAGGATTGTATAATTGCATAGTGTGATCATGTATCTCGCATTTGTGTGTCATGATCATTGTACGTCTTAGCGACATCAGGGCCGTGGCTCCACAGGCACATCGTGGATTGCCGTATCGGATACCGAAAATACTTGGTTTTAGCATTGTGGGCACTTAGGATGTCCTTGTGAAAGTCCCAAAACCTTTTTGGTACCAGAAGATGCTCCAACGTCAAGACCGAGTGGATACACGAGCGCAGGAGTGCCGAATACTAGTAGGTCGCGTCTCCCACTGTGTCGTGGTCGGTTGGAAGGGGGTGTGGCCTTATCCGCACGAGTGAGGGGGTTGTAAGCTAGGTTGAGTTTAACCAGCTCATAAATGAGTCCGTTATCGACGAGCTGGGTATGTATTGGCAGACTACTGGTCAGACGGATAATGTGGTCTCTTCCACTTACTAGGCTATGCGGCTAGGGAGGCGGCAGTTAGTGTGAAGTGTAATAGACCCCGGTGATATCCTATAGAGAAACTGTACTGATATGTGTACTTGATGAGGACTGGCATGTTTGCTTTGCATCTCGCATATGACATTTGGCTACATAGGCCTCGCATCGCATGGCCTTGGTATGGCTGATAGCATTTATGCCTTCCATCATATAACTTTAATACAGCTGATAACATTCATGGACTTACTCACATATTTTTGCATTACTCTGATATTATATATTTGGCACTTACCTTGCGCACACACTTACACCACCCTCTAAGCTTTTGTAAGCTTATGCACGACCGTTGCGTACAGGTGTCGTTGGATCACAATAGCACTGAGGCAGGAGCGCGCAACAGATTATTTTGGAGTTTTTGATCACCCTGTATTTCCCTTCCCGCTTTGTACTTAAAGTTTTTGATATAGTGGATATGTGGTGATGTTGTTTTGTGACTTGGTTATACTTGTGGTTATGCTCCACTACAAAAAAAATTCATACTGAAAATCCTCCTTGTAGGATCCTAGGATCGGAATTTGGCATACGAGTGCCGGGATCCGTGAATGGGGCACTACGGAGGTTGTCGACGCTAGATTCGGCGATCGAAAATTTTGTGAGCCCGTTTTCTGAGTTTGGGGCATGACAGTGCAATTGTGAGGCCCACTTTGATGTGCGCACATTGTCCACCCATTTTTAAGCCATAAGGCTGGACTGTGAGGCCCACCATGATGCACATGCGGCCCACTCATTGTTTCAGGGCCATGGGCCCCTTTGTCATGAGAAGCCCACCTTGATTTAAATGATTATATATATCTTATCCATACATTCCCTAGGCCATGGGCCGCCTTAAAAGGCCCATAGTGATGTATATGTTTTATGCCCGTGTTAGAAGTTGCCCTGTGAGGCCCACCATGAGTGAGTTATGTGTATACGTTGTCCATCCACTTTCTAGATAGTATTAGGGTCGTAGGGCCCCATCATAAGATAGATTCCATATTTCAAATGGGCTGCACCTCAGGAACAATGTTGGTTAAATGTCCATGTTGTAAACCTCCCTGGGGCCCATCGTTACGTCCATTTCCACCCTATCCTTATTTGGGCTAACCCAAGCAGTTGGGCCCCATTTGCTAATGATGCTCTCCACCACACCCTATAGAACTACCCAAACCTTGGAGCCTCCGTGTGTTCTTACCAGGCCTCCCATAATAAATGTGGTCCACTTAAATACATTTAGTTGCCCAAGTTTGGTGACCACACTCATAGGCCCACTTAGATGTTGAGCGAGCTACCTAATCCTTTTGAAAAGGACACATAGTCCTAAATGTATGGACCCACCAAAGCCACCTTGTGTATGTATCAGGCTCCCCATAGGAAAGCCCAACTTATTACATGATAGAGAGGGTGAGGAAGCCCACTTGTTGTACATAGGGTCAACCTCTTAACTCACCTTGTTATACACCCACTTGACTCACCCCATGAGACATATCTTATCATTGTATCCAGTTGTTAGGACCTCGATGTCACGTATATATCATCCACACCGTCCATTTACTTCTTTGGGACAAGTGTGGGCCTATCTTTGACATTAATACACCATCACCTCTTGCCGTAGATGGAAGAATATGTGGTACCAAATTTAGTATATCCACTGTATAGAGCCTATCTCGATGTATGGGTTAGAACCGCCATCCTTCCAGTGGACCCCGTCTTGGGATATATGATATATTAGTGCCTTGGGAGGCTAATGTTAGTCTAACATATGACATACCACATGGACTCCTATAGTTGTAGAAGGGGCATGTCGTTTAGCTCCTACTCTTTTTATGTGATATACTGGTTAAGGCTAATTGTGGTCCATTGTTGTTTGCTATATATCTAATAACATGCTAGCATACTTAGTCTAGTAGGACACACTGAGATCATGCTTAATATTACATCATGATACGTGTCTATACCCATTATTTGTATGCCTGTTGTGAGGAATGCTTGATCATAGCATTGCTATTGGGCTGAGTTATTTAGGGGACTCCTTAAGAGACGGAATTACTCCACATGATCGCGTGGTACGCGCAGGTTGATGCATGACTAGATGATATGACTCATGCATCTCGCATTTGTGTGACATGATTACTTGGCACCCTAGCGATATCAGGGTTGTGGCCTCCACAGGCACATCATGGACGGCTAAATGGGATACCAAAAATATTTGGTTCTAGCATTGTGGGCGCTTTGGATGTCCTTTGGTGAAAGTCCCAGAATCCTCTTGGTACCGGAGGATCTCCAACGTCTAAACTAAGTGGATACATGAGTGCCTGAGTACCAAATACCAGTAGGCGGTGTCTCCCACTGTGTCGTGGTCGGTTGGAAGGGGGTGTGGCCTTATCGGCCTGAGTGAGGGGGCTATAAGCTAGGATGAGTTTGACCAACTCATAAATGGGTTCGCTATCGATGAGCCGGGTAGGTATTGACAGACTATTGACTAGGTGGATAGTGAGGTCTTTTCCACTCGCTGGTTGTGCGGTTAAGAAGGCAGCAGCCATTGTGGAGTGTACTAGACCGCGGTGATATCCCAGTATGAGCCATTCTGACATGTGCACTTACTGAGTAGGAATTCCATACTCAGCATTTGACTCATTAATTCATTCATTCACTATCCACGCGGGCTGGTGGTGCGTAACTAGATCATTACGTGCACCTTCGTAATGGCCATGATTTCGATTGGGTATGCGACCAACCTGAGATCAGGAGTTTATCATGTTTAGTCTAGCTATCCAAATTTAGGTATGGGACTGGTTTGGATAGAAGTCCCTTGTGATGAACCCCACAGCTTGTGATACTATGTACTAGCCCTTGTGATGAACCCCACAGCTTATGATACTATGTACTATCATCCCAACTACACACTTCAGCTTTGTCATCTCTTTTGCATTGCAGACTACATTGCATCCTCTGCATATGACATTTAGTTTACTACGTTTCTGCATTGCATGGCTTAGATACGGCTGACGGTATTCATGGACTTGTCAGGATTTGCATATTGCATTGATTCCTCAGTATATGACACTGCCTTATTATGTCTTTGCATCGCATAGTCTAGATAAGTCTATGGTATTTATGGACCTGCCAGTATTTACGCTTACTCTGATATTTATAAGCTTGACACATGCATTGCACACACATACACCACCCTCTAAGCTTCTTGTAAGCTTATGCACGACCGTTGCATGCAGGTGACGTTAGGTCGCAGTAGCGCTGAGGCAGGAGCGTGTGGCCGAGCTTTATGGAGTTTTTATTATATACAAGTATTTTCTTCTAACATTATAATAAACTATTTATATTAGTGGATATGTGATGATGATGTTGCTCTTGTGATTTGGGAACATTTGTGGTTATGCTTCTTTATAAAAAAATTCATACTGAAAATCCTCCTTATAGGATCCTAGGATCAGAATCTGACATATGGGTGCCGGGAGCCGAGAATGGGGTACTATAGGGGCTGTCAGCGTCGGATTTGGCGATCGAAAATTCTATGAGCCCGGTTTTCGAGTTTAGGGCGTAACATAAGATTTATTTACTTTCTATTTTTAGGATTAGGGTTTCTCTAGATATTTTTTTAAGAAACTAACCTAACTTTCCTGTTTTGTAGGATCCTAATATAGAAACTTCTAATTTGGTAATCTCTTTCTAATTTTTCTATCTTTCTATTTCTAGATTAGGGTTTGTTTTCTTTTTTTTTTTTTTTTAGAAACTTTCTAATTCTAGGATTGTTTTTTTTAGAAACTAACTCATCTTTCTATTTCTGTTTTTAGAAACTTCTAATTTTAGAATTTCTGTTTTTAGAAACTGATTTCTTTTGTTTTGTTTTACAAGATCTTAAATTAGGAACTTCTAATTTGGTAACTTCTTTCTAATTCTCTTCCTTTCTTTTTCCAGAATTCTTATTCCCTCTTTCCTTTTTAAGTTTAGGTTAGAATCTGAAATTGAGGGCTGAGAGTGTTTCATGCGCAAGTGGGTCTGTGACAACACTCGACGTCTTTTGAGTGAAGGAGGATTACTTGAGGGGTTATCTATCCATCACAGGGTTAAACACAACTCGAGATCCTCAGAGTTAATTGAGGTTATGGCTGCAAATCAACTTGTAAATCAACCGGTGAATCAGCCACAACCTCGAGTTGGGGAAGTCCATGATGAGAATGAGGTGCACCATGCACCCCGCCTCGTACTTTACGAGATTACTTCCAACCGGCGGGGGTGAGCACCCCTTCTTGTATGGTTTTTTCAGAAAACACAGGAAACATGAATATCAAGCCTAGAGTGATCCAACTCCTTCCAAAGTTCCTTGGACTTGAATCTGAAAGTCCATACCTGCACTTGCAAGAATTTGATGAGGTTATAACTACTTTATACTTTCCTAACTTGTCTGAGGACACGGTCAGGCTGAAACTCTTTCCTTTCTCCTTTAAAGAGAAAGTTAAGACGTGGTTGCACTCAATACATCTGCGATCTATTAGCACATGGAATGACATGATGAAGGAGTTCATAAAAAATTCTTTCCATACCATAAGACGAACACCATCAGGAAGTCAATCATGAACTTCGCCTAAAAGGAAGATGAAACATTCTTCCAATGTTGGGAACGGTTTAAGGATCTCATCAGTTCATGCCCACAAAATGGTTTTGAAACGTGGCGCATAACAACTTTCTTTCACGATGAACTAACATCTTCCATGCGCCAATTCATCAAGACAATGTGCAATGGGGAGTTCATGAACAAAAATGTCAATGAGGTGTGGGATTACTTTGACAAACTTGCTGAAACCACACAATCATGGGACATCTCCCCAAAATCGAGCACCACCTTTAGGCCTACTCAATCAAAGGAGAGGGGCAGAATATACCTTCTGAAAGAGGATGATGATATCAATTCTAAAGTAGCTAATCTCATAAGGAAATTCGAGCTCATGGAACTAGAGAAGGATAAGGCTAAGGAAATTGTTTACGGTATTTGTGCTTGCAATGTTCACACAACTGAAAATTTTCCAACAATACCTTCTTTTCAAAACGCACTGAATGAGCAATCTAATGCCATGAACAGTTACCAAAGACCTTTCAATGGACCCACCTCCAATACATACAATCCCAGTTGGAGAAATCATCTAAACTTCAGTTGGAGGAATGGACAAACTGCTGCTCCTCAAGGATTCCTTAATCAAATTCCAAATCAAGGGAAACCTCAAGAGGAACCAGTTCAAAATTCCACACAAACTCAGGAACTTACTCAAATAATATGAGAACTTACAACATTTATGCAAAAGATGGATTCACGTGTTACGGTTATAGAGAGGGGGATGCTTCCTACTCAACCTCTCCCCAATCCTAAACTGCAATACGAAATAAGTGATCCAAGCTCTTCAAATCAAATTGAGCAAGCTAAGTCTATCACCACTCTTAGGAGTGAGAAGACCATTGACAAAACTATTCCGGTTAGGGCTGAAAAGACAAAGGACCCGGAAGAAGACAATGATGATAGACCTAGCACTGCTCCACAAGAATTAGAACTGGAACTTCAAGGCAAGCCGATTGTCCCATTTCCTCAACGGTTGATAGCACCAAAACCTCTCTCTAACTCTCAGGACATTCTAGAGGTGCTTAAGCAAGTGAAGGTCAATATTCCTCTACTAGATGTAGTAAAACAAATTCCTTCATATCCCAAATTTCTGAAAGACGTATGCACGACTAAGAGGCGACAAAGTATCAAAAAGAAAAATTTTCTAATAGAAAAACTGAGTGTCATCCTCAAGCAAGATGTGCCACAAAAATATAAAGATCCTAGTAGCCCAACCATTCCTTGTGTAATTTGGAACTATCGAATTGAGCACGCACTTCTTGACTTAGGAGCGAGCGTAAATCTGATTCCTTACTCGGTCTACGAATAACTAGGTTTGGGTGAATTGAAACCCACTCGAACCACATTACAACTTGTTGATCACTCAGTCCGTGTACCGAGAGGGATAATCGAGGATGTGTTGGACCAGGTTGACAAATTCTACTATCCGGTAGATTTTATCATCTTGGATACTCAACCCATCGTGGACATGAGCACTCAAATTCTCGTGATTCTTGGTCGCCCATTCCTTGCCACTTCAAACGCAATCATTAATTGTAGGAATGGAGTCATGGGTCTGTCTTTTAGGAATATGACATTGGAGTTAAATATCTTTTTCAACACAGGAAAATAGTTAGAGGATGAAGACTATTCCCACAATATTAACCTGATTGATTCTTTCGTGGAAGAGAGACACTTCTGACCTTATCCTCTGACCCTCTAGAGACGTGCCTAGCCCACTCCCATGATTTTGATGATGACATGATTAGGGAGATGGGGACCATGCTGGATACTGTGTTAGTACTTGAAGTTAACTGGTGAAGGCCACAATTCGAAGAATTGCCCTAAACTGATGTAGTACCTCTACCGTCTAACCTTAAGGCACCGAAGCTTGACTTAAAACTTTTGCCCTTTGATTTGAAATATGTCTATTTAGGTCAAGATGAGACATACCCGGTGGTGATTTCTTGCCACCTTGAGTAAGAACAGGAGAGTATGTTCATCTCTACTCGGAGCCCTTGGATGGTCGATTGCGGACCTCAAGGGAATTGACCCTTTGATTTGTACTCACCACATTCACTTGAGGATAATGCGAAGACCTTATGACAACCACAATGTAGACTAAATCTAAACATGAAGGAAGTGGTTAAGGCTGAGGTTCTTAAGCTATTGGATGTAGGTATCATATACGCAATATTTGATAGCCAATGGGTGAGTCCAACTCAGGTGGTTCCCAAGAAGTCTGGAATCACCATCGTAGCCAATGCCAACAATGAACTCGTGCCAACTGGGATCACTACTAGTTGGAGAATGTGCATTGACTATAGGAAGTTGAATACCGTCACAAGGAAAGACCACTTTCCTTTACCATTTATTGATCAAATTTTGGAAAGGCTAGCTGGTCACTCTTATTATTACTTCCTCGATGGTTATTCGGGCTATAATCAGATTGAGATAGGCCTTGAAGATCAGGAAAAGACTATATTTACATGTCCTTACGACACCTTTACTTACTGAAGGATGCCATTTGAGCTATATAATCCCCCGCCACTTTTCAGCGATGCATGTTGAGTATTTTTTTTGACATGGTGGGGCAATATTTAGAGGTTTTCATGGATGACTTTTCGGTCTTTGGTCCATCCTTTAGCGAATGTTTGGAAATTTTAAAAAATTTACTGAAGCGACGCGAGGAAAAGAACTTGGTATGAATTAGGAAAAGTGTCACCTCATGGTTCGTAAGGGAATTGTCCTTGGACACATCATCTTGTCTAAGGGAATTGAGGTAGATAAGGCTAAAATTGATCTTATCTCTAATCTACCTCCACCCAAGAACATACGAGACGTGCGATCCTTCCTAGGACACGCTGAGTTTTACAGAAGATTCATAAAGAACAATAGTCACCTCTCTCATCCTCTATGTAATCTACTTTAAAAGATGCATCATATGAGTGGACCGAGCAATGCCAGGAAGCTTTTACTAAGCTCAAGGGCGTGTTAACCACTACACCTATCATATAACCACCCGACTGGAGCCTTCCTTCTGAACTTATGTGCGACGCGTCTGACTATGCTCTTAAGGTGGTTTTAGGCCATAGAAAAGAAAAGAAGACATACGTTATTCATTATAAAAGTAGAACTTTAAATCCTACCCAAGTGAACTGCTCGACTACTGAAAAGGAACTCTTAGCCGTAGTGTTCACTTTGGACAAATTTAGGTCCTACTTGATTGAATCCAAGATCGTCATTTACACAAATCATGCGGCGCTAAAATATCTTCTTTCTAAGAATGATGCTAAGCCCCGCCTGATAAGATGGATCTTCTTGCTCCAAAAATTTGATTTAGAAATAAAAGATAAAAAGGTAGTAGAGAACGTAGTGGCCGACCATCTTTCCGCCTTGATCTCTTTGATTTCCTTGAGATAACACATATAAATGACATGTTCCCTGACGAACAATTGTTTAAAGTCTCTCATTCACCTTGGCTTGTTGATATTACTAATTATCTTGCCACAGGTTTCATGCCGACACATTGGACTGTGCAAGATAAGAAAAAATTCTTCGCCGAGGTTCGTAAGTTCTTCTGAGATGATCCATGTTTGTTTAAATATTTCTCTAACCAAATCTTAAGGAGATGTGTGCCAGACAATGAACACCAAAGTGTCATCTCCTTCTGTCACTCTCAAGCCTGTGGTGGTCACTTTTCTGCTAACAAGACCACGTCCAAGATTCTACAGTGTGGCTTTTACTGGCTCACTATATTCAGGGAAACTCATGAGTTTTGTAAAGCTTGTGAGTGTTGTAAGAAGTTGGGAGCATTGTCCCGTCGAAATATGATGCCTCTGAATCCCATTCTGATCATTGAAGCATTTGATTGTTGGGGCATCGATTTCATGGGACCATTCCCCCAATCATTTGAGAATTTATACATTCTGCTAGCAGTAGACCATATCACTAAATAAGTCAAAGCGATTCCATGCAGGAATAATGACAATCAAACGGTCATTAAGTTTTTAAAAGAGAACATCCTTTTCCAGTTTGGAACGCCTCTAGCCATCATTAGTGATAAGGGCTCACATTTTTGTAATAGGCCATTCGCGAACTTAATGAAAAAATATGACATCTCTAACAAAGTGAGCACTCCATATCACCCACAAACAAGTGGGCAAGCTGAGATTTTCAATAGGAAAATTAAACACATCTTGGAAAAGATGATTAACCCTGACCGTAAGGTTTGGTCAATCTGATTGACTGATGCCTTATGGCTTACCGTACCGCATTTAAGACCCGTATTGGAATATCTCCCTTTAGACTTGTCTATGAGAAGGCTTGTCACTTGCCTGTGGAGTTGGAACATAGAGCCTACTGGGCTATTAAAATTTTGAATTTCAATTTGGACAACGTTGGCTCACTGCACAAACTACAATTGAATGAACTCGAGGAGATCCGGAATGATGCATACGAGAACTCGAGAATTTACAAGGACAGGATGAAGGTGTTTCATGACCAACAAATTCTTCGAAAATCATTCACACCAAGTCAGAAAGTCCTCTTGTATAATTCTCGGTTACATCTCTTTCCGGGCAAATTCCGATCTCGTTGGACCGGTCCTTTCACTATTACCAATGTTTATCCTCATGGGGCTATTGAGATAAAGAATTAGAACAATGACAATGAATTAAAATTAAATGGACATCGGTTGAAGCCATTTGTTGAGAAATTTGATTCAGAGGACATGTCCATACCTCTGATTGATCCTGTTTACCAAGATGACCTCCTAGTCTGACGGAGGTATAGTTAGGTTTATTGCTTTCATAGAAATTAGGATTAGGATAGTTTACTACCGTTGTTTTAGGATAGTTTGTTTTCTGTTTGTTTAGGATAGTTTGCTTTTCTGTTGTTTAATTCTTGTGCTAACCAACCTTCACGCTGAGATCCTTTAGAAAAAGCCTCAAAATTCCTTCGTCAGGTACTATCTTTCCATCACTTCTCCTTCAATTATATTGTATCTTTTGTAAATCATGCTTATTTCTTTTACATTGAGGATAATGCAGATTTTAGGTTGGGGATAGGAGATTAGGTAAACTAATCAGTGTTTTCTCAGTTTTGAACAAAATTTGTAAAATTTTTGATAAATTTTCAATCTTTATATGTTTGGAAGCGATGAATTGTATATTTAAGACTGTTTTGAGTGTGATGATAAGATATAAATTAAATTTTGAACTGTTGCAGTTCGATCATCTAAGTAATCTATCGCTTAATGTTCTTGCGCTCAATAGATTACCAAGAGGTTTGAATATCATATTAATCTAAATCACAAGACACGTTCAATTTTCTTTCTATGAATAGTACTAGATTTTCTAATTGTTAGTATGATGATCATTGAAAGATATTGAGAATTGAGTTTTGAGAATTTTATCCACCTTAAAAGAAGAAAAGAACCAGTAAAAAAATAGGAGATCGACAAAAAGGGTCATGTATGGTAAAAAGATTTAAAAAGTTTTTTTTTAAATGAAAAAAAAAATCTAAAAGAAAAGAGAAAAGATGAAAAGAATGAATAAATACAAATGACCATCGATATAAAATTAAAAATTGGAAAAAGAAGAAAAAGGGGATAAGTTCAGAATCAGTACTTGAGTTTTCAATTTTGAAGTGATGAGCATGGCTAACATTATGAAAAGATAGTATTTTATGGGAAGTTGATTTTTACTGAGCACGTTGAAAAACTTGATATGTGAACTATGCTTTGACTTAATGGATAAAGAACTTATTTGATTGATTGCTTATGTGATTTGGCTCTAGGTTTTCAAAATCTCACTTTCTTATCTTGAGTCTACTCATTCATATTTGATTACATAAAAGATTGTTTTCCGAAAAAGGTTTGAACATTGCGCATTGAAGTTCATTTTTCGCATACTTTGCTTGAAACTAGCAAAATGCTAGTTGGGGATCGTGTTGAGGGTCAAATATTACATATTATCCCCCATTTATTACTTAGTTTTATGAATATGATAATGCTTAATGTTCTATTTTAATTATGTTTGTGTTGCAAGGTGAATTTAAGAGCTTGGATTAAAAATGATGTTAAAAGCATGGATTTAACGCTCAAGAATCACCAAAGCAAAGGTTAGATCTTAGAAGACCAAAAATGAAGAATTCACATGCCAAAGATCCAAGAAAACTAAGTGAGGAATGAAGATCATTGAAGACTTGAAGTGGAGAAAAAGAACCCTAAAAATCTGCATCCTTTGAATAGTCTAAGCCCATCTTCGACTAGTCGAAGATTCCTCGACTCGAACACCAGCGACAAAATCCTCTAAATTCTAGTCATTCTCGACCAGTCGAAGGAGATCCTCGACCAGTCGAAGGCTGTCCTCGAGTAGTCGAGGGTTACGCAGATGTTGCGCCGACTACGTAATTTTAAGGTGGTTTCTGGAATTTTCCAACTCGGTGCGAAAGGAGGTGATGCGCAACTATAAATAAAAGTCCCCAAGGCATCCCTAGGCATCTTCTAAGGTTTGAGGAGTGAAGTAAAAGTGTGGAGAGGTCGTCGCCAAGAGTTTTTCTTCCTTTTCCTTAATTATTTTTATGCTTTTCTTTAGAGATTTTAGTTCAATCATGTCTATGGTTGGCTAAACCTCTTAGCTAGGGCTAAGAGGTGAAGCTTGTAATGTGATGGAATATTTTTTATTGCTTTGATTCATGTTTAAGTTGAACTCTCTTTGATTCTAGTTTGATATTTAAGGAATACTTTCAGTTTTTAATGATTTGTTGTGACTCAAATTACAATAGATCTGCGATAGCTTTGAGTATGTTCTTTTCATGTATTGAGATTGTGAAATTAGAAAATCCTATTATTCACCATCGTCCCATGGGCATGGTTGGGTGATGGAATCCCTTCTAATCTTCATGATTCTCTTATGTTTGTTTATGAGATTGGTATATCCTATTGTGAGTCATTGTCTCCTGGGCATAGTTTTGTGATGGAATCACTTCCAGTTGTCACAACTTTCATCCATTGAGAATTAGGTCAAAGGAAGTTCAGATTGGGTTTTACTGAGATATCTTCCAACTGGATAAGATGAGACTCTAATTCCAGTTGTGTCATTGAATCAAGTATAGATCTCCCTGATCTCTATAAGTGGATCCTTGGAAACCCTAGTTACCACCTTTGAATTTGTTAGTTTCAATCACTTTAATCATAATTACTCTCTATACTTTCCTGATTTAGGTTATATCTTCCCCTTGTTTTGATTCTAATTACTTTCAGAATAGACACATGAGATTAGTCCCTGTGGATTCGACCTCGATCTCACCGAGATTATTACTGCATCGCGACCCTACACTTGGGTTGTGAACACAACAAACAAGGAATCCTCTTGCTTGATTCAAATAACTTAATTGGAATTGGAGTCTTATCCCATCCAATTGGAAGATATAGTAATATAAAACAAAACCGAACTTACTTTGACCTAATTCTCAATGAAGGAGAATTGTGATAATTGATAGGGATTCCATCACCAAACCATGCACATGAGATGATGACAAACAATAGGATTTACCAATCCCACAATCTCAAAATCAGGTAAAGAAGATACTCAAAGCTATTGTAGATTTATTGTAATTTAAGTCACAACAAACCATTAAAAACTGAAAGTATTCCTTTAAAAATCAAATTAGAATCAAAGTAAGTTTAACATAAATAAGAATCAAAGTAAAAGAAACATTTCATCATGCTACAAGCTTCACCTCTTAGCCCTAGATAAGAGGTTTAGCCAACTATAGACATGATTGGATCTAAAACCCTAGAAGAAAGTATGAAAAACTAAGGAAAAAAGGAAGAAAAATGCTTGGTGACGGCTCTCTACCCTTGTACTTCGCTCCTCTAAACCCTAGATGATCCCCGGGGATGCCCTGTGAACTCCTATTTATAGTTGTGCAACACCTCCTTTCGCACCGACTTGGAAAAATCCAGAAACCGCCTCCAATTTACTCACTCAAAGTAAATCTGCGTAATTCTGCGTGAATCGTTCGGGCCTGGAATAATGAATTTTGAGTTGATTCGGGCCGCAAGTAGTTGCCTCCAGATTAAGCCCCAGTTGTGGGGTCCCACACCATAACTTCGCATACTACGAGTCACTACTTTGGAATGGTCAAGAATAGTCTCGTCATATCCGAACTGCTACACAAACTAATTAGGGTAGTATGGCTCCCTCCAAAACTCACTACCCTCTCGCAGAGGTAGGCTGTTAGACCATATTGATATGAAGAAGGCTCGCTTAGCCGGAGGAAGGTTGTCATCATCAACAGCTTCATGATCTACAATGTATTGGGTGAATGAGAACTGGTAAAAGTCAATAGCATTTGTTAACTCGATGGTGTCAATCACCGACTCGTACATTCGTTTCAGCATTATCCTGCGCTGGTAGTGACATAAGGGGAGTTGGGAGGGATGTACGTAGGCTTTTTCTGGATCGTCATATGTCCATAGGAAGTATACGCCTAGCCATCCCGAAAAGTAATGCCATGGGGAGAATGCTGAACTGGCTCTGACAGATCAATTTTAACAGTGCGTAGCAGCATCTCCAAAGGCCTGATATAATGAACAAAGTACGGGAGGTGCTAATGAATATTTCTGCCCTTCTGTCATTCCTCCCGCAACGATGAATACGGATGGTCTGATAGCACCCGCCCACTTAGAACTTGGTAGCATAACTACACTCAGCCAATATGCTAGGAAGGCCGCTAATTCGCCTTTCGATGAGAATTCTGATGTGTTCCTTATCCTACAACGGACATTTTTCAATTAGTCTGAATTGTTATTCTTAAACCTGTCAGAGGAAGAAGGGTATGAATGAGAACAATGTTAGTAAATGCATAAAATTACGATGAAAGGAAAGGGAATGTACCGCAACTGTTGAGAGAAACGAGCCAGCCAAAGGAGGTGTGGAATCTTTCTGGTATCGGGAAATTTGGACATTTCCCTAAAGAGTTCAATAGAAGCGTCCGACACTAATGCTTATTTTTTGGAAGAGGAAAAGTGTGATAATTCCTCGTTGGTGGAAATGTACTCATCGTAGAAGTGACCTGTTATGGAAAGGCCCGCCATCCTATGAAGGTCCAACAGGGTGATACTGACTTCACCAAGAGGTAGATGAAAAGAGTTCGTGGTAGGGCACCAGTAACTAAGGAACCCCTTATAGACCATATGATCTTTGTAGAAGTATTCAGAAGTAGCCTCAATTGCCCCATAAAGGCCAACCTCCATTAGTGTCGCAGAATGTTTGGTGAGAACGGCCTTCGCCCAATCTGTATAATACTTGCGAGGTGTTAGAAAGCCATGCATACGGAATTCTTCAGTCCCCCATAATGATCTTCTCTCTCTGAAGCATTGACGTATTGTCTCATGAAAAACTGTAGAAAATAGTGCATGAGGTGTAACACCCCGTACTTTCTAGTACTCGGGTGTTACCATTTAAATCAAGCTTAGCACGAGCATGTGAGGGAATACCCGTAGCTTATCTCACGCATCATCGTTCAACAACTCACGACCTGTCTGTCTTAACCATTTTAAGTGGACCCTAATGGTTTCTAATCATCTAAATTTGGACTAGGACAATCCAAAACGCATTTGTAGGGTCTAAAGTCCATCCACCTTGGATTGACCTTGGATTGTTTATGGCAAGGTGACTATAACACCCTTTACCTTTCATTATTTGGGTGTCACCTTGGAAACCAAATTCAAGATAGAAACAAACCTAGTTTGACTAGGGTTTGACCCCCTGGGATCGGGAAGCACACCATCAATCAGGTTCACTAGACCCTGAACCATGGAAACCCTGCTCCTAATAGTCAGGTTATGGCATAACTCTAAGAAAATGCCTTGTCAAGCAATGTGAACCACCCCAGGTCAATACCAAGGTTTGGACCAATAGATCCACCGTCCATCAGGTTTACAATGTCCCGTTAGACGATCCACCCTTTGAAAACACAACCTAGATTGTTCAGTTTCATACTCAACCCCAAGGTCACACCTAAATGCCCTTTGGGACCCCTAGGGTTGGTGGTAACTAGATGTGAGTCAATCCAACCAATGGATTGGTTGAATGGGTAGGAGGTCGAAATTTAATAGATAGACGTTCATGGGATACAACCCATGTAACAATTGAAGTTAGTTAAGGTGTTGGTGAATGAATTACAACAGTTGATCTACCATAAGGGAAGCTTTTTTTTTTTTTTTTGTTTAGGAATAGGTCCTAAGAATTTAACTTAAAATAGTAATAACTTATATTATTAAAGATGTCATAATGGTGACACTCAATACTACAAATTCATGGAATAGGTGGTCCCAACCATCTGAATAATTTTCAAAACCATTGAAGCTCAGATTGGAATCAATCTGACCATTGAATCAATGGGAATCAACAAGTACGACTTAAATTAGGTTGTATGGCCCACCTAGGCATTGGATCTGTTACATCTCTGGTCAAATGACCCAGGGAGAATTGTAGAGGCTATTGGACGGAGTGGATTCCACATAGCTCCACTATGGACCCCACAATCCCTCTCGAGAGTGCACAGTTCACATGCACTCGTGGTGCACTAGGAAGGGCAACCTGGTCAAAGCGGGCTAACCCGCAATTCCCTTAAAAAGAGAGAAATCCTCTCTCCTTCGTTCTTCCAGCGTCTGTTTTAAACGGACCGTGTTTTTATCATGGTGCATGAGGGTAGGCCCACTTCCATTATCTGAACCGTCCATCTGATGCAGAGATCCATTTGACCAAACCCCAATTGATTCCACGCCTCAAAGCTCGTGTGCACGCGCACAACCCTTACTACAAACGGGTCCTACAAACACAAGTTTTTGAAAATGGAAACCGTCCTCACAGCCAGCTCAACAATCCGCGTGCGCTGGTTACTGCACCATCTCAGCCCTCCATTCTCAAGCAATCCCAGCCATTTGTCATTTGGGCTTTGTAATAAGAAAGCAAAGAGATCCAAAATCAGTCATTTTTCCTATCCGCTTGAACCCACCAGTCCAATCTCTCTAAAGCTTCGATGAAGCTTATCTGGAAGTTTCATACGGTCCATATGGACCGTCTGAAAGAAACAAATGGGAAGAACATCTTCAGAGGCGCCATTAACGCCCATGCCTCCTTCCTTAGCCAACCGCACTGAGTTGGTTCAAGTTGGGACGAATCCAACCGTCCAATGATTTCAATATGGGCCTATAACAGACGAAAGAAAGGAAGACAGGAAACAGGAAGGAAAGTGAAGAAGAGAGAGAGAGAGAGAGAGAGAGAGAGAGAGAGAGAGAGAGAGAGAGCAACAGAGTTGCGTCGAGTTTGAAACACCACTCACAGAGGTATGGTTGTGCTGCTGGCCGGCCATGACCATGCTAAATTGATGAGTTTCACTGAGGCTGATTCGAGCTAGGGCCTCTGTTGGGCCTCTAGAGAAGTAGAAAAATAGGAAAAAGAAAAAATAGGGAGAAAAAGAGAGGGCAACCACACTGTGCGGCAGCAGCTCGAACCGAGCAAAGTTTGGGGTGCACCAGCTCGCTGAGGCCTGAGTCGGGATGTGATTTAATCCAACGATCTAGCTGGCTGCTGCAAAGAAAAACAAAGAAAGATAAAGAAAGAAAATAGAGAAAGAAGAAAAGAAGAGAAGATGAAGGAGAAGAAGCAGGTAGAAGAAAGAGATAGAGAGCCATCGCGAGTCAACTCAACTCGGCTGGGACTCGCTGGTTCATACCGTGCGAGTCAGGCAGGTCTGGTTTAGTCAAGATTCTTGCTGGAGTTCCAGCAGATGAAAAAAAGGGAGTAAAAGGAAAGGAGAAGAAAGAAGAGGAAGGAGGTGGAGGTTGAGACCTTGGTGGCTATTGAGTTGACTCAACTAAAACCGAGTCTAACCGAGGCGAGTCGGATTGAGCCAAGAAATTCAGGTGAATCGATTCTAAGTCAATGTTGAAATATTAGTAGAATGTAATGCCCTGAAATCGGGGGGTCGAGCAGGAGCCCAAGTCCTAAGTTTCAATGCATCACTTATGCAACATAGAAAATGATGATTAAATGTTGTCTGTATTAGTGCATTAAACATGAATGGGATTATACCAAACAGCATATCATACTCCAAAGACTGTTAAATTTTGTAAGCGGAAGACTGTGATAAATACATAAAATACATAGATGTGTTTTCCAACCTCCCAAGTATGCTGGCATTATTGAGCTGAATAAATACATATCTGTTCTAAAAAAATACAAAATAACAAAAATGTGAATGTCCAACTAATCATATATCCCTGTAATCCCGTCGATCAGAGCGGCCTACGCAAACCCACCTGATAACTGCATGTATGAGAATTCCTCCTCATCGCCGTAGAAGTCTGGCTCGGCCTGGTACGTCGCGCCAGAATCTGCATCTAAGACAGAATCTGGTTGGTGTTTTAAAACACCGTCCCAGAACGTGGGAGTGAGTGATCAACTCAGTGGAGCTATAAGGCAAAGGTTAACATGTTATCAATTCAATCAAGCAGTAATGATAAAGCAATACAATCAAACATCCCTAAGTACTCTGGTTAATGCAAACAAGATATGTATTAATGATGCATGCCCTCGCCTGTACTCCCTCTGCGATCTTCCTCTTACGGTCCCGGCATGCACCCCTTCCTCTGTGCTCAACACCAACGCCAAAGGCACATGCAATGCGGTGTATGAGCATGATTAACCAAGTTCTTAATTAGACTCATTCATACAATAGGTTTGGGAAGCTAAGGTACCCCCCTTTATATCATTAACCCAAACAATGATCCATCTAGGGTCGTCAATCCTAGTTTATCACATACGATAGGCAAGTTCACGAGTTTACACCATACGTTGATACGAGAGGCTCGTCACCATCAGCGTAGGCTTAATTCACACTCGAGGTTACCCCACCAACGCCCTACCAACTGACATTCTATTTTCGAAGGCTCGTCACCAACCTGACTGGGGACCACAGCCAGGCTGCGCCGGGGTAGGCCTATTTTGTACTCGAGTTCATAACACTAACGCCCTACCAACTGGTAGTCTATTTTCAAAGGCTTGTCACCAACCCAACTGGGGACCATAGCCAGGCTGCACCAGTGTAGGCCGATAGCTCGAATACAGTGTCTCATGCTACCGTATTCGGCTCACGAGTTTGGGTTGCTCACTGGTTACTACGGGGAGGCTCGTTGCCCTGGCGTAGGTCGACAACTCGACCACGGTGTCCCATACTACCATGCTCGGCTCATGAGTCTTAGCGGATCGTGGTACCAAGGTTAAACGGGTCTTTACATTGGTAAGTTGGTACCTTAGGTTCAAGCAGTAGTGTCCATACATGGTAAACACACAATAGGCCAATCGGGTTACTTGACAAGTTTGATTGGTACGAGCGTACGCTGAATTAGTCGACATGGTACCACTGTCGACAATCATCGTACGACTCAGATTCATCGAACATGTCTTGTGTGGCGAAATGACCTCAACCACTACTCAAGAATCATTACCGATTGCCTGGACTACATCGTAACCCCAATCACACTTCAAACGATAGCATTCACAAGTGATAATCAATGACAACATGTGACAACTAAATCTAAATATAAATCTTAGTTGAGCATTTCAACAAACACATAATACACATGTTATCTTACATAGGCATTTCATCCGTACAACACATAGTAGTAAGATAGGTTACATAAAAGGAACTGTAATTATAGAGAAGGGGATTGAGAATCTTATCTCAACACCCTTATTAAATATATTCCAACAAGCATTTCCTAATTCAGGCATTTTATCAAACACTTAGACTACACATTTCAACATACATGTATTAGACTAGTTATAACATATATCCTGGCAAGCCCTTTTACAAAGGAGTTACCACATACACAATAAGCATATATTCATAGTTAATAATCATATCAAGCACAGATCCAAATTCCATATTCATTTAGACATTTTTACAAGCGCTTAGACTACATACTTCAACATACATGTATTAGACTAGTTATAACATATATCCTGTCAAGCCCTTTTACAAAGAAGTTGCCACATACACAATAAGCATATATTCATAGTTAATAATCATGGCAAGCACAGATCTAAATTCCATATTCATTCAATCATATCAACAAACACATGGAATACACTATATTCTACATAATTCATATATATGTGTAAAGCGCGGGAAACATCGTATCTAAGCATGTGACAGCGATCAAGTCAGTCATAAATCATTAACTGACATTGAAAGCCTTGAAAACCATAACCTAAATGTTTATAGTCCGCACCTTTCGCTGATAGACTCGTAACAAACTCAGTTTAAATACTAAGTCCTCGCCTACGGTACAACGGTAACCTATAGTATGAAATAGGTTAGCTATTTCACTATTTACTCTATTTGAATCCCTAAAATAGATTAGAGTTAGGATTTCTTACCCAAAAACGGAACCAGAATCGCTGGTATAGCGATACGGTAGCAGTGATACGATACGTAGAGCGATAGGGAAGAATCTCTGCAGCAAACCCTAGCTTTCCCTCACACTGTCTCTCTCTTTCCTTCTCTTTCTTTTCTCTTCTCTCACCTAGGTTAAAAATTCGTATGTGAAGGGTAAGAGAGGGTTTTAGGCCTTTATATAAGCCCAGGGCTGATGGAAATGGCCCCAGGGCCAAGGTATACTTAGGTTATAGCCAAAGGGTGGCGGTTTCAGTCCAACGGAGCACTTTTAGTGGCCCCTATTCTGCATGCAGTCAGACTTAAGTTCTTTGGCATCGGATCTAGGTCGAGTTAAGTTTTCGGTCCGATCGAATTTACAAAACGACCGTGGAGGACCTGTTTCAGTTCAACGGTATCGCCACTCGATCAGAGCTACAAGTACACTGACATGTGTTGGAAATTTTTCCTGATCTGAGGGTGTAATTGGGTCAGAATCTGATGGTCTGAATCCTTATATTTGACCTACAAGCGAAAGGACCAAATCACTTAAATCTGAGTTCATTTTCTAAAGATATTCGCGTTTCTCACACACTTCGCTCCGGGCTCAAGTTGTGCGTTTCTGAATACTATCTGGATTTGATTTCTTAGATGGTTGTCAAGCCCAGTAACGCGGTCCTAACTGTATGGTTTCATAATAATTGGACTTTCGACGCATGGTCCAGGTCCGATATGAAGTTTCAAGGTGTTCCCGAGAGCAATCGGGTTTAGAGATTGGTCCTAGGTTTCAGGGTAATGTAACGTTAATGATTCTACAAGTTTTGGGTCTTGAAGTTCATATTTAAAGTGGTTCACGCTAATTTCATGGCTAATCTAGTTTAACACTTAGTTAATTTCGTCTAATTTATAAAGGATTTGGTCCTGAGTGATTTCTGTCAGAGGTGGTACTCGGGTCTTTGTACGGATTTTTTCGAGACGTTACATAGAATCATATTACCATCATCATCATTATGAACATTATTATCATGACTAGATTCGTTACTAATAGCTATTATAATTTTCATTAGAAAATATTTTCATTTTCATTTTCATTTTCATTTTCATTTTCATTATAGGATTAGTATAATTCTTGTTAGTATGGCTATTAGTATTAGCCCTTATTACATTATTGTTAGTAAAGATTTTATTATTACTACTTGTATTATTTAAGAGACTATTATTCATTATAAGAATATTAGATGATGTTAGTATATTTAACATGAACTTGCGAGTCATAATTATCAATAATGCTTCTACTATGAAAATTAGATATGAATAGCGATTAGTAAATTATCTATACTAATATTAGTTATGCTAGACAAAAATAAAATAAAATAAAATAATATCATTATTAAATACTAGTGTTTTGTTTTGTTACTCTTAAATATTATTATAAATAGTGGATCATAATATTAATTATCATCATAATGATTATTATTAGTATGTTAGCTAATATAAATTATAACACTAACGCTAATAGTTGTCTTGTAATTACTAAGTTTATATTATAATTAATGGTACACCAACTGGAGTTCAAATCCTAAAAATCTAAGCCTAGGACTAAACCCTAGGGAAAAAACCTTAATCCTACTTTAAAACCCTAAGTAATCTAAACCCTAGGTCGATACTTTGAACATAAATAGTGAGTTAAGTTCGGATCTAATGGTATAGTTTTCTAACTTATGATAGGATCCAAGTCTAATGGTGTGCGCACTTCCTAATAACATTAGAAGGAGAGTTGACAAATAAGGTGATGATTCTTCCCCTTGAGCTTTCCATTTTTCCATTAGCTTAAGTTATAGTTTTTATTTTAATTTATAATTGATATCTCCATTTTATAATCACATGTGTTAATTGTTGGAATTGAATTACTATATTACATGCTTAATGTTTATCCTGCATATTTATTTCATGTTTGTGGATTATTTGTGGATTGCTTATGAGACTTAAACTGGTACATCAGTGGGAAACCCCCACCTATGAATGTACACCCATACTTGGGATGTAACTCAACAGGTTGTGATCGTAATGGACCTTTGACTTAGTGTTTGTTGAGTGGAGGTTTAAATTGATCATTGATGTGGGCCTACCATCCAGGGTTGTTGTGTCCAATGGTTTTTAAGGACGGTTTCTTATCGTATGGTTTTGATATTGGCCCTACGTTGCTTAGTTTTAATAATTGCCCTATGTGTCTTAGTTTTGATATTCGCCCTACGTGGTTTTCTTTTAATATTTGCCCTAGATAGGTTCGACATTTTATTTTGTGCAACCATGCGATAATAAGCCCCATATACTGAATATGATTGGCCACTAGTCGATTAGGTTCCATTAAACATCCTAAAGTGGTAGCCTCATGAGCCAGGGATGGTGGAATGGGACACTATACCTGAGCTGTCGGCCTACGCTGGTGACGAGCCCCCGTAGTGACCTTGAGCTTATTTAAATCGTCTGATTGTAATTGGACTAATAATGGTTTGGCTAATCATGCATTCATAGCATATTGGCGATGACGAGTGGCTAATTCTAGATGCTGTAGCACGTGCCCTAGGCTTATCGGGGTATCGTTTCGCTAGCTCCCAGACCACCAACTATCGGCCTATTTGGGGTGACGAGCCCAAGTCCAACTGGATGAGCATTCCCAGGTTAATGATTGCATGGGTGACGAGCCCAATGTCTGCACGGATGAGCATCCCCGGGGCGATGTGCATTCATACATCCATGCATTTTAATAAAACTGCATCTTGCCTGTTTTGGATTATTTTCTTATTTTTCTATGCTTACCTAATGCGGCGGTGTGTAATCTTGAGGGGAATCCACACTGAATTGGCCACTCATCCATCAAATATATAACTATACAGGTAGAACAGGTGGTTCAGATGATATTCATGTTCATGTTGATGAGGAGCAGGCTACAATTAACAAAGGTGCATGATTGCATTTGCTAAGGGTTGCTACAAGATTTCACATCCTAAGATTGTTATAATTTACTTCATTTCACATTAATATTATTTCATTTGTAATTGGAAGAATTGGGACATTAGTTTGTATAAGTCATTATAGGCAGCTCTTGTATACTCTAAATGTAAATAAAATTTTTCTTTATGTTGATTTGTCCATTCTATGCTAAACTGATAACTCTGATAGTTTTTTTTTTTTTTTTAAATTATACTCGAATTTGACCATCCTTTAAGGTTAACACTCGAGTTTTTGGGAAACGAGTCATATACTTGGGTCCTGAGAACACGGGGTGTTACAGTTGGTATCAGAGCATAGTTTGGACAAACCAAGCCTTGGAAATGATCTTATACAAGGTTTGAATGTCTCAAGTTAGGATGTTTGAAATTAGAATTTGAACTTAGGTGAATTTCCCTTAGGCTTAGAAGAGTGATTGTGAATGTAGAAACCCAAACTTAGGTCCCCTTAGAAATTATTAGAACGACTATTTGAACTTAGGTGAAATCTCCTTGCATCTTGGAGAAATTGAGGATGTAGAAACTCAAGATTCTAACCTCCATGTAGACTTGTTTAGATCATTGTAAGACTTAGAAATGGACTTAGGTCCCTTTGCATATTTTAGGTTTAGGTGAATTTCCTTTAGAATTAAGGGGAATAGAAAATATAGATACTCAGTATTTTAGGTTCCCTTAGAGAATTTTAAAATAGTCATTTGAACTTATGAAAAGTTCCCTTCAGAAATTTGGAGAACATAAATACTTCAAACCTTAGGCTCCCTTGAAATTTTTAGGTCAAACTTTTGGCCTTTAACTTATGTAGAAATCCCTTAGAATTGGGAGAAAATGAGAAAATGGAAACTCAAATGTTAGGCTCCCTGAAAGATTGAACTTAGAAATGATCTTAGGTTCCTTTGAAAATTTCAGGTTTAGTCATTGAACTTAGGAACTAAACCTAGGCATCGTTGAAAAACAAATATCTACTATGATGTACGTAAGACTAAACAAGGACATTCCTTATACTTAACTTCCAAATGAAAATTTTCTAGAAATTCAGGATATAAATTTTCCTAAGATTTCATGGATTGGGGATAACACTATCGTAATAATCAACCAAATGGATCGAACTTAGACTTCAGAGAAAATTCCTTATCCACCACGTTGTACGTTGGACTGAACATAAGCACTTCCTAAATTTAAGGAATTAGGCTAGAAATTGTCATTTGAATCTCTCAAGACACCTTTTTACTTGAAAATAACATTTTCCACAAATTTCAGCATGTAAGAATTAATTAGAGGAGAAGTTATATGATCTTAGGTAAAATTTCAACCTTAGGCTAAGCATATTGAAATTAGATTAGAAATCTTAAATAAACTTGATAACTTTTAAACTCAGGTTTCATGTAGAAATCCTTGTCTTGAAATTTCCAAGTAGTACTTAGATAATTAAAGTCCGCATTAGATGCGTGATGGGCCACATAGTCTTATCTGTTATGAAAATAGACGATCACATGATAATTCCCAAGAGTCTAGAACAATCGGGATCACGGACTGATGAAACCATGTTTAAGCGAAGTTACGCGGTTTAACTCAACTCTAAGTCCTAGCAAATCTTATGCATCATCGTTCAGCAACTCACGACCTGTTCGTCTTAACCATTTTAAGTGGACCCTAATGGTTTCTAATCATTTAAATTTGGACTAGGACAAATCCAAAACGCATTTGTAGGGTCTAAAGTCCATCCACCTTGGATTGACCCTGGATTGTTTATGGCAAGGTGACTGTAACACTCGTTAACTTTCATTATTTGGGTGCCACCTTGGAAACCAAATTCAAGATAGAAACAAATCTAGTTTAACTAGGGTTTGACCCCCTGGGATCTGGAAGCACACCATCAATCAGGTTCACCAGACCTTGAACCATGGAAACCCTGCTCCTAATAGTCAGGTTATGGCCTAACTCTAAGAAAATGCCTTGTCAGGCAATGTGAACCACCCTAGGTCGATACCAAGGTCTGGACCAATAGATCCACCATCCATCATGTTTACAATGTCCCGTTAGATGATCCACCCTTTGAAAACACAACCCAGATTGTTCAGTTTCATACTCAACCCTAGGGTCACACCTAAATGCCCTTTGGGACCCCTAGGGTTGGTGGTAACTAGATGTGAGTCAATCCAACCAATGGATTGGTTGAATGGGCAGGAGGTCAAAAATTAATAAATAGACATTCATGGGATACGGCCCACGTAACAATTGAAGTTAGTTAAGGTGTAGGTGCATGAATTACAACAGTTGATCTACCATAAGGTCAGCTTTTTTTGTTTAGGAATAGGTCCTAAGAATTTAACTTAAAATAATAATAACTTATATTATTAAAGATGTCATAATGGTGACACTCAATACTACAAGTTCATGGAATAGGTGGTCTCAACCATCTGAATAATTTTCAAGACCACCAAAGCTCATATTAGAATCAATCTGACTGTTGAATCAATGGGAATCAACAAGTACGACTTAAATTAGGTTGTATGGCCCTCCTGGGTGTTGGATCTGTCGCATCTCTGGTCAAATGACCCGAGGAGACTTGTAGAGGCTATTGGACGGAGTGGATTCCACGTAGCTCCACTATGGACCCCACAATCCCTCTCGAGAGTGCACAGTTCACGTGCACTCACGATGCACTGGGAAGGGCAACCTAGTCAAAGCGGGCTGACCTGCAATTCCCTTAAAAAGAGAGAAATCCTCTCTCTCCTTCGTTCTTCCAGAGTCCGTTTTAAACGGACTGTGTTTTTATCATGGCCTATGAGGGTGGGCCCACTTCCATGATTTGAACCGTCCATCTGATGCGGACGATCCGTCGGAGCTTATGTGCACTCGCACAACCCTTGTTACAAATGGGTCCTACAAACACGAGTTTCAGAAAATGAAAACTGTCCTCACAGCCAGCTCAACAATCTGCGTGCGCTGGTTGCTACACCATCTCAGCCCTCCATTCTCAAGCAATTCTAGTCTTTGTCATTTGGGCTTTGCAATAAGAAAGCAAAGAGATCCAAAATCAGTCATTTTTTATATCCGCTTCAACCTACCAGTCCAATCTCTCCAAAGCTTCGATGAAGCTTATCTGGAAGCTTCATATTGTCCATATGGACCATCTGGAAGAAGCAGATGGGAGGAAGATGCGTCGTCTTCAGAGGCGCCATTAATGTCCATGCCTCCTTCCTCGACCAACCGCACTGAGTCGGTTCAAGTTGGGATGAATCCAACCGTCCAATGATTTCCCTATGGGCCTACAGTAGATGAAAGAGAGGAAGACGAGAGATAAGAAGGAAAGAGAAGAAGAGAGAGAGAGAGTAGCAGAGTAGTGTCGAGTTTGAAAACCCACTCACAGGCCATGGCCATGCTAACTCGGTGAGTTTCACTGAGGCTGATTCGAGCCAGGGCCTCTGTTGGGCCTCCAAAGAAGTAGAAAAATATGAAAAAGAAAGAATAGGGAGAAAGAGAGAGAGGGCGACTGCCCTGTGCGGCAGTAGCTCGAACCGAGCCAACTTTGGGGTGCACCAGCTGGCTGAGGCCCGAGTCGGGACATAATTTAATCCAATTATCTTGCTGGTTGTTGCAAAGAAAAACAAAGAAAGAGAAAGAAAGAAAATGGAGAAAGAAGAAAAGAAGAGAAGATGAAGGAGAAGAAGCAGGTAGAAGAGAGAGATAGAGAGCCATTGCGAGTCAACTCAACTCGGCTAGGACTCGCTGGTTCATGCCGTGCAAGTCAGGCAAGTCTGGTTTAGTCCAGATTCTTGCTGGAGTTCCAGCAGATGAAAAAAAGAAAGAAGAAGGGAGGAGCAAAAGGAAAGGAGAAGAAAGAAGAGGAAGGAGGTGGAGGTTGAGACCTTGGTGGCTGCTGAGTTGACTCGACCGAAACCGAGTCCAACTGAGGCGAGTCGGATTGAGCGAAGAAATTCAAGTGAATCGATTCTAAGTCAATGTTGAAATATTAGTAGAATCATATTACCATCATCATCATTATGAACATTATTACCATGACTAGATTTAATACTAATAGCTGTTATAATTTTCATTAGAAAATATTTTCATTTTCATTATAGGATTAGTATAATTCTTGTTAGTATGGCTATTAGTATTAGCCCTTATTACATTATTGTTAGTAAAGATTTTATTATTACTACTTGTATTATTTAAGAGACTATTAGTCATTATAAGGATATTAGATGATGTTAGTATATTTAAACATGAACTTGTGAGTCATCATTATCAATATTGACTGATTAATGCTTCTACTATGAAAATTAGATATGAATAGCCATTAGTAAATTATCTATAATAATATTAGTTATGGTAGACAAAAATAAAATAAAATAAAATAAAATAATATCATTATTAAATACTAGTGTTTTGTTTTATCACTCTTAAATATTATTATAAATAGTGGATCACAATATTAATTATCATCATAATGATTATTAGTAGTATGTTAGCTAATATAAATTATAACACTAACGCTAATAGTTGTCTTGTAATTACTAAGTTTATATTGTAATTAATGGTACACCAACTGGAGTTCAAATCCTAAAAATCTAAGCCTAGGACTAAACCCTAGGGAAAAAACCCTAATCCTACATCAAAACCCTAAGTAATCTAAACCCTAGGTCGATACTTTAAACATAAATAGTGAGTTAAGTTTGGATCTAATGGTACAGTTTTCTAACTTATGATAGGATCCAATTCTAATGGCGGGCGCACTTCCTAATAAGATTAGAAGGCGAGTCGACAAATAAGGTGATGATTCTTCCCCTTGAGCTTTCTATTTTTTCATTAGCTTAAGTTATAGTTTTTATTTTAATTTATAATTGATATCTCCATTTGATAATCACATGTGTTAATTGTTGGAATTGAATTGTTATATTACATGCTTAATGTTTATCCTGCATATTTATTTCATGTTAGTAGATTATTTATGGATTGCTTATGGGACTTAAACTGGTACATCAGTGGAAAACCCCCACCTATGAATGTACACCCATACTTGGGATGTAACTCAACGGGTTGTGATCGTAATGGACCTTTGACTTAGTGGTTGTTGAGTGGTGGTTTAAATTGATCATTGATATGAGCCTACCATCCAGGGTTGTTGTGTCCAATGGTTTTTAAGGACGATTTCTTATCGCATGATTTTGATATTGGCCCTGCGTGGCTTAGTTTTAATAATTGCCCTATGTAGCTGTAACGTCATGGATTTTCACTGTTTTGGATTTGTTAAAAATCCTTAAATTTTTTTTTTAAATAACTAGCCATGTCATCACTTACGGACCATTGACGCTCGAGGTGAGCTTACACACGGCTAGTATCCATAAAGAACCGTATATATAAGATTGTTCAACCGTAGAAAACCAATGAACCCAACCGATCACTTAAAATCAAGTTTATCCCCATGATATGTTCACATAGGGTCCAAATCTAACCGACCTACCACTGATTAAAAACTGCACCTGGACCACAGTACATGCACCATACTCAATTTAGAGATGAAACAGATACATTTAGGGGGACCCAGGGGGTCCCATGGAGCGAAACCACAAACCCCAGGGGGTGACCACCGTCGAAGGCTCCAGAGGAGCGCGGCAACACCACCACGATGGCTGCGCGCCACCACCGGCCCGATAATGTGGGTCCCTCCCACATGCGGGGGTACCCTCTACATGACCCTACACCCCTTTAAACCCCCTTTTACCCCTTTCCAACTCCTTTTCACTCCTCACAAACCCTCTTTCACTATCAGATCTACCCGAAGCCGAGTTAGATAAGGCCTGGTTCTTGACTAACAGACCAAATCAACCCCGTTACTCTTTTAACCTAAAATCGACGGTTTAGAGCAATCATGAGCAAATCTCCACTTTCACTAATTATAAATAGGTCACACTATGAACATAGTTAATCCAAACCCTAATCATTGCCCACGAGAAATCTCGATACCTAATTCACTCCAGAAATGCCCCAATTTTCTGAACAAACTCTAAATCGCTCGTTAGTGGGCCACTAGTTCTGAAACTATAGAATAATGTCCGTCTCACTGGGCTTGATGCCCATCGTGGGTGGCAAACCAAGAAAGTACGTAGAATGGCTTAACTTGGGCCGGAAGCTAAGTACTTGCAACGTGCGAATCTCTTAGGCCGAAATCTAAAACTTAAGTGAATTAGACCTTTCGCTCTTTCTTGCAGTTGTGGCTTTCTGACCATTAGATCACAACAAAACTTGAGGCATGAGTTAATGATATTTCTCTGCTCATATTCGTATAGTCGCAGCCCTGATTGACCATCGATGACCATTAAACAGACTTCTAATCATATCCATTGATTGACGCATCCAAATGGTGGGCCGATCATATCCACACATAGATCATTATTAGGGTTAACTATCCTACAGTGTATATCAACATGTACACCCTATAGTAGGCCCTAGAGGTTAGGAAAATCCTCCCATAGGGCTAGTATAGTAAAAATCCAACCCTTGGGGCCATTTACACCAAATCTGACACTATATAAGGGCTTCATTTGGGCACCCCATCTCTCCATACGAATTTACATTTTCTAAAGGAGAGAAAGAGAGAAATAAAAAGAGAAAGAAGAAGAAGAAGAAGAGTGGAAAGTTTTGGTGCTTCCTTTCATCGGTCTCGTCTAACCAAGGCCCTAACCTCGATCATTTTCCTCCACCAAATCCACCCTACTTGCGATTGGGAGGTAAGAAACAAATCATACTTCCTAACCTAGGTTTTTCTAAAATGAATTACATAAATCTCATGTAGTTCTTAGTGTTTATATAGGAATTTATGATTTTTCCCAAATCCTTAACCCTAGGAGCTTAAAATCAGATATTCCTTCTTAAGGTGCGGACCATTATTTATAGGTTTCCATTTATCGACCCTTGAGGATCTCAGTTAATGATTAAATGCTTGTAGATGAATTTGTGCATGCTAATATGTTGACATTTTGATTTTTCTCTATAATATATGTTATTGGTTGCATATGGATGTTTACGTGTTTGATAAACCGTCTAGGTGATTGAATGTGTTGTTTCATGGATGCTCATATGCTTGATTAAATGTCCAACTAAATGTGTTATTTTGTCGATGCCCACATGTTTGATAAAATGCCTAAATAGATGTGTTGTTCCATTGATGCTCACATGTTCGATGAAATGCTTGAATGGTGGAATGTATTGTTTTTTCGATGCTCATGTGCTTGATTTAATATTTAAGTGATTGTATTACTTTATGCTTACTCACATGTTTGACTGAATGCCTTAGTGAACGTAGTATCCTATGTATACTTACATGTTTGATGAAATGCCTATGTGGTTGTGTCGTTGAAATTATGTTGACGGCATGGCAAATTGCTAAGTTTGTAGTAATGCTTAGGTTGCTTACAACATTGGGTCAGTCGGTAAATCGCCCAAATCAACGGGTGGCCGGAGTTAGGGCGGCCATCCTAGGCTTGTTCGATCAACCCGAGTTGAACACAGATGACCAACAGTAGTTGGACTACACGGGCTGTTGTTGTGTTGTGGTTCTCCCAGGTCAATCAAATTAGTCCACTAGCCGATTGATCATGTATGTTCACAATGTATGACACGATTAAATGGAATCTAAGATACCTCGTTTCCCAATGAATGTGTCCATTCATAACCATTAGTGCGATATGATCCTACTAAGACTCATGAGCCGGGCATGGTGGTATGAGACACCGTATCCGAGCTGTCAGCCTACGTTGGGGTGACGAGCCTCCCCGTAGTAACCAGTGAGCAACTAAGACTCATGAGCCGGGCATGGTGGTATAGGACACCGTGTCTGAGCTTTCGGGCTATGCTGGGGTGATGAGTGACCAGTGAGCACTGATAGAGGTGATAGACTATTGTTCGAACAGCCCCGTCAAATTACCTGGCCGATGGTTCTATGCCAAAGTACCGTTCGAACGACCGGGCGTGAATGAAATTGGTGATGATTCATTTCCTTTGTATTGATTTGGTTTAATGTGATAAGCCCACACCTCTGTAACACCCCAGCCAATGTTCATCCGGGCTGTGGTCCGAGCGTGGGTTGTCATCCGGGTCCATGTGTGGGATCGGTCGGGTTTGCTGTTACAACCTCGGTTGGGGCAGTGTGATGTGGGCTGTTACAACCTCGGAACTGAGTGATCATACTCTGTTTGGGTGGCGACCCATACCGGGTTGATCCTCATACGTTTAGATACCATATTGTATCTTTGAAATTATTTATTTATGATATTAACGAGTGGTACCTAAATTTGGATCAAGGGACACTGGTAAGGAGCCACTACATGCGGCAATGAGCCACGTGATCCGGATAAGGACTCGTGATATAATGTCGGTATCCTATCTTCACTAATATATTGGATGAATTGAACTTAATAATTACTCAGCTAACATGATCATTCACCGCATTACATTAGCTTAGAATGTGGCGAACAGGGGTGGTTGTCGCGTGTTGAGGAAGTGTTGTCATTTGCGAAACAGGTGGTTGGAGTCGCGTGTGAGGAAGTGTTGTTTGGAAAGGGCGTGCATCATGTCATATCTTCATATGCACATTTAACAAGAGTATTTAAGAAATGTTTGATTTCTTGTTTTATCATTACCTGCGTTGATTGTGTCGATAACATGTGTAACTTAGAACTAATGGAACCACTGAGTTAGCTACTCACTCCCAGCTGGGATGGTGTTTTAAAACACCAACCAGGCATATCATTGGTGTAGGTGCTAGTGAAACCTCAAACAGGTAGGCTTATATCGAGTTATGCCAACTCCGTCATGTTTTGGAGAATTGGGAGTAAACTGAAAGCTTTTCACTTTAATAATCTTGGGTATGTATATTGTTGCTTGTATAATCCCATTTTGGGCGATCATCACAATTAAAATTGTATTTTTTTTCTTAGCCTTATATTTCTGAATCTATCGTTATTTCTACCTTACTTTAGATCCGCTAATTCAAATTGTGCTACTTTAATTATCTATGTGTGAAATGAATTTGAATTTGAATAAGGACACACGTGCGTTTTCATTTGGTTAACACCTGGGAACTCGGGATCGGAGTCTATGTACTCTGGTGCTGATTTTCGGGGAGTTACAGTGGCTTAGTTTTGATATTCGCCCTACGTGACTTTGTTTTAATAATTTCCCTAGATAGGTTCGACGTTTTATTCTGTGCAACCTTGCGATGGTAAGCCCTATATACTGAATATGATTGGCCCCTAGTCGATTGGGTTCCATTAAACATTCTAAAGTGGTAGCCTCATGAGCCAGGGATGGTGGAATGAGACACTATGCCTGAGCTATCGGCCTACACTGGTGACGAGCCCCCGTAGTGACCTTGAGCTTATTTAAACCGACTGATTGTAACTGGACTAATAATGGTTTGGCTAATCATGCATTCATAACATATTGGCGATGACGGGTGGCTAATTCTTGATGCTGTAGCACGTGCCCTAGGCTTATCGAAGTATCGTTTCGCTAGCTCCCAGACCACCAACTATCGGCCTATTTTCGGGTGACGAGCCCAAGTCCAACTGGATGAGCATTCCCAGGTCAATGATTGCATAGGTGACGAGCCCAATGTCTGCACGAATGAGCATCCCCAGGGCGATGTGCATTCATACATCCATGCATTTTAATAAAACTGCATCTTGCCTGTTTTGGATTATTTTCTTATTTTTCTATGCTTACCTAATGCGGTGGTGTGTAATCTTGAGGGGAATCTACACTGAGTTGGCCACTCATCCATCAAATATATAACCATACAGGTAGCATAGGTGGTCCAGATGATATTCATGTTCATGTTGATGAGAAGCAGGTTATAATTGACAAGGGCATATGATTGCATTTGCTAAGGGTTGCTATAGGATTTCATAGACCAAGATTGTTATAATTTACTTCATTTCACATGTAATATTATTTCATTTGTAATTATAAGAATTGGGACATTGGTTTGTATAAGTCATTATGGGCAGCTCTTATATATTCTAAATGTAAATAAAATTTTCCTTTATGTTAATTTGTCCCTTCTACGCTAAATTGTTAACTCTGATAGTTTTTAAAAAATTATACTCAAATTTGACCATCCTTTAAGGTTAACACTAAGTTTTTGGGAAACGAATCATATACTCGGGTCCTGAGAACACAGGGCGTTACATGAGGACTGTAGCAAGGAATTATAAATTGCGTTCGATGCACTTCGCCAATTTGCTGCTTTGATCCTCTCTCTGAAAGAATACCCTCCAGCATTTTAGGTTCTCTTATCGACTAATTAGGAGTATACATCATGCAGCTTTATGTTGTTCGGTCCGTTGGCTCACTTCTAAGAATAGACTGATGTTGTCAAATGTTCAGTGGGATCGTTATTAATTCTTTCCTGAGAGGGCTGTTGAATTTTATGTAGCCATCTTGAGCCTTCATGGTGTCCCAAGTATTCGGGAGTTTCCTCTTCTTATGCCCCTGGATCTTCTCTTGGAGTTCTTGCTTTTTGGATTTCTTCTGCTTCTTTTGCGAAAGTGTTGGTGGCGGTGTATCCTCTCTCACTAGGGATCAGACGATATCGGTGCACAAATTAGTTGTTAACTTCAGCCAAGCTTCCCAGTCAACCACCTGACCTTGCTTTGGAGGTCCTGTTATTTCACCAAAAATGATTACCTGACAAATTAGCCAACACAATGTTTTGATTCTTCTAGAGAAGTCAAGAATGGGCAAGATTGGTTCCTTTATATACGCAGGCTATTTTTTGGTTACTTTGACTCGTTTTCGTTGAGATTCTTCACGTGCTGGAGGGGGAGAAGAGGCAACTTGGGTTGTAAATGAAGGTACAGGAGCTGGCGAGGGTTCAGGGGTTTGAGAAGAGTCAAGGAGATTTACATGGGAAGGTTGATCTATCGACGCTTTTATAAGGCGAAAGGTCCTTTTGGTACGGGCCATGGTTGAAGAATTTAGAGAAATTGGCTAAGTCTGGAAAAAGTTAGAAATTTCGGCAGAGTTTTAGAACAGGAGTTTTTAACACTAAGTGTTGAAGACTTGGGCGGGCTAGTTGATCACCCGAGTTGCGCAGGAAAGGGGTTTCGTCAGGAGAGAAGAAAATTTTGAAGTGTTGAATGATTGAATGATATTTATAGATCAGTGGTACCAGCAGCGAGTTGCGCGGATAGAAGTTGCGCGGACCTGCATAACTCAAGTTTTGGAAGAGGATGTTGATCCTTCAAGTTGACTTAGAGAGAAGTCAAGTTTCGGATCAAGGGGGCATCTGTTGGGGTATAAAATTTGGCTAAGGGGAGAAGCTTCAAGGGGGAAAATTGATGAAAGAAATAAAGGATGAAAGTGAAAGGCAGGTGAGTTACGTGGGACATAAGTTGCACGGTGTAACGCCCTGAAAATCGGGGGTCGAGCATAAACTCAACTCTCGAGTTCCAACGCATCACTTATGCAACAAAATGAATGATGATTGAATGTTGTCTGTATTAGTGCATTGAACATGAGTGAGATTAAGCCAAAACAGCATATCATACTCCGGAGACAGTTAAATTGCAAGCGGAAGACTGTGATAGATAAATAACATATATAAACTATGGTGAGTCTCCAGAGTGTGATAATGTTACCAGGTTAAAGAATTACAAGTACAATTTCAAATTATACCAAATTGAGGAAGTGTAATGTCTTCTATCCCAAATACCATAGCCCCGTCAATACAATACTAGGTCTTCATAGACCTGTCAGAGAGTTACATGAAGGAGAACTCCTCCTCAACATCATAGTAGTCCGGCTCTGCTTCATAAGCATCGCCAACACCTGTAGCTCAACAAATCTGGTTGGTGTTTAAAAACATCGTCCCGTAATGTGGGAGTGAGTGATCAACTCAGTGGAACAATAAAACATAGGTTAACATGTTATCGATTCAGTCAAATAGTAATGATAAAGCAGTAAAATCAAACACTCCTAACTACTCTTGTTAATGCAAGTATGAATGCAGTCATGATGTATGCCCTCACCACACACACCCTCGTGCGACACCATCTTACGTTCGCGGCATGCTTTCATCCCTAAGTGCTCCACATCTTCCAGGCACATGCAATGCGATGATGAGCATGATTACCGAGTTATTATTAGTCCATTTCAAACAGCAGGATTGGGAAACTAAGGTACCTCCCTTGTATCATTCCCAAACAAGGATCCTATCTAGGGTCGTCACTCCTAGTTAGTCTCATACGATATTATGGTTTGAGAGGCATCGCGAAGGCATCACTAAGGGCTCGTCACCCATCAGCACAGATACAGATCTCACCGTATGCGGCTCAATTGCTGGCTGTCAGCTCGAATACAGGTCTCACCGTACTCGGCTCAATCACTGGCTGTCAGCTCGAATACAGGTCTCACCGTACTCGGCTCAACTCATGCTCTAGTTGCTGCGAAAGGCTAATTGCCAATCACAGACTTTAGAATATACTCGAAGACACTACGAAGGGCTCGTCGCCCGTCAGCACGAATACAGGTCTCACCGTATTCGGCTCTCGTCGTAGGTGTCGACAGCTCGAATACAGTGTCCCATACCACCATATTCGGCTCACGAGTTTGGTTGCTCAATGGTCACTATGGGGAGGCACGTGGCCCCAGCGTAGGCCGACAGCTCGACCACGGTGTCCCATACCACCATGCCCGGCTCATGAGTCTTAACGGATCGAGGTACCATGGTTAACGGGATTTCACTGGTAAGTTTGGTACCCTAGGTTCAAGCAGTAGTGTCCAAACATGGTGAACATATATTAGACAGATCGGGTTACTTGACGAGCTCGGCTAGCTCGAGCGCACAACAAGTTGAACAATATGAAGCGCATAAGCACTTCGTGTGGCCAACCACTATCGCCAACCGAAGTACGACTCAGGTTCGTCGAACACATCTCACGTGGCAAATGAATCTCAACCACGCATTCATTTTTGTTACCGATTGCCTGGACTATAATCATAGCCCCAATCACATTCAATTGCAAATAGTTAAAGCAGTAATGAATCAAGTTTCAAATCATACAACCAAAGTCTGATATTATCCGTTTAGGGCTGCCAGGGTTGTTGCACGCACTTGTTGCTCCACTCCCCCATCACCCATGACGGATCATACAACGTAAACATGAATTTAAACATATGCATTACATAGATAAAATTATACAATCAGTTAAGCATGTTATGAAGCACAACACAAGCATGAGTTTGTACATATTCAATTCCTAATCACACAGCTATCCAAGGAAATCATACACATAGTTAAAGGAGTTGAGAATCATATCTCAACACCCTTATACATTACAATTTACTAACTACTACTCATTCAAACAGTTCAACAAACACTTAGACTACATACATCAACATACATGACATATTTTGATCACATAGGTATTAGGCCAAATCCTTTCACTAGGGAGTTGCCCCAATGGATAACATGCGAGCACCCACGACGGATAGTCATGGCAAGCAGGAATCCAAGTTCCATATTCATTCAATCATTTCCACAAACACTTGGGCTACACATTTTAACATATATAGTGTATATTGGCCGTGGCGTGAATTAGGGCAAATCCTTTCGTCAAAGGGGCATCGCCAATACAATAATCATATATCCATGACAATTAGTCATGACGAGCACAAATGATGATTCTATACTCATTCAGTCATTTTCACAGACACTTAGAATACACTCTTTTAACATACATAGTGTATATTAGCAAAAACATGTATTAGGGCGAACCCTTTCGCCAAACAAGTATTTTATCCATACATAATATATTAATAGAGCAAATAATCATGACAAACATATTTCCAAAATTTATATGAATACGGTACTTTCTACAAATACCTAGAGTATGTAAAATTCCATACTCTTTATCTTTAATCGAAACGGAAATCAGACAGCACTTTGTATATGTGCAATTGCATGCAGATAATGAATCTATCATTATCTGACATTGAAAGCGTCGAAAACCATAACCTATACATCTAAAGTCCGCACCTTTTGTTATAGAATCGTAACGGAGTCGATAGATTTGCTAGGCTTTCGTATACGGCAGTTTGGCGACCTATAGAATTAAATAGGTTAGCTATTTCATAACCTACAACTATCAAAACCCCAAAACAGATTAGGGTTAGGGTTTCTTACCTAGAAACGGAGCCGGAATCGCCGGGAAAGCGATTAGAAGGAAGTGGTTAAGCTCGTGTAGCGGCAGGGAAGCATGGCAGGGAGATGCTCCCACTTCTCTCTCACTTTCTCTCTCTTTTCTCTCTCTTTTCTTAGGGCTTTTCTCAAATTCGTATGGCTGAAATGAGAGAGGGTTTAAGGTCCTTATATAGCCTAAAATCTCACTAAAATAGACTTCATGCCAAGGTATACTTCGGTTATATCCAAAGTGAGCCTGTTCCAGCTCAACGGAGCACTTCTGGCGGGCCCGCTTTAGCCAAAGGTCGGATTTAAGCTCACTAACATTGGATCTACCTTTAGTTAAGTTTTTGTTTCAGTCGGGATTCCAAATCGCAAATGGCGAACCAATTTCAGTTCAACGGTCAATGGATCTCGATCGGAGATTCCGAGTACATGGATATGTTTGGGGAAATATCCCTGATCCGAGGGTGTAATTTGGTCTGATTCTGACGGTTTGGTTGCTTAATACTGATCCGCAAGCGAGAGGTGCTAGATTTCATAAGTTCATATTTATTCTGGAATTATTTTCGTGTTTCTTACACTCCCCACTCCGAGCTCAAGCGAATAGCGCTAGAACACCATTTGGATTTGATTTTCAAGATGGTTGTCAAGCCTAGCAAGGCGGTCCTAATTCCTTAACTTCGTGTTAATCAGACTTTCGACGTGCGGTCCAGATCTGATACGGAGTTTCGAGATGCTCCCGAGAGCAACCGGGTAATGAGATTGATCCTAGATTTTAGGGTAACCTAGCGTCAATGATTCTACTAGTTTTGGGTCTTGCCGATCGTATTCAAAGTGATTGGTGCTAATTTACAGGTACTCTAGTTTAACACTGGCTAATTCTCGCCTAATTTCTAAAGGATTTAGTCCTGAATAATTTCTGTCTGAGGTGGTACCTGAGCCTTTGTAGTTTGTATATATAAAGTAATCCAAGTTATAATACTTAGCTAGTTTAAGATAGTGTCTAGGGTGAAAGTACTTAGAAAAATTGAAAGAATAAGGTGGTGAAGGGTGGGATTTGTGAAGGAAATGGGTTCAAAAGCGGTTTTAGACTTTGGGATTGAGTTCTGACAGGTTAATAAGGTGTTAGGAGCGACCCATCGCCTAAGGACGTCTAATCCCAGGTTGGCAAAAATCTCGGATGTTACACACGGGACCATGTTGCACGAGAGCAAAGCTGCGCGGGTCCGCGCAACTCGTCCATAGTCATGTTGGGCCGCACAACTCTTACCAGAGAAAAACGGATTGGGAATGCGAAGTGGGGTCCACAGAACAGGATTCAAGGGCTCAAACGTGCGAAAGCCTATAAATACCCCCTTACCCTCTCATTTGGAGCATCAAATATTCAGAAGAACAGTGCCTCTGACAGGTATTGGAGGTAGAGAGAAGGAGAGGAAGTGTGGAGTGTTGATGGCGCGGGCCACGCTGCTCCTGGCAAGTTGCGTAGACCCGCGCAACTCCTCAGCCCGCGTAACTCTCATGAGTTATGCAGATACTCTTTGAGGTAGCTGTTATGTTGAAATTTCCTAGATCCTCAAGCTATTCCAGATGTGTCAAAGGGATCCAAGCACACCTTTATTTTGCCAATAAGGGATGAAATGCATAAGAAGCCCGCATAACTCATCTCCCCTGGAGATATGATCAATATGAGCCGGAATGCTGCTAAAATTTATATTTCGAATATACTTACGCTTTGTATTTCTAGCATTTCTAAGAGATTCTATCCTGGAATCAAAGGGCTAAAAGGATGTAATGAACTTAGAATGAATAAAATTGATGATTATTCTCTTAGTTCTATCTTTTGTTAATATTAAGTGAGATATTCCCCAAATCATATGTTTTTCGTTTCTGGTCGAAACAAAGGCTAAGGGATTAGAAATACTAATAGAGCAAATGATAAATATACCTACTGCAGAAACATGGGCAACACGGGTCAAGTTTCCTTGACAGAAGAAGGGTCAGCTCCCAACATATCAGAAAAGGAAGGCGCTCTAGCCTCGGTGCTGGAATCGATAGTCGTAGGAGTGGCTAAGTCTATCGGTTTTGTTGGAAAAATGATCTCACGGACTACTGCCTTCGGTATTACCAGAGGAGCCAAAGGAGTTTCTGAAGAAACTGGCTACATAACGGGAGGGACATCTTCTACAGGAATGTCACTTGCATTGTTACCCACAACTAAAAATAACGACAAAGAAAAATGACAATAATAATGATCGCAAGTGAAAAGTTAAAAGATAAAATCACAAGAAAATTCTTACTCGGTGAATATCCATATTCTTCATAATCTAATAGTTCATCATCTTCCTTCTCTATTGTTGTTGGGGTCTTTGCAGGAATATTAGTGTCGGGAAGAACTTTAGTAGTGGATGGAGGATGTTCTTCTCTAGTAGAAGTGCCTTCAACAACAACATCATCTTCGTCATCAATGTTAACCTCTCTTCCTCAAAATCATCATCTTCATCATCTTCTTCAGTGCTATATTCAACAGAAGAAGTACCTTCAAATGAAAAAGATGAGTTTTCTTCCTCTAATTCTTCTTCTTCTATGTCTTCAATTACAACCTGTTTTCCTTTAGAACAGAAAATTTTACTGCTTCCTGATCGAAGATCCTTATAAATTGGGATTGGAGAGGCCGAGGCAACAACTCCTTCTTGAGGCGAAGGAGGAGAAGCCTGAGAACGCGTTTGAGACCTCGTCATCGAAGAAGATGGATTAGGATGAACAGGTCGAGGAGAAGGAGCAAGAACCAGATTATCTTGAGATGCAGCAACATTCTCTTGAGTAGGAGATGGAATTTCCACCACCTCTTCAACTATTCTATCAGAACGATCTCGTGGGACTTTTTCAAAGTCCATAACAACCCCATGAGCTATCCATCCTTCTAGGGTGTTAGCGGGTTTTCGCTCCCGAATTGGATCATCCACGGATATCTTCCCGCAAAGGTGACCAGGAAAAGGGGCATGGCTCGTCTCTTGCATAAAGCCTATTCCTTCTTCAAGTCTGCCGCCTTTAAGCTTCAGCGGTGAAATCCAGATTGGCTCAGTCACAGGTAAGCATTTATTAACAAGATATGATAGATGCACCCACCACCTCATGTGACCATACAAAGCGCGAGTGATGCGATTGCTGCCCGAAATTATAAAAGTAGATTTAACTCAACCACCTAGTAGTTGCTTCCATATCATCGCCCAGTTATATGGGCCAATTCCATAGCTACGCATTCTCCTTGTTACTAATCTGCAGTCTTCTAGCATGGCTTGATAAAAACCAAACTGGAGAGCAAACCGGCTCGGATAGTAGGGCTCCCTCCAAAACTCTACTCCCTCCCTTAATGGAAGGCTGCAGGATCGAATCGAAATGAAAAATGCTCTCTCTTGAAGTAAGCAATCCGGTGTCTACCTTATCTGTATCCTCTGTATAACGATACAGGCAAAACTGGAAGAAATCAATTTTATCAGTGTCTAAGATGGTGTTGACAACCCAATCGTATGATCTTCTAGTCATAGTCCTCTTTTGAAAGAACCATAGTGGGAGATGTGAAGGGCGAATGTACGCCTTCTCCCAGAGCATCAAAAGTCCATGGAAAGTAGACACCTAGCTAGCTCATGATATAGTGCCAGGGAGTATAAACGGAAGAAGCACCGACAGCGGGATTCTTTACATGAGACGATATCTCTCCGAGTGCCCTATAAATCGAGCACAGGACTGGAGAGGCAAGAGAATGTTTGTGGCCTTCCGCCATGACACCGACAACAACAAATACTATAGGGTGAATAACATCTGCCCATTTTGAACTTGGAAGAACCACCACGCTCAGCCAATAAATGAGGAAAGTTGCAAGCTCTCCATCGAGGCTATATTTTAGACGCTCTGATATCTTCTCGCAGAGATTTGTCAGCTCTCGTGAATGGCAACCACTGAATCTAAGAAAAGGAAGAGAAAGAGAATATATAATGAGAACTATGGAAATAAAGATGCAATGGAAATGATAGATTTACGAAGAAGAAGATTACCGAAGGGCCCTAGTGAAATGGGCAAGCCATTGCAGTGGCGAGATCTTGTGAATGTTGGGAAACTTAAACATCTCCTTAAAGAGTTCTATGGTTGTTTTCGAAATTGAGGCCACTCGGCCGGGTGAAGAGATGAATGCCAATTCTTCGTTCTGGGTACAAATTCATCGTAGAATTTTCCAGTCAGTGTAAGACCAGTAATTCAATGAAGATCCCAGAGGCTAATACTCATCTCGCCTACTGAAAGATGGAAGGAGTTGGTTGTGGGACACCAATAATTAAGGAAGCCTTTCAAGACGGAGGTCTCCCTGTAGAAATGCTGAGAAGTGACCTCTATTGCATTATATAGGTCAATCTTGATCAACACTTTGGAATGTTTGGCTAAAATTGTTGTCGCCCAGTCAGAGTAGTAGTCACGAGATGTTAAGAGGCCTTTAGTTTTGAACTCTTGGCTGCCCCAAAGCGATTCACAATCCCTAAAATGTTGTTGGAGTGTTTTGTAGAAATGGGTTGGAAATAGGGCATGAGGATTATGAGAGGGAGTAAGGAAGATCATCGGATGGACGTCGATAATTTGCTGTCTTGGCTTCTTCGCTAGCAAGACCGCTTCCAAGATTCTTGGTTCCCTTGATGACCAAGATTTTGTGTAGGCTAATTTTTCCCCATCCATTTGGTCTGAAGGCTCACAATTCAAAATGGACTGGTGGCGGTGAAGGCTTAGAGGGATTATCATCATACCCTGTCTATGAGGGTTATCAAATTTCATAATACCCTCAATGACTCGGACTTCTTCCCAGGAGTTCTGGAGTCTCTTCTTGTTGTGCTCTTTAATTTTCTCTTGAAACACCTTAGGCTTGTTGCGATGATGCTTCTTTAATTTAGATGGTGGGGGAGTGTCCTCTCTGACGGGTGGCTTCTGACTCATCGTCGGCAAATGAGTTGTGGTCTTTAGCCACTCTTCCCAGTCGAAATCACGGCCGTGTTTTGGTGGCCGTTCGATCTCACCCAGTGATATTGCCCTATGGATGGGAGAAGGTAGTGAAGAGATTCGGTTTGAGAAATTGAAGGTGGGGAGTACAGGCTCCTTGATATAGGCAGGACACCTGATAGTGGTTTTGAAGCGTTTGCTTGGTGGTTGATTAGGAGAAGAAGACGGTTCAGCAGCATGGGAAGGCGAAGGGTTTGGCAAATCCTGGTGGGAAGGTTTTGCAGTGGGAGGTTCAACAAGGCGGTAAGTTCTTTTAGTGCGGGCCATAGTGAAAAGAAGATTGGTATTAGGATTGTTCTGAAAGCAAAGGGTTTGAAAAAGTTAAGTTTAGAAAAAATTTATGAAAGGGCCCTTTGTGTGAGTGCACGTAAATGATTTCAATTGCGCGGAGCAATGCAATGTCTGAAGGCCTTGCGCGAACAGAAGATCTGTTGTGCGGGTTCGCGCAAATAAGAGCGGTTGCGCGGGGTAATGGTGATCGAGCAGAGCTTCACTAAGGCAAATGGAAAATGGGAAATGAAGAAGGGTTTTTTATATTTATAGGGAGTGTAACTTGAGTGCGGGACTTGAGTGCCCTTTGCGCAGGTGCGCGCAAACGATTGCAAGAGGTGAAAGATAAGTGATTGATCCTGATTCTTTGATTCTGAAGAACAAGGAAAGGATCAAGAGGGCATCTGTTAAGGCATAAAAAATGAAGATAGAAAAGATCAAAAGACTGCAATTAGAAGAAATATGTGAGCAAAGATGAAATAAAGTGTAAGTTCATGTGATTGCGCACGTCCGTGCAAACCATATCAGATGCGTGGGACCGCTCAAACGACCATTTTGGTTGCCCGATCATGTGCAAAGGGTTGTATGGGCTGTTTTGCATGAACGGTTGGATCTGAAGAAAGGTGGGCCCCATGGCCCAGAGATCGAAGGTTCGCACATGTGAGGTCTATAAATACCCCACTCCCCCTCTCATTTGGGGAGGTTGAAGATTCTGAGGAAAAATAGATCTCTAGGAGAGAAGAGGAGCTTGAAGGTATTTAAGAGAAGAAGGAAGAGAAACAAGTTGTGATATCCCACGTAACTGTAAGTGCTATGATTTGATTCCTCTTTAATTGTCAAATTTTGTGTGTCAAAACTTCTTCGTATGTCTTGTGTTTATATCTTGATAAATCTGTTCGAGACACCTTGTCAACACTTGAAGTCCAGTTTAAAGAATTCTTCAAGCCTCATGATAGTTCAAGCTACAATATAGAAGATTTTAAAGAAGCACTCAGGGTCAAGACTCAAGTTCAAGTGCAAGTGTAAGTTCAAGATTCAAGTGTAAATGGAAGTTCGAGATTCAAATAAAAGTACGGGACTTAAGTACAACTCATAGTGACATTAAAGCTTTTGAAGTAGTCAAGCTACATTAAGAAGAACTCAAGCTTCGTAAAGATCAAAGTCTAAAGCGAATGAAGTATTCAATGTCCATACTTCATATTCCAGGTTTGATAGACCATTAGATTGACCTTAGGGTAGGTCACTTTGGATACATAATTCAAATGAATATTATTACATGTTTTTGGTCTATTCTAAGACCTGTCCTAGACCTTGTTCGACCAGTCCTAGCACTGGTTCGACCGGTCTAAGAAGTTCAAGGACTAGTCCTAGAATTGTTGTATTTTATCGGATTTTCTGGTTCGGCTACGACCAGTCTTGGAGTCTTCTCGACCGGTCGTGGGATGGTCTCGACTCGACCTTCGACCAGTCGTAATGCTTCGACTCAAACTCCAGCGACTAAATCAAGTGTCGCACGACCAGTCGTAGATGGGTCGAGACCAGCCGTGGACTGCCTACGACCGGTCGTACAACAGTCTGATGCGATCGCGCTCAAAAATTCAAAAATCAGTTTATTCCAAGACCAGTCATAGTGACCCTAGGACCAGTCGAAGACGAATTTCTGCAACTATAAATAGCACACGAATTTCAGAGTTTTATATTGAAAATTAAGTAAATTCAAGGCTCGACTCTGAGATAAGTTTGTGTTTGTTTTTAAGCTATTTTGTGCATAATTTCTTTCTCTTTTTGCTAGCTTATTTAATTTGATTCTGTTTCTGTATTCCAATCTCATTTGAAAAGAGGAATTGACGTATTCCTTCTTCTTGGAATCAAAATCAAATATAGCTACGCCCAACTGGTTTAAATCTAAAATCAATTAGAACTTAGAACCATATTAAAGTGAGTTGTGGACATTGAACTTCTATATTCAAATATTTACTCCAATTGGTTCTATCGGGCTGCTATGAAAAAGAGAAATCTAGGTATTTTATAATTTTGTAAATTCCATTCTATTTTGGTTTTTGTTTGAGATTCACCAGAAAAATCTCAATTTGTGTGGTTATCTGAGGAGAGCCAGAAAACTCAGAAGTGTGGGTTTTTGAATTGTGTAAGCCCAAGATAAAAAGACACAATTGTAACGGTTTTGGGTGAACCTGTGAAAACCTATTTGATAGTAAATGCTAATATCCCCTGTGTGAGGATATTAGGAGTGGAGTAGCATTCTGTGTGGCTGTTGAAAGACAGTTGGTGTACACACAGGCGAACTACTATAACTCTTTGTCTTGTGGATTGAATGCTTGCTTAAATTTCATATCATTTATCATTCAATTTTGTGGAATGTACTCGTGGATGTGAATGTTGTAACAATTTACATTTTAAGCAAGTGTGGAGAGTGTTGTAATAAGTTAGATCTTTATTTCTGCACTTTATTTCAATTCCTTGCTATTTAGTTATTTCTATTCAGATTGAGATATTGATTCAAAAGATGTTCTAGAAATAAGGTTGTCCTACCATAAGCCCTTGTTTATTATGGTGTAAGGTTGTCCTTAGAACTAAATTTGTATCAACCTCTCAATACTTATTTGTTGAGATTGAATTGATTACAACTTTGTGAATTGATCTATAATTGTAAGGCTATCTATTTAATTTTATTCCGCTGATTTTACTTTAATTTGGCATAGTCCGATTCACCTCCCGCCCCCCCTCCCCTCTAGGACATATAGCTTGGCTATTTCAGTAACTAGTAGTACAGTTGTGCAGACCCGTGCAACCAGAAGTGCAGTTGCGTGGACCCGTGCAAACATTACTATTTGCACGAGCATCAAAGAATGGTCTAAAATGCTACCGAAATCTCCAGATAGGATGCAATCTTCAGTTCTCCTTTTGTACAAGAATGTGAGCTCAAGAAGGAGAGATTAGATGATCGAATCTGCACAACATTCCTCTTGATGAGATGATCAACTCGCAAACCGAAATGTTGCCGGATTGAATATCCAGATTTGACATTCAGACTCTCTCAATTCTTGTATTCTGAATATTCTATCTTAGAATCAAGAGAAATCAAAGGCAACATGAATAAATGTGATGATTGTTCTTTATACACTCTCTCTGTTACATTTGAATAAGATAATCTACCAAATCAAATGCATTTGTTTCTTGTTGAAATAATGTATTTGAGGTGGGTCCACTGAAAGGTCTTTGGTAATTGTTCATGCAATTCGATTGCTCATTCAATACCTTTTGAAAAGCAAGTATGGTTGGAAATTTTTAGTTGTATGTATCTTGCAGGCACATATAACGCAAACAACTTCCTTAGCCTTATCCTTTTTAAGTTTCATTGCCACTATTTTCCTTATGAGGTTAGCCACTTTAGCATTTATGTCAGCTTCCTCTTTCAAAATATATATTCTGCCCCTCTCCTTTGATTGAGTAGGCTTAGAAGTGGTGCTAGGTCTTTGGGAGATGTCCGATGATTGTGCATTTTCAGCAAGTTTGTCAAAGTAATCTTGCACATCATTGACATCTTTGTTCATGAATTCCCTATTGCACATTGTCTCAACCAATTAGTGCATGGAAGATGATAGTCCATCGTAAAAGAAATTTATTATGTGCCATGTTTCGAAGCCATGTTGGGGGCATGAACTGACAAGATCCTTGAACCGATCCCAACATTGGAAGAATGTCTCATCTTCCTTTTGGGTGAAGTTCATAATCGACTTTCTGATGGTGTTCGTCTTATGGTATGGGAAGAATTTCTTTATGAACTCCCTTATCATGTCGTTCTATCTGCCAATGGATCGTGGACGTAGTGAATGTAACCACATCTTAGATTTTTCTTTTAAGGAGAAGGGAAAGAGTTTCAACCTGACCGTGTCCTCAGACACGTTGGGAAAATAGAAAGTGGTAATGATTTCGTCGAACTCTTTCAAGTGTAGATATGGACTTTCAAATTAAAGTCCGTGGAACTTGGGAAGGAGTTGGATCACTCCTGGCTTGATATCCATTTTTCCTATATTTTCTGAAAAAATCATATAGGAAGGTGCACTCACCCCCGCTGGTTGTAAGTAGTCTCGTAAAGTTAGAGGCGGGGATGTTTGATGCACCTCATTCTCATCCTGGGCTTCCTCAATTGGAGGTTGAGGTGGATTTGCAGTCATCACTTCAATTGACTCTGAGGATCTCAAGTGGTGTCTAATCCTGTGATGAATAGGCAACCCTTTGACTAATCCTCCTTCCCTCAAAAGACGTAGAGTGTTATCACGGACCCACCTGGGCATGAAACACTCTCAGCCCTCAAGCAACTAAACCTAAGAGAGAGAAAAAACTAAAGTAAATAAGAAATCTGGAAAAAAAAGAGAGAGGGAATTGGAAAGAGGTTACCGGATTGGAGATTGCTATGTTAGGATCATACAAAATAAAAAACCAAGTTAGATTCTTAAAAAAAATTCAGAAAAAAATCCTACCCTAAAAATAGAAAAATAAATCTTAATCTTAACCTAATTCTAGTACTAATTAATTTCAGAAAATGCAATTGTAGTCATCGGCAACGACACCAAAAACTTGTTCACAACCCCAAGTGTGAGGTCGTAATGTAGTAATAATCTCGGTGAGACTGAGGTCGAATCCACATGGACTAATCTTTTACGTTTCTGAATTTAACTAGAATGAGAACTAGAAGAATATCTAAATCTAAATACGAAATATTAGAGGGTGTAATTGTGAATGATGTAATTGAAACTTGTGAATTTAAAGGTTGAAACTAGGGTGCCAAGGATCCACTTGTAGCTATCAAGATGTTACCTTACTTGATTTAAAAGACACAATTGGAATCAAAGTCCTATCTTATCCAATTAGAAGAAGAGATGATCAAATCTTTGAACTTTTCATTAAACTAGTCTCAATGGATAAGGATTGTGAAGATTTGGAAGGGATTCCATCACCCTACCATGCCCATGGGACGATGGTGAACAACATGATTTACCAATCCCACAATCTCAAATAGAAAAAGAAGATATTCAAAGCTATCACAGTGTCTATTGTAATTTGAGTCACAACAAACCATAGAAAACTGAAAATATTCCTTAAAATCAACTAGAAATCAATGAAGTTCAATCAAAACAAGAATCAAAGCAAAGTAAACATCTCAATCACGCTACAAGCTTCACCTCTTAGCCCAAGCTAAGAGGTTTAGTTAACCATAGACATGATTAAACCAAAATCTCTTAAAGAAAGCATAAAAATAAACAAGGAAGAAGAAGAAAAACTCTTAGCGGAAGCTCTCCACCCTTTTTCTCCACTCCTTAAACCCTAGAAGATCCTAGGAACGTCTAGGGACTCCTATTTATAGTTGTAAAGCCCCATCTTACGCAAATCCTTAGAATTTCCAGAAAGTGTCTTGAATTTACGCACTTCGCATAAGTCCTACGTTATGCTCCGGTCGAACCGAAGTTGGCTTCGGTTGGACCAAATTAAAGTTAAAAATCGCACTTTCTCGTTAGATAATTCTGCATGATTTCGGTCAGACCGAAGTTGATGCTGGAAAATCTTATGCATAAAATGTGTCAAATTTAGGTTGGACCGACTCCAACCGAAGCTTTGGTCGGACTGAAGTTAGCTCAGGTCGGACCGAATTATCCTTTTTTCTTGCTGGACTATTTTCTATGATTTCGGTCTGACCGAAGTTGGCTCAGGTTGGACCGAAATGTCCTATTTTCTGCTATAAATTCCGCATTCTTTCAAGTCCTTTCCTCATCCTTGTACTTGCTTTCCTTGGATCTTTGACACGTGAATTCTTCATTCTTGGTCTCTGTTGAGGGTCAAATATTGCATATTATCCCCCATTTATATCTTGGTTTTATGAACAAGATAATGTTTAATGTTTTATTTTATTCATGTTTGTGTTGCAAGGTGAATTTAAGAGCTTGAATTAAAAAGGGTGCTAAAAGCATAGATTTGATGCTCAAGAATCACTAAGGCAAGGGATGGATCTTAGGAGACCAAGATTGAAGAATTCACATGTCAACGATTCAAGAAAACTAAGTAAGAAATGAAGAATATCAAAGATTTGAAGTGAAGAAAAGGAATCATGAAATCGTCCTGAAAAAGCATATTCTGAAACTCTGGGTTATTCTGTGAAATTGCGCAGAGTGAAGTCTATTTTAGGAAATTGTGCAGAGTGAAGTCTATTTTAGCAAACTACGTGAATTTGAGGCGGTTTCTAGAGTTTTCCAAGTAGGTGCGAAAGTTGGAATTCCACAACTATAAATAGGACTCCCTAGGATATTCTAGGCATCTTTTAGGGTTTAAGGAGTGAAGCAAAAGGGTGGAGAAGTCGTCGCCAAGAGTTTTTATTCTTCTTCCTTAGTTGTTTTCATGCTTTCTTCTAAGGTTTTAGATCCAATGATGTCTATGGTTGGCTAAACTTCTTAACTAAGGCTAAGAGGTGAAGCTTGTAGCATGATGAGATGTTTCTCTTGCTTTAATTCATATTTATGTTGAACCTTTTTTTATTCTAATTTGATTTTAAAGGAATACTTTCAGTTTTTAATGGTTTATTGTGACTCAAATTACAGTAGTTCTACAATAGCTTTAAGTATCTTCTTTTCCTGATTTGAGATTGTGAAATTAGTAAGTCCTATTGTTCACCATCGTCCCTTGGGCATGGTAGGGTGATGGAATCCTTTCTAATCTTCACAATTCTCATGCTTTGATATTATAGGATTGGTAAATCCTGTTGTTTTCCATTGTCTCTTAGGCATGGTTTGGTGATGGAATCCCTGCCAATTATCATAGTTCTCCTTCATTGAGAATTAGGTCAATGGAAGTTCAAATTTTGTTTTAATTAATATATTTTCCAATTGGATATGATAGGACTCCAATTCTAATTGTGTTACTTGAATCAAGCAAGAGAGCTCCCTGATCACTACAAGTGGATCCTTGGCACCCTAGTTCCCACCTTTAAATTCTTAGTTTTAATTACTTAATTCACAATTACTCTCTCAATCACTTTAGAATTAGTTTTACATCTTCTTCTAGTTCTACTTCTAGTTAATTTCAGAAACGCACAAGATCAGTCCCTGTGGATTCGACCTCGGTCTTACTGAGATTATTACTACATCACAACCCTACACTTGGGATTGTGAACAAGTTTTCGGGGCTGTTGCCGGGGATTGACGGTTGCATTTTCTTGATCTGATTAGATTTGGAATTAAGTTAAGATTAAGATTTATTTACTTTTTATTTTTAGGTTAGGGTTCTTTCTAATTTGTTTCTAGAAACTAACTTTTCTTTATATTTCTAGATTTATAAACTTTCTTAATTTTTTTAGAAACTAATTTTTCTTTTCTATTTCTAGATTTAGAAACTTTCTTCATTTGTTTTAGAAACCAACTTTCTATTTTTAGATTTAGAAACTTAATTTTTTTTTAGAAACTAACTTTCTATTTCTAGATTTAGAAACTTTCTTAATTTGTTTTTAGAAACTAATTTATTTTTATTTGTTTTGTTTTTAGGTTAGGATTTTTTTGGATTTTTTTTTATAGGGACTAACATTGTTTTCTGTTTTGTAGGATCCTAACATAGAACTCTCCAAACTGGTAAACTCTTTCTAACTTCTCCTCTACTTACTTTCCATATTGCTGTAGGATTCTTTTTCTTCTTCTTTTTCTTTTATTTTATGTTAGGATTAGGTTCAGGATTACGGTTTCACCATGTATATGCAAGAGTGGGAACGTCAATATGTTGAGCTAGTTTTAGAGAATGCGAGAAATTGTGAAGGGCTGTCAGATGATTATGTTAGAGAACAACCTACATCTCAAAAATTTTTTGGAAACATCATCGAAAATCAAACAGAATACAATGCTGCACCGGTTAAGAAATCCTTACGCGATCATATGTGGCAGAATAATTACACCCCACGGATTAAGAAAACAGTACGTGAGTGTTGGGGTTATCATAATTACGGGAGTGAGAATTATTATCACCCATCAGACAAGAAGAAGACAATGAGAGATTATATTATGGGTGATAATATGTATCAACAACTTTCAGATTCTCCCACCTATGACCCGTATGACTATAATCAGTGGAAACATCAATATTGGAAAGATGAACGACCAATACATCATAGTGACAATTCTCTTGGGTCTTATACCTTTGAAATCCAACCAGAAACGATCCAAGAGGATTCACTTCAGGGTTACACAGATAATTTTGCTGGCATCAGAAGAATGATAGAAGTGCTTGCATCGTGCCTTGATAAGCTAAAGGAGCTAGTTCACCCCAGCCTCAACCCAATCCAATTCTTCATTCCCAACTCCCTACTTATAATTAGTGAAAACATCAAGATTGGGAAGTTAAATCAACAATGCATCATAGTGACAATTCTCTTAGGTCCTATACCTCTAAGATCCAACAAGAAACGATCCAGAGAATTCGCTTCAAAATTCCACACAAACTCTAGAGCTCATTCAGCAAAGCACACTCCAAAGATTTCAAGAACTTATAAAAAATATACAACAATTAGGTTCACATGATGCGATTATGGAGAATACTGAAATTGAGAATGAAGAGTTGGATTATGTTAATGATCATATGGTTCAATTTTTTGAGAGTCGATCTCAATAACTGTCCAAAGTAATGATCAAGTGACATGGGTATCTTTCAAATATAATGATACTGACAATTCCAGTCATATAACACACTTGACCTCAATGAGGAGGAAGATGCTAGTTTATTCGAGCCTCAACTCAACCTAGGAAACAGTGTGAGGAGATCTCATCCCACTGTGACCTGTACTGAATTGGAAGATGATAAGTATTAGGATGAGAATCATGAGTTTACAGCCCAAGATTCACTAGAATTGATTTCAATTATGGTACGATAATGATCTACTCCACCCATATGACACACCTGATTTCAATGTAGAGGATAAGCCTCTTTCAATCGACCCTTCCAACTCTTTTGAAGCGTGTGTAGACCACTCCCCTGATTTGGATTAAATATGATTAGGGAGATGGATGAGTCACTCAATATGACTCTGGAATTTGAAACCACTCAGTTAAGGTAATCATCTGAGCTGTCAACCCTTGACGATATAGTGCCTCTACTGAGAGTAGCAATGAACAAAATCTTCACATCAATGCGCCTATTAATCCATAATTTGTCTATGCAAGGCAGGGCGAGATGTATCCAATGATAATTGACTCTCACCAAGGTGAAGAGCAAGAGATCATGTTTCCCTCTATTCAAAGAGAAGATGAAGGAATCATTTAGCATATCATCACAGACCTCAATGTGGAAAATGAGCCCCTCTCAATGACTATCTCAACTTTCTGAAAGATCGCTTAACATATTTTGCAGATTCAAATGATCCCATAATAAAAGAAATAATGGATGCCTTGTTGTAACGCCCTGAAATTCGAGGGTCGAGTATGAACTCAACTCCCGAGTTCCAACGCATCACTTATGCAACATACACAATGATGGTTAAATGTTGTCTGAGTGTCAGATGATTATGTTAGAGAACAACCTACATCTCAAAAATTTTTGGAAACATCATCGAAAATCAAGGAATACAATGCTGCACCGATTAAGAAATCCTTACGCGATCATATGTGGCAGAATAATTACACCCCACGGATTAAGAAAACAGTACGTGAGTGTTGGGGTTATCATAATTACGGGAGTGAGAATTATTATCACCCATCAGACAAGAAGAAGACAATGAGAGATTATATTATGGGTGATAATATGTATCAACAACTTTCAGATTCTCCCACCTATGACCCGTATGACTATAATCAGTGGAAACATCAATATTGGAAAGATGAACGACCAATACATCATAGTGACAATTCTCTTGGGTCTTATACCTTTGAAATCCAACCAGAAACGATCCAAGAGGATTCACTTCAGGGTTACACAGATAATTTTGCTGGCATCAAAAGAATGATAGAAGTGCTTGCATCGTGCCTTGATAAGCTAAAGGAGCTAGTTCACCCCAGCCTCAACCCAATCCAATTCTTCATTCCATTCCCAACTCCCTACTTATAATTAGTGAAAACATCAAGATTGGGAAGTTAAATCAACAATGCATCATAGTGACAATTCTCTTAGGTCCTATACCTCTAAGATCCAACAAGAAACGATCCAAGAGAATTCGCTTCAAAATTCCACACAAACTCTAGAGCTCATTCAGCAAAGCACACTCCAAAGATTTCAAGAACTTATAAAAAATATACAACAATTAGGTTCACATGATGCGATTATGGAGAATACTGAAATTGAGAATGAAGAGTTGGATTATGTTAATGATCATATGGTTCAATTTTTTGAAGAGTCGATCTCAATAACTGTCCAAAGTAATGATCAAGTGACATGGGTATCTTTCAAATATAATGATACTGACACATTCCAGTCATATAACACACTTGACCTCAATGAGGAGGAAGATGCTAGTTTATTCGAGCCTCAACTCAACCTAGGAAACAGTGTGAGGAGATCTCATCCCACTTGTGACCTGTACTGAATTGGAAGATGATAAGTATTAGGATGAGAATCATGAGTTTACAGCCCAAGATTCACTAGAATTGATTTCAATTATGGTTCAGGAAAGTGATCATGAGGTATAGAAAGTTATCGACGATAATGATCTACTCCACCCATATGACACACTTGATTTCAATGTAGAGGATAAGCCTCTTTCAATCAACCCTTCCAACTCTTTTGAAGCGTGTGTAGACCACTCCCCTGATTTGGATTATAATATGATTAGGGAGATGGATGAGTCACTCAATATGACTCTGGAATTTGAAACCACTCAGTTAAGGTAATCATCTGAGCTGTCAACCCTTGACGATATAGTGCCTCTACTGAGAGTAGCAATGAACAAAATCTTCACATCAATGCGCCTATTAATCCATAATTTGTCTATGCAAGGCAGGGCGAGATGTATCCAATGATAATTGACTCTCACCAAGGTGAAGAGCAAGAGATCATGTTTCCCTCTATTCAAAGAGAAGATGAAGGAATCATTTAGCATATCATCACACAGACCTCAATGTGGAAAATGAGCCCTCTCAACTGACTATCTCAACTTTCTGAAAGATCGCTTAACATATTTTGCAGATTCAAATGATCCCATAATAAAAGAAATAATGGATGCCTTGTTGTAACGCCCTGAAATTCGAGGGTCGAGTATGAACTCAACTCCCGAGTTCCAACGCATCACTTATGCAACATACACAATGATGGTTAAATGTTGTCTGAGTTAGCGCAATAAACATGAATGAGATTATACCAAAACAGTAATTCATACTCCAGTTCAATTGTATAAAGGCAAGCGGAAGATTGAAATTTTATATTCAAAATATGTAAAGTAACAAAATTTTATGAACTCCAGAGTATGAGTACTAACTGAGTACCAATATACATGTATTGTTTCTAAGTCAAAAATCAAAGTACAATCCTCAAGAGAGGCCCTGAAAATCCCACGATGCAGCCGGCCTAAGCAAAGCCGTCAGAATACTACATAAGGAGAACTCCTCCTGATCCTCATCAAAGTCGGGCTCCAGCCCTGAACCAAGGCGCCATCTACACCTGCGACAGAGTCTGGTGGGTGTTGCAAACACCGTCCCGTAACGTGGGAGTGAGTAGCTAACTCAGTGGAACAATAAGGCATAAGTTAACATGTTATCAAATCAATCAAGCAGTAATGATAAAGCAGTACAAATTAAACATTTCTAACTACTCTTGTTAAGTGCAAAAATGATATGACATGATGTTGTATGCCCTTGCCAAACCACCCTCAAGCGACATCATCTTACGTTCGCGAATGCTTACTCCCTCAGTGCGCCACATCTACAAAGCACATGCGGTGCGATGATGCTCATGATTACCAAGTTTTTATTAGTCCATTTCAACCAGCAGTATTGGGAAACTAAGGTACCTCCCTTGTATCATTCCCAACATGATCCATTCTAGGGTCGTCAATCCTAGTTATTCTCATACGATATTATAGTTTGAGAAGCGTAGTGAAGGCATCGCAAAGGGCTCGTCACCCGTCAGCGCGGATACAGATCTCACCGTATGCGGCTCAATTGCTGACCGTCAGCTCGAGTATAGGTCTCACCGTACTCGGCTCAATCACTAGCCGTCAGCTCGAGTACAGGTCTCACCGTACTCGGCTCAACTCATACTCTAGTTGCTGTGAAAGACTCGTCGCCAATCACAGACACTTGGAGTATACTCGAAGATACTACGGAGGACTCGTTGCCCGTCAGCACGAGTACAGTCTCTCGTCACCGTACTCGGCTCTCGTGTAAGTATCGACAGCTCGAATACAGTGTCCCATACCACCGTATTCGGCTCACGAGTTTGGTTGCGCATGGTCACTCACTACGGGGAGGCACATGGCCCCAGCGTAGGCCGACAGCTCGACCACGGTGTCCCATACCACCATGCCCGGCTCATGCGACTTAGCGGATCTAGGTACCATGGTTAAACGGGATCGCCACTGGTAAGTTTGGTACCCTAGGTTCAAGCAGTTGCGACCAAACATGGTGAACACATAAGTACATTTCGGTTTACTTGACGAGCCTGACTAGCTCGAGCGCACCACAAGTTGGGTGATATGGAGCGCAAAAGCACTCCGTGTGGCCAACCACTATCGCCAACTGAAGTACGACTCGGGTTCGCTAGACACGTCTTTTGTGGCGACATGAATCTCAGCCACAATCGCAAGTCTGGTACCGAATGTTTGGACTATAGGCATAGTCCCAAACTCAAACAGTTCTCATCAATAGCATGTGGAGTAAAGCATGATAAACAAACAATACAAGCATGTTAGCAGGCATGTTATAAAGCATGAAGTAAAACATGGAGTAAAGCATGTTGTAAAGCATGTTGTAAGGCATGTAGTAAAGCACTATCCATATAGGGATACAATTACGTACACATTACAAGTGAGTGGTTCTAGCGAACCACCACATGGAGGAAATCCTACATGACTCTAAGGGAGTCGGAAATCCCATATCAGCACCTCTCCAAGGCACTAATACATGAACATTTACACACACGAGCATTTACAAAATACTTAGAATACTATTCCAACATACATGACATATGTTAGCAAATTACGTGTTAGGGCTATTCTTTCACCAAGCGGTTATTTTATCCGCGTATACATTTTCATACGACAAATGATCATGACAATTACGCTTCCAAAATTTTCACATATGCGGTATTCCTAGAATACACAATTTCAACATACTAGGCATTTACACACGAACATGTATTTCGGCGATTCCTTTCGCCAAACTAGTATTTTATCCATATATTGTATAATCATACATTAAATAAACATGTCAAACATTTTCCCGAAAAAAATACGTATACGGTATTTCTACGTATATCTAGAGTATGTGAAATTCCATATTCTACAATGTTAATCGAAACAGGAAACGGAAAGCACTTTGTACATGTGCATTTACATGCAGATCATGAATCTATCATTATCTGACATTGAAAGTGTTGAAAAACGTAACTCATACACTTAAAGTCCTCACCTTAGCCCTTGGAATTCCAACAAATCAGCAAGGGTAGTAGAGCTTCCGTATACGGGAGTTTCCTAGCCTAAAGAGCGGAATCGATTAGCTTTTTCATAACCTACAACGATCCTACCTCAAATCAGACCTAGGGTTAGGGTTTCTTACCTTCAAACGGGATGGATACCGCCGGAAAAACACCTAGAACGGAGCGGTGTAGGCCGTGTGATGAATGGGAGCAGCAGGAGGAAGATCGCCTACAAACTCCAAGCTCTTCTCTCTCTTTTCTCTCTCTCTCTAGGGTTTTTCTCCCAAATTCGTATGGCTGTGAGAGGGGCTGTTCTAAGCCCCTTTTATAGCCAAAAACATCTCTAAAATAGACTCAGGTTCAAGGGTGACTGCATATATAGGCATTTCGCCACTTTTCCAGCTCAAAAGGGAGGTTCTGGTGGCCCTCCTTGAGCCAAACATCAGACTTAAGCTCACCATCTATGGATCTATGTGGGATTACGTTTTTGACTCGATCGGATTCCCAGATCGCACGTGGCGAACCACTTTCAGTTCAACGGTCAGTGGGCCACGATCAGAAATTCCAAGTACATGTAAATGTTCCTGAAATTTTTCTTAATCCGAGGGTGTAATTTGGTCTGATTCTGACGGTCAGGTTTCTTAATATTGACGCACAACCGAATGATGCCAGATCACTATTCCTGATATTTTTGTTAGAATAGTGTTTTTCACACTCCCTCGCTCCAGATCGAAACGAATGGCCGTGGGACATCGGAATCATCTGATTTTTGAGATGATTGTCAAGCCCAGTGGGGCGGTCCTAGTTCCTTAGCTTCGTGTTAATCGGACTCCCGATGCGTTATCTAGACCCAATACGAAGTTTCGTTTCATTCCCGAGAGCAGACGGGTAATGAGTTTAGTTCTAGACTTTAGGGTAACCTAGAGTCACTAATTCTGCAAGTTTTGGGTCTTGCAGATCGTATTTAAAGCGATCCCAACGGATTTCATGGCTAACCGAGTTTAGTACTTAGTTAACTTTGTTAAATTTCTAAAGGATTTAATCCTACGTGAGTTCTGGTCGAGGCGGTACTCGACCCAATGTACAGAAATTTACAGGTCGTTACACTTGTAAAACAATACCTCGGTGGTTGTTACTAACCGAGAGAACCCTTATTCTTAAACCCCTCCTTCCTCAGATCTTGAATATTTACCATTAAGGGAGGAGGAGCTGAAAGTTGAACTGAAGTCTGAAACTTCGGAATATGTTGAGACTACATCACCTACTTGAAAAATTACTTACCAGATCAAGAAAATGTGGAGATAGATCAGGTCTGGCTATGATAAAAACACACCTTTAAAAAGTAAGATTACTACTCTTAAGTTTGTTAAAGGAGAGTCCTCCAACTCAAAAGGGAAAAGCTTGAATCAAAATGGTTTTAAAAATCTTAAAAATTTTCAAGCTACCAAACTTAATATCAAGCATATCAATCTTAGAAAACTAACTCGAATGGTAGAATTATAAACCCCTTAAACTCCTCCACATGGATCTCGTTAGACCTACATGAACGGAGAGTCAAGGTGTAAAGAAATATTTTCTGGTAATTGAGGATGATTTTACTAGATATACATGGGTAACCTTCATAAGAGAGAAGTCTAAAACTCTCGATAAAGTGAAAAAGATACTTAAGTGTATCCAAACTGAAAAGGAAACGAATATCTCTAAAATCCAAAGTGATCATGGATCGGAATTTGAGAATAGCAATTTTGAGAAGTTCTGTAGCGATCATGGGATATCACATGAATTTTCTGCACCTAAGAAACCTCAACAAAATGGGGTTGTTGAAAGGAAAAACCATGTGCTTCAAAAAATGGCCAATGTTATGTTAAATAGCATGAAATTACCTAAAAATCTTTCGGCTGAAGCTGTGAACACTGCATGTTATATAATTAATCGTGTTTACATCAAAAAATCAAAAGATAAAACAGCATATGAACTGTAGTTTAATAAAAAACCGCACAACTAAATACTTTCGAGTTTTTGGCAGTAAGTGTTATATTTTGCATGACTGTGAAAGTTTAGGGAAGTTCGACACTAAAAGTGACGAAGGGATCTTCCCAGGGTATGATCAAAACAGTCGAGCATATCGTGTTCTCAACAAGAGGACCGGTGTTATTCAGGAATCCATAAATGTAGTTATCGATGATCACCTGAATACACTCCCCCCAAGTTCAGAAGATGATGAAATTAATTTTATAGATAAACCTGACTCTTCATCTAGTCAAGTCAACACTGAACTTCGATCAGTTAAAGACCATCCCACTGATCAAATACTAGGTAACTCTCTCACTGGTGTGCGTACACAAAAAAATTGAAAACGTATGCAATTATGTATGTTTTACTTCCCAAATTGAGCCGACTAATGTAAAAGAGGCTCTTGCTGATGAAAACTGGATTGTAGCCATAAAAGATGAACTGAATCAATTCATTCAAAATGATGTATGGCATTTGGTTCCTAGATCGGCTGATAAACATATCATTGGAACCAAGTGGATCTTTAAAAATAAATCTGATGAGTTAGGGAATATTATAAGAAACAAGGCTAGACTGGTTGTACAAGGGTACACACAGATAGAAGGGATCGATTGTGATGAAACCTTTACCCCAATAGCTCTTCTTGAATCCATCAGATTATTCATATCCATTGCTTGTTTCAAAAAAAATTAAAATTTATCAAATGGATGTCAAGAGTGCTTTCTTGAATGGTGATCTACATGAGGATCGTTTATGTAGAACAACCAAAGGGTTTTGAAGACCCTAAACACACTGATCATGTGTATCGCCTGAAAAAGGCACTCTATGGTTTAAAAAAAGCTCCCAAGTCATGGTACGAAAAATTGACTAAGTTTTTACTAAGTCATAACTTTGTGATGGGGAGTGTTGATAAAACCTTATTTGTTAAGAAACACAATGATCACATACTGATAGTGCATATATATGTTGATGATATTATCTATGGTTCTACATGTTCTAACCTGTCTACTGAGTTTGCAGAGTTGATGAAATCCAAGTTCAAAATGAGCATGGTTAGAGAACTGAATTACTTCTTAGGTCTGCAAGTAAAACAACTTAAAGACGGTATTTTCATTTCTCAAACCAAGTAGGCTCTATACTTGGTTAAGAAGTTTGGTTTTAAAAGTGGTAAGCATTTTGATACTCCTATGAGTACAGCTCTTAAGCTATCTAAAGATGCAACAAGTAAGAGCGTAAATCCTAGGTTGTACCGTAGTATGATTGGTAGTCTATTATATTTAACTGCGAGTCAACCTGATATTGCATTCAACGTAGGAATTTATGCTAGATATCAATCTGAACCTAAGGAATCCCACCTGATTGTTGTCAAGAGGATTATTAGGTATGTCGCAAGTACAATTAATTTAGGTCTATGGTATCCACTTGATACCAATGTTCAATTAGCTAGATACTCGGATGTTAATTGGGCTGGGAATGTAGACGATCGAAAATCCACTAGCGGTGGTTGCTTTTATGTTGGGAACTGTTTGGTTTCTTGGCATAGCAGGAAACAAAGTTTCGTATCTCTATCCACAACTGAGGCTGAATATATAGCAACTGGGAATTCCTGCACTCAGCTTGTGTGGATGAAAAGAATGTTGAACAATTACGGAATTGCATAAGATACAATGATTCTATATTGCGATAACTCTAGCGCAATCAATATCTCTAAGAATCCCATCCAGCATTCTTATACCAAACATATCGACATTAGGTATCACTATATTCGGGAATTAGTGGAAGAAAAAATTATTATTTTTAACTATGTGCAGACTGAAAACCAACTTACTGACATATTCACTAAACCACTTGACAGAAATAGGTTTTCCAAATTAAAATTGGATATTGGTATGTGTAATTCTTCTTGAAATGTTCATGATTATATGCTTGTACTATTGTATATTTTGTGTGATTTTATTTCATTCTAAAATTTGAGAAAAAAAAATTATATGTATTTTTGTGCTCTCACGACCGGTCGAGCGCATACTCGACTAGTCATAGCACGACCGGTCGAGCATGTAGTCGACTAGTCGTGGTGCGAGGGCCAAACCCCTTTTTAGGGTGAAAAAGCACTTTTTCTCCAAAATCTTCTTCTTCTTCTCAAGCCCCTTCTCCGACCCGTCGAACCCACCTTCAATTCTTGCAAGTGGTCCATTTTCGATGTTCTTTTGGATTTAGGCCCTTTTTGTCTCATCTTGTTTGAATCTTGCATTTATTTCAAGTTTTATCGTGGTTTGTTGGGTTTTTTTCTTAAAAATTTGTTGGGTTTGAAATCTTTAAATCCTTTCTTGCATTTTCTTGTTTATTCTTGCAATGGAAGGTAGACCAAAGAAAAAAACTATTCGAGCTTCTTCTTCTCGTTCCATTTCGGTGCGTACTCTTCAACCTCCTGAAGAGGACCTGAAATATGTACGGGATATCCGTCTCCTCAACATTATTGTTGAGCAGACCGTTAATGCTAATCATCTTGTTCCATTCGACATTATTCCCCTCCTTGTTGTTGTAGGATGGGATAACATTCTGAATTGGGGTGGACCGGCATACTGCTCCATTGTGCAAGCTATGTATGTGTGTATAAATGATGTATTTATTGAAGATTTGACCTTCGATATCATGTTTAGAGAAGGATCTTATAAAGATCGTCACTTAATTTCTGGGTTGATGGAGATTCTAATGAATGATGAAGGAATTCCCATTCTAACATTGGCTGAAAAATTGAATGAGTCTAAAAGACGTTTATTAACCAGAAATTTATGCAACATGGACTCGAAATGGAGTTCCGGGAATATGCTTTGGGCCAATCAGATGTTACCCAGATACAGAGTATTACATCACATTTTTATTTCCAATGTATACCCTATATCTGGTTACAAGGCTGAACTGACTACCTTCATGGTGCGTATTTTGCATTCAGTTGTATTTGGTATTCCAATGTGTCTTCCTTCTTTTAATCTGTTATTTTATTATCCAATTTCAACTTCATCCAGGGCATAGTGATATTCCTTTCACTTATTTGATGGCCACTCTTGCTTTACACTGTTGTGTGGTCATGCCATCTGGAGGAGCTTCTACTTCTCATTTACCTTTCAACAACTCAAATATCAACAAAATGAATTTGAGATTAGCACCTGGTCAATCTGAAAGGGATGCTGGAGAAGTTAGAGAAGAAGTTGACGAGGAAGATGCGATACCTACTGAAGCCGATATGGAAGACATTTTTAATGAATTAGAATCTGATGATGTTGAGGCTGACCCTGATTTTCAGCCTTCTGGTTTTGATGAACGGCTTCGCTCACTTGAAGAGAAGATGGATGGACTGAAAATTTTCCAAAATAAACAAATGAAGTATATGCGTAAGTATTTTAGACGCATAAATAAGGGATTGGACCGGATTGATCCATCCATTCCACCTCCCTCTTCGTCTAGTTCTGATTACGTTTATTGGGCTTGTAATATTTAAGCTTAACTTTACTGTGCTTGGTGACTCTGAATTTTGGACATGTTTAAGTTTGTTTGATGTTGATACTCCTTTATTTATGGTTTAATTTTCTAACTTTCACACTCTTTCTGACTCTCTTCACTTATTAGCTACCACATTTCAAATATTTTTTCTTCCTATGTCATTTTGTGGCAAAAAGGGGGGAGAAATTGGGTATTTGATTGCTTATATCTATTTATGATAATGTGGTTAGATGTGGATATGCATGTACTTTTGGAAATGTATCTCTTAATACAAGTCTCTACTGAGCTTGAGTTGAAGGGGAATTGATTGAGGGGGAGTTTTGTGATTGTTAGATTTTTGTTTGAACTAAGTGAATCTGTGTATTAGAATAGGTTAATCTTCTGTAAGTTTGTTTTGTCACAATTTGACAAAGGGGGAGATTGTAAGTGTTAAGTTGTAAATCTAGCATCCTAAGTTGTCAAATTTTGTTGTGTCAAAACACTTCAGTATGGTCGACTTGTTTTGATAGATGGAAAGTTCGCCTTTAAGTTCAAATTGATGGGAAGTTCACCTTCATTCGAAGATGAGCATGGCGTTATCTTCATCGACGCTATGTGCTACAAGTACGCGTGTTCAACTACAACAATAAGTTGAAGTTCATCAAGTCAAGCTCAAGTCACAAGAACAAGCTCAAGTACTTTTGCTCAAGTCTCAAGACACAACTTCGAGACAAGTTCAAGAATTCAAGGTCAAGCTTCATGTGCTTCAAAGTGTCCTATCTACCAAAGCGACCAATGGTTCAATTTCAATATTCACATTTAAGGAATACATGACCCTAGAAAGACCTTAGGATTAGGTCATTAACATTACATATTTAATTTGGGTCATTGTACTTAATTTAAGCTTTACTTCAACTAGTCTTAGTCTTGGTTCGACCAGTTGAGGGTTTGTTTTATCCGATCATGCCAAAAAATTTAAAATGTTCTTCGGCTAGGACTAGTCGAGTAGAACCCAGGACCAGTCGAGGGAACTGATTTGCTGCTTATAAATTAAAGACGTTTCTCAGAGATTTTAATTCATTCCATTCCAAATCAAGCAATCACTCTAAGAGATAAGTCCCCACCATTGTGAAGCTATTAGTTAGTAATTTTAGATTCTTTTATAGCTTTTTTTTTATTATATTAATCTCCTTATTCAAATCTATTCTATTAAAAGGGAACTTTATTTTACCCTTTGAGATCTAAAATCAAATTCAAGCTAGCCTTAGGTTGATTTATTTAAAATTCATCTAGACCTAGAACCCTTTCACTTGTGAGATTGAACATTGAACATCTACATCTAATGCCACCTGCACGCATCTATCGTGCATAAGCTTATAGAAAGCTTAGAGGGTGGTGTGTGTGCGCTAGGTCAAGTATGCAATATCAGAGCAATGCAGAAACATGCCGGTAAGTCCATAATTACTATCAGCCTTATCCAGGCTATGCGATGCAAAACATAATAAGCCAATATCATATATTGAGGAAACAATGTAGATCAGCTATGCAATGTGGAGTCATAGTAAGCCAAATATCATATACTGAGGAAGCAATGTAGATCAGCTATGCAATGCGGAGTCATAGTAAACCAAGGAAACAATGTAGATCAGCTATGCAATATGCAAATCCTGACGGGTCTACGAATACCATCAACTTCATCTAGGCCATATAAATGCAGAAACATAGCAACCAAAAATGCCATATGCCGTGGATGTAATGAAATATGCGGTACGAATGAAATGACCAAATTAGAGTGTGAAGTCGGGATGATAGTACGTAGTATCGCAGGCTATGGGGTTCATCATAAGGGACTTCTATCCAAACTAGTCCCATACCTAAATTTGGATAGCCAGACTCAATGTGGTAAACTCCTGATCTCAGGTTAGTCGTGCGCCCTAATCGAAATCCTGGCCATTGCGAAGGTACACAACAATCAGTTGCGCACCACCAGCCTGAGTGGATAGTGAATGAATAAATGAATCAAATGCTGAGTACGTAATTGTTGCTCAGTAAGTCCACATATCAGTATTGTACATCTCTAGGATCATCACCGGGGTCTAGTACACTCCAAGCTGGCTAGTGCCCCTGCCGACCGCGCAATCTAGCGAGTGGAAAAGACCTCACTACTCGCCTGCCAATATCAGCCCGACTCATTGATAGCGGACCCATTTGTGAGCTAGTCAAACTCAACCTAGCTTACAGCCCCCTCACTCGGGCGAATAAGGCCACACCCCCTCCCAACCGACCATGACATAGTGGGAAGTATGGCCTCTTGGTATTCAGCACTCAACGCTCATGTCTTCCACTCGGTCTAAATGTTGAAGCATCCCCTGGCTACGAGAGTTTAGGAACTTTCACCCACGGACATCCAAAGTGCCCATATGCTCAAACCAAACATTTTCAGTGTCCCATCTGGCCATCCATGATATGCCTGTGGAGGCTACAGCCTTGATATCGCTAAGGCGCCAAATGATCATGTCACAAAATGCGAGACGCATGAGCCATACCATCTAGTCATGCATCAAACCTACATGTACTGCATGCTCATGTGGGGCAACTCCATCTCTCAGAGAGTCCCATAAACAATTAGCCTAATGGCACATGCTATGTTCAATCACTCCTCATAACAAGCATGCGAATGATGCGTATGGGCAGTTATCATGAAGTATACTGAGCATGATTATAATCACATATATCATGGTGGGCCTATATAAGGCGGCTCATGGCCCGTAATAATGAACGAGTGGCATGCACACAATCACATACACATGGTGGGTCTCACACATCACAATTGGGCCTCACACATACAAGGGGCTTCATACAATCATAATGGGTATCATATAATCACGATGAGCCTCATATATACCACAATGGGCCTCATATAACCACAATGGGCCTCATACAATCACACAATGGGCCTCGTACAATCACGATGGGCCTTACATAGTCAAATGGGCCTCATACAATCACAATGTTATGCTAACACATACTCAGTGTGTATACCAATCATAGTCATAATCGTTAATCGACCTATCTATATGGCGGGGTTCATAAAAGGACAGAAGATCTAATCCATAACATGAGAATCGGTCCTCAACAGTGGATATACCAAACTTGACACCCCCGATCTTTCCATCTATGGTGACGATGTTCTCTCCTCATATCAAGGATGGGCCTAGATGGCCTACTCCTATCAAGAATGGTCCTAAGAACATGGAGTGGGCTTCCTTACCTGTTCCATCACGTAGCAATCTGGGCTTCCTAAGGGCCTAATAAGCACAAGGTGGGCCACATTCTCTATGGAAGGTTCGGTACGAACACAAGATGGGCTCCAAGGCTTGGGTGGTCGTACAAGGTATGGTGGAAAGCATCATTATCGAATAGGGGCCCAATGGATTGGGATAGCCTGATCAAGGGAAAGATGGGTAATATAATCATCAATGGGGGCCCAATAGTTTGGGTTAGCCCATTAAGGGGAGATGAGAATGGGCCTAACTACGGGCTCTAAGGAGAGTTACAATGTGGACATCTAACCATCATTGCTCATACAATGTAGATATTAAACCATCATTACTCCCAAAGCATGGCCCATTTAATATCAACCAGGAACATGGATGGGCATCATAAACATCATTACATACATCCTAGTGAAATCACACATCACAATGGGCCTCATATACATCACCTTGGGCCTCACACAAGGGCTTTATATATATCGCATTGGGCCTCACTCATGGGCCTCATACTTGGGCCTCAAATACATCACAATGGGCCGCATCACATAAGCCTCACTCATCATAATGGGCCGCATCACATGTGCCTAATACACATCACAATAGGCCGCATTACATGGGCCTCACTCATGGACCACATATACATCATAATGGGCCACATCCCATGGGCCTCATGTACATCACAATGGGCCTTATAGACGGGCCGCATGCTCATTATAATAGGCCTCATATACATCACAATGGGCCGCAACAATGGACCTCATATACATCAAAATGGGTTACATCACATAGGCCTCATATACCTCAAGTGGGTTGCATCACGTGGGCCTCATATACATCAAGTGGGTTGCATCACGTGGGCCTCATATACATCAAGTGGACTACATCACATGGGCCTCATATAATCATAATCAGTCTCATATCTGGGCCTCAAATATATTACAATGGGCCACATTACATGGGCTTTAAATACATCACAATGGGTCGCTCATATGGGCCACACAAATATCATATTGGGCCACATATATGGGCCATACAAACATCATATTGGGCCTCACCAAATGGGTCATATATACATCAAGTTGGCCCACCACCCTAGCTGAACTATCTACACCATTCATCTATTTATAGAGATTATTATAGAGCATATCTCAAAAAAATGAATCATGACGGAAGATCATCTGGACCACACCATAAATAGCAGGGCCCACCATAACATTCATTTTCCATCCAATCTGTTCATAGGGTCACAAAGACCTAAATTAAGAGGAAAAACAAATTCCATATTGATCTAGAATTTCTGTGACCCCGAATGGTTTCAACGGTAGTCGTTCAATCCCTCACTGTTTTTGCAGTGTGGTCCACTCGATAGATAGATCTGTTTTATTTTTAGTCTTAAGCCTTAAGACGAGCTCGCCATTTGGATGGACGGTTTGGATGTAACACATACATCATGGCCCACCATCCATGGCCAAACGGTGGGGATAGAATACATACACCAAGGTGGATCCCACCGTCCAGCCATATGGACGGTGTGAATAAGACCCATACAATCAATGGTGGGTCCCATAGAACTTGTTGTCTCTAATACAGCAGCTATATATATAATATAATATTATTATCATTATTTTACTATATATATATATATATTTGCTACAATCCCAACATCTAGCGATCAGACTTGGACAGACGGTTGGATGTACACATTCATCATGGTAGAGTCCCACACAACACCGTCTAAGGGACAGAATATATACATCAAGGTGGGTCCCATCCCACACATGTAGCACATGTGGGGTGGGCCCACACATGGCCAAAAAGGATGGACGGTATGATATACAACATATACATTGAAGTGGGGGTCCCATTGTCTGGTAGTGTAACGTCTCGGAAAAATCTGTACAAAGACCCGAGTATCACCTCAGGAAGAAATCACTCTAGAACAAATTCTTTAGAAATTAAATGAGGATTAGCTAGTACTAAACTAAAGTATCTGTGAAATTAGCACTAATCACTTTAAATATGATCTGCAAGACCCAAAACGTGCAGAATCATTGACGCTACATTACCCAGAAACTTAGGATCCATCTCTAAACCCAGTTGCTCTCGGGAGCACCTTGAAACTCCGTATCGAACCTGGACCGCGTGTCGAAAGTCTGATTACAGTGAAACTAAATCGTTATGACCGCTTTACTGGGCTTGACAACCATCTCAAAAATCAAATTCAGATAGTATCCAGAAACGCACAACTTGAGCTCGGAGCGAAGTGTGTGAAAAACGCGAATATCTTTAGGAAACAGCTCAGATTTAAGTGAATTGAGTCGTTCACTTGCAGGCCAAATATAAGGATTCAGACCATCAGAATCTGACCCAATGACACCCTCGGATTAGGGAAAATTTCCAACACATGTGTCGGTGACCGTTGAACTGAAACTGGTCCGCCACAGTCAATCTGTAAATCCAATCGGACCGAAAACTTAACTCGACCTAGATCCAATGCCAGGGAGCTTAAGTCTGACCGCACGCAGAAAAGGGCCCTCTAGAAGTGCTCCGTTAGATCGAAACAGCTCCCATTTGGCTATAACCTAAGTATACCATGGCCCTGGGGCCATTCCGGTCAGTTCTGGGTCTATATAAGGGCCTAAACCCACCTCTCTCTCATTCCATACGAATTACTAATCCTATAAGAGAAAAGAGAGAGAAAAGAGGAGGAAAGAGAGAAAGTAAGAGAGAGAGTTGGCGTTTGCTTCTAGGATTCTTCCCTGACGCTCCACGTGCTTAACCACCACATTTGAATCGTTTTTTGGTGATTCCGACTCCATTCTTAGGTAAGAAAACCTAACCCTAATCTGTTTAGGGTTTCAAATAGTGTAAGTGATAAAATAGCTAACTTATTTCATGTTGTAGGTTGTCGTTGTGCCGTAGATAAAGACTCGGTATACAAACTGAGTTCGTTACTTGTTTACAGGTGAAAGGTGTGAACTATATATGTTTAGGTTATGGTTTTCAAGACTTTCAATGTCGTTAATGATTTATTACTGACATGGGTGCCATCTTACATGTCAAATGTGATGTTTGTTTCGCTTTACGAATACGTAGGAACTATGTCAAGTATAGTGTATTCTATGTATTTATTGAAATAATTGAATACGTATGGCTTTTGAATTCGTGGTTGACATGATTATCTATCGTGCATATATGTTTGTTGTATATGCGACAACTCCTTGGTGAAAGGTTTTGCCCAAATACATGTTAGAACCAACATTCGTCATGTATGTTGAAGTGTGTAACTTAAGTGTTTGTAAAAATGTTCGAATGAATATGGAACTATGATTTATGCTTGCCATGATTGTTAGTTGTTTATGCATGATCGTAGTATGTGTGGCAACTCCTTCGTGATAGGATTCGCTACTATATGTGTTTTTAACTAACTTATTACATGTATATAATATGTGTAGTCTAAGTGTTTGATAAAATGCCTGAGTGAGAAAATGTTTAATGTAATGTGCTTATGGAGGGTGTTGAGATAGATTCTCAATCCCCTTATCTAAGGTTACAGTTTCCTTCATGTAATTTATTTTACTGCTATGTGATTTGTGAATTATATGTTAACATGTATTCTATGTGTTCGTTGAAATGCTAGTATGTGATCTATATTTAATTGTGATGTCACATGCTGTCTTGACTATTACATTGGAGAGCTATCGATCTGGAGTGTGTTTGGGACAATGGTATAGTCCATACAATCGGTAATAGACTCTGATTTGGTGGCTGAGGTTGTTTTGCCACACAGGACGTGTTCGATGAATCCGAGCCGTACTTTGCTTGTCAACAGTGGTTAGGCCACACGAAGTGCTTACGTACTTTATGTCGATTAACTCGAGGTGCGCTCGCACCAGTCGAGCTCATCAAGTAACCCGATTAACCCGATGTATGTTCACCATGTATGGACGCTATTGCTTGAACCTAAGGTACCAAACTCACCAGTGAATCCCGTTAACCTTAGTACCTCGATCCGCAAGACTCATGAGTCGGACATGGTGGTATGGGACACTGTGGTCGAGCTGTCGGCCTACGCTGGGGTGACGAGCCTCCCCGTAGTGTCCAGTGAGCAACACATCTCGTGAGCTGAATACGTGGTATGGGACGCTGTATTCGAGCTGTCGGCCTACACTGATAAGGTGACCAGTCCTTTGTAGTGACCTCAAGCATACTCTGAGCCTGTGTTGAGGCGACGAGCCTTTCCATAGCAACAAGAGTACAAACAAGGCTTACACCGATCAAGTGACAAGCCCTTTGTAGCGACCTAGAACCGTAACATCGTATGAGATTTACTAGGACTGACGACCTGAAAATGGATCATTGTTTGGGAAATGATATAAGGGAGGTACCTTAATTTCCCAATCCTGCTGTATGAAAAGGACTAATAAGAACTTGGTAAGCACGCTCATGCACTGCATTGCATGTGTCGTTTGGCGTTGGGTAGAGCACTGAGGAAGTGACTGACATGCGCGACCGTGAGATGAAGATCGCAGAGGGAGTACAGGCGAGTGCATGTATCATTTATACATACCATTTTTGCATTAATCAGAGTACTTAGGGATGTGTGATTGTATTGCTTTATAATTACTGCTTGACTGAATTGATAACATGTTAACCTTTGCTTTATAGTTTCACTGAGTTAATCACTCACTCCCACATTACGGGACGGTGTTGTATACACCAACCAGACCCTGTCTTAGTTGCCGGTGGTGACGATGCCTACGAGGCGGAGCCGGACTTCGAGGATGACGAAGAGGCATTCTCTTACATGCAATTTTTAGGCGGGTTCATGTGAGTCGTGTCCTGATCGACGGGAATTTCTGGGATGTTGACTAGATGACATTACACCTTTTATATATTTTGGAATTGTACATGTAATTATTTAACCTGGTAATATTATCACACTCTGGAGACTTATAACAGTTTATATTTTATATATCTATCATAGTCTTCCGCTTGCAATTTCACTTGTCTCTAGAGTATGATATGCTGTTTTGGTATAATCCCATTCATGTTTCATGTACTAATATGGATAACATATAATCATGATTTTCTATGTTGCATAAGTGATGCATTGGAACTCGGGAGTTGGGCTCTTGCTCGACCCTCAATTTTCAGGGCATTACAAGTAGCGTGGACGGTGCTGGACACATGTGTAGGGTGGGACCCCTGCAGATGGACGGTGTATATAAGACACATGCATCATGGCAGCCCACTAGCTGACGTCCTACAACAGCTATATAGCTGATGTGCAGCAGCCAACCACGTCCAGGTAGGTGGTTCCCACTGCCTAGATGAACTATGTGGAAAATAATACATACATCAACGTGGGGTCCACAGAACCTGTTGATGTCAGGTACAACAACTATATAGCTGGTATGAGGCACTCCAGCCAATCAGCTTTCCAGTAAGGTGGGTCCCACGTGGACGTGACCCACCTGATTTGGATCAACCTGATATTTGTGTTTTCCCTACTCCCATTCAGGCGTCCTGGACATCCAGTGGATTGACGGCCTGGATGGAATACATCATTAAGGTGGCCCCATGTCTGGCTAAATGGGCTGACGGTTTGGATGTCTGGATACATCAGGTGGGCCACACACCACTACAAAAGAGAGAGAGAGAGAGAGAGAGGGAAAGAGAAATGGTGGTGATGGAAGGACCCCGCCACTATGGGCCCTCCTATGATCACAATACATACATCAAAATGGGTCCCAAATAGGATCCATACCGTTAATCGGTAGGCCCCACTTGGCCCATCATCAAAACACAAATCTAAGCCTATAAAACACCCACCATTGGATCTTCTAGGCTCCTTGATCTCCTGAGCTCCTAAGCTTCCTCTTTAATGGAGGATGATGAGAATTGAAGGGTTGGATGGTGAGGATTGAGGGGGGTAAGAAGTGGGCTACACCTAGCTTCTCCTTCTCCTTTGAAATGCTTAGACGTTCCTCTCTCTTGGATTGCTTGGGATGGAGTGAGAAATGAGAGAGAGAGTAGTGATGGATGGGAGAGAGGGATGGTGATGGGTGTAAGGAAGGGATGGGTGGAGAGAGATGATTGACTTTGGATGAAAGAGGTATGAGTTGTCATGCCTTGTTGGTAAGAGATGGATTAATTTGATAGATTGTAGAGATTCTCTTCTCGGGATTTGTAACGCACGACATTTTCTTGAAATAATCATGGGCCCACAACTCCTAGCCTGGGTATCGCATCAATGCACAAGACGCGGCGTTGGAATTACAGCGACAGCGCGATCGCAAGGGTATAAGTCTCAGGTCAAGCCGACTCTGATATACGAGATGTAACTTAGGGTTATACGCAAATGCCGGTTATAGGTCACGGTTTACCAGAATTCGATAGGGAGGATCGCGGTTGTCTATGAAATGGTATGGACTAGGATACGGGCCTTACAGAAAAATAAAAAACTGGAGGAATAAAAGATGAACTGTAAGGTAAGTTTCAGTTTAGGTTTTGGTTGTCCCGAATGCTCTTTTAATTATCAATGTTATCAAAGTGACGAATTGAACCTTTGATTGTGATAAGTCTAGACTTCATTATACACCCATGGAACTCAATGTTTGGAATTGTTCTAATTGGAGGATTAATGCTTTGAACTTGATTATGAAACTTACCTAGTGCTAGAGTTTAGGTGAAGGTAATGCACAACATTTATGTATTTTAGAATTCTATTATCTGGATTGTTTTTTTTTATAAAACCACTTAAGCTTATAGAAATTATCCCGTGGTTCTCGAAATATTTTTCGCATACTTTACTCGGGACTAGCAAAATGCTGGTTGGGGATTGTGTTGAGGATCAAATATTACATATTATACCCCATTTATATCTTGGTTTTATGAACATAATAATGCTTAATGTTCTATTTTACTCATATTTGTGTTACAAGGTGAATTTAAGAGCTTGGATTGAAAGGGTGTTAAAAGCATGGATTTGATGCTCAAGAATCACCAAGGCAAGGGATGGATCTTAAGAGACGAAGATTGAAGAATTCACACGCCAAATATCCAAGAAAACCAAGTGAGGAATGAAGAGAATCAAATATTTGAAGTGAAGAAAAGGAATCATGAAATCGTCCTGAAAAAGCATATTCTGAAACTCTAGGTCATTCTGTGAAATTACGTAGAGTGAAGTCTATTTTGGAAAACTGCGTAGAGTGAAGTCTATTTTAGCAAACTACGTAAATTTGAGGCGGTTTCTAGAGTTTTCTAACTAAGTACGAAAGTTGAAATTCTACAACTACAAATAGGATGTTCCTAGGCATCTTTTAAGATTTAAGGAGTGGAGCAAAATGGTCAAGAAGTCGTCGCCAAGAGTTTTTCTTCTTCTTCCTTAGCTGTTTTCATGTTTTCTTCTAGGGTTTTAGATCCAATCATGTCTATGGTTGGATAAACCTCTTAGCTAGAGCTAAGAGGTGAAGCTTGTAATGTGATGGGATGTTTCTCTTGCTTTAATTCATGTTAATATTGAACCTTCTTTTATTCTAATTTGATTTTAAAGGAATACTTTCAGTTTTTAATGGTTTATTGTGACTCAAATTACAGTAGTTCTGCAATAGCTTTGAGTATCTTCTTTTCCTGATTTGAGATTGTGAAATTAGTAAGTCCTATTATTCACCATCATCCCTTGGGCATGGTAGGGTAATGGAATCCTTCCTAATCTTCACAATTCTCATGCTTTGAGATTATGGGATTAGTAAATCTTGTTGTTTTCCATTGTCTCTTAGGCATGGTTTGGTGATGGAATCCTTGCCAATTATCATAGTTCTCCTTCATTGAGAATTAGGTTAATGAAAGTTCATATTTGGTTTTATTGATATCTTTTCCAATTGGATATGATAGGACTCCAATTCTAATTGTGTTACTTGAATCAAGCAAAAGCGCTCCCTGATCACTATAAGTGGATCCTTGGCACCCTAATTCCCACCTTTAAATTCTTAGTTTTAATTACTTAATTCACAATTACTCTCTCAATCACTTCAAAATTAGTTTTACATCTTTTTCTAGTTCTACTTGTAGTTAATTTCAGAAATGTATAAGATTAGTCCCTGTGGATTCGACCTCGGTCTTACCAAGATTATTACTACATCGCAACCCTACACTTGGGGATGTGAACAGTCTCTTAAGATCCATCTTTTGCCTTGGTAATTGTTGAGCATTAAATCAATGCTTTTAACATTCTTTTCAATCCAAGAGCTTAGATTTACCTTGCAACACAAACATGTATAAAATATACCATTAAGCCTTATCATGTTCATAAAACTAAGATATAAATAAGGGAAAATATACAATATTTGACACTCAACAACCTGCAACTTCTTGAACTAGCTGTAGTATTTGATCGCGATCAACCCATGGAGGTTCCATGGCTGGCAAATGATCCAAACCAAACCTATTAACATTCTCTTGAAATCTAGGACCTTGCAGAGAGTAGAATCACATTGGTTGTAAGGCCCGTATCCTAGTCCGTACCGTTCCTTGGACTCCCGCGATCCTCCCTGTCAAATTTCAATGACCTGGGACCTGTAGGCAACATTTGCACGTGACCCTAAGTTAAATCCTAAAGATCTGAGTCAACTCAACCCGAGACTTGTACCCTATCGACCGCGTTGTCATCGCGGTGACTTGCGCATCGATGCGATACCCAGGCCAGGAGTTGTGGGTCCGTGTATATCTCAAGGAAATGTCGAGCTTTACAAATTCTGAGAGATTCCAATGAATCTCTATACATCCTTTCACATCACTAGTCATGTACACATCCCATCACTAGCTATGCTTTCTTTCTCCCCAAGACAAGTAACCTACCCCCCTAGGTCAACTCTCATGTCACACACACCCATCACTCCATCTCATCTCCCTTACAACCATCCTCTCTCTCTCTTTCTCTACCCATTCCCCAAGCAAACCAAGGAAAGAGACCGTCCAAGTATTCCAAGGAGAGAAAATACCCCAAGTGTGTGGCCCACTTCCTACCCCAAATCTCTCATCCCAACCCTTCAATCTTCATCATCTTCCATCAAAGAAGAAGCCAAGGAAGGAGCTTAACATTCCAAGGAACCAAAAGGAGTGGAATCGGTGGGTGATCTTTGGACTTTTGTTCATGGGACAAGTGGGGCCTACTGGTTGATGGTGGGGACCCCATTTTGGACCCTAGGTGTGGCCAATGGCCCACCAAGATGCATATGACGATTCCATGATGGGGCCATTCTTCATGGACCTCATCATGATGTTTATTTTGTTTCCATTGCAAGAAGGTCATCTAGACCTTGTATTGTTGGTGGGAAAGGGATTTTCACCATTGATCCTTGTGATTTAAGGGCCCACATGTGGTGGGACCCATTTGATGTATACATTATATGATAGAGAGGAGCTCATAGTGGCGAAGCTCCTCTCCACCGTACGTCTCTCTCTCTATCTCTCTTTTTCCTAGTTTTCTAGATCACCCATTTAACATGTAGAGACGATCCAGACCATCCAGCAGATGGGACGACCTTGTTGTCCACCCTGCGGCACTGTCGGTCCGGTTGGGCCATTTGGAAGATGGGAAAACACCAATATCGGCTTGATCTTTAGCTGTGTGGACCCCACATGGACCCCACTGTGATGTATGGGTTTTATCCTCACCGTTCATCCCCTGTTTACCCAGGAAATGGGGCAGGCAGGCCACCTTCTGCTGGACAGTCTGCTGTTTAGTAGCAGGCCCTGATGTATAAGGCAAAACAAATATCAGCTTTGACTCAAGACAGGTGGGCCACATTGATGTGGACCCCACTTGCTCCACGTGTGTAGTACCCACACCGTCCAGTTTTCCAGATCATTGAAGGGCGTGACCAGATGGGCCAGGACCTGTTGGACGTTTGCTGTCTAGATTGTCCAGCAGGCCTGGATGCTAGAAATAACAAATATCAGTTTGATCCAAACCGAGTGGGCCACACTGACGTGGACCCCAACCTGATGTATGTGATCTATATCCACATGACCCATCCTCTGCTCATCCCAAAGCGTGAGCCAAATGGGCCAATCAGGCAGCCTGCTGTCCAGCAGCAGGACCGGTGGACAGAGGCGTTACAACCTCAGCTTGCATTTTTTTTATGGCCCACTCGCGCGGACCCCACCACGGCATGCATTACATCCACCGTCCATCCAGAGATATCACTTTGGGATTGGGCCCAAGGTCTGGACAAACCTAGTAACAGGGATTTGTCCAGCGGCAACAGGCCCAACTGCAATGTATGTGTTTTAACCACCCAGGCCCACTAGTTTGGGTGGGTTTATAGGGTTGGCCCACCTCCTGGGTGGCCCACATTCAGTGGGAACCACCATGTATATGTTTCGCCCAGGCCGTCCAAGTGTTGGACGTCCAGCAGGCCCAAATCGACTGAACATCCAGCCATAAGGCCCACCATGATATATGTGTTGTATGCACCTTGTCCATCCATTTCGGAAGCATGTGGGCTGTCCTATAGGGCCCACCATGATGCATGAGTTGTATACATGTTGTCCATCCACCTCTTCCGGGCCATGGGCTGCCCCATGAGGCCCACTTTAATGTATGTGTTACACACACTATCCACCCATTCTTCCTAGGCTATGGGCTGGCTTATGAGGCCCACCATGATGTGTGTATTGTACACGCACCATCCATCCATCCTCTAGATAGTATAAGGGCCTTGGGTCCCATTGTTAGTCAAACCCAAGTCCCAAATGGGCCGCACCTTAGGAACGATAGTGGTTAAAGGGCCACTGTTGCAAATCTCCCTAGGGACCATTGTAAGCCCACTCCCCATCTTCCTCCTTAGGCTATCCCAAACCATTGGGCCCCCATCGATGATTGTATTACCCACCTTCCCTTATTGGGCTATACCAATCCATTGGGCCCCCATTGATGATTTTATTACCCATCTTCCTTATTGGGCTATCCCAATCCATTGGGCCCCCATTGATGATTGTATTACCCATCTTCCTTATTGGGCTATCCCAAACCGTTGGGCCTCCATTGATGCTAGTACCTTCCACCATACCTTATAGGATTATCCAAACATTGGAGCCCACCTTGTGTTCATATTGGGCCCATAGGAAAGCCCAGTTGTCATATGATAGAGAGAGTGAGGAAGCCCACTTGTTGTACGTAGTTTCACCCTCTTACCTCACCTTGTTGTATACCTATTAGACTCACCCCATGAGGCCCATCCTTGATGTATGTATGCCATCCAGGCCACCCATCGTCTATAGGAGAATGCATCATCACCCCCCTTTTCTATAGACGGAAGAATTTGTGGTATCAGATTTGGTATATCCACTGTTGAAGTTATCTTGATTCGTGGGTTAGATCCACCATCCTTTTAGTGGATCCCGCCTTAGGATACACGATACATTAGTACCTTGAATAGGTTATGATAGTCTAACATGGGTTGTACTATGTAGACTGCTTCATGCCTAGTGGGGCGTATTGTTCTGCTCCCACATTTGTATGTTGTATACCGGTTAAGGCCGGTTATTGTCTGCCCCATCTAATAATCATGCTAGTTTACTTAGTCTAATAGGACACACTAAGAACATGCTTAGTATTACATCATGATACATGTCCATACGCATCACTTGTATGCCTGTTATGAGGGATGATTGATCATAGCATATGTCATTGGGCTGAGACATTTATGGGACTCCTTGTGAGACGGAGTGCCCCACATGATCGCACGATACGCGCAGGACTAATGCATGACTGGATGGTATGACTCATGCATCTTGTATTTGTGTGACACGATCACTGTATGCCCTAGCGACATCAGGGTCGTGGCCTCCACAGGCACGTCGTGGATAGATGAATTGGATACTGAAAATACTTGGTTCTAGCACTGTGGGCACATAGGATGTCCTTGGGTGAAAGTCTCAGAACCTTTTTGGTACCAGGAGATGCTCCAACGTCTAGACCGAGTGGATACATAAATGCACGAGTACCGAATACCAGTAGGCAGCGTCTCCCATTGTGTCGTGGTCGGTTGGAAGGGGGTGTGGCCTTATCTGCCTGAGTGAGGGGGTTGTAAGCTAAGCTGAGTTTGACCAGCTCGCAAATGGGTCCACATCGATGAGCCGGATATGTATTGGCAGACTACTGGTCATGTGGATAGTGTGGTCTCTTCCACTCACTAGGTTGTGTGGCTAGGGAGGAGGCAACCAGTGTAGAGTGTACTAGACCTCGATGATATCCCACAGAGGAACTGTACTGATATATGTATTTGATATGAGACTGGCATGCTTGCATTGTATCTTGCATATGACATTTGGCTACGTAGGCCTTGCATCACATAGCTCTGGTGTGGTTGATAGCATTCATGGACTTACCAGTATTTTCGCTTACTCTGATATTGTATGCTTGGTACATGTGTTGCGCATACACGTACAAACACTCTAAGTTTTTTGTAAGCTTATGCACGACCGTTGCGTGCAGGTGACGTTGGATCGCAGCAGTGCTGAGGCAAGAGCGCATGATAGATCATTTTGGAGCTTTTTTATCATCTTATATTTTCTCTTTTCGCATTAGACTTAAATGATTTATTATAGTGGATATGTGGTGAAGTTGTTTTGTGACTTGGTTATGCTTGTAGTTATGCTCTACAAAAAAACTTTTATATTGAAAATCCTATTTGTAGGATCCCAGGATCGGAATCTGGCATATGGGTGTTGGGAGTCGAGAATGGGGTACTTCGAAGGCTGTCAGCACCCGATTTGGCGGTCGGGAATTCTGTGAGCTCGATTTTTAAGTTTGGGATATGATAGGAGTTGGTATCAGAGCATAACTTGGGAATACCTGAGGATCACATCACATATCTGCTATGAACTTAGAATGATTAGGTCCCGAGTTCGGATAACTTAGCGATTTTCTGTTATAGACCCTTAACGTGTGTGCCTTTGAGAGTTCTCAAGGCTGATAGGCCCTTTGTTCCTTTCTGTAGGACATGTCGCCTAGGAGAGTGACCCGAGCGATTCCCGCTCCCCCATTTGAGACCAGCACGGCTCCGATCGTGTTCGTGAGTGAAAATCAACTTCAGCAGATTCTGCAGGTATGACCACTATCCTTCAGGGGCAGGGCAGGTGGCCCGCTGTTACGCCAGCCCAGGTAGAGCAGGAGCACGCGAGTGCCCTTCTTCGAGACTTCCGACAGCTCGATCCCCCGGGCTTCCAAGGCGAGCCAGACCCGACAGCAACAGAGAGGTGGCGCTTTGAGGTGGAGAAGATATTCAACACCATGAGATGCACAACCCGACAGCGGGTCCCGTTGGCTGTCTTTTTACTTTAGGGCGAGGCCAAGCATTGGTGGGCATCAGTCGCCTGAGTGGTAGGAGCAAATTTTGTATGGACGTGGGAGGATTTTGTTGACCGGTTTAACCGGAAGTTCTTCCCTGACCACGTCCGACAGCAGCGCGCACTGGAGTTTGAGACTCTCATGCAGGGGGATGTAACGGTGCGTTTCGTCGTACTATCGAGAATCGTGATGTACCTTGTTGATAATGAGGGGCGGAATGCCCACTGTTTTTAGAATGACTTGCACTTTGGCCTCAAGAGTAATGTTGTCGGACACATGCTCTCGACGTTTGAGCAGGTAATGCAGAGGACCCAGGTCTACGAGGCAGATTGAGCTTATTCACAAAGGGTTCGTGACCGTAGAGGAGACCAAAAGAGGAAGGTGCCCTCCAGTAGCTCCCAGCAACAGTAGCATCATCCACAGCAGCAACGCACGACCCACCTAACATTCCGATCACCAGTAGCACCTCCAGCACCACCTCTGAGACTGTTCCCAGGTGCTTGTTTTGGATGCAGTAAGACATGACATCATAGGCATGAGTGTCCCCATCCGTAGCAACTGCAGCAGAGGGCACCGCAAAAGCCTCCGCAGCAGCAGCAGCGACCGTAACACTAGCCTCTGAGACCTCCCCTACAGCAGCAAAGGCAGCATATCAAGCCACCATAGCGGCGGCAGCAGCAGAAGAGACCTCAGAGGGGACATGCACCTCCCCAGTAGGCCCAGGGCAGATTTTACGCCACCCAGCGGGACCCTCAGTCATTAGGAGAGGTCGTCAAGGGTACCCTCCCTATTTCTGTATGCATAGCACATGTACTGTTTGATTCTGGTGCATCACTTTCCTTTGTGGCCTAGGATTTCTGCCGATCGACCGATTTGCCGTTAGAGTCTGCTCGTGAGGGTTTGTCAGTATCGACGCCCTTGAGGAAGACTGCAGTGTTGGGCCGATTTTACTAGTCTTGCCCCATTCTGATTGGGGATATCTTTTTTCCTGCTGAACTGTTCGTGTTACCGATGTCCCAAGTTTAATGTCATCCTGGGTATAGATTGGCTCGCCGAGTATCACGCCATGCTAGACTGCTACGCGAGGACAGTCACGTTCTGTATATCCGGTGTGCCGCAGTTCTAATTTATAGTAGAGCCCAGAGGAGAGCAGCTTTCCTGCCTGTTGTCGTGTGCCGTTGAGGAGTCAATTGCTTTGAGTATCGACCAATTGTCGGTCGTCTGTGGTTTTTCTAATGTGTTCCAAGAGATTCCAAGTTTAACACCTCGCCGACACACCGAGTTTTAAATTGACCTTGTGCCGGTACCGCGCCTATCTCAAAGGCCCCATATCGTATGGCACCGTTGGAGTTGCGGGAACTGCAAAGGCAGTTAGACGAGTTGCGTGAGTTAGGCTTCATCATTCCAAGCAGTTCACCATGAGGAGCACCGGTACTCTTCGTTAAGAAAAAGGATGGCTCGTTGAGGCTTTGCGTGGATTATCGCAAGCTTAACAAGGTCTTAATCAAGAACAAGTACCACTCCTAAGGATTGATGATTTGTTTGATCAGCTACAGGAGGAGCAGTTCTTTTCGAATATAGACCTGCGGTCCAGTTATCATCAGGTTCGGGTCTGAGAGGAGGACATCCCGAAGACAGTAATGAGGACGAGCTATGGTCATTTTGAGTTCCAGGTCATGTCCTTCGGACTGACTAATGTGCCCACATTATTCATGCAGTTGATGAACGAGGTCTTCCATCCATATCTTAATCAGTTTGTTGTGGTGTTCATTTACGACATTCTGATATATTCGAGGACCCATGAGGAGCATGAGCAACAACTGGGGATTACCTTACAGACCCTCAGCGCACATCAGCTCTATGCGAAGCTGGAGAAATGCGAGTCCTGGCAGGAGGAGGTGAAGTTCCTCGGTCATGTGGTGATGAGTGAGGGCGTCGTAGTGGACCCCTCGAAGATTAATGTTGTGCATCAGTGGGGCTAGCCCATGAACGAGTCAGAGATTTGCAGTTTCTTTGGTTTGGTGGGCTACTACCGACATTTCATTGAGGGCTTCTCCCGTATTGCAGCCCCATTGACCTGGTTGACTAAGAAGAGCGCTGAGTTTGTTTGGAGCGACACATGTGAGAAGGCATTCGTAGAACTGAAGGACCGTTTGACGTCTGCACATGTCCTCAATCTTTCCTCTGGGAGCGATGGATTCGTGGTTTTTACCGATACCTCGCATATTGGTTTGGGTGTTGTCCTGATGCAGCACAAGAAACCGGTGGCCTTCGCGTCTCGCCAGCTCAAGGTCCATGAGCAGAACTACCCCATGCATGATTTAGAGTTGGCTACAATTGTCTTCGCACTAAAGGTGTGGAGGCACTATCTTTATGGGGTTAGGTTTGAGCTCTTCTCTGACCATAAGAGCTTGAAGTATCTCTTCTCACAGTCGGAGTTGAATATGAGGTAGAGACACTAGATGGTGCTCCCGAAGGACTATGATTTTTCAGTACCACCCTAGAAAGGCGAACGTGGTGGCGGATGCCCTTAGCAGTCAACCACGGGGCCTGGTAGCGCATATGATGGTCCAAGAGTGAGGATGCTCGAGGATATAGGAGAGTATGACTTCAAGTTTGGTCTGTATTCAACTATCGTACAGTTATTGAGCTTGTTGATTCAACCCTCTCTTGTCATAAGGGTAATCGAGGCTCAGCAGACAAACGAGTCGTTACGGGGTTACTAAGCAGAGGCCGCATCCGAGGAGCAGTTGGATTGGCAGATTGGTGGACTTCATTTTAGAGCCTGATTGTGTGTCCTGGACGTTCCAGAGTTGTGCAGAGATCTGATGACCGAGGCACACTGATCGAGATTTACTATCCACCTGAGCTCCAAGAAGATGTACCACGAGATGAGGAGGCAGTATTTTTGGGAGGGGATGAAGTGCCAGCTTGCCAGTTTTGTGGCCGAGTGTGACACGTGTCAATGTGTCAAGGCCAATCATCAGAGACCCCCAGGTCCATTGTAGTCGTTGAGTGTCCCGTTATGGAAGTGGGAGCACATATCCAGAGATTTTATCATGGGTTTTTCGAGTACTCAGTGTGGTCACGACACCATCTGGGTTGTCGTCGATCATCTGATAAAGTCGGCACATTTTCTCACAATTCGTACGACTTGGCCTTTGGACCGGCTTGCTAGGATATTCATTAAGGAGATTGTGGACTGCACGGTGTTCTAGTTACGATCATTTCTGACCGAGACATGAGGTTCACCTCTCAATTTTGGAGGAGCTTTCAGAAGATGATAGGGTCTGTTTTGCAGCACAACACCTCGTACCATTCGCAGACCGATGGGCAAACTGAGAGGGTTAACAAGATCCTTGAGGATATGCTTCAGGCCTGCGTGATTAACTTGTCGGGTAGTTAGGATGAGCACTTATGATTAGTTGAGTTGGCATATAATAACGTCTATCAAGCGACCATAGGCATGGCTCCTTTCGAGGCATTATATGGCAAACCGTGCAGATCTCCGAGTTGTTGGACCGAGGTTGAAGAGCAGTGTCTCCTAGGTCCCGAGCTTGTGCAACAGACATCAGAGGTCATCGATATCATCAGGCAGAAGATACGCACAGCTCAGAACTGATAGAAGAATTTTGCTAATCGTCGGCATCGTCCCTTGGAGATTTTCATTGGGGACCATTTGTATCTCAAGGTCTCACCCATGAAGGGTGTGGTTCGTTTTGGAGCGAAGGGCAAGCTTACTCCGAGATTCATTAGACCTTTCGAGATCACTGGACGCGTTGGCGTCGTGGCCTATCGGCTTGCCTTGCCACCTTAGCTGTCTGGCGTCCACAACGTTTTCCATGTATCTATGTTGCAGAAGTGTGGGTCAGATATTTTTCCTATTATTGATTGACAACCGTTGGAGGTTCGTAAGGATGCTTCTTACATTAAGCAGCTAGTTCGTATCCTTGATTGGAAGGAGTAGGTCTTCCAGACTAAGGTCATTCCCTTGGTGAAGGTTCAGCGGTGCCATCATAGCGTAGATGAGGCATCTTGGGAGCGCGAGGCTGAGATTCGAGAGCGCTATCCCCATCTCTTTGATGACTGATTGGATTTTATATGTTGTCTCTGATTATATATGATGTTATGTTTTCTCTTCCCTTATGAGTTATATCTAGTTGCGTGATAGTGTAAATTTCAAGGATGAAATTTTTATTAGGAGAAGAGAGCTGTAAGGCCCGTATCCTAGTCCGTACTGTTCCTTAAACTCCCGCGATCCTCCCCATCGAATTTCGGCAACCCGCAACCTGTAGGCAGCATTTGTGCACGACCCTAAGTTGCATCCCGAAGATCTGAGTCAACTTAACCCGAGACTTATACCCTAGCGACCGTGCCGTGGCCGCAGTTCTAATGCCATGACTTATGCACCGATGTGATACCCAGGACAGGAGTTGTGGGCCCACGTATATCTCAAGGAAACGTCGTGCTTTACGAATTCTGAGAGATTCCAAAGAATCTCTACCCATCCTTTCACATCATTAGTCAAGTACACATCCCATCACTAGTTATGCTTTCTTTCTCCCCAAGACAAGCAACCTACCCCCCAAAGTCAACTCTCATGTCACTAACACCCATCACTCCACCCATCACTGCATCACATCTCCCTCACAACCATCCTCTCTCTTTTCTCTACCCATTCCCCAAGCAAACCAAGGAGAGAGACTGTCCCAGCATTCCAAGGAGAGAAAATACCCTAAGTGTGTGGCCCACTTCCTACCCCAAATCTCTCATCCCAACCCTTCGATCTTCATCATCCTCCATCAAAGAAGAAGCCAATGAGCTTAGCATTCCGAGGAACTAAGAAGGAGCGAAATCGGTGAGTAATCTTAGGACTTTTGTTCATGGGACAAGTGAGTCCTACTAGTTGATGGCGGGGACCCCATTTTGGGCCTTATGTGTGGCCAATGGCCCACCAAGATGCATATGATCATTTCATGATGTGGCCATTCTCCATGGACCCCATCATGATGTTTATTTTGTTTTCATTGTAAGAAGGTCATCTAGACCATGTATTGTTGGTGGGAAAGGGATTTCCACCATTGATCTTGTGATTTAAGGGCCCACATGTGGTGGGACCCATTTGATGTATACATTATATGATAGAAAGGAGCTCATAGTGGCGGAGCTCCTCTGCACTGCACGTCTCTCTCTCTCTCTCTCTCTCTCTCTCTCTCTCTCTCTCTCTCTCTCTCTCTCTCTCTCTCTCTCTCTCTCTATCTCTATCTCTCTTTTTCCTAGTTTGTTGGACCACCCATTAGACATGTAGGGATGATCCAGACTGTCCGACAAGTTTAACGGCCTTGCTGTCCACCCTGCTGAATTGTCGGTCCAGTTGGGTTGTTTGGATGATGGGAAAACACCAATATCAGCTTAATCTTTAGCCGTGTGGACCCCGCATGGACCCCACTGTGATGTATGGGTTTTATCCTCACCCTTCATCCCCTGTTTACCCAGGAAATAGGGCAGGCGAGCCATCTTCTGCTAGACAATCTGCTATCCAGCAGCAGGCCCTGATGCATAAGGCAAAAAAAAAAATATCAGCTTTGCCTCAAGACGGGTGGGCCACACTGACATGGACCCCACTTGTTGCACGTGTGCAGTACCCACACCATCCAGTTTTCCAGATCATTGAAGGGCATGACCAGATGGGCCAGGACTTGCTAGACGTCTGCTGCCCACACGTTTAGCAGGCCTGGACGCTAGAAATAACAAATATCAGTTTAATCCAAACTGGGTGGGCCACACTGACATGGACCCCACCCTGATGTATGTGATCTATATCCACATCACCCATCCTCTGCTCATCCCAGAATGTGAGCCAAATGGGCCAATCGGGCAGCCTGCTGTCCAGTAGCAGGACCGTTAGATAGAGGCGTTGCAACCTCAGCTTGCATTTTTTAAGGATGGCCCACTCACGTGGTCCCCACCATCGTGTGCAATACATCCACCATCCATCTAGAGATATCACTTTGGGACTGGGCCCAAGGTCTAGACAGACCTAGTAACAGGGATCTGTCCAGCTGCAGCAGGCCCAACTGCAATGTATTTGTTTTAACCACCCAGGCCCACTGGTTTGGGTGGGTTTATAGGGTCAGCCCACCTGCTGGGTGGCCCACATTCAGTGGGACCCACCATGTATATTTTCACCCAAGTCGTCCAAGTGCTAGACGTCTAGCCATAGGGCCCACCATGATATATGTGTTGTATGCACACTGTCCATACATTTCGAAAGTGTGTGGGCTATCCTATAGGGCCCACCATGATGCATGAGTTGTATACATGTTGTCCATCCACCTCTTCTGGGCCATGGGCTACCCCATGAGGCCCACTTTAATGTATGTATTACACACTATCCACCCATTCTTCCTAGGCTATGGGCTGCCTTGTGAGGCCCACCATGATGTGTGTGTTGTACACGCATTATCCATCCATCCTCTAGATAGTATATGGGCCATGGGCCCCATTGTTAGTCAAACCCAAGTCCCAAATGGGCCGCACCTTAGGAGAAATAGTGGTTAAAGGCCCACCATTGCAAATCACCCTAGGGACCATTGTAAGCCCACTCCCTAGGTCAATTGCTTGGACTATTGAAACTTTTAGATCAGAACGGATAGGAGAGGATCGAATAGATTGTTGGTAAATACTGTCGTTTGAGAAAAAAAAAAGAAAAATACTTTCTATAATAAGCGAGAAGCAAGAAAGAGAGAAGATTCATATCATTATAAAGATTGAGTAAATGATAAGTGAACCCGATCAAACGACTATTATAAAGAGTATGATTTTGAAAAAGAAGATGTCTTACCAATAATGGAACAACTATTGGCCACTCGAACTATTCAGTTACCTCAGCCCAGGCGCCCAGAGGAAGTTGAAATGACTAAAGACGAGATATTGTCGTTATCATCATTATGTTGGACATCCGACAGAAAATTGTTTTACGTTAAAAGATATGTTGCAAAGAATGATAAAGCAAGGTGAAGTATTAATGAAAGAAGATGAGAAACGAGATAAGAAAGTGGCTGTGAATGCCACATTTGCAGGAGATCGACGGAAGATTGGAAAAGACAAAGGGAAGGCTGTTGCGACAAGAGAATGGCCGGCAGCGATGGATTCACTCAGAAATTCTTGTTGTGATTCACAATTTGTTGAATCATCCTCTAAAGAAGTTAGTCATGGTTTAGTCTATTCGCCAGAGAGAGGATGAGCCGGTTGGAGAATTCATTAATCGATGGAGAATCCTGAGGGCATCACGTTTGCGATTGGTGAAAGAAGAAAAAGAACAAGTTAAGTTATGCTTGGGATGCATAAGGCCAAGTATTGCGTTAAGTCTCGTGGATTCGAATATACAGACATTTCAAGATCTGATTAAAGAGGTTTGCATCTTAGAAAGGATTATTACAAAAGTGTCTGACTTTTATATAAGCCAATTGGTTTCGAACCTTAGGAGAAATTCAACTGATATGACTGAGGAAGAAAGAGAAACAAAGAATCGACAGAATGAGCAAGGAGGTTCAAATATAAGAAACATGAATGAACATACAACCAAGAAAATGAAGAAAGGATTTGCACAGCCCAAGGATGGTATGAAGTATTCATTCGAGGAAGATGATATACTTCCTATGCTGAACAAATTGCTAGCAACCAGAAAGATTAAATTGCCATGGCCAAAACGTTCAAAGGAAATGAAGAAAATAAGTGAAGGTGATTATTATTATTACCATCATTTCCTCAGACATCGAACGGAAAATTGTTTCAGCTTGAAGAATAAATTACAAAAGATGATTGATAAAGGTGAAATTGTTATAAGTGTATGAAATAAAAGAAGAAATAAGAGTATACAGGCCAAATTAGTGCAAGAATGGGGGCAATGCTAATCTCAGATGATCAATACGAAATGATGTAGCGTCAATATATTTGTCAAAGGTCGCGACATCGAGATTTTGATTACCAAGATTATCAAAATAATGCTTCCTAATCAAAAGGGGGCATGACAAGTAGAGGGACGAAAGGAATGCAAAAGACAAAGTCATGTACTCTCCTTCATGATAATGAATAAAAGGCACGAATTTTCAAGCAAAGGTGCAAATTTTCAAACAAAGCTTCTCAAAGCATATCAGGCATATCAAGATTGAGCACGTTAATAATTGTTGTCAAGCATTGATGGTTGTTGTCAAGCATTAATGATTGCTGTCAAGTGTTTGTCGTCGTTAAATTCGTTAAACATTGATGAATTTCGTCAAGTATCGCCACACGCTGATGATTTTTGTCAAATTTGTCAAGTGTCGATGATTATCGCTACATGTCGATGATTTTCGTCAAATTTGCCAGGTGTCAATGATTATCGCCACATGCCGATGATTATCACCAAAATTATCAACTATGGCTGTCATCATCAATCGTTCATACAAACTCATTTTATCGAAATTGCTATCATCACTAAGCTGATACACTATTTTAAACATAATATGAATGTTCTTAGAACATTATCAGCAGTGGCGAAATATCAATTATTGATTCACCATTTTTTACAGCGGAATAAACTATATAGTCAACTACATATAAAGTTGATGATAGCGATGGTTGCTTATCATTTAAGGCAGCCTAGCCAAGCCCTCAACGGCCAACTACGCATAAGACCTATCATCATCGGCGCTATATATATGTTATTCGGGTAACAATGTGGAGCCAGTGGCCCTAAAAAGCCTGTATAAGCCACATCACATGCATACCCATGCGGGCAGCGGACGAAAACAATAACTAAAAGTCCCCAATGGCCAGTCACGCGTGAGACCAATGCCGCCTGTAGAGCTTTCGACAGCGTCATGGGGAAAGATGAAAATACCCTCCCATGAATGGGTCTGACCTTGCTGGCGAAGAAAAGGTGAGCCGCAGTGTATGCTCTAGGCCAACCATGTGTAAGACCCCCCAGATTCCTGGTTTGATTCCAGTAGTAACTCATGAGGAAGGAATTTTAGTCTACTCATTCATGGACTGGCTACCTTGGATTTGGTACCTAAAGGTAGCACTTGTGCCCCCCGTGAACTCTAGAGAGTTATGAGGCCAGCCCTATGTGTAAATCTCACTGAGTTCACGGCCCCGATAGCTTCATTGGCCCCCTCTGATGGATCACGGTTTGTGAACTCCCCAGCCGCAATAAGTTCTGTGAACTCTAGAGAGTTACAACAACCATTCATATAAGACCCGACTCCCACATGAGTCTAAGAAACTGTGTTGCTCCACTACTCAAGAGCTAAAACTATGTGTGATTATCTGATTATATTGAAATATAGTGCCACCTACTAAAACAAAAATCATATAGGAAATCTCATACTAACAATCATAATATATTGATATTTTTATCTCAGCCCTTATTAAATATCATGTTAGACGATTGCATAAATAAATATGCTTAAAATGAATCATGATTTGGAAATTTATGAAAAGGCAAATTATCTCAAAATATCATTATGTCTTCACTCATATATGCATACTGAAAATCAAAACAAGATGCATGTTCTGAAAAACTAAACAAATAAATAAATAAAAACACAAAATAAAACAAATTCTTTACAGCTCATCCGTGACTCCTAATATTCCCGGATATTTCTGCAACTCTTCCTTCAACTGAATTTGAGCTGCAATGTGTCTTGACTTTTCTTCAAGAATAATTTTGTTTAATCTAGAATTCCAGCTAACTTGCTTTCCAAAGATGCGATTATCTCTTCATTTTTTATTAATTCAAATTTCTCAGCATTGGCAGATTGAATACTGATTTGCATCTTCTCTTCGATCTCCTTCATAGTGGATTCTTCTGTATGGTCTTTCAACTCCAGTTGCGAGATTTCTTCCTTTAGGAGAGTTATGCAATTCTGAATGGTCGTTCTGCTGTCAACACAAGCCTTCAACTGTCCCTGAAAAAGCGACTGTTCTTAGTTGAATTTAGAAATAGTAGAAGTGATGAGGGAACCCTTCTCTTTGGAAAGAGAAGTTGTTTTCCATATTCTAATATCTTAGGAGCGATAGTGATATTTTCTACTGATGCCAAAGAAATTATTGAATCACGAAATTTGAGAAGAGAATCGCGTAGGACAAAAATATTAATCTTCGCCATCCTTGCAGTGCTTTCCAGGATTTTAATAGCAATATCTAGACCTACCACTGCTCGGGATCTTTAAAAATGTGAACTATCGCTGATATAGAATTCCTCATCAAAAGTCGTTTATGTGTAGGAACCTTCTCAAAATATAATAGATCTGACACAGTAACTACAGAGTCATAGAGCTTGCAGCACCGCTGCGAGGAGGAGTTCCTGTAATATGAAGAGGAAAAGAAATTAGAATACTGATAACAAGGCTAGGGGATGTGGAAATTCTGATAAAGCAAATGATATACATACCTACTGCAGAAGTATGGGTAACAGGAGGTTGAATTTCCTGAAAGAAGAAGGGCCAACTCCTAACATATCAGCAAAGGAAGGCGCTCTGACCTCCGTGCTCGAATCCCTAGTAGTCGAAGTTGGAAGATCAGTGGTCTCTACTGGTCACGAGCTACCGCCTTTGGTGCTACCAAAGTAGTTAAAGAGACCCTTGATGAAACCACTGGTGCAGCGAGAGGAAGATACATAGGGGGAGTATCACCCGTCTTAGTATTGACAATATGAGCACCTGAAATAAAAATATAACTATAATAATGAAATAACTATTGCAATATATATATATATATATATATAAGATTGTAAAAAAAATTGGGGAAGAAAATTCCTTACTTGGCAAATATCAATATTCCCCATAATCTAGAGGTTCATCTTCTTCCTCCTCTATCACTGTAGGGGTCTTCACAGGCATATTGTTATCGGGAAGAGCTTCAGAAGCTGACGGAAGATGTTCTTTGTCAATAAGAGTACCTTCCGCAACAACATCTTCTTCGCCATCAATGTCAACCTCTCCCTCCTCGAAGCCATCATTTTCATCGTCTTCATACTTAGTAGAATTGGTGCCTTCAGATGAAGAAGCTGAACTTTCATCCTCTAAATCTTCTTCATCTACTTCTTCGATCATAACTCGCTTCCCTTTGGAGGGAGAATCCTGGCTACTTCTTGGCTGAAAATCTTTATTAACTGGGACCGAAAAAGCTGGAGAAGCTCAACTACCCCCTTCCTGAGGAGAAGAGGGAGAAGCTTGAGAGCGTGTTCGAGACCGTGTCATCGGAGAAGATGGACTAGGGTGAGCAGTTCGAGGAGTAAGAGAAGGGGCTGATTGATCTTGAGGTTCAGTAACATTTTCTTGAGCGGGAGAAGAAGCTTCTGTCACCTCTTCAGTCACTCTCCCATAATGATCCCGTGGGACCTTCTCAAAGTCCCTAATAACCCCATAAGCTATCCACCCTTCTAAAGTGTTAGAGGGTTTTCGTTCATGAATGGGATCATCCACTGATATCTTAACACAGAGCTGACCGGGAAGGGGGGCATGACTTGTTTCTAGCACGAATCCTATCCCTTCTTCGAACTTACGGCCTCTGAGCCTTGGCGGTGAAACCCAAATAGGTTCAGTCACAGGTAGGCATTTATTCACCAAATATGACTAATGAACCCACCATCTCATATGACTGTATGAGGCACGAGGGATGCGATCGCAGCTCGGGATAATGAAAGAAGTTTCGACTCGGCTGCCTAAAAGTTGTTTTCATATCATAGCCCAATTATAAGGGCCTGTCCCGTAACTCCACATTCGCCTGGTCACCAACCCACAATCCTTTAGGATGGTTTGGTCGAAACCAAATTGATGATCAAAGCGGCTCGAGTAGTATGGCTCCCTCCAAAACTCTACTCCCTCTCTCAATGGGAGATTGAAATGTTGTTGAAGCATCTCGTAAAAATGAGTCGGGAATAGATTGTGCGGATTATGAGAAGGGGTGAGGAAGATTATCTGATGAACATCGTCAATCTGTTACCTTGGCTTCTTTGGCAGCAAGATACCTTCCAAAATTCTGGGTTCCCTCGATGACCAGGATTTTGTGAAGGCCAGTTTCTCTCCGTCCATTTGATCTGACGGTTCACAGTTAAGGATAGACTGATGGTGGTGAAGGCTCAATGGGATCACTATCATGCCTGTTTATAAGGGTTATTAAATTTCATAATACCCTCGATCACCCAAATTGACTCCCAAGAGTTCTGGAGTTTCTTTTTATTGTGTTCTCTGATTTTCTCATACACTCTTCAGCTTTGTTGCGACGGGTTTTCTTTGACCTAAATGGTGGGGGAGTGTCATCTCTCATCGGTGGCTTCTGGCTCATCATCAGAAAATGAGTTGTTGTCTTTAGCCACTCATCCCAGTCAAAATCATGACCATGTCTCAGTGGTCATTCAATCTCACCCATAGTGATTGCCCTGTGAATAGGAGAAGGCAGTGTAGCAATCCAATCGATGAAATCGAAGGTAGGAAGAACAGGTTCCTTTATATAGGCAGGACGTTTACTGGTGGTTTTGAAACGTTTGCATGATGGTTGGGCTGGAGACGGTGATGGTTTGTAGCTTGGGAAGATGAGGGATTTTACAATTCTTGGTGAGAAGGTTGTGCAATAGAAGGTTTAATAAGATGGTAAGTCCTCTTGGTGTGGGCCATGGTAAAAGTTCAAGTCCTAGGAAAAGTCTAAAAAAAAGCTAAGTTTGGAAATTCTGCAAGAAAGGGGTTTACGCGGGCCGCGCAAACGAAATGGGTTGCGCGAAGTAGCGCAACTTTTGAAGAGCTTAAGTGAACAAGAATCCTGTTGCGTGGGTGGCGCAAACAATATGATTGCACAGGGAGATAGCAAAGAGGCAGAGCTTCGCTAAGAGAAATGCGGAAAATAAGAAATAAGTAAAAGCGACTAGTATTTATAGGGGTTGGGGCCCGAGTACGGTACTCGAGCACCCATTGCGCGAACTGCACAAACGATTGCAAGAAATAAAATTAGGGTAATTAATCCTGATTCTTTGATTCCGAAGAACAAAAAAAGGATCAAGGGGGCATCTGTTGAGGCATAAAAAGAAGAAGGTCAAAGATAGAAAGGATCAAGAAAGTAGAGGATAGAAGAAAAATGAGAAAGAATATCATTTTATGAGATTGCGCGAGCCGCGCAAAAGACATATTAGTTGCTCGAGCAGCAAAAGGATTTTTTGATTGCATGATCCGCGCAAAGGGATGAAGATGTTATTTTATATGGACAGGTAGATTTGATGAAAGGTGGGCCCCATGGCCCAAAGATTAAGGGTTCACACGTGTGAAGGCCTATAAATACCCCACTCCCCCTCGCATTTGGGGATTAGAAGATTTTGGAAGGAGATCAGAACTCTAGAAGAGATTGAAGGTAGGAGAAGAAAGGGTTGCAAGGGTTTGCATGGGTCCGTGCAAACCATATCAGTTGTGCGGCCCGCGCAACAAGGCTGTTGTACAGCTAGTAAAGGTTGGGGCTGAAATGCTGCCGAAATTGTTGATCTTAGTCTTCACTATCTTCAATTCTCCTTTTGCATAAGGATATAAGCTCAAGAGAGGGAGATCAGATGATCAAACCTACACAATATTCCTCTTAAGGAGATGAACAAACTATGAGTCGAAATGCTGCCGGATTTAATATTCAGAATCAACATTCGAACTCTGTCGATTTCTGTATTTTAAATAAGCTATCCCAAAATCAAGGGATATTCGAGGATGTAAATGAACTCAATATTAATAATATGATGAATGTTCTTCATACATTCTCTCTGTTATATTTGAATAAGATAATCTCCCAAATAGAATACATTTTGTTTCTTGCTCGAAACAGGCCTATACGGGCTTTTTAGGGCCGCTGGCTCCACACTGCTGTCCCGAATAATATATAGGTCTTATGTGTAGCTGGTCGTATAAGGCTTAGCTAGGCGGCCTTAAATGATGAGCTGCTATAAAGATCTGCATGAGCTTGGCCGCATAGACTATCCCACTGCCATGAATGGTAATCAAGTCCACTGCCATGAATGGTGAATCAATAATTGATAAATCGTCGTTGCTTGCTAGTGTTGATAATATTCTGATGATATCTATCTCTATTATCAAATTAGCTTGGCGATAATAACAATTTTGATAGGCGACCAGTAATGACAGTGATGGTTGCGATTTCAGCGATAGTCATTGATGGTTAGTCTTAATATGCTTGAGAATTTGCCTTTTATTCATCGTATATGAGAGGAAGAATACAAGGCTCCGCCTTTTAAGGTTATTTCATCATTTCATCTGTAGATACTTCCTTTTGTTGTAGAAGTATTATTCTGATAATCTTTTAGATCAAAATCTTTTTTGTTGTTAGGGACGATATTTTTTAATGAAGCGAGCGTTGACCGGAATATTGATGCCTCGTCCATCCTGATCCATTACTCTGTATGCCCCATTAGAATATACTTCCGTTATAATGTACGGTCCATCCCATTTAGGGTCGAACTTGCCCCCCGTTCTGCGGGTGACCACTATCGGTCTTTTTAACATCAAAACCATGTCACCTTTCTTGAAAGATAGATGCTTAACTTTCCTGTCAAAAGCAGTGGAAATCCTGGCCTGATATAATTGCAATCACTACTGAGCCGCTAGTCATTTTCATCAAGCATGTCCAATTCTGTCAGTCTTATTCGTGCATTCTCATCATCTGTAATTGCCTGGTGGACTGCTAATCTGAGTGGGGCGACTTGTGTTTCAATTGGTATAACTGCTTCTACGCGGTAAACTAGCGAATATGGGGTAGCTTGCGTTGCCGTCCGATGAGTGGTCCTGTAGGCCTATAAAGCTTCTTGCAACTTTCATCCAAATCATGTTTATTCCTGGTCACTGTCTTCTTCAGTATTTTCACAATCGTCTTGTTGAATGCCTCTGCTAATCCATTGGTCGGTAAATAGTAGGGTGTCGAGAACGAATGATGTATATTGAATTTGAGACATAGCTTCTACATGCCCCTATTCTTGAAAGGAGTGTCATTGTCAGTGATGATTTTCTTCAGGATGCCATGACGATAAATTATTGCATGTCGGATGAAATTAATGACGTCCTTCTCTTTAATACTTCGCAACGCAATTGCTTTGGTCCACTTAGAGAAATAGTCCATTGCTGTCAATATGTATTATTTTCCTTTGGACGACAGTGGATTTATGGGGCCAATAAAATTGAGTCCCCATGAGGAAAAAGGCCAGAAAGTAACTGTCTAATGAAGATCTTCAGGGGGTATGTGTATAATATCCCCATGAATCTGACATTCGTGGCATTGCTTCGCATAATCTATAGCGTCTTTAAACATAATGGGCCAATAATATCTCATTCGATGCACTTGATGGAATAAATTTTGCCCAGCCTGATGCGCCCAACATTCCCCGGAATGTGCCTCTCGCAATACTTGACCCGCTTCCTCCTCGTCTAGACATCGCAGCAATATTTCATTGTAAGATCTTCTGTATAACGTCTCATTACACATAATAAATCTTTTTTATCTCTGTTTAATTTGCAATTTCAACATGTGATCTTCTGGTAGGAAATCATACTTGAGATAATCAATAAAAGGCTGACGTCAATCATCTATTGTCACCTCTAGACACGATATGGGGAGCACTTCAATGGCTTCACTGATGGATTCTGCTGAGGGCAAAAATCTTCTTTCTTCAATTGTCACCTGCAGGGGACTTCGATCTGGGTAAGATAGCGCCACTGCTAAACTAGCTAAAGCATCTGCCTTTGCATTCTCGCACCGTGGTACGTGTTTGATTTCGATGTGCAGAAATTATTTTAACAAATGTTGCGCTTTTCGACAGTATGGCAGAAGCTCTTATTTTTTGTTTCAAACTCAATCGTCAGCTGATTTATAACCAACTAGGAATCCCCATAAATCCGCGGTGTCTTTATCTTCAATTCACTGGCTATCTCCATTCCAATGATGAAGGCATTATACTCAGCTTCATTATTCGTGCATGTAGTACGCAACATGAAAGAATAAGGCAATAAATCTCTTTGGGGGGTGATAAACATCACTCTGGCACCTGCTCATGTTGCTCGTGACGCACCATCAAAAAACATTTTCCATGAATTTGGCGATTCGATCATCACGACTTACTCGTCGAGAAATTCATCAAGAATAACTTCGTTATCTGTTACTGGGTGAGCTGTTAAAAAGTCTGTCACTGCCTGCCCCTTTATCGCTTTTATTGACTCATACGTAATCGTGTATTCTGATGGCAATAACATCCACTTTGTCAATCTTCCTGATAACATCGGTCTTGTCATTAAAAACTTGATGGGGTCTGCTCGAGATATCAAGATTATGTCATGAGACAGACAATAATGTCTTAGCTTCGGGACCGCGAATATCAATGTCAAACATACTTTTTCAATTGGCGTATAGTTGCATTCTGCGCCTATTAAAGTTTGACTCAGATAATAAAGTGCTGCTTCCTTCCCATTTTTATTCATTTGTGCCAACAAGGCTCCTAATGAATTCTCGGTCGCTGATATGTACAGGATAAGAGGTCTACCCTTCATCGGAGCTATTAGCACTAGAGGCTGTTTTAACAATTCTTTTATCAAGTCGAAGGCATGCTGACAAGACTTGTCCCATATAAATTCTGTTCCCACTTCATTAAGTGAGAAAATGGCTGGCATCTTCCCGCCAGATTTGACATTAAGCAGCGAATATATGTTAATTTCCCTTGCAAGCTTTTCAATTCCTTTAACGTTTTCGGGGGCGGCATATCTTGAATAGCTTTAACTTTCCCTAAGGCGATCTCGATTCCCCTGTGCTTTACAACGAAACCGAGAAATTTCCCTGACGATACCCCGAATGCACATTTGGATGGATTCATCTTTAACTACTTCTTTCAGAGTCTGCAGAATACCGAAGTCAGATGCTCGTGGTGTTCCTCGTGATGGTTAGATCTGACCACCAGATCTTCCACATAGCACTCAACATGTTTATGCATCATATCTTGAAATATGTTCTGCATTGCCCTCTGATATGTTGTGTCCACATTCTTAAGACTGAACGGGATGATTTTGTAACAATAAATTCTCAAGTTCTGAATGATGTTGCTTCTTCATCTTCGGGGGCCATTCTTATTTGATTATAACAGGCATAGCCATCCATGAAGGACATGACTACATACTGCATCGTACTGTCAATTAACAGCTCAGTAATCGGCAATGGAAAATCATCTTTCGGGCAAGCTTCATTTAGATTTCTGAAGTCGAAACAAACCCTGATCTGTCCGCTTTTCTTCTTTACTGGGATGACATTCGATATCCATTTAGAATATTTGACTTCACTGATGAACTCGACTTTTATTAGCTTACTTATTTCTTCTTCTATCCGAGGGACCAGGTCCAGATGAAATCAGCTTTGTGCTTGTTTGATCGGCCTCTTATCTTTGGAGATATTCAATCGATGCATTGCCACTGACAGTTCTAAGCCTGACATTTCTAAGTATGTCCAAGCGAAGATATCTTCGTTCTCTTTCAGAAGCTTGACATATCGATCAATTTCTTCTTCCATTCCTAAATTTATTTCTCGCAAACTATCAATTGTCGGTTGCCCCCCGTCTTCCATCTGCTCCAGCATTGTTTCAGGATTTTCGACCATTTCAAGTCTGTTTCTTCAGCCTTGTTGACTGTAACCATGTTTACTGAAGCTTCTGCCCCCAGTCCTCGAAACTTTTCTCGCCTTTTCTGATTAACTTCGATCAAAATCTGAATTCCCTTTCCGTAGTTTAAGCGAACTGGTTCTTCGTAATCAAAGCCCATATTCTTCATGATTTTCCTACTTGCCGGACTATATCTCTCAAGATCTTCGGATGTTAATTTTCCATGCCTCGCATCACTGTCGATTGTTTCTTCTGTCTTTACTTCTGAGGGGGTGTAGAACTCAATTGGCTCTGGGTATTCTGCGTTGGGCTTGACGTGAAATCTTTTCGGAATGGTTTACTCCTTTCAGCATACGGGAGCAGCACTGTGTAATTAGACTACAGAATTTCCAACTGTTCCGGTGACAATAATGTTAACGGTGGTTGTCCCGGCTGTCGCAGATGCTTTGGTACAAAATAGAACTTTTTTCTCATCTTTTCTGTTCCAGATGATTCTGTCTCTTTTTCCTTCACTATTTCCATACAAACATTTTCTGGGGCCTTATTCTCACCGTTTCTCTTTTCTTCTCTATTGGCAAATTCATCGTAATAACTGGCATCTGTGAAGAAGGCTTCAGCTTCTGTATACGGCCTCACATCAGCTAGCACTTTTTGTTGCACCCCGTCTTTGCAGTATTTGAAACACTAGTGTAAGGTGGAAGGTATGATGTCATACTGATGTATCCATGGTCTTCCCAAAAGGAGATTATATGTCGTCACTATATTTATAACGTGGCAGACAACATTTGTAGTTAACTCTCCTATTTCCAGTGTTATTGTGATCATACCAAGTGCACATTGTCCGTCTTGATTAAAGCCCTATATCATCACTTCCACTAGGGCGTAGGTTCGAACGACGATAACCCAATTCATTCAACATTGTTAGTGGTAATAGGTTTACCGCAGACCTATTATCAAGCATTATTCGCTTGACCTGTTTACCGCGGATATGACCCACGATCATCAATGGCCTATTATGTTCACAAATTAGGTCATTGTCGGAAAAGGAGATAATTGGCATACAATCTCCCTGTTCCTCATTTTCCATCTTGGTCAGCAATACTTCCCTAATATCATCGTCAGATAAGGCTCTAATCATGCTTTGTCGGGAGTTTTTTGACAATCTTAGTGCATCATAGACACGCTACCGAGCTGGTATGCCTTTCAGATGGCTTATGATATTGTAAGTCACCTTCCCTGTCTCCTTCTCTTTTTCTTCATTGCCATTGTTGTTACTGGAATGGCTCTTGATTGCTTCTACTCTTAGTTTTTCACCTTTTGGATTTGGCAGACTGACTATTTTCTTCCCTGATCGCAAGGTAGTCACTGCAACCTTCCCCATTATTTTCTGATTATCCGCCTTCGTTCTTCCCTGAGAGTCTTCCCGCATAGTAAGCACGTTTGTTGTCACTCTTCTATCCCTTTCTTTCTGTTTTCCAACTATTATCTCGCCCCTATTTATAATCCTCTGTATAATACATTTCAGTGTGTAACAATTTTCTATCGGATGTCTTACTAGACAGTGATAATGACAGAAATCTCTTTCTTTTGTTTTCGACGATTCTTCGGGGCGCTTCGACAGAGGTAGCTCGATTGTTCCAGCTTTCAGCAGCTGGTTCATCATGGGGAGTACGTCCTCTTTCTCAAATGCAAAACCCTCGTGAGAATTCAACGATCGGAGCTTTTTGTCATAGAACTTTTCTCTGGGACGATTCGACTCTTCTTTTCTTTGTCTTTTTGCCCCTTATTTCTCTCACATCTTGGCTTCTTTTCTCGTGATCGACAACATTTGTAATCAATTTCTGAGGTCCTCTTCTAGCTATTTCATAGTTGATTGTCGGCATTTTTCTGGTCATCAGCTCCAAAGTGTGTGCTTTTGTGGCCAAGTCACGAAAAGTTTTGATGTCAGCGCTAGTGAGACCAAATGCTATTCTTATTTTCATAGAATTCAGGCACATCTTCATCTGTTCTTTCTCTTCTCGCAACTGCCTGCAAGAAGCCCCCAAGGTCTTCCATCTGTCTATAAACTTTTCCACTGGCTCTCCATCCCTTCGTCGCACTGAAGCTAGTTTTGTGATACTGACATCACATTCTGATGAAAAGAAGTTTGACATAAACACGTCTTGCATTTGTTCCCACGTCCTCATCGATCCGGGTGTTAAACTGGAGTACCATTTGAATGCCTTGCTCATCAGGGAAGACCCAAATAGTCAAAGGCAATATTGGGGCACCGTAGAGAAATTCCTCATACCGGTGATAAGATGCATTAGATGCTCCTCCGGTGATCCATCCCCGTTGAACTTTTGAAAATCAGGATGCTTGAAATTATTCGGGAATAGAATGTCTTCTACCTCTCTCGGATACGGTGTCTGATATCTAAACCTTCTTGTACCCTCACGTTCCCTTTCTGACTTGACTGCTTCCTCAACGACTTATCGTACTTCTTCCTGATTCATTGCTCTCGTATTAGGGGCATATCCGTTCGATCCTGTTCTTGGTGGCTGTGACCCTTCGGGGTGTTGTTCTCGCTTATTCGCGTTATCGGCCACTAGGGGCATCGCCATTCAGGCTACGTTATGTGCAAGAGTTCCCAAAGCCTCCCGGAGGTTTCTGCACTCTTCCATCAGCGCTCTTTGTGCCTGTGCCATTTCGACTATGCGATCTTCTGTAGTCAGGGAGGGCCCTTAATCTGTCCTGGCCATATAGACAGCAACCTCTCTGTTCCCTGATGAAGCGGTAGTTGAGGCTGAATAAGAATGCATCGACGTTATGGGGGTTGTTGAAAGAGGAGACTCGTCTAATCTCCTTGTATTTCCAGAATAAGCAGTTGATCGGGGCGACATGAAGATTGGCGATGCGGAGATTGGCGAGCCTGTCATTAACGACTTACCTTTCTGTTCTCTTGTCCAACTAGAGTTTCTAGTAGGCAGAGCAGGAAAATCGCATATCACTGAGGGGATGACAGTTCGCTCAAGGTAAATTGTCGGTGGGGCGAGTTCGGGGTGTTTCCTAGCTGTATTTCCCATTATCGGTCCCCTAGCTCTTCTCGGTGGTGAACTTGTCCTGACAGTAGTGACATTCTGGGTTCTTGTCCTCCTACGAGTGACAACAATCCAGTCATTTCTTTCTTCCTATGCTACCGGCGAAGTGGTTATGACTGCAACAGCTGCTTATGGTTCTATGCTCTTGACTAACACTGCTTTTCCTATGCGACACTTGGCCTGTTTATTGGCATATTCGATAACAAACCCTGTCGCAGTGAAGTAGAAGATTGTTTTCTTTTGAATGGTTTCCATTGGTTGATTGTAATATTTTTTTTGAATCTGTTTGATCATGAAAGATAGCATAAGTCAGTGTTTGAATTAAATTACATTCTAGTTTGGAGATGAGGATGTTCCCGCTGAGAGTCGCCATTTTGGCGCCTTAATGGTGCCAAACAGTAGTGACTGTCCTCTGTATAATCCTTAAGTTAGTATTAAGTGAATATGATATCCCCAGTAAAGTCGCCATTTTGTTTCGAACAAGAAACAAAAGCATTTGATTCGGGGGATTTCATTCACTCAATAGTTAACAAAAGAATATAAAGAGGATAATCACAATATTATTCATTTCGAATTCATTTACATCCCCTCTCTCCTTTGATTCCAAAGTAGAATGTTTACAAAATTACAATATGAAAACATAACACAATTGAATTATGATTTCAATATGTCTTGATATGTTGACATCAATGCTCCATCATGACATATGTCTTGATTGGTCCCTCGATCTGACTTGAAGCTTTTCACTATTCTCTGAATGTTGGAGGCGTCATGCGTACATAACTATCAATGGGCACTGGCATACACACTGTGCACTGACACACAATGTGCGTTGATATGCAGTGTACACTCACATGTGTTGTGCGCTGGCATAGTTGTGCGTTGCACAACACTTGTTCCGCAGAATGGGTGCGGATGATACTTGTATCTGCTCGAGATCCTCTTCTCTCCTTTTCCTCTTCTTGGACCTTACACTAATGACTCATATATAGGGGTGATGGGGTATATATAGCCTTTCCACACGTGCGAACGTGCAACACGTCCATTGTGCGTTGAACCCTATTGCACGGTCACTTCTTTGTGTGGACACCTCTATGCGCTATCCCATGTGCGCAACCCTTTATGTGGACCACCCTTATGCTCTGCCCTTTGTGCGGACCATCTTTGTGCGTTGCCCTTTGTGTGGACCACCTTTGTACAGCCCAGCCTGATGTAGCGCACAATGCTCCTGCGCACAACAAGAGTCTCTCTCTTTTTATGCCTCAACAATCTTCGTAATTAAAATCATGATGTTACGATCTTTAACAAATATATTGATGCCGCATTACCTCATATAGATTGTTTGAGATTAGAATTGCCCCCAGTTTCTAAATCAATCAGTCTTGTGTACTCTTATCTCTTCTCTTATATCGTACACTTTCCTTATGACAATTTCGCCTTTATTAATCATTTTCTACAATTTATTCTTCAAGCTGAAGCAATTCTCAGTTCGATGTCCGAGGAAATGATGATAATAACAATAATCACCTTCACTTATTTTTTCATCTCCTTTGGACGTTTTGGCCATGGCAATTTGATCTTTTCTACTGCCAGCAATTTGTTCAGCATAGGAAGTATATCATCTTCTTCGAACGAATACCTTCCATAATCCTCGAACTATCTTAATTCTTTCTTTATTTTCTTAGCCGTAGGCTTGTTCATGTCTCCTCTATCAGATTTTCTTTGCTCATCTTGTCAATTCCTCACTTTCCGTTCTTCTTCGATTGTATTGGCCGAATTTCTCTTAAGTTTTAGGATAGTTAGCTAATATAGAAATCAGACACTCTCACACTGATCCTTTCTAAACTGCAAGCCTTCTCAAACAGATCTTGAAATGTCTGTATATTGGACCGACAAGACTTAATGCAATATTCGGCCTCATGCATTCTATACATAATTTGATTTGTTCCTTTTCTTCTTTTACCAACTATAAACACGATGCCCCCAGTATTCTCCATCGATTAATAAATTTTTTGATTGGTTCATCTTTTCTTTGTCGAATAGAAGTTAAACCATTACTAACTTCTTTAGACGATGATTCAACAAATTGTGAATCACAACGAGAGTTTCTGAGTGAATCCATCGCTGCCAGCCATTCTCTTGTCGAACAACCTTCCCTTTATCTTTTCCCATCTTCAATGGATTTCCTACAAATGTCACGTTCACAGTCACTTTCTTGTCTCGCTTCTCATTCTTTATCATTACTATCTCACCTTTTTTTATTATCCTTTGCAACATATCCTTTAGCGTAAAGCAATTTTCTGTTGGATGTCCCACATAACGATGATAACTGCAATATCTCTTATCCTTAGTCATTTCGATTTCTTCTGGACACCTGGGATGAGGTAATTGAATGATCCTAGCAGCCAATAATTGTTCCATCATTAGTATGACATCTTCTTTTTCAAAATCATATTACTTTATGATAGTCGTACGATCGAGTTCGCTTATCATTTACTCGATCCTTATACCAATCTGAATCCTCTCTCTTCCTTGTTTCTCACCTATTGTAAAAAGTATTCTTTTCTTTTCTTGATTAATAGTATTCACCATTAATCTATTCAATCCTCTTCTTTCTGTCCTGATCTGAAATGCTGGCATTTTCCTGGCCATCAACTCCAATGCATGTGCTTTCGTTGTGAGATCACGAAAAGTCTTTATATTAGCACTTGTGAGCACGAAGGCAATTCCTAGCTCCATAGAATTTAAATACATGTTTACTTGTTCTTTCTCTTCTGGCAACTATCTGCATGAGGCCCCCAAAGTCTTCCACCTATCAATGAATTTCTCCACAGGTTCGTTTTCTCTTTGTTTGAAAGAAGTCAATTCTACAACCTAACATCGCGTTCTGATGAGAAGAAATTGGATATAAATGCGTCTTGCATCTGTTCCCAAGTTCTTATTGATTCCGGTGTCAGATTAGAATATCATCGAAATGCTTTGCCAGTCAAGGAAGCACTGAATAGCCGTAAGCAGTATTGTGAAACAGTAGAGAAGTTCCCCATGGTAATGATGAAGTGTACGAGATGTTCCTCTGAAGACCCTTCTCCATTAAAATTCTGAAAATCTGGTTGTTTGAAGTTTACTAGGAAGGGAACATCTTCTATCTCTCTTGGATACAGTGTTCTATATTGGAATCTCCCAGTATGTTCACACTCTCTGATGACTTCCGCAACCATCTGTTGCATTCCTCTTATGTTATTGCCCTAGCTGTAATGACTCAAAAAATTCCGTACAATGGCCCGAGTACCACCTCAGGCAGAAATCGCTTAGGATTAAATCCTTTAGAAATTTGACAAAGTTAACTAAGTGCTAAACTAGATTAGCCAGGAAATCCGTTTGAATCGCTTTAAATACAATCTACAAGACCCAAAACTTGTAGAATCATTGACGCTAGGTTACCCTAAAATCTAGGATCAAACTCATTACCCGACTGCTCTCGGGAGCACATTGAAACTCTGTATCAGATCTGGACCGCACATCGGGAGTCCAAATAATACGAAGTTAAAGACTTAGGACCGCCTCGCTGGGCTTGACAACCATCTCGGAAATCAAATCCAGACAGTGTCCCACGGCTGTTCGCTTGAGTCCGGAGCGAGGAGTGTGAGAACACTTATTTTTCTTTACAAATAAATATCTCAAATATTAATCTGGCAAGTGTCGCTTGCGGATAATTTGTAAGAAACCAGACCATCAGAATCTGACCCAAATACACCCTCGAATCAGGAAAAATTTCATAAACATATCCATGTATTTGGAATTTCAGATCAGGATCCGCTGACCGTTGATCTGAAACTAGTCCGCCACGCGTGATCTGGGAATCCGACTGAAACGAAAGCTTAACTCCACCTAGATCCAAGGTTGGTGAGCTTAAGTCCGACCTTTAACTCAAGGGGGCCCATCAGAAGTGCTCCGTTGAGCTAGAAAAGGCTCGCTTTGGTTATAACCTAAGTATACCTTGACCTTAAGTCTATTTTAGTGTGTTTTTAGGCTATATAAGGACCTTAGAACCCTCTCTCTTACAGCCATATGAATTTGAAAGAAACCCTAAGAGAGAAGAGAGAAAAGAGAGAAAGTGTGAGAGAAGTGGGAGAAACTCCCTACTACTATCCCCTACAGTTCTACAAGCTTAACCATGCAAGTCTAGTCGCTTTCCCAGCAATTCTGACTTCATTTCTAGGTAAGAAACCCTAACCCTAATCTGTTTTGGGGTTGTGAAGGTTATACGTTATGAAATAACTAACCTATTTCATTCTGTAGGCTACCAAACTGCCGAATACGGAAGCTTAGCAAACCTATCGTATTCGTTACGATTCTACGATTAAAAGGTGAGAACTTTAGGTGTATAGGTTGCGGTTTTCAACGCTTTCAATGTCAGATAATGATAGATTCATGATCTGTATGCAATTACACATGTACGAAGTGCTGTCTGTTTTCCGTTTCGATTAAAGATGAAGAATATGGAATTTTACATACTCTAGGTATTTGTAGAAAGTACCGTATACGTATAAATTTTGGAAATGTGTTTGCCATGATTATTTGTTGTATGAATATATTATATATGGATAAAATACTTATTTGGCGAAAGGACTTGCCCTAATACATGTTTTGCTAATATACACTATGTACGTTGAAATAGTGTATTCTAGAAAGTACCGTATACGTATAAATTTTAGAAATGTGTTTGCCATGATTATTTGTTGTATGAACATATTATATATGCATAAAATACTTGTTTGGCGAAAGGACTCGCCCTAATACATGTTTTGCTAATGTACACTATGTATGTTGAAATAGTGTATTCTAAGTGTTTGTGAAAATGCTTGTGAGAGTAAGTGTTTGGATGATGGTGTCTTAGGTAGGTGTTGAGATGGAATTCTCAACTACCTTAGAGACGTATATGATTTCCTCCATGTTGATTGTTTAATTTAACCGCTTACTTATGAAATATATGTGTTTGTATCTCCTGTTTATATGTTGCTTTATAACATGCTTTATGATATGCTTGTTAACATGCTTGAATTACTTTGTTTAATATACTTTACTCTATATGTTCTAAATAAGGATTGATTGAGTTTGGGACTATATTTATAGTCCAAACAATCGGTACCAGACTTGAGATCGTGGTTGAGATTCATTTCGCCACGTATGATGTGTTTGACGAACCTGAGTCGTACTTCAATTGGCGACAGTGGTTAGGCCACGCGAAGTGCTTATGCACTTCATGTCGTTCGGTTGATTGTGCGCTCGAGCTAGTCAGGCTCGTCAAGTAACCCGATATGTCTAATGTATATTCACCATGTTTAGAAGCTACTGCTTGTACATAGGGTACCAAACTTACCAGTGAAATCCCGTTAACCATGGTACCTCGATCCGCTAAGACTCATAAGCCGGGCATGGTGGTATGGGACACCGTGGTCGAGCTGTCAGCCTACGCTGGGGCCACGTGCCTTCCCGTAGTGACCAGTGAGCAACCAGACTCGTGAACCGATTATGGTGGTATGGGACACTATATTCGAGCTGTCGGCCTACACTGATTGGTGACAAGCCCTTTGTAGTGACCTCGAGCATACTTTGAATTTGTGGTGAGGCGACGAGTTTTGCCGTAGTGTATAGAGTATGAACTAGGCCTGTATCAATTTAGTGATGAACCGTTAAAAAGGTGATGGGGGAGTGGTGTAACGAATGCGTGTAACAGCCCTGGCAGCCTTTGCAGTGACCTAGAAACACACCATCGTATGAGATTAACTAGGACTGACGACCCTAAAATGGATCATGTTTGGGAATGATACAAGGGAGGTACCTTAGTTTCCCAATCCTGCTGTTTGAAATGGACTAATAATAACTCGGTAATCATGCTCATCATCGCATTGCATGTGCCTGGAAGATGTGGAGCACTGAGGAATACAAGCATGCCGCGAACATAAGATGGTGTCGTACGAGGGAGTGTGTGGTGAGGGCATGCATCATGACTGCATTCATACTTGCATTAATAAGAGTAGTTAGGAGTGTTTGATTTTACTGTTTTATCATTACTGCTTGACTGAATTGATAACATGTTAACCTATGCTTTATTGTTCCACTGAGTTAGCTACTCACTCCCACGTTACGGGACGGTGTTGTACACACCAACCAGACTCTGTCTTAGGTACAGATGAGATGACGACTCAGGAGGCTGAGCCGGACTGTGACGAGGATCAGGACGAGTTCTCATTTATGCAGTATTCTGATGGCTTTGACTAGACTGCCTAGATCGACGGGATTTATAAGACTTATTTCCTTAGTTGTACTTTTGACATTTTGTTCATAAAACAGATATATGTATATGGTGACTCAGATGGGTTCATACTCTGGAGATTGAGATGGTTTTGTTTCTTTTACATACATATATATATATATATATATATATATATACAGTTTCAGTCTTCCGCTTGCCTTTATACAATTGATCTGGAGTATGAATTACTGTTTTGGTATAATCTCACTCATGTTTATTGCTCTAACACAGACAACATTTAATCATCATTATCTATGTTGCATAAGTGATGTTTTGGAACTCGAGAGTTGAGTTGCTACTCGACCCTCGAATTTCAGGGCGTTAACTAGCAGCCGGAGCAGATCCGTGCAATCCTACTCTATGTGGCAATGGACCCTCGGGTTATTGCTCTTGTTCATTCATAGCGGCCACTACTGGCTAGTCCGTCGCTTAAGCCACATTATGAGCAAGAGTAGCCAAAGTGTCAGGTTCGTATCCTAGACCGTACCGTTCCTTAGACTCCCGCGGTCCTCCCGGTCAAATTCCGGCGACCCACGATGCGTAGGTAGCATTTGTGCACGACCCTCAGTCGTATCCCATAGATCTGAGTCGGCTCGACCCGAGACTTATTCCCTTGCATCCGCGCCGTCTCCGCGGTTCCAATGCTGCTTCTTGCGCGCCGATGCGATACCTAGGCCAGGAGATGTGGGCCCGCGATTATTTCGAGGAAAACGCCGCACAAGAGAATCTCTACCAAATGTCAAATCAATCAATCAATATACAAGTCAAGTACATATCCCATCACACCCATCCCTCTCTCACCTAAAAGTCAACACAACCATACCTTTCAAGTACACCCATCACCCATCACTCCATCATCACCCATCCCTCTCCTTACACCACTCCTCTCTCTCTCTCTCTCTCTCTCTCTCATTTCTCACTCCATTCCAAGCTACCCAAGGAGAGGAAACGTCCAAGCTCTTCATGAGAAGAGCCATGTGTGGCCCACTCCCTACCACCCTATCTCTCATCTCCACCCTTCAATCTTCATCTTCCGCCATCAAAGGGAAAGCCTAGGAGCTAAGGAGTCCATGGAGCCTAGAAGATTTACAATCGGCGGGTGTTCGTAACTTTAGATCGTGATTTTGATTTAGGGCCCACTTATGATGGGACCCACTTTAATGTATGTGTTGTGATCTAAGAGGGGCTCATAGTGGTGGGGTCCATCAACTACATCACTCTCTCTCTATCTTTCTTTCCAATCTTGTGGCCCACCATGATGTTTTTTTATCCATGCCATCTACCACGTGGACCATGCCGTTGTCCATCCAGGGGCCCACCTTACTGCCCATTTTTGAGTGGGCCTGGACGAAGGAAAACTCAAATATCAGCTTGTATTAGAAGCTGGTGGACCACGCGTGTGGACCCACCTTGTCACATCTGTTGTATCCACTGTCTAAATAAGTTGGACGGTGGGGCTCGCCATGATGTATGTGTATCATCCTGACAGTCCAGATGTTTGGACGGTGTTGGACGCACCAAGTGCAAATAGCTTATTCGGGCCATAAGGCCGCATGATGTATGTGTTTCATCCATGCTTGCCATCAGCGGTGGGGCCTGCCTTAATGGCACGTGGTGTCCACACGTGTGGACCCACCATGATGTAGATGTTATATCTCCACCATCCATCTGCTGGACGGTGGATTCCACCCTGACACAGGCTTGGACGCTGGGGTGCACAAATACCAGCTTGATTTAAAATTTCTGTACATGTGTATCGACACCTTCCATCTGTTTGAGGCGTGGGACCCACCCCACACGTGTGGCACGTGTGGGGGTGGGACCCACCTTGATGTATTTACTTTATATCCACACCATCCACTGGATTGGACGGTGGGACGCCTGCCATGATGTATGTATTTTATACATACTGTCCATCCATTTTTCATGGTGTGGGGCCCACCCCACACATGTGGCACGTGTGGGGGTGGGACCCACCTTGATGTATGTATTTTAAATCCACACCATCCAATGTTAGGACGGTGGGCCCACTGCAAAGGTGCCTGCAAGTTCTGTGGCCGACCATGATGTATGTGACTTTCAGCCACACCATCCATCTGTCCAGGATGTATGTGTGTGTTGTGTGGCGCACACCTTGATGTATGTATTTGTTCACCACGCCGCCCATCTGTTTTATGAGGTGAGGCCCACCTTATTGTATACATTGTACATCAGCACCGTCCATCTAGACGTGCCATGGGACGCACCGTAATGTATGTATTGTATATCTATGTCGTCCATTTGTGCGGCCCGCCGTGATGAATGTATTGTATATCTATGTTGTCCATTTATGCGGCCCATATTTGAGGCGCAATGTGATGTATATGCGGCCCATATTTGAGGCCCATCATGATGTATATGCCACCCGTATTTGAGACCCAATGTGATGTATTTGTGGCCCATTTTGAGTGTGTAGGGCCCGCCTTAATGTGATGTATTTATGGCCCATGTGCCAAGGCCCATTATAATGTATATGTGGCCCATGAGTGAGGCCCGATGTGTTGTATATGAAGCCCATGTGATGCGGCCCATAGTGATGTATATGAGGTCCATTGTGATCTATATTAGGCCCATGTGAGCAGCCCATTGAGATTGTATATGAGGTCCAAACGATGTGGCCCATTGATGTATATGAGGCCGATGTGATGCGGCCCACTTGATGTATGTGAGGCCCATATGATGAGGCCCGATGTGATGTATATGAGGCCCATGAGTGAGGCCCAATGTCATGTATTTGTGTCTCATCCGTTGAGGCCCAATATAATGTATTTATGGCCCATGTGATGAGGTCCGATGTGATGTATATGTGGCCCTTGAGTGAGGCCCATTGTGATGTATATTAGGCCCTTGTGTGAGGCCGTAGGCCCACTATACGTTTGACTCTATGTGGGCCACTCCTTGGGAGCAATGTTGGTTAAATGTCCACATTGATGGGCAATGATGGTTAAATGTCCACATCGTGACCTTCCCTTAAGCCTTGTTAGGCCCATTCTCATCGATGCAGATTATCGAGGCTAATTATCGGTGCCGATTATCGAGGCTGATGATCAGTGCCAATTATCGAGACTGATGTTGATCATCGATGCCGATTATCGATGTTGATTATTGGTGACAGTTATCGATACCGATTGTGAGTATGTGACAGCATAGTATCATGATACATGCCCAAACGCATCATCTGCATGTTTGTTATGAGATGTGATTAACCATTGCATATGTCATAGGGTAAGTTGTTCATGAGACTCCCTGATAGGCGTAGTCATCGCACATGAGCGCACGATATGCGCAGGATTGATGCATGATTGGACTGTGTGACTCATGCATCTCGCATTTTGTGATATGACTACTAGAGATATCAGGGTCGTAGCCTCCACAAGCATATCGTGGATGGCCGGATAGGATACTAGAAATATTTAGTTCTAGCATCGTGGGCACATAGGATGTCCTTGGGTGAGAGTCCCAGAATCCTCTGGTACCGGAGGAGACTCCAACGTCTAGACCGAGTGGATACATGAGCGCCCGAGTGCCGATACCAGTAGATTACATCTCCCACTGTGTCGTAGTCAGTTGGAAGGGGGTGTGGCCTTATCCGCCTGAGTGAGGGGGTTGTAAGCTAAGCTAAGTTTGACCAGCTCCTAAATGAGTCCGCTATCGATGAGCCGGGTAGACATTGGTATACTGCTGGCAAGCGGATAGTGTGGTCTCTTTTACTCGCTGGGCTGTGAGGCTAGGGAGGCGGTAATCACTGTGGAGTGTACTAGACCCCGGTGATGATCCTAGAGATGTACAGTACTGATATGTGGACTTATTGAGCAGGAGTTGCATACTGCATCTTACTCATTCATTCACTATCCACTCGGGCTGGTGGTGCACAACTAATTGTTATGTGTACCTTCGCAATGGCCAGGATTTCAATTGGGGCACGCGACCAACCTGAGATCAGGAGTTTACCACATTGAGTCTGACTATCCAAATTTAGGTATGGGACTGGTTTGGATAGAAGTCCCTTGTGATGGACCCCATAGCCTGCGATAATACATATTATCATCCCGATTTCACACCCCAGCTTGGTCATCTCATTCACACCACATATTGCATTACATCCGCGGTATATGACAATTTGGGTTACTATGTCTCCACATTATATAGTTGACCTACATTACTTCCTCAGTATATGATATTATCTTATTATGTTTTTGCATTGCATAGCCTGGATAAGGCTGATGGTATTTATGCACTTACTAGCATGTCTCCGCATTGCTCTGATATTGCATACTTGGCACTTACATTGCGCACACACTTACACCACCCTCTAACCTTTCTATAAGCTTATGCACGATAGATGCGTGCAGGTGGCATTAGGTTGCAGCAGCGTTGAGCTTGGAGTGTGTAGCTGTCTTCTGGAGCTTTGATTATTGATATATATGTATTTCCCTTTCAGCACTGTATTCAACTATTTATATTAGTGGATATGTTATGATGATGTTACCTTTGTGATTTGGGTAAACTTGTAGTCAGGCTTCTTATGAGATAAACGTACGTTGGAAAATCCTCCTCGTAGGATCCTAAGATCGGAATCTAGTGTATGGGCACTGGAAGCAGAGAATGGGGTACTACGGAGGCTGTCGACACCGGATTCGGCAATTGGGAATTTTGTGAGACTGGTTTCTGAGTTTGGGGTGTGACACAAAGCTTCTCGGAGGCTTCGACACTCCTCCATTAAGATTCTTTAAGCTTCGGCCATCTCAGTCGTACGTTCATCAACATTTGACGGGGGACCTTGACCGATTCCTGCCATGTGCACAATGGCTTCTGCATTATCTGAAGAGGCAGTCGAAAGAGTAGAATATCTTGGTATGATGGGACTTATTGAGAGAGGGGTTCCATTCGGACCTTCCGTACTCCCGCAAAATTCGGCCGACTGTGAGATTTCTTGCTGAGGTGTATCTTGAGGTGAAACAGAAACTGCATTATTCATCGGTGATTTGCCTTTCTCTTTTCTCGTCCATCAAGTCTTCATAATATGTAGCACTGGGAAATCTTGTGATGTCAGAGAAGGAAGAGATATCCCTGGATACAGAGCCGAGGGAGCGAGTTCAGGATTATTTTTAGCGGCATTCCATGTTATTGGTCCCCTGATTCTATGTGGAGATGAATTCATCTTGGCAGTTACTGTAATTCTGGTCCTTATTCTTCGAGATGCTACGATAATCCAGTCATTGTCATTTTCTTGAGCCAGTGGCTAAGCGGATATAACTTGGGGTTTGTCATTCTTGCTTTCAAGAGATTGGGCTTTATGGCCCGTAAGCTAATTCGTTACATATTCCACCACGAATCCGGTCGCAGTGAAGTAGAAATTCGTCTTCTTTTGTAACACCCCGAAGATCGGCACCCAAATCCATAGACCCCGATCCCGAGTTCCCAAGTGTTAATCAAATGAAAATGCATGCGTGTCCTCATTCAGATTGAAATTCATTCCGCACATGGATAATCAAAGCAGCGCAATTCACTTAACGAATCTAAAGCGCGGTAGAGATAATGAAAGATTTAGAATAATAGGGCTAACAGTCAAAAATAAAATTTCCATGGTGAAGATCACCTAAAATGGGATTATACAATCCATAATATACATACGCAAGACAGTTAAAGTATAAAGCTTTCAGTTTACGCCCAATTCTTCAAAACATAATGGCATTGGTACAACCCGATATAAGCCTACCAATCTGAGGTCTCACTAGTACCTACATCAATGATACTCCTGGTTGGTGTTTTAAACCACCATTCCAGGTAGGAGTGAGTAGCTAACTCAATGGTTCCATTAGTTCTAAGTTACAGATGTTATCGACACAATCAGCGCAGTTAATGATAAACAAGAAATCAAACAATTCTTAAATACTCTTGTTAAATGTGCATATGAAAATATGATATGATACATGCCCTTTCCAAACAACACTCCCTCACACGCGACTCCGACCAACTGATTCACAAATGACAACACTTCCTCAACATGTGACTTCAACGCCTGTTTCGCCCATTCTAAACTAATGTGATGCGATGAATGATCATGTTAGCCGAGTAATTATTAAGTTCCATTCATCCAACATATTGGCGAAGCTAAGATACCGACATTATATCACGAGTCCTTATCCAGATCACGTGGCTCATTGCTACATGTAGCGACTCCTTACCAGTGTCCCTTGATCTAAATTTAGGTGTCACCCGTTTATCTCATAAATCAACAATTCTAAAGGTACGATATGATACCTAAATGTATGAGGATCAACCCGGTATGAATCGTCACCCAATACCGGGTATAATCACTCAGTTCCGAGGTACGAGCTTGTCACATTAAACCAAAACAGGTAAAGGAAATGAGCTTGTCACCCAATTGCATTCACGCCCGAGCCGTTCGAACGGTACTCTAGCACACAACAGAAACTGCAGCTTCTGTATCTTGAGGTGAAACAGAAACTGCATATTCATCGGTGATTTGCCTTTCTCTTTTCTCGTCCATCGAGTCTTCATAATAGGTAGCACTAGGAAATCTTGTGATGTCAGAGAAGGAAGAGATATCCCTGGATACAGAGCCGGAGGAGCGAGTTCAGGATTATTTTTAGCAGTATTCCGTGTTATCGGTCCCCTAACTTTATGTGGAGATGAATTCATCTTGGCAGTTACTATATTTCGGGTCCTTGTTCTTCGAGATGCTACGACAATCCAATCATCGTCATCTTCTTGTGCCAGTAGCTAAGCGGATATGACTCCGACCATAACTTGGGGTTTGTCATTCTTGCTTATAGGAGATTGGGCTTTATGGCCTGTAAGCTGATTCGTTGCATATTCCACCACGAATCCGGTCACAATGAAGTAGAAATTCATCTTCTTTTGTAACATTCCGAAGATCGGCACCCGAGTACATAGACCCAGATCAGGAGTTCCCGAGTGTTAACAAAATGAAAACTCACGTGTGTCCTCATTCAGATTCAAATTCATTCCGCACATGGATAATCAGAGTAACGCAATTCACTTAACGGATCCGAAGCGCAGTAGAGATAACGAAAGATTCAAAATAATAGTGCTAACAGTAAAAAAATACAATTTCCATGGTGATGATCGCCCAAAATGGGATTATACAAGCCACAATATACATACCCAAGACGGTTAAAGTATAAAGCTTTCAGTTTACGCCCAATTCTTTAAAACATAATAACGTTGGCACAACCCGATATAAGCCTACCAGTCTGAGGTCTCACTAGTACCTCCATCAATGATACTCCTGGTTGGTTTTTTAAAACATCATCCCAGGTGAGAGTGAGTAGCTAACTAAGTGGTTCCATTATATCTAAGTTACACATGTTATCGACACAATCACGCAGTTAATAATAAATAAGAAATCAAACAATTCCTAAATACTCTTGTTAAATGCGCATATGAAGATATGATATCATGCATGCCCTTTCCAAACAACACTCCCTCACACGCAACTCCGACCACCTGGTTCGCAAATGACAACACTTCCTCAACATGCGACTTCAACGCCTGTTTTGTCACATTCTAAACTAATGTGATACGAAGAATGATCATGTTAGCCGAGTAATTATTAAGTTCTATTCATCCAGCATATTGGCGAAGCTAGGATACCGACATTATATTATGAGTCCTTATCCAGATCACGTGGCTCATTGCCGCACGTAGCGACTCCTTACCAGTGTCCCTTGATCCAAATTTAGGTGTCACCTGTTTATTTCACAAATCAACAATTATAAAGGTAAGGTATGATACTTAAATGTATGAGGATCAACCTGGTATGAATCGTTACCCAATACCGGGTACGATCACTCAGTTTCGAGGTGCGGGCTTGTCACATAAAACCAAAACACATAAAGGAAAGGGGCTCGTCACCCAATTTCATTCACGTCTGAGTCGTTCGAACGTAGTCTAACATGCAACCATCGGTCGGGTAATTTGACTGGGGTCATTCGAACAATAGTCTATCACCTCCATCAGTGCTCACTAGTCACTATGGGGAGGCTCGTCACCCCAGCATATGCCAACAGCTCAGACACGATGTCCCATACCACCATGCCCGACTTATGAGTCTTAGTTGCTCATTGGACACTACGGGGAGGCTCGTTACCCCAGCGTAGGCCGACAGCTCGAACACGATGTCCCACACCACCATGCCCGACTCTTGAGTCTTAGTGGAATCGTATCGCACTAACAGTTATGAATGGACACATCCATTGGGAACGGGGTATCCTAGATTCCATTTAGTCGTGTCATACATTGTGAACATACATGATCAGTCGAATAGTGGACTAATTTGATTGACCTGAGAGAACCACGACACAACCGGCATTGGGTGCAAGCAGCCCATGTAGTCCAGCTACTGTCGGTCATCCGTGTTCAACCCGGGCCGATTGAACAAGCCTAGGGTGGCCGCCTTAACTTCGGTCACCCCTTTATTTGGGTGATTTACCGATTGACCCAACATCTTAGCAATCTTAAGTGTTTCCATGGACTAAACTTTATATCAACAATTATAGCGTAAATTTCACTACGCAACCACTTAGGCATTTCATCGAACACGAGCATCCATAGGTATTACATTCATTAAAGCATTAAATCAAACATGTGGGCATATATAAAGTAATACAATCACTTAGGCAATAAATCAAGCATGTGAACATTAACAAATCAACACATTCTACCACTTAGACATTTCATCGAACATGTGAGCATCCATATCAAACCAATAACATATAATACAATCAAACATGAAGTATGAACATGCTAGCTACTACAATCCATTCAACATAAGACATTATTAACTGGGACCCTCAAGGGTCAATAAATGGTAACCTAGAGATAATAGTCTGTACCTTATGACGTTTCGCCCAATTCACGATGTTTGTAAGGTTTGGGCGTTGGGGAAAGATCGTCAAGAACCTGAGCATGCAAGCTTATAAGAATTTGAAAGAATTAAACACACGACCTAAAGCTACAAATATAACTCAATACTTACCTTCAATCGTCGCCGAATCGACACCAATGAAGGACAATGTTGTTATAGAGGAGATGAGAGGATAAATGTGCACAAACCCTCAAACTTTCAAGCTTCCTCTCTTTCTCTCTCTCTTTCTTTCTCCTCTTTCTCTTCTCCTTCACCCAAGCTAGGGTATGAAATTCGTATGGGAGAAGGGAGTGCCCAAATAAGGCCCTTATATAGTGACAGAAGTGGTGCAAATGGCCATGTTGGCCTTTTATCTATTATATTAACCCTAAGGGAGGTTGTTTCCCACTTATAGGGTCTTTCTGGGGGCTCACTGGCTCATCCACTTTAGGAGAAAGATGCCCCACTATAGGATTTATAGTTTGTCAGAATCGGACAACAATCGGACTCTTCGATCAACCGTAGGGGCCCCACTTACGATGGACGATCGTCGGTGATCGATTGGGGCCGCGACTATAAGAATATGAGTAGGGAAATATCCTTAACTCATACCTCAAATTTGATTGCGATCTAACGGTCGAAAATTCACAACTTCGCGAAAGAGTGGAAAGTCTATTTCACTTAAGTTTCAGGCTTCAGCCTAGGGTATTTGCGCATTTTAAGCACTCGGCCTCTAGCCCAAGTTGTGCAGTTTTGGGTACTATCTTGATTCTCCACCCGTGATGGATGTCAAGCCTTGCGAGATGGACATTATTATATAGTTTCGGAACTAGTGGCCCACTAACGAGTGGTTTAGAGCTTGTTCAGAAAATCGGGGTATTTCTGTAATGAATTAGGTATCAAGATTTCTTGTGTGCAATTATTAGGGTTTGGATTAGTTAAGTTCATAGTGTGGACTATTCGCAACCAGTGAAAATGACGATTCGATTATAATCACTCTAAACCGTCGGTTCTTAGGCTAAAAGGATACTGGCTCAGTTTAGTTTGTTAATTAAGATCCGACCCCTAGTTATCTCGACTTTAGGTGGGTATTCATTCAGTTACAAGTACCTTGATTAGTCAGTGATAGGTTAGTTAGATTTGGGCCCCATGTAAACAAGTCATATGGCTAAACTCGATGTTTAAGTGATCGGCAGGATTCGTTAGCTTCCTACGGTTGATTAATCGGATTTGCGTGGTTCTTTACTGGTAACACCTGTGTATAAACTAACATTGAGTGTTAATGGTCAATAAGTGATAATAAAAGTTAATTATATAAAAAAATTTCAAGGGTTTTTTTTTGGAAATCCAAAACAGTGAAAATCCAAGACGTTACATCTTTGTTGCGCTTGCCATTAATCGTAATTTGTAGTTTTATCTAATAACCTTCAGACAAAACATAAAATTACAATTAGTATTGTAGTAATAAAACATTTTATCTTAGAGATGAAGGGGAGGATGTTCCCCGGCAGAGTCGCCATTTTGTTTCGACCAGAAACAAATGCATTCGATTTGGGAGATTATCTTATTCGATCATAACAAAGAGAGTGTATGGAGAACAATCATCATATTTATTCATACTGAGTTCATCTACATCCTTTGATTTCCCTTGATTCTAAGATAGATTATTTAAAATACAAAAAATCGTAAGAGTTCGAATATCGAATCTGGATATCAAATCCGGTAGCATTTTGGCTTGTGATTTGGTCATCTCATTGAGAGGAATGTTATGCGGGTCTGATCATCTGATCTCTCTTTCTTGAGCTCATGTCCTTGTACAGAAGGAAAACTGAATACTATGAAAGCTACGAAGATTAATCCACAGTAATTTCAACAGCATTTCGACCCTTAAGCATTGATGGCCGCGTAACAGTGTACTGTTGCGCCACCTGGCACAAAGCCCTCTCTCTCTTTCCCTCCTTCTTCCTCTGATACCTTTAGTCTTCTCTTCTTCTCCGGAGCACTGATCTTCTTCAAAATCTTCAATCTGTGTAATTGAGAGAGGGAGTGGGGTATTTATAGGCCTCCACACATACGAACCCTCGAAGTTCGTGCCGTGGGTCCACCTTTTATTAAACCTTAGTTGTCCACATCAGCATACCCAGATCTTCATTAAAGCCTGTCCGCGCAACACCTCACACCTTTTACGCGGGTCTGCACAACACCATAGTGTCGTGCGGTCTGGCACAAAGGCCTCAATCTTCTAAATCAACCAGCCACTTGTGTAGGCTCTCTCCTCTGAGAAAGCCTCTACGCAGACCCGCGCAACTGACACCCTTTGCGCGGGTCGGCACAATGCCATGATTTTTCCCTTTGTCCCGCATTTTCTTCACAGCTTTTCATGATTCTTTCTTTTAATTTTCCCTTTTCTAATCCATTCTTGGTCCTTTATTTTTATGCCTCAAAAATCCCATAATGGGGCACCTGCCCCATGGTGTAGATAAGCTAGTAGGGCCCCCGGAAGGCCCTGTAAGTAAAAAAACAACCTCTCATAGGGCAAGTTTATTGGAGTAAGGGTCACCGGGACTATTTGTACACATTCTGGCACTATAAATAGCCCCCCATTTTCACTCTCTCACACCCATAAGAATTTTGAGTTGCAAGAAAGGGAGAGGGAGAAGAGGAGAGAAGGGAGAAGTGTGAGAGAGGGATTGGTTTGGAGGATCCTCCCAGAGTGGGAGTGAGTCATCAACTCAGTGGATCTATAAGGCAAAGGTTAACATGTTATCAATTCAGTCAAGCAGTAATGATAACGCAGTACAGCAATCATGCCCTATATTACTCTTATTAATGCAAGCGTGGTATGTGATAATGATGCATGCCCTCGCCTAAACTCCCTCAGCGACTTCATCTCACGTTCGCGCATGGCATCCTCCCAAAACATGCGCTTCCTCGCCAAAGCATATGCAATGCGGTGTATGATCGTGTTATCAAATACTTAATTAGGTTTATTTATACAGCAGGATTGGGAAGCTAAGGTACCTCCCTTATATCACTTCCCAAACAATGATCCATCTAGGGTCGTCAATCCTAGTTAGTCTCATACGATAGGCAGTTCCAGGTTGCTACGGAGAGGCTTGTCACCATCAGCGCAGGCCTGGTTTATACTTGAAGTTACTACGTAGAGGCTCGTCACCTTAGCGTAGTCCTAGTATATACTCGAGGTCACTACGGGCTCGTCACCTGATCATAAGCCGACAGCTCGAATACAGTGTCTCATACCACCGTATTCGGCTCATGAGTTAGTTTGGTCACTGGACACTACGGGGAGGCTCATCGCCCCAGTGTAGGCCGACAACTCCTCCACGGTGTCCCATACCACCATGCCCGGCTCATGAGTCTTAGTGGATCGAGGTACCAAGGTTAAATGGGCTTTTCACTGGTGAGTTTGGTACCTTAGATTCAAGCAGTAGCGTCCATACATGGTGAACATACATTGAGCCAATCAGGTTACTTGACAAGCTTGACTAGTACGAGCGTACGTTGAATTAGTCGACATGGAGCGCATACGCATCCCTCGTAGCCTAACCACTGTCGGTAATCACCGTATGACTCAGATTCATCAACATATCCGTCGTGGCTAAAACAGCTTGGCCACCGACAGTGAACCATTACCGATTGCCTGGACTACATCGTAGTCCCAATCACACTTCAAGCATTAACATTCACATGTGATAGTCAAAGACAGCATGTGACAACTAATTTTAGTATCCATCTCGTTTAAGCATTTCAACAAACACGTAGTACACATGTTATCATGCATAGGCATAACAACAATCATGTATTTGCAATCAATAATTATGGCATGCACAAATCATAATTCCACATTCATTCAAACATTTCAACAAACACTTAGAATGCATTAAAAACAACATAGTTTACATATATGCGTAACATACGGGAAACATTGTATCTAAGCAGATGTGATAGCAATCAAGTCAGTCATAAATCATTAACTGACATTGAAAGCCTTGAAAACCATAACCTAAATGTTTATAGTCCGCACCTTTCGCTGGTAAACTCGTAACGAACTCAATTTGAACACTAAGTCCTCGTCTACGGCACAACGGCAACCTATAATATGAAATAGGTTAGCCACATCATCATTTACTCCATTTGAAACCCTAAAACAGATTAGGGTTAGGTTTCCTTACTCAATAACGGGTCGGTATTGCCGGTATAGTGACACGGAAGCAATAGTTAAGCACGTGGAGTGGCGGGATTGAATCCCGCGAACGATCTCTAACTCTCGCTCACACTTTCTCTCTCTTTCCTTCTCTCTTTGCTCTCTTCTATTTCCTAGAGTTTACAAATTCGTATGTGAGGGGAGAGAGGGTTTAAGGCCCTTATATAGGCCCAGAACTGATGGGAATGGCCCCAGGGCCATGGTATACTTAGGTTATAGCCAAATAGTGGCTGTTTCGGTCCAACGGAGCACATCTGGAGGCCCCTTTTCTGCATACGGTCTGGGGAAGGTTCCCTGATATTGGATCTAAGTCAGGTTAAGGTTTCGATCCGATCAGATTTACAGATCAACCGCAGAGGACTAGTTTCAGTTCAACGGTCACCGACACTCGATCAAGGCCACAAGTACACTGACATGTGTATGGAATTTTTCCTGATCCGAGGGTGAAATTGGGTCAAATTCTGACGGTCTGAAACCTTAGATTTGGCCTGCAAGCGAACGGCCCAATTCACTTAAATCTGAGTTCATTTTTAAAGGATATTCGTGTTTCTCACACACTTCACTCCGAGCTCAAGTTGTGCATTTCTGGATATTATCTGGATTTGATTCCCGAGATGGTTCTCAAGCCTAGTAAAGCGGTCATAACCATATAGTTTTGTGGTAATCGGACTTTTGACGTGCGATCCAGGTCTGATACGGAGTTTCAATGTGCTCCTGACAGTAACTGGGTTTAGAGGTTGATCCTAGATTTCAGGGTAAATAACGTTATTGATTCTACAAGTTTTGGGTCTTGCAGATCGTATTTAAAGTGATCTAAGCTAATTTCACAGATAATCTTGTTTAACACTTAGTTAATTCTCATCTAATTTCTAAATGATTTGGTCCTGAGTGATTTCTGCCTGAAGTGGAACTCGGATCTTTGTACGGATTTCTCTGGGACGTTACAATCTACCCCCCTTAAAGAAAAATTTTATCCTCGAAATTAGTACCTTTTCGTACTCCTCGAGAATCTGAGGGTAGTTCTTACGGACCTCGGCCTCTGTATCCCAAGTAGCCTCTTCCTCAGTGTGATGCGTCCATAATACCTTCACCAGCAGAATAACCTTGCTGCGCATACCTGCTCCTTCCTGTCAAAGATACGTGTCGGTCGCAGTACATAAGTAGCGTCCTCACTCAACTGTACCTGCTCCCATTAATAATATAAGAAGGGTCAGGAACGTATTTCTTCAGCATAGATACATGAAATACATTGTGCACACCTACGAGTGGTGTGGGCAAAGCAAGGTGGTAGGCCACCACACCCACTCAGTCTAGTATCTGGAATGGGCCAATGAATCTCGGCATGTGCTTCCCCTTCTTTCCAAATCAAAGGACTCCCTTCATGGGGGAAACTTTAAAAACACATGGTCCCCGACCTTGAACTCTAGTGGTCGGCATCTCGTATCAGCGTAACTCTTCTGTCTGCTCTCCGCTGCAAGAAGTCGACGCCTGATAATGTCGATCTTCTCTGAAGTCGCCTATACTAACTCTGGACCAATCAAACTCTTTTCGTCAACCTCCGCTCAGCAATGTGGTGCTCGACAGGGGTGCCCATACAAGGCCTCATAGGGAGTCATGCCAATACTCGCCTGGAAGCTGTTATTATATGCGAACTCTGCATAAGGAAGACAGTCATCCCAGCTGTCCTTGAAATTAAGCACACAAGCTCGCAGCGTATCTTCCAACACCTGATTCACCCGTTCCATCTGCCCATCAGTCTGTGGGTGGAATGCGGTACTGAATTTCAACTTCACACCCATTACTTCCTGAATACGAGTTCAGAAGATAGATGTGAATCGCGTGTCTCGATCTGACACAATCTCTAAAGGAACTCCATGCAGACGCACTATCTACTTGATGTACAACCTGGCCAAATCGTCTGCAGAGTTTGAAACTCTAATTAGGAGAAAATGATCTGATTTTGTCAACCGGTCCACAATCACCCATATGGAGTCATGTCCCTTCCTCGTCTTCTGTAGCCCTGAGATAAAATCCATGAAGATGAAATCCCATTTCCATTCAGCTATAGGCATGGGCTGAAGTAGTCCAGGAGGTCGGTGATGTTCGGCCTTGACCTGCTGGCAAGTGAGACAACGGGACACAAAATCTACTATGTGGGCCTTCATGTTGTCCCACCAGTATGACATCTTCATGTCCCGATACATCTTCGTACTACCAAGATGCATCACCATCTTTGAATTGTGAGCAGCTTTGAGAACTTCCCTTCTCAAGTCATGGAGATTTGGGACGCATAAGCGGCCATGATACCGCAAACCTCCATCTAAGCAAACCCTCCATTCGGAGTCTTCACTGTCGCTCACCTGCTCTCTCATCTCGGCCAAGAGCTCATCATCCTTCTGAGCCGCTACGATCCTATCATCAATAAGTGGCCGCACCCGAACGTGTGCGACGCTCTTAAATGACTCCTCCACCGTAAGCTTCTGCTCAAAATCTCGCATGAACTCTAGCATATCTCACTCGGCTATCATCAGCGGAGCCGCAAATGCTATAGCCTTCTTGCGGCTCAACGCATCTGCCACAAGGTTGGCCTTGCCAGGATGGTAGGAGACCTCGAACTTGAAGCCCTTCAAGGTTTCCATCCACCGCCGCTGCCTCATATTCAAGTCTCTCTGTGTGAATATGTATCTAAGACTCTTGTGGTCGCAAAAGAGCTCGAACTCCTCTCCGTAGAGGTAATGTCTCCAGAGCTTCAGTGCAAAGATGATGACCGCTAATTCCAGGTCATGTGTAGGGTAATTTTCCTCGTGTTTCCTCAACTGCCGCGATGCATAGGTAATCACCCTGTCCATCTGCATAAGGACGCCACCTAAACCAACACAAGACGCGTCGGTGTATATCGTATACTTGACCCCTTGCTCTGGCAATACTAGCACAGGGGTGGACGTCAACTTATCCTTCAGCTCCTTAAAAGCTGCTTCTGCCTTCTCATCTCAAGTAAACTTGAGATTCTTCTGAGTTATCTGAAATAACGGTCTGGCTATCTTGGAAAAATCCTTATGAAGCGTCGATAGTAACCCGCCAGGCCAAGAAAACTCCTTACTTCAGTAACCGAACCGGGCTGCTCCCAGTATTGAACTGCAGCTACCGTAGCAAGGTCCACAGTTATGCATTCCTTGGACACCACATGTCCCAGGAACTTGACTTCCTCTTTCCAGAAGTCACACTTCTTGTACTGCGTAAACAATTGACTCTTCCTAAGCGTATCGAAGACTGCTCACAGATGCTCCTCATGATCTCCCCGACTCTTAGAGTATATCAGGATGTCATCTATAAATACGATGATGAATCAGTACAGGTACGGCCGAAACACCCGGTTCATCAGGTCTATGAACATGGTCGGCGCATTCGTGAGTCCAAAGGACATCATAAGAAACTCGTAGTGCCCAAAGTTGGTTTTGAACGCTGTCTTCTGCACGTCCTCTTCCCTGACGTGCAACTGGTGATACCCCGACTGTAAGTTGATCTTCGAGAAATACAGTGCCCCCTTCAAGATCAAACAGATCATCTATCCTAGGCAAAGGGTACTTGTTCTTCACCATCACCTGGTTCAGTTTGCGATAATCAATACACTATCGTAGTGACCCATCCTTCTTCTTTACAAACAACACAAGTGCTGCCCAAGGAGATACACTCAGTCGTATGAAGCCTGCCTCTAATAGATCATCAATTTGTCTCATCAGTTCCTCCATCTCACATGGAGGCATGCGGTAAGTCGGTAGCGATATAGGGGTCGCACCAGGCGTAAGGCCGATAGTAAAGTCGATCTTGCACTGAGGAGGTAATCCAGGTATCTTTCTGAACACGTCCGCAAAATCATGAACCAAGGGTCAGTCCATCAACACTCTTCAATAAGGAAGCGTAACAACTCAAGCGGCTAGGGTAACTGACTTGAACAGGGAAAGTAAAGGTCATGCCCTCAGGGGCTGTCACTAGTCGGGTATTGCAGTCCATCTCTGCCTTCACCTCAGTAATCCAATCCATGCTAAGGATGGCATCGTATTGGTACAATGGGGCAACAATCAACTCAACAAGTATCGACCTGCATCCTAGGTCTATCGAGCAGCCCCTACACATCCTGCTAACATCTTAAAAGGTCCCTGTGGCTGTAAGGATCCTCACCCCCTTCGTAGGGGTCATATCTAACACTAGTCGCTTCACTGCAGCGCATGATACTATAGATATAGTGGACCAGGTGTCCACCAATAAAAAGACTGGAGTACCTTGAACATGTGCAGTGACTTCAAAAGCCATAGGTGTTGTAGGTGCAGTCTCTGATGCCTTAGCTGTGAGTGAGTGCACATGAGCCTGTTGCGGACGGTTTGGCTGCAGTGTCATAGGTCTTTGAGACAGCCTGAATCGAGGTGCAGGTGGTTAAAAAGATGAAGGTGTTGGTGCTGACCGTAGAGGTGGAGCTGCAATAGTCTGAGGAAGTTGGCGGTTGATCCTCTGAGGCGGCGAGAAACTGCTGTCCCTCATCCTGCTGAAACAATATATATTCATGTGGCCGACCTTCGGCAGTAGGTGCACCGCAAGTCTGCTCGCTCCAACTGAGTCCGTGGTGCCACAAGCCTAGGAGGCGAATCTGCATGTGGCCTCTTACGTAGGAACGGTCGGCTCAGCAGATCTGGTCGAGGCCTCTGACCCATGGGTGCTCACACACTGGACTGACTGTCCCCGTCCTGCTCAGCTCGCATAAACAAGCTCACTAGCTCACCATAGTTGGGTATGCTAACGCAACACATCTTCGAGCGGATCTCGGGTTGCAGACCCTCAGAAAATCACCGCATACGCATCGGCTCATCAGCTAGTATCATCGGAGCATACCTAGCCAGCTCCATGAATCTATTCTCGTACTCAGAAATGGTCATCCCTCCCTGTCGAAGGCGAAGAACTCTCCCTCCTTCTCATGGCGGTACGTGAAGGGAAAATACTTCTCATGGAAGCGCGTCTTAAAGGCCTCCCACGTCCATATGTAGCCGACAACAATGGTCCACAGGACACTGTCCCACCATAAACTGGCCTCCTTCTCGAACATAAACTAGCCAACTCTACCTGTTCTGCCTTAGTGCAGTGAGTGACTTTAGCATCTTAGAGATGCAGTCAAGCCAATACTCGACCTCCTCGGGTCTGTGAGTACCCGCGAAACTAGGAGACCACAAGCACTGGAATCACTCGAATGCGCCGCTGGCACTCGCGTTCCCAGCAGGGTGCACAGGTGGTGCAGGTGGGCCGTGTGCATATTCTGGGCAAAAGCTCCTACGATGGTGGCCAAGAACTACTATTGCTGGTGATGGTGCTGCATCTGCTGCTGTTACATCAATAACATCATCTGCTCCAGCCTATCAGGAGGAGGAGCTGACTGTGGTATGTGAGGCGTCGAGGTAGACGCACGGTTCTGCTCATGAACCGGTGGTGTAAAAGGTGGCGGCCCATTTGTGGGGCCAGTGGCCGGCAATGAATCCGGCATCGTGTCGCTACCAGGGTCCAAGCTAGGGCTCACGTGGCTATCGCTTAGGGGAGGTGCCCCTTCGAGCAATCCACAAAGTGCTAGACGTGTAGTGTTTCAAGTAGCTCTCGGAGGCATGCCCTATACACAACATAGGGTGCAACATGCATTAGGTTTTGCTCAACAATCACTCCATTTCTCAAGCATTTTACACATTTCATAACAGAAGGAACTTCATGCATTTCATTTAACCCAAAATTGCCACAATACATGAGATGCCTTACATGAATCATGGCAGAAAATGCATGTGAGCTAGTCTAAGTAGGGTTTCAAACATTAAAGCATACCAACCACTCTACCCTATCAATAAGCCTATCAAGGCTATACATAAAAACAAGAAGAACAACAACAAAGCAAACTAAAAGGTGAATACATCTACGACTAGTCGCCTGAATCTGGCGATGATGGAGGTGCACCCTTGGCCTGTAGACAACACAGGATAACCCTCAGGGTGCGAGATACTTTACTAAATTTCCACTTCGCGAAGGCCTGATGCTCTTCTAACTTGGCTCGGGTCTTTCCAAGTTCGGCCCGGACCTGTCCAACCTCCTGTCGCAGGGCGGTTTAGCCCTCCTCGATTCGAGCCCAGCGGGCTTCTGAAGTAACCCGATCACTGTCACGCCCCTGTGCGGCGGGAGGAGAGCCCTCATCAGTGCCTTGGGCCTCCTCTTCATCCTCTTCCTGCCCGTCCTCTTCTTCGCCTTCTTCCTCTGACTCATCTCCTTTTTCACCCCCTTCCTCTGACTCATCTCTACCTTCTTCTTCACTCTCCTCCTCTATATCAATACTTTCCTCCTCCTCACTTTCTGACTCCTCCCCATACTCGTCAAGTCGGGCTTGACGTTGTCGAGGGCCAATCCCCATGTTGTTAAGCGTAGTATCATTTATGAAGCAGATCGGCGCAACATCATTCATGTTAAGTCTATAGCCGAACTCTCGAGCAATCTTGCATACCAGTCGGCCAAATGGAAGTGAGACATCATTCCTAACAGAGCGTATGGTTTGAATTATCTGTAGTAGGGCGAACATGGGCAGACACAACTTGGCCCCTTGTCTAACTCTGTACAGGAAGTCTACCATCAATTGAGTGCATTCGGTACGGTTGCTCCACTGTGGATACACATTATATGTGAAAATGTAGTGAAGCAAGTTGAAATCATCTGCCAATTTCATCGATGGGAGACAATTGCCTCCCGTCTAGGGAACCAGTCGGCGTCAAAGATATCGCGTACGGTGATCTTTTTCTCGCACACTCTTGAAATAATTTTCACTGGCGTGTACCTCACCATGTGGAATTCCCATAATTCGGGCCACCAAATCCACATTGATTGTGTGTTCTCCCCTTCCTACAGAAATAGTGAACTGTACAGGCTCCAGTGATGAGTCTCGTAATAGCCGTAGAAGGCTCGAACAGTATTCTCACATGCGTGAGACTTACCCTCGAACATGGGACCCCACCCGGCATCCACCAGGAGGTCCATTATTGGATGTATCCCAAACAGCCTCTCGTCTACGTGAGCTTCAAGTACAACCATATGGCCACCAAACCGACCGTGTTTGATGCCGGCCGGAAGCGCTCTTTCGATTGGAATTCAGGGATCTAGATCCTGCTTCGACCTACGCTCCTGGGAGGCGCTTGTACTAGCTTTGGCACCCGCCTTCTTCCTTGGACGGGTAGGGCGGCTAAGCCCGGCTTCATCCGTAGGATCCCTCTTCTTCCCCATGAGAGAAAGAAGCGTAGAAAGCGAAAAGATGGCCGCCACAAGCTCAAAAAGAGCTATAGAAGTGAAATAAAATGGAAGGATAGGATGGGTTGTTGAACTTTAAAGTTTTTGAGACACAAAGGAGGGTTTGTGCACTCAAATGAGAGGGATTTAGGTAGTGGTTATAGAAGCTGGATTTGAGAGAGGGGTGGAGGTGGTGTAAGAAGAAAGAAGAAAATGGGATCGGAGGGGTGATTTGAGAGGGAAAATGAAGATTTGAGGGATTTGGAAAACTTTAGGGTGTGTAAGAGAGGAAAAGGAAGTAAATGAGAAAGAAAAGGGGGTCCCCAGACATTTTTGTGGGCCCCATAGCACCGTACACGAGCCGGCCCAACCGGCCCACCGCGGCTCGACAGGCCCAGCCGAAGCTAGGCGCGGCGCCGCCGCGGTAGGGCGGTGGCCACCCCCCTCCTGGGTGTCGATGATGTACGGGGGACCCCCTGGGTCCCACTGATTTGCATGATTCGGGCCCCCTCGGTCGTTTGAAGCGGATTCGGGTCCCATTACGCTTATATTCACGCCTTTTGGATTGTTTGGATGTGGAATGGGTTGAATTTTTATCTAAATCCGTCGACTGACTGTCTATAAAGGATTTAGGATCACCTCGCGTGATCACAAATGCCTACGGGTCCGATTTTAATGGTCAGTTTCGGTCCATTTCGTCGACGGGCGAAAACTTGGAATCCTAGGACTGTTTTTACATTTTATCGCTCCCACCTAAGTCGAAGTGTGTCAGTGTGCGTCGGGTTACCATAACCCAGATCCAGTTTAATCCAAATCATTCTCTGATATCAACTTGTAACGCCCTAAAAATCGGGGGTCGAGCAGGAGCGCAACTCCCGAGTTCCAACGCATCACTTATGCAACATAGAAAGTGATGATTTAATGTTGTCCGTGTTAGTGCATTTAAACATGAGTAGGATTATACCAAAACAGCATATCATACTCTAGAGACAGTTAAATTTCACAAGCGGAAGACTGTGATAGATATATAAAGCATATAAGCGGTAGTGCGTCTCCAGAGTATAATCATGTTCCAGGTTAAACAACTATATGTATCATTTCAAATTACAAAACATCAAAAGGTGTAGGTCTGTTTACATCATGAAATCCCTGTAGCCCCGATGATCAAATGCGGCCTACATGAACCCACCTAAATACTGCATATACGAGAACTCCTCCTCATCGACATCAAAATCAGGCTCTGCTTCATAAGTTGAGTCGTCATTTGCAACTAAGACAGAGTCTGGTTGGTGTTTTAAAACACCATCCCAGAGTGAGAGTGAGTGATCAACTCAGTGGATCTATAAGGCAAAGGTTAACATGTTATCAATTCAGTCAAGTAGTAATGATAACGCAGTACAACAATCATGTCTTATATTACTTTTGTTAATGCAAGTGTGGTATGTGATAATGATGCATGCCCTCACCTACACTCCCTCAGCGACTTCATCTCACGTTCACGCATGGCATCCTCCCGAAACGTGCGCTTCCTCGCCAAAGCACATGCAATGCGGTGCATAATCATGTTAGCCAATACTTAATTAGATTTATTTATACAGCAGGATTGGGAAGCTAAGGTACCTCCCTTATATCACTTCCTAAACAATAATCCATCTAGGGTCATCAATCCTTATTAGTCTAATACGATGGGCAGTTCCAGGTCACTACAGAGAGGCTCATCACCATCAGCGCAGGCTTGGTTTATACTTGAAGTTACTACGGAGAGGCTCGTCGCCTTAGCGTAGTCCTAGTATATACTCGAGGTCACTACGGGCTCGTCACCTGATCGTAGGCCGACAGCTTGAATACAGTGTTCCATACCACCGTATTCGGCTCACGAGTTGGCTTACTCACTGGACACTACGGGGAGGCTCGTCGCACCAGCGTAGGCCGACGGCTCATCCACGGTGTCCCATACCACCATGCCCGACTCATGAGTCTTAGCGGATCGAGGTCCAAGGTTAAACGGGCTTTTCACTGGTGAGTTTGGTACCTTAGATTCAAGCAGTAGCGTCCATACATGGTGAACATACATTGGACCAATCGGGTTACTTGACAAGCTCGACTAGTACGAGCATACGTTGAATTAGTCAACCATTACCGATTGTCTGGACTACATCGTAGTCCCAATCACACTTCAAGCATTGGCATTCCCATGTGATAGTCAAAGACAGCATATGACAACCAATTTCGATATCCATCTCATTTAAGCATTTCAACAAACACGTAGTACACATGTTATCATGCATAAGCATTTCATACATAAATCACGTAGTAGCAAGATAGAGTACATAAAGAAAACTATAACTATAGATGAGGGAGTTGAGAATCCTATCTCCACACCCTCATTAAATACATCACATAAAGCATTTTCTCATTCAGGCATTTTATCAAACACTTAGACTATACATATTACATGTAATAAGTTAGTTAAAACACATATTATAACAAATCCTTCCACAAAGGAGTTGCCACGCATACAACAATCATGTATTTGCAATCAATAATCATGGCATGCGCAAATCATAATTCCACATTCATTCAAACATTTCAACAAACACTTGGAATGCATTAAAAACAACATAGTTTACATATATGCGTAACATACGGAAAACATCTTATCTAAGCAAATGTGATAGCAATCAAGTCAGTCATAAATCATTAACTGACATTGAAAGCCTTGAAAACCATAACCTAAACGTTTATAGTCCGCACCTTTTCGCCGGTAAACTCGTAACGAACTCAGTTTGAACACTAAGTCCTCCTCTACGGCACAACGGCAACCTATAGTATGAAACAGGTTAGCCACATCATCATTTACTCCATTTGAAACCCTAAAAAAAATTAGGGTTAGGTTTCCTTACCCAATAACGGAGTCGGTATCGCTGGTATAGTGACATAAAATGTAACGACTCGAAAAATTCCGTATAATGCCCCGAGTACCACCTCAAGCAGGAATCACTTAGGATCAAATCCTTCAGAAATTAGACAAAGTTAACCAAGTGCTAAACTAGATTAGCCATGAAATCCACACTAATCACTTTAAATACGATCTGCAAGACCCAAAACTTGTAGAATCATTAACGCTAGGTTACCCTAAAATCTAGGATCAATCTCATTACGCAGCTGCTCTCGGGAGCACATTGAAACTCCATATCGAATCTGGACCGCACATCGAAAGTCCGAATAATACGAAATTATAGACTTAGGACCGCCTTACTGGGCTTGATAACCATCTAGGAGATCAAACCCAGATAGTGTCCCATGGCTATTCGCTTGAGAACGGAGCGAGGAGTGTGGGAAAACCTGGTTTTCTTTCTAAATTAAATCAAATTTAAGTAATCTGAGACTTGATGTTTGCGGGCCAAATATAAGCAATCAGACCGTCGGAATCTGACCCAAATACACCCTCGGATCAGGAAACATTTCATATACATGGCAGTGTACTTGAAATCCTCGATCGAGTTTCAGTAACCGTTGAACTGAAACTGGTCCGCCACGTGTGATCTGGGAACCCGACTGGAACGAAACTTAATTATACCTAGATCCAGTGTTGGTGAGCTTAAGTTCAACCGCACACTAAAAAGGGGGCTCCAGAAGTGCTCCGTTGAGACGGAACAACTTCACTTTGGTTATAACCTAAGTATACATTGGCCTTAGGTCTATTTCGGTGAGATTTTAGGCTATGTAAGGACCTTAAACCCTCTCTCATTCAGCCCATACGAATTTGAGAAAATCCCTAGGAGAGAGAAGAGAGAAAAGAGAGAGAAAGTGTGAGAGAAGTGGGAGAATCTCCCTGCTATTTTACCCTGCCACTCTACAAGCTTAACCACACCATTCTAATCGCTTCCCCGACGATTCCGACTTCATTTCTAGGTAAGACAACCCTAACCCTAAGCTAATTTAGAGTTTTAATTGATTCAATTAGTGAAATAGCTAACACTACTTGTGCTTTAGGTCGTTATACTGTCTTGGAAGGAGACGTAGCATTCCTACCAAATTTATTACGCTTCTACGGTGTAAGGTGCAAACTTTAGGTGTATAGGTTATAGTTTTCAAGGCTTTCAATGTCGGTTAATGATTTATAACTGACAAGGGTGCTATTTCACATGCAAAATGCGTCGTCTGTTTCGTTATACGAGTTTACATGAAAGATGTAGGATATAGTCTAATCTATGCATATGTTGAAATGTTTGAAAATGTTTGGAATTTGGATTTGTATTTAACATGTTTATTTGTCGTAAATATATGCTTAGTACATGTGCAACAACTCCTTAGAGAAAGGACTTGCCCTAAATCACTCCACGACAAAAATATGAAATATGTGTTAAAGTGTGTAGCCTAAGTGTTTGTGAAAATGTTTCAATAAACATGGAACCTGTATCCATGCATGCCATGATCATCTGCCATGGGTACAAGCACGTGATATACAGGGCAACTCCCTAGGTCTAGCTTATGTGTAATCATCATACGTCATGTATGATGAGGTATGTAGTCTATGTGTTTGTGAAAATGTCTGAATGTGCTAGCAATCACCTAGTACACCTTGTATGAGGATCGAGAGATAAATCTCGGTTACCTTAATAGTGTGAATGATTTACTATAGGTATGCTCTAATGTATGGTCTATTTTCACTTATGGAATGATTGTGTGCAAAATCATTTTTATGTTGTATTTCATTATATGCTTATGTGATTGTAAACTTCATGACTTATGAAATGCATTACTGTCTTGTTTGACTCACATGATTACTTGATGAGTGGATTGAGTTTAGGACTAAGAGTTAGTCCAGGCAATCGGTAACGGAATGGAATTTGTGACTGAGATTCATTCGTCACGTGAGATGTGTTCGACGAACCCGAGTTGTACTTCGGTTGATGATAGTGGTTGGCCACACGAAGTGCTTATGCGCTTCATATCGTTCAACTTGTTGTGCACTCGAGCTAGCCGAGCTCGTCAAGTAACCCGATCTGTCTTATTTATGTTCACCATGTTTGGACGCCTCTGTTTGAACCTAAGGTACTAACCTTACCAGTGGAATCCCGTTAACCCTAGTACCTCGATCCGCTAAGACTCATGAGCCGGGCATGGTGGTATGTGACACCGTGGTCGAGTTGTCGGCCTACGCTGGGGCCACGAGCCTCCCCGTAGTGATCATTGAGCAACCAGACTCGTGAGCCGATTATGGTGGTATGGAACACTATATTCGAGCTGTCGACCTACACTGATAAGGTGATGGGGGAGTGGTGCAACGATTCCATATAACAGCCCTAGCAGCCCTTTGTAGTGACCTCGAGCGTACTCTGAGTCTACGTGGAGGCGATGACCCTTTCGTAGCAACAAGAGTACAAAACTATGCCTATATTAATAAGGTGATGGGGGAGTGGTGCAACGATTCCGTGTAACAGCCCTGACAACCCTTGCAGCGACCTAGAACCACACATTGTATAAGATTATCTAGGATTGATGACCTAGAATGGATCTTTGTTTAGGAATGATACAAGGAAGGTACCTTAGTTTCTCAATCCTGCTATTTGAAAGGTATTAATAACAACACGGTAATCATGATCATCATCGTACTGCATGTGCCTGAAAGATGTGGAGCACTGAGGGATGAACGCATGCCGCAGACGTAAAATGGTGCCGTATGAGGGAGCATTGGTGAGGGGCATGCATCACGACTACACTTCATACTTGCATTAACAAGAGTACTTAGGATTGTTGATTGTACTGCTTTATCATTACTGCTTGACTGATTTGATAACATGTTAACCTATGCTTTATTGTTTCACTGAGTTAGCTACTCACTCCCATGTTACGGTACGGTGTTCTAGACACCCACCAGACTCTGTCTTAGATGCAGGTACTGATGATACACAGGAGGCTGAGCCTGATTATTATGATGATCAGGATGAGTTTTCCTTCATGCAGTTCGCTGGAGGCTTCACGTAGGCTATCCAGATTTACGGGGCTACAGGGTTTATGATTATAGTTGTACCATTTTGACATTTTGATTCAGGAACAAATACATGTATATGGTGACTTAGTTGGTAATCATACTCTTGAGATCGAGATTGTTTTGTTTTATACACATCTATATACATCTTTCCGTCTTCCGCTTGCGTTTATACATGGATCTGGAGTATGAATTATTGTTTTGGTATAATCTCACTCATGTTTATTGCACTAACACAGCCAACATTCAATCATTATTCTCTATGTTGCATAAGTGATATTTTGGAACTCGAGAGTTGAGTTGCTACTCGACCCTCGAATTTCAGGGTGTTACACAAAAGCAGTAGTTAAGCACGTGGAGTGGCGGGATTGAATCCCATGAACGATCTCTAACTCTCGCTCACACTTTCTCTCTCTTTTCTTCTCTCTTTGCTCTCTTCTCTTTCCTAGGGTTTGCAAATTCGTGTGTGATGGGAGAGAGAGGGTTTAAGGCCCTTATATAGGCCCAGAACTGATGGGAATGGCCCTAGGGCCATGGTATACTTAGGTTATAGCCAAATAGTGGTTGTTTTGGTCCAACGGAGTACATCTGGAGGCCCCTTTTCTGCATACGGTTTGGGGTAGGTTCCCTGATATTGGATCTAAGTCAGGTTAAGGTTTCGGTTCGATTGGATTTACGGATCGACCACAGAGGACTAGTTTCAGTTCAACAGTCACCGACACTTGATCAGGGCCACAAGTACACTGACATGTGTATGGAAGTTTTCCTAATCTGAGGGTGAAATTGGGTCAGATTCTGACGGTCTGAAACCTTAGATTTGACCTGCAAGCGAACGGCCCAATTCACTTAAATCTGAGTTCATTTTCAAAGGATATTCATGTTTCTCACACACTTCACTCCGGGCTCAAGTTGTGCGTTTCTGGATACTATCTAGATTTGATTCCTGAGATGGTTGTCAAGCCCAGTAAAGCACCATAACCGTTTAGTTTTGTGGTAATCGGACTTTCGACGTGCGGTCCAGGTCAGATAAGGAGTTTCAATGTGCTCCCGAGAGCAACTGGGTTTAGAGGTTGATCCTAGATTTCGGGGTAATATAGCGTTATTGATTCTACAAGTTTTGGGTCTTGCAGATCGTATTTAAAGTGATCTAAGCTAATTTTACAGATAATCTCGTTTAACACTTAGTTAATTCTCATCTAATTTCTAAAGGAGTTAGTTCTGAGTGATTTCTGCCTGAGGTGGAACTCGGATCTTTGTACGGATTTTTCCGAGACGTTACAATAGCAAATCCTTTCATGAAGATTTTCCTTTGAGAATCGATGCATGAGGCCTTAAAGTCGTCCGTCTTCGGATAGGATGCGGATGAGCCATTAGGATTGGAAACCCTCTTTCATTGTCGTCATTTCTCGAAAATCCTAATACTAGGGTTTAATCATACTAGGACTTGGGGTCTCGAAAATGGATTAGGATTGACTCATGCTATTATGAGAGCCGTATTTGGGCATGACCTCGTGTGGATACCTAAGTATGCCAATCCCGGGCCCCGACTTGTCGAATTGAGTTGGGATTTGCTCAAAGTAAGTTAGGTAAAACCCTTAACCCTTAGTTAAAACCTAATTATATTAAACTTCACATCACTAATGATGAAATTATCAATGAATTAGGGTTTGGAGCATTTTTCCCAAATTCCTAACGCTAGGGCCGCATCTGAGTCAAGAATTTTGACTCTAAGGTGAAGATCTATCCCCCCCCCCCCCCCCCCCCCCCCCCCCCCCAAGCTTCTACTTGGCAATTTAGAATAATTAAATGCATTTATTTTCTATTTAATTGATAACATGCTCAATAAAATGCTTGAATGATATGAAATTAATATTAGAATTTTTCGATGTTGAATGCTTACAAATACTAATATGATTGAATTGTGTTGTTGCAGTGGATCGAGCTTCGTAAATTATCTAAATATGTGGATATCCTGCCTTAGGGAGACTATCCTAAGTTTATACAGATGACTGGAGTTGAACACGGATGATCGACAGTAGTTGGAGCTACATGGGATGCTTTGTACCCAATGCCTGTTTGCCCGGGGTCCTCCGTAGTCGATCGCATCAGTCTAATGCAAGCTCGATCATTTTTGTGTTTGGTGATTGTATAACAATCAGTAGAATCTTGGATACCATCATTACCATTGATTTAGTCTACTCATAATCGTTAGTACGTTACGATCCCCAAATACTCATGAGCCGAGCATGGTGGTATGGGACACCGTGTTCGAACTGTCGGCCTATGATGGGATGACGAGCCTCCCCATAGTGATCATTGAGCACTGATAGAGATGATAATATGTTGTTTGAATGGCCCCTGTCAAATTACTCGGCCGATGGTTCCGTGTTAGGGTACCGTTCGAATGACCGGGCATGAATGGAATTGGGTGACGAGCCATTTTCTTTGTATTGATTTAGTTTGAGTGACGAGCCTACACCTCTGAATTGATGGTTCATACTCGGTATTAAGTGACAACTCGTACCTTGTTGATGCCTTAATTTGGATTAAGGGACATTGATGAGGAGCCGCCACATGCCGTAACGAACACGTGATTTAATGGCAGTATCCTAGCTTTGCCAACCTGCTATATGAATTGGGACTAATAATCACTTGGCTAATCATGCACACCTTGGGATAAGTTGCGATTTGACGTTAGAGTCACTTGTGAGGGAGTGTTGACATTTGCGAAATAGGTATGGAAGTCACTTGTGAGGGAGTGTTGGATTGTGAGGAGCATGTATCATTTCATCATCGCATTAATATACTTACCAAATATATTAAGAAATTGTTTATTTGTTATGCTATCATTACTTGTGCTCTGTTGTGTTGGTAATATATGTAACTTGTTTAATAATTGTGCGTTAAAGATAACATGCTTAAGTGTATAATATGTATTAATTGTGAACCTGTTAATCATTGAAATGTCCCAAGTAACAATCTTGAGGATATTTCTTTTCTATGTTGGTATTTAATGCCTCCTATTTGACATATGCAGATAACTCAGGAATAGGACTAGTTGGTGGTGTGCTCGGGGCGAGTGAATCCCTAGCTTTTTCTCGCCTGGTAGTTGTTCTTCTGTCCCTATATTGTTTGATCTTACTATCTCTACCTTGCTTTGGTTCCGCTAAATTGAAATGCGTTACTCTAATTATTTATGTGTGAAATAAATGTGAATTTGAATCACGACACGTGTGAATTTTATTAAGTTAACACCCAGAAACTCGAGATCAAAGTCTATGTACTCGGGTGCCGATCTTTTGGGTGTTATATATATATATATATATATATATATATATATATATATATATATATATATATAGTATTGCTTTAAATTGATTTAAGTCGAAGTTTGTGAAAACCAAGTTTATAGAATAACTCGATAAGTTGGATAAGTGCGTATGTTGGCCGAGTACTGCAAATTGGTAGTTAACTCCATCCGGTGTGATCATGTGGACTAGGACAAGCATTGTAAAGCTTGGGTTATTAAGTACTAGTTAAGTGGTCACTTAGTACTTAAACTTCTGTGAGAAGATTATGGTGATCCAGTTGGTCTCAAGCCTCTGAATCTTTTGATCGTGATGTTTGGTTTTGATTGTTATTAGGCGAGTTAGATGGACAAATTTTTTTGGTGCCTATCTCATAATGTGATTGAGTTAAAGATGTTGGACATAGGCCAATGGGGCTCATTGGTGGGTAATCACTAGTGGGTGGGTCCTATGAGGTTTTGCCTCTTTTTTATTTTATTTTATTATTAATCATTTTTCTTTATTCCGTTTGAAATTGAATTTCAAATTCAACTTTAAATGAAGATTTAGATGAAGAAATAAGGATAAGATCGGATAATTTCTGGTCTCATCCAAATTCCCTATCATTCCCTATAAATGGGAAGAGGCTCTCTTGTGAATTAAACATTAAGCAACAACGAGAGTAAAAAGAGGAAAGTGATATATTGATATTTGTCCATTTAGCTTGTCCTTAGGATGATCTAAGCCATAGATCGTAATTTGAGGCCATCTGTACCGTAGAATCAGAGGGGTGATTAGACCCATCTACTCCAGTAGTGGTTAGGCGGACCATTAGATCTGGACCGTTCATCTTCAGCTTTGTGGAGGTCTCATATCGTGTAGACCGTCAGATCTTGAGGGCTCACTCTTCCGCACAAACTTTCAGAATGGAGGGAAGTCATGTGAGCAACACGGTAGCCTAGCAGAGCTTGGGTGGCAAAACTGTTGTTGGAGAGGATTTGGTATGGTAAGAGTGGGACGAGGGCGCATCTAAAGTTGAAAAGTGCAAGTGGCATTCCTTTGGATATAAACTATTGCAACTAAATTGGATCTGACATTCATGTGTTCGTCGAATATGGTATATGCATCGTTTTCTTTCATCTCAAATGATCATCTATAGTCACTTCGTCTGTTCTTTTCCTTTTCTCTGCTAACCAGTGCGCATGTATCTGGATTATCATACTCCACCAAAACGCAACTAGCTGTGACCCATAGATATACCTGTGGTTGGGTTGTTCGAGTTGCACAGAGATGTTCGTGACAAATCCACTCTGTTCATTCGTTTTGAAAGAACATAATAGAACATGATTCTAAAAATCAGCCAGATACAAAACTCATGTAGGCCACACCAAGGAAACCATGGGAATAGAAACGTCCACCCTTGAAACCTTCATGGAGCTGACCATAATGTTTGTATGTCATCCAAACCGCTCAAAAAGTTAATACCACTCAGGGCCTGTTTGATTTTTTGGCTAAAATGTAATTACCTTGTAAATGAGTAATCATTATTTACCAAGGTAATTACCTACATCTTTCCCAATGCTGACTTGACCGGTTACTTTTTAAACACCTAAATAGAGGAGTTTGTAAAATAAATATGGGGCCCAACATAATGTGTGTGGCTTATCCACACCGCCCATTCATTATGCCAAATGAATTTAAGGCATGAGCCCAAAAATTAGACAAATCCAAAGCTCAAGTGGACCACACCACACGAAATGGTGAGAATCGAATGCCTACCATTAAAAACTTGTTGAGGCCCTTAGAAGTTTTAGATCAGGCTTATATTTATATTTTTCCCTTATCCATGTCTATGTGACCCTATGAACGGGTTAGATGGTGAATAAACCTCAACGTGGGCCCAGTAAAAGAATCAACTTTCAATGGTGGACAAATTAAGTCCATTATTTCCTTTTATGTGGGCCAATTGAGCATTAGATCTTCCTATTTTTTTTGGATCATGCCCTAAAATATTCTAATAAAACAGATGGATGACATGGATATATTACATACATTATGGTGGGGCCCACGGATTTAAGTCAACATTTTGAGACTGGTTTTCTAGGTGGAATTACAAACTCATTTTCAAACAAGTGAAAAGGTAATAATTACTTCTTTACCAGGGATTTACCAGGATCATGGAAAATCAAATAGGCCCTCAGATAAAATGTATGCATAAACATCATTTTGATACAAAACCTGTCAGTCCCCACCGTTTTGTGCGGTATGGCTCACATGAGTTTTTGATATGCTTGATTTTTAAATTCCTATTATATTATGGTCTTGAAAAATAAATGGACGGAACTGATTTGTCAAGGACACCTCTGTGTACCCCACGCTGCCCTGGGCCACAGAGTCATGAGTAATCTGCTTCGTTGAGGAAGAGCAGTATGGCCCAAGGAGTTGGGATTAGAGTTGTACACGAGTCGAACCAAGTTGAGCTTGGCAAAACTCGACTCGGCTGGGCCACTAGCTGACCTTAGCTCGAACTTGGCTCGGCTCAGTGCTCGAGCCTTACTGGCCAGCTCGACTCGGTTTAGTCAGCAGCTCGGGCTAGTTCGAGCCTGTGCGACATTTTCTTAAACACATGAAGTGCACCTTCAATTTCTCACAGTTTGTAAAACAACAACAAAAATTTTCAGGTATTTCATCAAACACTCAGTAGGCAGCATCAAAATCAAGATTTAAGGTTAGTTTTATCATGTAATGTTTGTTTGTTTGTTTGTGTTTTTTTTTTTTTTTTTTTTGTAGTGATTTATTTTATATCCATACATTCCTCACCATCGGCCGATCCTATGGAAAGTGTATCCACTCGAAACAACATTTCGTTGAGTCATTTCATCAAACACTTGGTGAACAACATTACTATCATAACAACTGAGTTATTGAATTAGTTTGGTCGGAGTTTGATTGAGTTGAGGTTCGATCCAAGCTGATTTGAGCTTGGCTCGAAATTTTTTCAAGCTTCAAAAATCAACTCAACTTGAATTCAGGCTCAAACCGAGTCAAATCAAGATTTATTGAGTCAAGTCGAGCGAGTCAACGGAGCTTACTCGGTTAGTGTACCGCACTAGTTGGGATGCGAATCGCCTGTCCCCTGTCAAAGAAAGAAGTTTCCATGGTCGGAAGCTATGTGTGGCTCACGTAGAAGATCGTGACAAATCCACTCCGTCCATCAGTTTCACTATATCACAGTACGATAATATTCCAAAAACAAGGAAGATCCAAAACTCATTTGGGACACACCACATGAAACAGTGACAGCAGAAACGTCACTGTTGAAACCTGACCATGATGTTTATATGCCATCCAACCGTTAACAGGGTTATTACCTTTCAGAGAAACTGCATACACAAATATCATCCTGATACAATTGTGGACGTTCAATATCCACTGTTTGTTGTGATATCGCCCAGCCGTGTTTTGAATCCGCCTTAATTTTAGAATCCTGTTGTGATCTTCAGAAACTGAAGGACGGAGTGGATTTGTAACGGGAATCTGAGCTTCCAACCACAGGAATTTCCCGTGGCACAGTGCACAGGCTATTCGAGTACGGAGAATTATATCTGCCAATGGAGTCCGGATCCTCTGTTACCCGGTCAACAGAGAATTCCTAATACCCTAAAATTCATTGGTCCACGTCAACACTCACTGAAAAAATAAAAAAAAGCTTCGGACGCCAAACCACCAGGGTAACACGAAAATCCTGTTGACCCGACAACAGAGGATCCCGACTCCTGGCAATGGTACTGTGGTGTAGCAGATGAAAAAAACAAAACTCACGCGGATTCCTTGATTGAACACCATCACCCATTTCAATGAGGAATCCTCAGAAGAGTAGTAATGGTAGTTTGGGTACCGATTTCCTCCCTCCCTTGGTAATAGCAAGACTAGTAATCTCCATCATCTTCTCACTTTCCAGCATTGCAGACTCATCTTCTTCTTACCATTTTACGAAAATACCCCCTCCTCTTCCCATTCTGCCTCTCCCTTCATCCTCTCAGCTGTCATGGCAACTGGGAGAGATGGCCTTATTCTTCCATTTCGGCACTAACACCTTCACTGACTCCGAATGGGGTACAGGCCACGCCGACCCCTCCATCTTCGATCCGGGGCTAACCCTTAACGCCTCCCAGTGGGCCCAGGTCGCCAGGGATGCTGGCTTCTCAAGAATCATCCTCACTGCCAAGCACCATGATGGCTTCTGCCTCTGGCCCTCCTCCTACACCAATTACTCCATCGCCGCCAGCCCTTGGAGAGGCGGGAAGGGTGATGTCGTTGCTGATCTGGCAGCTGCTGCGAGGGAAGCCGACCTCGGTTTGGGGCTCTACCTATCTCCTTGGGACCGGCACGAGGCGTGTTATGGGAAGACATTGGAGTATAATGAGTACTATATGGGGCAGATGACTGAATTGCTAACAGGGTAAGCAGCTAGGTGGACTGACTTCTACATATCTTCTTCCATCTTCTTTCTTTATTTCTTTAATCTTTCAGGTCGTTTTGGGGTTAGACGGAATGATTTGCGACCTAAATCAATATTGGTTGCATTTCATTTCTGACCTGAAACTCTTCGGATATTGATTTGGGCATAAAAGACAGAAAAAAAAGGCATCCTGCATACCGCTCAAGTAGGCAGCGCATTGACAATATTCTGCTTCTAATTCGGCCTATATTTAACATTCCAGAGCTTTTCTTCAAAAAACTTGTCCCAGCTTGTAAAATATAGAGAATTTAAACAAAAAAATTAGATTTTTTGGGGAACAGAGTGAATCAACCTAACAAAATTTAATAATTTCCCAAGAAATTCTAAGCCAACGCTAACATTCTCTGGGAAAGATAAATACTGGGGAATGAATTCCGCAGCAAAAGATTAGGCAGCTTGTCTATGTGAGGTTATCGTAATCTTGTTAGTGTAACAGTATACTCTTAGTGAGAATGCTCTCTCGGCTTGTCTCATGATTTTTGAACTTGACAGGCTTAGATTGACTGCAAATTTTTAATATTTAATTTCTTAAATATCTAACAACAATGATAAGATTGTTTTAGCATAAGCATTATACTAATAATGAGAGAGTAATTATTTACCTTTACATAATCAAGACATTCATTTTAAAGGATTTTTCTTTATAGTCGCTATTCATTTGAAAATCAACTGAAAATAAAAAAAATTAAAAAGAGAGAATAAAATGACTCATCTAATATGAATTTGTACATCTATTCATCTTACATGCATTCCAACCATTTACAAACAATATTAAAGCAAAAAAAAAAGAAGAAAAGTTTCTTGGGAATTTTTCATGATAGTCAATATTCATTCAAAAATTAGCCAAAAATTAAAAAAAAATACAAAAATGTATAAAATGGGATTTTAATGACTAATATAAGGCATGAATTTGTACTTCTATTCATCTTATATATGTTTAAACTTTTTACAATAAATATTATAAAAAGTAATTTTTTTAGGGAATTTACTTGACAGTCCCCTGTTCGCCTGAATGTCAGCTGAAAATAAAAAATAAAAAAAATACAAAATGGGATTTTAATTACTAATCTAGGCATGGATCTCTACATTTATTCATCCTACATCTATTCCAACAGTATTAAATAAAAAAATACTTTTTTTTTTTTTTTTTTTTTTTTTTTTTTTTTTTTTGCGCACGATTACGTGGATTCTAAGTACAAAGATGGTAGTCTGGAGGTGGCGTGCAAGTTAGATCTTGAGAGGGCCTATGATCATATTGATTGGGGGTTCTTGGACTATATGTTGGGGCGGTTTGGATGTGGTCACAAGTGGAGATCTTACATTCGGGACTGTATTTGCTCGGTACATTTTTTGGTCCTTTTCAATGGATCTCCTAAAGGCTTTTTTTAAAGCCACAAGAGGTTTGCGCCATGGTGATCCTTTATCCCCATTTTTGTTCGCGGTTGTTGCCAAGGCTCTCAGTAGGATGCTTTAGAAAGATCAAGAAGTAGGGTTAATCAGGGGCTTTAAAGTGGCTCGGTCGGGTCTGTCGATTACTCATCTTCAGTTTGCGAATGATACGATCCTTTTTTGTGAAGTGAATAATGAGATGGTTGATAACTGAAGGAAAATAGTAGTGTATTTCGAAGTAGTTTCAGGTTCCAAAGTAAATCCCTCTAAATGTGAGCTACTCGGAATCGATGTATCGGAAGAGGAGGTGCGTCAGCGAGCGGAAAGGTTTGGTTGTGGTGTAGGAACTTTTCCTACAACCTATCTGCGATTGCCGCTTTGCATTGGGAAACTGGCCAAACATTTGTGGGATCTGGTTATCGAAAGGATTGAAAGAAAGCTATCATCTTGGAAGAGTCAACACTTATCCTTGGGGGGTCGCTTGACTCTCATCAAAAGGGCTTTCTCTAATATCCCATTATATTTCATGTTGTTCTTTCAATGCCCTAAGTCGGTGTCGGCGAAGCTCGAAATGCTAAGACTGGACTTACTTCGGAGTAGCAAAGAATTGAAGAGGAAGTTTCATTTGTTGAGGTGGGAGGATGTCTGTAAGACTCTATCGAAAAGGGGGGCTGGTTTGCAGGTTTTGGAACATGTGAATCTAGAGCTTTTGGGAAAATGGTTGTGGAGATTTGCTAAGGTATGAGTCTATGGAGGGTGGTGGTTGCAACAAAGTACGGTACGGGCCTGGGTGATTGGTGGATCAAAGACTCATCGACATACAAAGCTTTAGGGTTATGGAGGGCTATTCTTTCGGTGCAGGCTAAGTTTAAAGAAGGTGTTCCTATGTTGTCGGAAACAGAATTCACATATGTTTTTGGGAGGATCCTTGGTTAGGAGATAGTTTGTTGAAGGATGCGTTCCTGGGCTTAGCCAACTTAGCTCCCGACAGAAACATATCAGTTGCTAGTTGTTTCTCTAGGGCTAGAGATGGAATTGTGTGGACGCCTCCAAGCCATAGAGGTTTATCGGACAAGGAGACAAATACTTTCTTAAATCTGTTGGAGAAACTAATGAAATATGTTGCAGTCGATGAAGCGGTGGAAGACGCGTTGGTTCGGGAAGCTCATAGCTCGGGCAGATTCTTGGTCTATTCCTTCCATAACACCCTAACCTTCTCCCCCATCTTAGGCTCCCATAGTGCTCACCATGGATAACCTTCATAAAAAAGGAATGGTACTTCCAAACATTTGTATAATGTGCGAATGGGACGCTGAGTCGGTGGATCACTTATTTATGCATTGTACCTTTGCGAGGAAGGTGTGGGACTTCATCCTCTTGTCTCTTAACATTGCTTGGGTCATGCTGAAGTCTCTTCCCTCTCTTTTGGATTTCTGGCATGAAGGTAGAGTTGGAAAGGAAGGGAAGGTGGTGTGGCGACTAACGGCGATGGCTTGCCTTTGGGCCTTATGGGGAGAAAGAAATAGGCGTTGTTTTGATAACAAGGCGGAATCAAAAGGCATGATTTGTTGAAAGGCTAGGTCCTAGTGCTCGAATGGGCATCTGGGAACAAGGATTTGATACTTGCACTCTCATTGCTCTTTCAGGACTGTAGCTTCGTATCTTTTTAGTTTTATTATTATTATTATTTTTTTCCCTTGTGTTTTATATTCTTTTATGCCTTTTGTGTGGTCATTCAATAAAGTTGTTGCCTTAAAAAAGTAATTTTTTAAAAAAAATTATTTCATTTTTTGGGATTTTTTTATGACGTTATGGTGTCCCTGCCCCATTTTAAGGCGAGACTATTCCATGCGGATGCACGCAATCACCTGCGAGCCACGTGCATCGGGTAATCCTAGGGAGGGGATTCGAACTCTCGTCTATGGGGAGCACACCCATGACGCTTGCTATTCACCCAAACGCCATGTGGGTGGGATTTTTCTTAATGGTAACTGTTCATTCGAAAAACAGGCAAAAGATTTTTTTTTTTTTTTTTTTAATGACTAATTTGAGGAATGAATTTGTACATTCATTCATCCTACATCTATTCCAACCATTTACAATAGATGTTAAAAAAAAAAAAAAAAAAAAAAACTTTTTTTGGGATTTTTTTTTACAGTCACTGTTCATCAGGAAATAAAAAATAAAAAATCGTTTAAAATGACTATTCTAAGGCATGAATTTGTACATTTATTCATCCAACATTTATTTCAATAAGATATTTTTTTTTTGAATACTTGCATCTTTTTTTTTTCCCCCAAAATGATTGAAGGAGTTTTGATTCATCCAAATCGCCTAAATTGAATATTTTAATCTGCAAAGAGTGCACAAGGTATGTCAAAATTAGCCTAAAATCACTTCAAGAACAATGAAATCGAAGATAAATGAAAAAAAAAAAAAACAGTAAAAAAGAAGAAGAGGCCATTGGTGCTGGTTTTAAAGAAAAAAGGAGCCGTTATTTTAACATGATATTAAGTTTTGGGTGAATCTGTACTAGGATATACATGATATTAAGTCATTAGTAGTTTTCTATTTTGGGAAGTTCTTTTTTAAGATATAAAATATTTTTAGTTGTTGTTTCTTCCCTTTTTGGATTTGAAATTTAGATGTCATTTCATGATATGATAGGGGTGTCAATGGGCCAGGCCAAGGTTAGACGTACTCTGCCCCAAGTCTATTAGCCGTAGCCCTGGCCCTATAGGGGGCTAGGTTAGAGCCGGGTTGGGCCCAACAAGACAAAAGATGAAGGGAGATTGATGCAGGACACGTGATTTAATGCTAGCATGCAACACGGAGATTATGAAAGAGTCCATAAAGATTCAATTAACAAAAGATGCTAACCCACCTGATGGGGACATCACGCGCACACGCACGCCCCCCTTATGCACATACACAAGGAGGGCCCCACTATCGCTTTGGATCGATGACGACGTCCAGGGAAGGCCTCCTAGTTAGAGGATTGCGTTTTAGTTCGTTGGAGTGGACCCGATAGTCATGTGAATCCCACCATGGGTTCTCATGATCGTGGCTCACTATTCTAATTAATCTAATATTTTGGGTTTTGCTTATTATTGTTATTAGGAATATCAAGGACGGTTTAGATTGCTTTAATTAGTTGTTTTTTTTAAAAATTACTTCTACTCCAAGTAATAGGTTGCGCACATGGCACGAGTTTTGGGGTATAGGGTTTTTATTAAAAATAGGCACCCCTTGTAGTCTTTTTTCTCATTGAAGAATAATAAAATTTCTGCCTTTTTTCTGCTCCTCTAAATTTCTTAGTTGTAGAGATTCAATTGGGTGTGAAACCCTTCCTTCCTTGAAGCAGGGTGTCCCATATCCGTTACGATACGGCCGTATCGGTCGATACGTAACAGTAACAACCGACACTGATACGCGATACGAGGTCGAAATGGGCACCCCCCCAATTCTGTGATCGTAACGGCGTTACGGGCCTAAAGAAAATAGGAAAAAAAAAAAAAGGAATTTTTTTTTTTCCTTTCTTTTCTTCTTCTCCTTCTTCTCGAACTGCTGTGCTGCGGGCCTTCTCATCTTCCCTCTCACTCTCTCACTCTCTCTCTCTCTCTCTCTCCTCTCTCTCTCTCTCTCCCTCTTCTTTCCCTCCATTCTTTTTGGTTTCCCTCTCTCTCTCTCTCTCTCTTTTTCATTTGGTATCGGAAAAAGAAATCGGACTCCGTATGAGTTACGCGGCACACGTTTATCGCACGAGTTAATAAAAGGTCCACGTGTCGCGTGGGCCCCACCATGATGTATGTATTTTATCCATGCCGTCCATCCATTTTGCCACATCATTTTAGGTCATGATCCAAAAAATTAGTAAGATCCAAATCTCAGGTGGACAACACCATAGGAAACAGTGGTTATAGAATGCTCACCATTAAAATTTTCTTAGAGTCCATTGTAATGTTTATTTTCCATCTAACCTGTTAATTGGGTCACACTGACGTGGATGAAAGGTAAACACACATGTCAGCTCGATCTAAAACTTTTGTAGCCCCCAATAAATTTTTAATGGTGGATGTTTAATTATTGTTGTTTCTTATGGTGCGGTCCACCTAAGTTTGGATTTGCCTCATTTTTGGGCTCATGCCCTAAAATTATTTGGCAAAATGGATGGACGGTGTGGATATAACACATTCATCACGGGTGGGGCCCAAAAAACTTTGACACTTGTGTGCTACACTTCACAATCTGAGTCCCGCCTAATTCAAAAATTGTACACGAGACATGTATTAACTTAAAATTTGCCAATTAAATTATGGACTGTAGTTGCTAACTCACAATGCCAAAATCAAATTGTTTGAATAGTTTTAATTGTTAATTTGTGGATGCTTATTTTTTAAAATAGGGCCTTTTGATTTTTTTCATGATTCACTATCCAATAAATGTCCACCAATTCATAAGTGGGTTAATGCCAATAAATTGCATGAATTTGAGGCTGATTTGGGGCATGGATTGGTCCTCCAAGTCAGCCCCAAATTGGCAACGCTATCTACCTAAATTTAATTTCATTTTTTTAAAGAACTATTGAGAGAAATGATATCAAATTGTTAAGATATAAATTAGATATTTAGAAAATTAAATATATGAATTTTGTAGTCAAATTCAGGTTATCTGGTTCATAAATTCATCAGACAGTCCGATACAACTTCTCACCAAAGAGCGGACCGTTACACCACCATAAACATGTTCCAATTTATAAATGAATGCATATTTGGAATGTTTAGAATATTCCGGATTTAATCCATATTTTTTCATATTTTTTTCGCAAAAAAAAAAAAATTGCACCATTACGGGCCGTTATGCCCCCATATTGCCGTTACACCCCCGTATCCGTATCGGTATCGGAGGGCATCGTTACGCCAACCGATACTGATACGGGATACCTTGCCTCGAAGGGCTGACTACCGTGGTGCAAAGCCACACCTATCCCAAATCGCCCCATCTCCTACCTGCCATTTTTCTCTCTACAACAAAATTTCGGAATCTGGCCCTGCAGGGGGGGTTGAAACTTTGGCGGAGTACCATGCACAGACCGTGTATCGGATCGAGCTGAAATTCGGGGGTTTCGTAGCCCACCCTTGGCTGACCAGCCCCAAGGAGGGGGATTTTGGGTTCGTGGGCCCCACACACGTGTGGGTGGGATCACACGCACGTGCGTCTGGGCCATTGCTGCTGTTCACCGTGTGGTGCTTATCTGGTTCATCTTTCTCCTCTCTTTCACTCCTATTTCACTTAAATCTCTAACCGTAACCCTAAATTATTCAAATCCTCAATTTTACGCCCTTTCTTCAACCTTAGTGTTCCCCGAATTAAAATTCGTGAATCCCTTGTATTGGGGAATTATTTCTGTGCATGTGCGGATGAATTTACCCTCATTTGATTATTGTTTGGTTTATAATTTTGATTGATCCGACCCTAGCATGTGTAGGCCTGGATCCGCATAAGATTCCCCTTGATTGAGTGCTTGAACTTTTGTGTGGGATGTGGGATTTTGTATAACTGTTTTTGAATTAGTGTGATCTAAAGCCTGAAAGTCTTGCACATCATACTTGAATTTCATGTCCTGCATCAAATTTGGTACCAAAGCCTAGGGTTCTTACAGGGGAATGCATTGCATGTTTAGGGTTTAGTTTATTTGTGTGCATCAAGTATCATCATATAGAGCTGTTTAGAGGTCCATCATTCCTAATATAAGCTGCTGAATTTTCTGCTATCAGAAAATCCCCATATCTCTTTGCTGGATTTTCTGTTGACAGATTCTTTGGGCAGATAGGTTGCTGGAAATTGAGTAGTATTGTGTCGTTTCCCCCATATAGAGTTCTATAGGAGCATTTAGTCTCATCTAGGTGCATAGTAGAAGGTCCTTGAGTTAGTAGTTGTATGCCCACACATACGGGTCGTGGTTTTGGCTTGCACCCTACACTAAACATGGAACAATTGCAATAGTCAATGAATAAAATGACCCAGCAGTTTGAGTCTTTGGGTAGGCGCTTGGAACAACGTATGGACCAACACTTTGAGCAGCTTAATGTGCGCGTTACCCAACTAGAGACCTCCGCCCGGGCAAACCCCACCATTGGGGAAGATACCCAATCTCAGGCAGGTGATCAGGAAATTAGACCAAGGAATGGAGGTGGTTAAGGAATTGGTCATGGGTGCGCACCTGTGCACCTACCCCGCGACGGACATCATGATCATTATGACCCAGATGTGCAACTCCTCAAGAGAGTTAGGGTAGATGCCCCTACATTTGATGGCCACTTGGACCCTAAAGCCTTTTTAGACTGGCTGGCGGATATGGACCACTATTTTGAGTGGTATGATATGTTGGATGCTCGTCGAGTCCGATTTGCCAAGATGAAGCTTGTGGGCTAAGCAAAGAGGTTCTGGGCTACTGTAGAACGAAAGAAAGAAAGAGCGAGGGAGCTCCCAATAGTCCATTGGGGAGAAAGAAAGAAATTCTTAAGGAAAAATACCTCTATTTTTCTTACCACTTGAGGTTGGTTGAGGAATGACAGTCTCTTCGACGGGGTTCCATGAGTGTCGCTAAATATATTGAGAAGTTAGAAGAGTACTTGACTTGTTGTGAAGTTGATGAGGACCCTGTACTCACCCTTACTCGATTTAAGATGGGCCTCGGTTCTGACATTAGGAGAGAGTTGCTCGCCAAAGACATAGACACTCTTGAACAGATGTATCAAGTAGTGTTGGAGGCCGAGCAATACCTCAAAGCATCCGTGAGAAGGCTGTTTGACTTTCGCGATTCTAGTGCTAAGGCTAACCCTTCTGAGGCTAAACCTAACACTAGATACCAAAATAAACCTTCCAATAGTTCTCAGTTCAGGCCCAAGGATGATAAGGGTAAAGAGATTGTTGGGTCTAGCTCGCGTGAAAGTGGGGCAACTAGGTGTCTTAGGTGTCAGGGGTTTGGTCACTTTGCCCACCAGTGCGGCACGAAAGAGGGCACCAAGCAAGGTGTTCCGTATCGGTATCGGTTGGCATAACGGTGCCCTCCGAAACCGATACGGATACGGGGGCGTAACGGTGATACGTGGGTGTAACGGCCCGTAACGGCACAATTTTTTTTTTTGCCAAAAAAATATGAAAAAATATGAATTAAATCCGGAATATTCTAAGCATTCCAAATATGCATTCATTTATAAATTGGAACATGTTTATGGTGGTGTAACGGCCCATTCTTTGGTGAGAAGTTGTATCGGACTGTCTGATGAATTTATGAACCAGATAACCTGAATTTGACTACAAAATTCATATATTTAATTTATAAATATCTAATTTATATACTTAATAATTTGATATAATTTCTCACAATAGTTCTTTTAAAAAATGAAATTAAATTCAGGTAGATCGCGTTGCCAATTTGGGGCTGACTTGGAGGACCAATCTATGCCCCAAATTAGCTTCAAATTCATGCAATTTATTGGCATTTATTGGCATTATCCCACTTGTGAATTGGTGGACATTTATTGGATAGTGAATCATTAAAAAAAAATCAAAAGGCCCTATTTTAAAAAATAAGCGTCCACAAATTAACAAATAAAACTATTCGAATAATTTGATTTTGGCATTTTGAGTTAGCAATTATAGTCTATAGTTTAATTGGTACATTTTATGTTAATACATGTCTTGTGTACAATTTTTTAAGGGCCTGAATTATTGTGAAGTGTAGCACACGAGTGTCAAAGTTTTTTGGACCCCACTCGTGATGAATGTGTTATATCCATACCGTCCATCCATTTTGCCAAATAATTTTAGGGCATAAGCCCAAAAATGAGGCAGATCCAAAGCTTAAGTGGACCGCACCATAAGAAACAATAATAATTAAACATCTATCATTAAAAAATTATCGGAGCTACAAAAGTTTTAGATCAAGCTGGCATGTGTGTTTTCCCTTCATCCACGTTAGTGTGACGTGTGACCCTATTAACAGGTTAGATGGAAAATAAATATTACAGTGGACCCTAAGAAATTTTTAATGGTGAGCATTTTATAACCACTGTTTCCTATGCTGTGGTCCACCTGAGATTTGGATCTTCCTAATTTTTTGAATTATTACCTAAAATGATGTGGCAAAATGGATGGACGGCATGGATAAAATACATCCAGTATGGTGGGGCCCATATGGCATGCCTACATTTTATTAAATGTTCCAGCGTGACGCCTAACCGTACCAGTCCACTCGTTTTACGATAGCAAGTCCCGTGAGTCTGATCATGAGGTATATATTATATCTAAACCGTCCATTCATTTGATGAGCTCGTCTTAAGGCTTGACACTAAAAATAATACAGATCTAATTATCAAGTGGACCACACTGTAAAAAGAAGCAGGGGATTGAACGTCTACCATTGAAATCCTTTTGTGATCACAGAACTTTTGGATCAATATGAAATTTGTTTTTCCTCTTCATTCAGGTCCTTTTGACCTTTTGAACCGTTTGGATGTAAAATAAACGTTACGGTGGGCCTACGAATTTTTTAACGGTGAAAATCATCATCTCGCTGCTATTTTTGGTGTGGTCCAGATGATCTTTGGATACGATTAATTTTTTGGCTAATGCTCTAAAATGATATTTAAAAATAGATGAACGGTGTAGATATAATAAATACATGACTGTGGAGCCCACATAACTTTGATCTACTTTGAACCGTTCGTACAACTCGGAGCTCGAGGACTGTCAGCGCTCGTCTTAGCGTGACACGTACCTCCAGCTGGTGCGCGGTACACCTCCGAAATAAAAAAAAACAGAAGGAGAGAGGGAAACCGAAAAGAAAGAAGAGGGAAAGAAGAAAGAAGAAAAAAGAGGAAAGAAGAGAGAGAGAGGAGAGAAGAGAGAGAGAGGAGAGAGAGAGAGAGAGAGAGAGAGAGAAGAGAGAAGAAGAGAAGAAGAAGAGAAGAAGAAGAAGAAGCGAAGAGAAGCAGCAGCACAGCAGCCACGCGGCGCAGCCGCAGTAGAGCCGCAAGCCGCAGCCGCAGCTTCCCGAGAAGAGAGAAGAAGAAGAAGAAGAAGAAGAAGAAGAAAAGAAAAAAAAAAGGAGTAGTTTTTTTTTTTTTTTTTTCCCCCCTATTTTTTAAGGCCCGTAACAGCCGTTACGGTCAGTAACGGCCGTTACTCCCGTAACGCGACTGTAACGGCCGTTACGTGTACAAAAAAGGGACTCGGCCGATATGACCCCGTATCGCGTAACGGGTATCACCGTTACTGTTACGTATCGGCCGTTACGGCCGATACATAACCGTTTTGGGACACCCTGGCACCAAGGTGCTCCTCATTGATGGACAAGTAGAAGTAGTGCCCCCAGAGAGTGACGGCGAAAAGGAAGAATATGAGCCAGTAGAAACCCCTAGTGATGAGGGAGAGGGAGCGCATGAGTCTGCGACCCTCGCAGTTGTGCGTTGCGCTTTTGCTCAAGCCAAGAACACTGACGATTGGCGCCGCAACACGATCTTCTATACTTATGCAAAATGTGGGGACAATTTGTAAGATGATTGTGGATAGTGATAGTTGTGCCAACATGGCATCGACTAGCACTGTGAGCCGTTTGGGCTTGAAGCCCATCCTCAACCCCATCGAGTGTCCTGGGTTGATGAAACTTCCATTCCAGTTTCGCATCGTTGTCTTGTTCCTATTCAGTTTAGATCATATAAAGACACTTTGGTGTAATGTTGTTCCCATGGATGTTGGCTATATCATTCTGGGTAGACCTTGGTTCTATGATAGTGATGTCACATATTTGGTCGTTCGAATGTGTGTACATTCTGGTTTGAGGGCAAGAAAGTCAAGCTAAATTCACTTCCACCTAAGAACATGACTGGAAATGAGGCCATCACACAAAGTGGTGTGAGCGGCTCAAAAGAATTGAAGGAGTCGAAGTTCAAGTCCAAACCTCACCATATTCTAAATGCCAAAGACTTTGAGCAAGAAACGAAGGCGGACTCGATGGTATATGCCCTTGTGGCTAGGGAAAGTGTACTAGAGGCTAGTGTAAGTTACCCACTGAGGCCATTCAGGTAGTGCATGAGTTTCGTGATGTCTTTCCTGATGATCTACCGAACGAGCTTCCCCCTATGAGGGATATACAGCATGCCATTGATCTAGTCCTTGGGGCGACTCTACCAAACCTCCCTCATTATAGAATGAACCCAAAGGAGCATGCATAGTTGAAGAGACAGATTGACGAGCTCCTAGAAAAGGGTTTCATTCGAGAGAGCATGAGCCCGTGTGCCGTGCCCGCCTTTTTTACACCTAAAGAAGGATGACACATGGAGGATGTGTGTTGATAGTAGGGCCAACAACAAATCACAGTCAATTATCGGTTTCCCATACTGTGTCTTGATGACATATTGGATATGATGGCCAATGCTGCTATCTTCTCAAAAATTGACCTCAAAAGTGATTATTACCAAATCCGTGTACGCCCTGATGATGAGTGGAAGGCGGCCTTCAAGACGAAGGATGGGCTATACGAGTGGCTAGTTATACCTTTTGGGCTGACTAACGCCCCAAGCACTTTCATGCGTGTGATGACCCAAGTGTTGAGACCCTTCATGGGGAAGTTCCTGGTCGTATACTTTGATAATATCTTGATTTATAGCATGACCAAGGAACAACACCTCAACCATTTGAGGCAGGTTTGTGGGATCCTTAGAGCCGATAAATTGTACGCCAACTTAAAGAAATGTGCGTTTTTGTCTAGTAGTGTTATCTTCTTAGGTTTTGTTGTGTCAGCTGAGGGCGTATCGGCGGATCCTGAGAAGGTCAAGGCCATCGTCAATTGACTTGAACCCCGCAATATTTACGATGCATAGCTTTCACGGCTTAGCCACCTTTTATAGGCGGTTCATTCGAGGCTTCAGTTCCATTATTGCTTCCATCACGGATTGCATAAAAAAGGGAGAGTTTCAATGGACGAAGGCAGCCTCGAAGGCTTTCAAGGAGATAAAGGTCAAGATGACCGAAGCTCCAGTCACGCGACTTCCAGATTTTTCAAAAGCTTTTGAAGTCACATGTGGCACGTCAGGAGTCAGCATAGGAGGAGCACTTAGTTAGGAATGACACCCTGTCGCATTTTTTAGTGCGAAACTGAATGAGGTGAAACAAAAATATTCCACCTATGACAGAGTTCTACGCGGTAGTGCAATTACTGCGCCATTGACGTCATTACCTATTGTCGTAAGAATTCATCTTATTCTCAGATCACGAGGCCTTGAGATATTTGAACTCTTAGAAATTAAACCCTAGGCACGCCAAGTGGGTTCAATTCCTTCAAGAGTACACTTTTGTGCTTAAGCATAAGGCCGTTGTAGAGAATAAGCCTACCTACGCATGGAGTCGTCGAGTCGCGTTACTCAATTCCATGAGTATCGAAGTCACGGGCCTTGAGCGCATCAAAGAAGATTATTTTGAGTGTCCAGATTTTGGAGTTGTGTACGCATCGTTATTAAAGAGTCCGTCAGGAGCTAGCAGTGAGTAATTGATTTTAGACGGATACTTTTTTAGGAGTGACCGCTTGTGCATACCTCGCACCTCCCTCCGCGATTTTCTTGTCTGGGAGTTACATTTAGGAGAGGTCGCGGATCATTTTGGTCGAGACAAGACTATTGCCCTACTGGAAGATAGGTTTCATTGGCCAAGCCTCAAGCGAGACGTGACCAAAATTATATGACAATGTTGTACTTGTCAACTGTCAAAGTAAAAAAAAAACAAAATGCAGGATTATACACACTTTTGCCAGTTCCATTCATCCCTTGGCAGGACATCAGTATGGACTTCATGCTTGGACTCCCCAAGACTATTCGGAAACACGATTCCATATTTGTTGTCGTGGACCGCTTTTCTAAAATGGCCCACTTCATTCCTTGTTCTAAGACCTCCGACGCATCCCATGTTACCAAGCTGTTCTTTAGTGAGGTAGTCAAACTACATGAGTTACTAAAAACCATAGTGTCTGATCGTGACGTGCGATTCATGAGTTATTTTTGGAAGACACTATGACACATGATGAATACTAGGCTCCAATTTTCTTCTGCCTACCACCCTTAGACCGATGGTCAGACTGAGGTGGTCGATAGAAGCCTAGGGAGTTTGCTCAGATGTTTAGTGGGGGGAGCACACCAAGACGTGGGACACCGTACTACCTATAGCCGAGTTTGCGTTTAATAATTCTGTCAATAACAGTCCTTTTGAAGTCTTTACTGGTTATAAGCCTAAGAAGCCTATTGATCTTGTCCCTATGTCACTATCCCATAGGCCATCAGAGTCTGCAGAGTCCTTTGCGCATCACATTCATTCATTGCATTAAGAAATCAGGCAAAAGATCACTACTAGTAATGAACATTACAAAGTTTCTGCAGAATAACATAAACGATTCAAGGACTTCAATGTAGGGGACTCTGTAATGGTCCACATTAGGCCTAAGTGGTACCCTTAGGGGGCCGTTCGTAAATTACACGCGCGTAGCGCTGGACCCTTCAAAATTATAAAACGAAATGGTCTCAATGCGTATGTGGTAGATCTTCCACATTCCATGGGAATTAGTTCGACATTCAATTTGGAGGATCTAGTTACTTTTCAGGGGACCACTGATACTTTGTCCGGCCCTTCGCCCAATCATCCTGATTCCCCAGACCTGTCCCTTGATCCATGGCTTCTTCTCGACCCTTCTTCCCAACCTCTACCTCCCATACCTACCCTTCCCACACCCAGAGAGGAAATAGAGGATATTCTGGACCATCAGATAGTATCAACGTCGAACGGCGGGTTTCAGAAATACCTGATTAAGTGGAAGTCACGCCCAACTTCAGATAATACGTGGCTCACTGAGGAGGAGCTTCAGAGACTTGATCCTGACATCTTGGAACGGTTCAGGAGTTTTGTTTTGCCAGTGGCAAAATCTTCGCAGCCGGGGAGAGTTGACGGGGATATCACGCGCACATGCATGCCCCCCTTACACACGTACGCAAGGAGGAGGGCCCCACCATCGATCTGGATCGATGACAACGTCCAGGAAGGGCCTCCTAGTTAGAGGACTCCGTTTTAGTTATTTGGAGTGGACCCGATAGTCATGTGAATCCCACCATAGGTTCTCATGATTGTGGCCCATTATTCTAATTAATCTAGTATTTTGGATTTTGCTTATTATTATTATTAGGAATATCATGGACGGTTTAAATTGCTTTGATTAGTTGTTATTTTTTATTACTTCGTCTCCAAGTAATAGGTTGTGCACATGGCGCGACTTTTGGGGTATATGGTTTTATTAAAAATAGGCACCCCTTGTAGTCTTTTTTCTCATTGAAGAATAATAAAATTTATGCGCTTTTTTTTTTTTTTTTTTTTTTCTACTCTAAATTTCTGAGTTGTAGAGATCCAATTGGGTGTGAAACCCTCCCTTCCCCTAAGGGCTCACTACCGTGGTGCGAAGCCACACCTATCCCAAATCGCCCCATCTCCTACCTTCCATATTCACATTCATCTCTTCCTACAGTCATCTACGCTTCAAATCCATCCTCTATTGTAGCCATTTTTTTTTTTTCTCTACAGTAGATTTTCGGAATCTGGCCCTGCAGGGGGGCTGAAACTTCGGCGGAGTACCATGCACAGATCGTGCATCGGATCGAGCTGAAATTCGGGGGTTTTGTAGCCCACCCCTGGCCGACCAGCCCCAAGGAGGGGAATTTGGGTTCTTGGGCCCCACACACGTACAGGCGGGATCACACGCAAGTGTGTCTGGGCCATCGCTGCTGTCCACGCGTGTAGTGCTTCTCTAGTTCGTCTCTCTCTCCTCTCTTTCACTCTATTTCACTCAAATCCCTAACCTTAACCCTAAATTATTCAAATCTCCAATTTTATGCCCTTTCTTCAACTTTAGTGTTGCCTGAATTGAAATCTATAAATCCCTTGTATATGGGAATTCTTTCCGTGCATGTGTGGATGAATTTACCCTCCTTCGATTATTGTTTGATCTATAATTTTGATTGATCCGGCCCTAGCATGTATAGGCCTGGATCCGCATAAGATTCCCCTTGATTGAGTGCTTGAACTTTTGTGTGGGATGTGGGATTTTGTGTAACTGTTTCTGAATTAGTGTGATCTAAAGCCTGAAAATCTTGCACATCATACTTGAATTTCATGTCCTGCATCACCACCAAGTAACTAAGAATAAACAACAGGAAATAAAATTTGATTTAACCTATATCACATGCCCGCATTCTAAGAAATCACATAAATCAGTTAAAACTAGGCCCGATGGAAGGATAAACCTTCTAATTTAGCATAGGCACATTCTACACTCAAGGGAATGACATGTAGGTTTAAGAATTTGGGATCTTGGAATTAGGGATTTTGGGATTTTGGAATTAGGGTTTTAGAAATTGGAGAAAATAGGAAATTGGGGATTTAGGGTTTATGGTAGGGTTATGGATGAGGAATTAAGGGATTTTGATGAGGGAAGCAAGGGAAAATCAAAGGATTGAGCGGTTGTCCGTACGGTCAGGCTAGGGGCTTGCACGTGTGGGTCGTTGGCTAGTGTTTTTGAGTCCTCAATGGTTGATTTTGGTTGGGGTTGAAGTTGGATTATGAAAAGTTGAGGAAAAAGATGATTTGGATGGTCTTGGATAGGAAGGGAAGATGATGTTTTAAGGAAAAGACCTCTTTTGGATGGAAAAGAAGAGAAAAGGAAGATGATAGATGGAAGCCTCGCACCTCTATTGAATGGAGAATGCAATCACACCACACCTGAGCTCCAAATCACTTGAGTATTTTTCAAATCTCATGAAGTAGGGAGAAAACAAAACTTTTTTTTTTTTTTTTCAAAATAATGGCATTAGGGCTTCACACACACATCTTTCTCTTTTATAGTCTCAGAAAAAACTTTTTATAAAAAGATGCTCTCAGATAAGATTCCCAACATAAAGATGATTAATAAATTAAAAGTTGTTCCTAAAACCCCTAATTTCAACACAAATATAAGGTATACCAAAAATAACGAAGCATGTAAACAATGTAAACAACTAAACTATTTCATGGCCCAAGAGGGTCCACAATCAAGATGTCCGATGATGATGATCAATGGTCCGATCATCGTGTCCACTCGATCCTACGGTCCGATGTGTCCATCAAGCTCGTGTATACAACCCACGTGCATCTTCCCAGTGTGAGGTCTTCAAAGATGCACGAACATGCATGTGGGGTCTTCAACATGGCTAGGAATGTGAATTGGTCCAAGTGGGCCCCATGTAATGGTCGTCTAGCCATAAGGAGACTGGCTCAATCCTCCTCCTCTAGTATGGTGCTCGGATGTCCTCATCAATTTCCCTCTGCTAAGGAGATTTCGCCTCTGGCGAAATAAAGTTGCAATGATGCTTGAGGAGATCTAGGTCTCGTTGCTGAAGCTCTGCCTTTGTGATCCACGTACTGTCTGACTTTGGTCTGCCCTTCCACTTGACAAGGTACTCCTGGTAACTTCCATGCCATATGGAAACTGCTTCTTCATCTAAGATATCCTCTATCTCCACTCTTCTCGTAGGTATGGATGGTATGGGTGGTAAATGTTGAGAAGAAGGGTCAGATAATGGCCATGGGTTATGGGATAGGTCAGGAGCATTATCATTGAAGTTCATTTGAGGGTTAGGGGAAGGTCCATGAAACGGTACAATATCTTCCACATTAAATGTGGAACTGATACTCATGTTAGGTGGAAGATCTATCAAGTAAGCATTCGAACCTAGTCTTTTCAAGATTTTATATGGTTCAACACTACGGGCTTGTAAATTTTTTATGGTTGTGGAAACTTTTTTGGATGTATTCTAATCATGGCTTCATCACCCATAACAAACTCTTTAAACCTACGGTGTGAGTCGGTAATCATTTTGTATGTTTCATTATATTGATTCTTTTTCTAATCTCCACATGCAAGTCATGCATATGTCGTGTAGATGCATGTGCAGACTCTGAAGGCCTATGGAACACTGACATGGGTATGCAATCTATAGGGGTCCTAGGCTTATCTACTTGTCTTTACAGATCCACTTTCTCCTCGGGACTCATTTGATTGTGATGAAGGTTTGGTAGAGTCAATGTGTGAATGTTCCGCACGGGTGTAAGCTCATCCGGTATGTCCTCTAAAATAACAACACTGGACTTCTCCAATACCAGACTCCCCTCATATGGTAACTCTATAGTCTACACTACCCTCGGGTGTAACTTTAGTTGGCATCTCCATAATAACCTTAGGTGTTACCTCACTTGCCACGTGGACATACAACGTCAAATCAGTTTTAGTTTCTCTTTTAGACTCTTTGACATTAACTATAGGAAGAGACTTAAGCTGGAGTTTCGTCACATCTTTAGGACCACGTTACTTGATGTTCTCCTTCTTTTCCGGGGTGCTTTTGGGTGGGAGAGGCTTTAAGACAATCCTTTCGCCTTCACATAAAAACTAACATGCATTCGAGAGACCGAATAGTGTTGCGTTCTTGTCATACAACCAAGGCCTGCCCAAAATGATGTGGCCTATATCAATAGGCAAAACATCACACCACAGCGTGTCCATATAAGAACCAAACTGGATGGGAATGGCACAACGCTGAGAAACCAGAATTGAAGACGCATCAACCCATGAGACTCGATAAGGTTGAGGGTGAGGAACGACTAGCATACCTAAGTGGCCCACGGTGCTAGCAGTGATGACATCGATGCAACTGTCACTATCAATGATCACCTTGCAGTTTTTCCCACCGCACCTGGCATAAGTGTGGAAAATTAATTCCTGCGCCAATCATCACTTTTACAATCTGGCTTAAGGCGCGGATAGTAATTTCAAGTGGCATAGTCTCAACTCCTTCAATTTGATTCCCAGCTTGTGATTGGACATCTTCCCCAGTATCGGGGTTCGCTTGAAGGGAGGCTTCATGCTGATTGACACGCGCATTGGTCATAGTCAATTGAGTTGCGGTGGTCCTATCGTGCACTTCAATGGCCGTCGGATGGTGGTTGATAACATTAAGAGCCTCAACAATTTTCTCTAGATTCATAGTGGGATGTAAACCAATGTCACGTCCAGAATGAGTGGGCATACACAAGGGAACTCTAAAAGGGAAACCTAGGTCCTAGGACAATTTTATGATAATGATAAAACGAACTTAGAAATCAAGCTGGGCACACTAACCAGGAAATTCAAAAAGTCGCTATCCTCAAATATTATGTTGAAAATTCAGAGGGTGGTAATCCGAGGGTGCCAAACTAAAAATTCAGCAAGAGTGTAATCTGAAAATCAAAGGATTAAGCAGTTGCCCATACGGTTAGGCTAGGGGCTCTCACATGTGGGTCGTTGGCTAGGGTTTTTGGGTCCTCAACAGTTGATTTCGGTTGGGGTTGAAGTTGGATGATGAAAAGTTGAAGAAAAAGATGATTTGGATAGTCTTGGATAGGGAGGGAAGAAGAGAGATGATGTTTTATCTCTTTTGGATGGAAATGAAGAGAAAAGGAAGATGATAGATGGAAGCCTCACACCTCTGTTGAATGGGAAATGAAATCACACCACACCCAAGCTCCAAATTATATGGAGTATTCTTCAAATCACATGAAGAAGAGAAAACACAAAGCTTGTTTTCTTTTCTTTTTTTTTTTTTTTCCAAAATAATGGCATTAGGGCTTCATATACCCATATTTCTCTTTGATAGTCTCAGAAAAGACCTTTTACAAAAAGACGCTCTCAGATAAGATTCTTAACATAAAGATGCTTAATAAATTAGAAGTTGTTCCTAACTCCCCTAATCTTAATACAAATATAAGGTATATAAAAAATAACGAAGCATGAAAACAATCTAAACAACTAAAATATTTTGTGGCCCAAGGGGGTCCATTATCAAGATGTCCGATGATGATGATCCAACGGTCCGAGCATCGTGTCCACTGGATCCAATAGTCTGATGTGTCCATCAAGCTCCTATATGCAACCCACGTGCATCTTCCCAGTGTGTGGTCTTCAAAGATGCACGAACATGCACGTTGGGTCTTCGACATGGCTAGGATGTGAATTGGTCCAAGTGGCCCCCATGTGATGGTCGTCTAGCCATAAGGAGACTAGCTCGGCCCTCCACTGGTATGGTGCTCGGATGTCGTCATCAGACATGATGTATGATTGCATTTTTGAGCTCGATCCAGCAAGAAGAAAGATGAAGGGACATTTGTTGTTATTGCACTTTTGAGGTTGCTAATTTCAAAGGCATGTGGAACCATACAAGTTTACACATGGGCACACGTCGAAGCATAAAAAATGTGTGATATCTGAGCTTTACATAAGGTTGGTAATATTGACTAATGACTACATCTTTGAACTAACAAATCAAGTAATTTCTTCTCATTGGGTAGGCCTCAACTTTCAAAGTAAATTGATGCTCACAAAATTCTTTACTAGCTTTTCATTTGTTTTGATATGTTATGCCCCACATTAGGTATGAAATAGCCTGATTTTGATTCTTATCTTACCTGATGGAAAGCTCAGATCTCACACATGAGTCACATATGACATGTGCGTCTGCGTGTGTATATGTACGGCTCCCATGCACGTGTTGAATTGGCAAACCTTTGCAGCTTCTCTAAAGACGAAGAGTCACTGACGAAGCCAGGTCTTTTAACAAGTCCCCAGAGAAGAAGCTTATTCGACAAGTGTTGCATGCGGGAACCACTGGGGTGTGCATGTGACATCTAACTTGTCCATCAGGGCCACCCCACCATGAAATTTGGATCCCCAAAAAATAAGGCCAATCTAACCATTAGGTGGGCCACCATGTGAATTTGAGGTTTTGGATGGTTGTCGATTGTTTTTTGTGGCGGGGCCTGCCATTTTGTGTATATATGTGACCCTTGAATTACATGAGCCCCCTATGATGATGGAATACCTAAAAGATCAGGCCTATAAAATCATTAGGTGAGCCACACCATAGAACAATTGATTACCATACAAAAAGGGCTAAATTCACATGGTGCCCAAATGATGGTTGGATCAGTCTTTTTTCTGGTTGTCCAACTTTCATGGCAGGGCCGTTGTTGTGAACGGGTTGAAAGCCTACACATGACTTGTGTGGGCCCCATGTGCAACACATGTAGAATAAGCTTCTTCTACAAAACTTGGAGAGGAACTGACCTCTACAATGAAGCCCACCAAATCTGATTTGTGTGGGCTCCACGTGTAACACGTGGAATAAGCTTCTTCTTCAAGGACTTGGAGAGGAACCAGTAGAGAATGGTTTGATGATTGTAGTGTGAAGAAAGAGGAGAAGGGTGAGAGATAAGAAGAAAGAGGAGAGTTTTGAGAAAGATGTTGTGTTAGGCTCAACATGCCCTAGCACAATATTTTATTATAATATAACATATAGTACACCACAGGAGAAGAGGAAAGTGTGCACATGCACTTACATTAAAAAACTATACACTAACATTCTCTATACTCCCCCTCAAGTTGGAGCATAGATGTTGATCATGCCCAATTTGTCACGAACACGATGAAGAGCATCTCAACTCAAGGACTTTGTAAGAACATTAGCAAGTTGATCTTTAGATCGAACAAAAAGGGTGACGATTTCCTTAGTACCAACTTTTTTCCCGAATAAAGTGATAGTCGACCAAGGTATTCAAAATCGGTTACGTAACGGTAACAGTCATAACCGTTACGCGTTACGGGGTCGAAACGGCCGTAACAACTGTTACAGAAAAACAGGCCGTAACGGATTGTAACAATCGTGTAACGATCCAGTAACGCTTTTTTCAAAAAAATAAAAAATGGTCGTAACGGCTGATATGGGGGCTGTAACGGTTGTTATGGCCATAACGGTAACGGTGATGGCCGTTACGGCCACCGTTATTGTTTTGGAACACCTTGTAGTCGACATCAATACTCTTGGTTCGCTCGTGGAAAACCGGGTTATGAGCAAATGGATGGCCGCTTGGTTGCCATAATGAAGAGGAACAGGATCCAAAGGAGGATAGCCAAGTTCTTCAAGAAGGTTGCGAAGCCACATGAGCTCACACGTCGCATGAGCCATAACACGATATTCTGGTTCAGCTGAGGATTGAGCAACAACCGGTTGCTTCTTGCTCTTCCATGTTATAAGATTACCACTTAGGAAGATACAAAAGCCGGATGTAGAGCAGCGATCATAAGTACTACTTGCACAATCAACATCGAATAGCCAGAAAGATAAAGATGACCATGTAATTGAAAGCGGAGGCCAAGACCTGGGGGTGATTTTAGATACCGAAGTATGCGGTAGACAGTCGTGAGATGGGAGGTACAGGGAGCTTGCATGAATTGGCGAATAACGCCCACCGCAAATGAGAGATTTGGCGAGTAATAGTCAGGTAAATAAGCCGGCCTACAAGTCGTCGATACATTCGGGATCAGTAAGGAGAGCACCATTATCTGGTCGAAGCTTTTACGAAGTATCCATGGGAGTAGTAGCGGGCTTGCACCCTAATATGACGGTCTCCATGAGAAGATCGAGCACATATTTTCGTTGTAACAAGACCAATCCGGATGAGGAGCAACCAACTTCAATTCCGAGGAAGTAGCGAAGAGGACCAAGATCCTTGATCTCAAACTTGGTCTTAAAAAATTCTTTGACCTCCCACATTCCAACAGAATCACTACCGGACAGAACAATATCATCCACATAGACAATGAGAACCATGATGTTCGTCGATTGACGACATATAAAGAGAGAATGATCGGCATGACTACGAACAAAACCGAACTCCAAGAGACCTTGATTGAATTTTTCGAACTATGCACGCGGGGATTGTTGGAGTCCATGAAGAGCCTTCTTCAACAGACATACAAGCGCAAGGTTGTGGGAAGCAACAAAGCCCGGAGGTTGATGCATGTAGACTTCCTCTGCAAGGTCCCCATGGAGAAATGCATTCTTAACATCAAGTTAAAACAAAGGCCATGATAAATTAACGGCGAAGGAGATCACAGCGCGAATCGAATTAAGCTTAGCCATCGGAGAGAATGTCTCGAAGTAATCCACACTATGAGTCTGTGTGTAACCCTTAGCAACAAGACGGGCTTTATAATGAAGCCGTTTGGAAGAAACTTAATCGTATAAACCCATCGACATTCAACAGGTTTGTGCCCTAAAGGAAGTGGCACAAGGTCCTAAGTATGATTCTTCTCAAGAGCAGACATTTCTTCTGTCATCGCCTTCGTCCAGTCAGGACTTTGAATAACATGTGAGAGAGACCGAGGAATAGTCTGTGATGAAAGGAAAGTTGCAAACGACTGAAAAGACGGTGAAAGATGATTATATGAAACGAAATTACTAATGGGGTGTTGAGTACAAGATCGTGACCCTTTGCGCAAGGCAATAGTGAGATCTAAACTCGATGTAGGAGAGTCACCTGAGCCAACATCCGAAGTGAGCGGAAGGGTGGATGGCTGAGCGTGTGAAGGTTTATCTCAACGAAGATACACCCGTAGAGGCTTAGGGTCACCCAAATCACCAACAGGATTCTGAACGGAGGGGAGATGAGTTTCTTCATGATCTCTAGTGGAAAGAGGAAGAGGATAAGAGTCATACTCCCCCTGACTCGCAAGAGGATCATAGAGGGATTGACCTGAAGGTGAGAAAAAAGAAATATCCTCAAAGAAGGTTACATCGGCGGAGACATATTTCTTGCGAGTCAATGAGTCAAAATATTTATACCATTTCTGACTCCAAGTATACCCTAAGAAGACACATTTAATTACCCTGGGTTAAGTTTATCATTACTTCCATCTAAAATTTGAACAAAGCATGTGCAACCAAAAACTTTAGGTGGTAGAGGAAATGGATTATCATGAGGATACAATATAGTAAAGGAAGATTTATAAGACAAGATACGTGAGGGTATACGATTAATAAGAAAAGTAGCAGTTAGAATAGCATCACCAAAAAAATGTTTAGGTAGGTGCATACCAAGAAGAAGGTGCGAGCAACTTCAAGAATATGATGATTCTTTTGTTCTGCGATACCATTTTGTTGAGGTGTGCGAGCACATGACGTCCTAGACGAAATACTATGTTCCTGTAAGAAGGACAAAAAAGACAATAGACATGTTTTCCCCCCCATTATCAGAATAGAGGGTTTTGATGGAACATTGAAATTGAGTGCACACTTCATAATAAAACACTTTAAACGCATTAAACACTTCACTTTTAGATTTCAAAAGATAAATCCAAGTCATGCGTTAATAATCATCAATAAAGGTAACAAAATATCGAAATCCAAAAGTGGAGGTAACTGGAGCTGGTCCCCGGACATCCGAGTGAACTAGAATAAAAGGTTGAGATTTCCTCACAAAAAAGCTAGAAGGAAACATAACACGATGATGTTTAGACACTTCACAAATATTACAACATAACAGTTTAGTGATAGATAAGGAGGGAAACAAAATTCTCAATCTAGCTATTGATGGGCACCCTAAGTGGCAGTGCCATCGTGTCATGGACTTCCGATCTAGAGAAAGGGTACTAAAAGCGGCAATAGGTGTATCATCGAGAAGATAAACGCCTCCTCTCTTATGCCCCCACCAATCACTCTCTTTGTCTGTAGGTCCTGAAACAAACAATAAGAAGGGAAGAAGGTAATGAAACAATTTAATGATTTAGTAAGAGAGCTAACAAACAATAAGTTTAATGGAAAACGAGGCACATGCAAAACTGATAACAGAGATAAGGAAGAAGAAAGAGAGATGAAACCAATCCCAGAGACGAGAGTTTGGGTTCCATCTGCGACTGTGACATACTGAGTATGGGGAGAAGGAGAATAAGAGGAAAATAATTGGGATGTACCAGTCATATGGGAGGAAGCTCCAGAGTTTGACCGGGAGGTAGGAGAGGATGATGCAAGAAGAGCAGTACCTGACTAGGTTGAAGCTGCGTGAGATGACTCAGGAATATCACGAATTTGAAGCCGCATAAGGGCATCATATGCAACCCGAGAAATGATGAGAGACTCCCCTGAAGTAAACTGCTCAACTGTCGGGGTGGAAGACTCTGTCTCAGGAGCAACTGTGATGTAGGACATGAAATTAAATATGGAATGCAAGAGATCAAGCTTGAGATTATACCAATTTTAAACAGTCACAAAATTCCACATCCTACATACTATCAAACATTCAAAAAGGGGAATCTATGGGGGTCCAAGCCTACACAACTCAAGAGCTGGATCAAATAAAATTATAAGTCAAACAAGCCCAAAGGAGTGTAAGAATCATCCATTGCAAAGGATAGTTCCCAACTCAAGAGATTCACTAAGTTTTAATTTGGGGGGAAAATCTAGGGTTTGAAAATTGGGGATAATTGGGATTTGGGACTCTTTCGGGTTAGGAGTTTGGATTAAGAGATTTTTTTAGTCAAAAGAGAAGGAAATAGAGGAAAAAGAGAACCTGGGATGAACCACGTGCGCTGGGCAACAGATGGGCCTGGACGTACATGCATGACAGGTCGTCCGCACGTGTGTGGGGCCTACAAAGTCGGGAACCGACTTTTAGGCTGGGATCGGCCAGGGATGGGCTGCCTCCATTCCAAGTTTCACGTCGATCCGTCGCAAGGTGTGTGCGTAGTACTCCGCCGAAGTTTCAGCCCCTCGGATGGGCAAGATCTAAAAATTTGTTTGTGCACTGCTGTAGGAGAAAAGTTGGATATGAAAGTGGGTGAATCTGAAGGTGGAAGGGGTGTAGAGAGTGATGGATGTGGTGCGTAAGAAGGTGGAGATGATATGGAGCAGATGTGGCTTCGCATCACGATAGTTAGCCCTTCGAGGAAGGGAGGGCTTCGCACCTAATTCGATTCTTCAACCCAAAGAGAGGAAGAAACGCATGAATTTTTATTAATAAAATATCATTGCAATACTTACATGGGATTGCTATATTTATAAGAAAACCCTAAACCCAAAAAAGACAATTACCCTTGCGCCATGTGCGCGCACTAATACCAAAGCTAAAGCAAATAAAATAATTAATCTAAGCAATCAAAGCCGTTCATGATGTTTTTAATAACAAAAATAGTCAAAACTCAAAATCCTAGATCATCTAAAGTAGTGGGCCACGATCATGAGATCCGATGGAAGAATCTATGTGATGATCGGGTTCACTCCAATGCTCCATAACGCAGCCCCCTAATTATGAAGCCCTCCAAAGATGTCGTCGTCAATCCAAATCGAAAGTGGGGCCCGCCTCCTCGAATACGTGCATAGAGGGGACGTGTGCATGATGTCTCCATCCACTCTCTCCGGTCGCGAAGGTTTCGCCACTGGCGAAACAAAGCTCCCGAACCGGTCCAAGATGTCTGGATCAAGTCTCTGAAGCTCCTCAGTGAGCCACATACTGTCTGAAGCTGGGCGTGACTTCCACTTGACAAGGAACTTTTGAAAACCGCCGTCCAGCGTCGATACAATCTGATGGTCTAGAATATCTTCTATCTCCTCTCTAAGTGTGGGAAAGGTAGGTATAGGAGGTAGAGGCTGGGAAGATGGGTCGGGAAGAGTCCATGGGTCAAGGGAAAGATCTGGGGAACTGGGATGGTTAGGTGAAAGACTGGACAATGTATTAGCGGTCCCCTGAAATGAAACTAGATCCTCCACATTGAATGTGGAACTAATTCCTATGGAGGGTGGAAGATCTATCACATACGTATTGGGACCGTTTCGTTTTATAATTTTGAATGGTCCAACTCTACACGCGTGTAATTTCCGAACGGTTCCTTGAGGATACCGTTCTGGCCTGATGCGGACCATCACAGAGTCCCCTACATTGAATTCCTTGAATCGTTTATGTTGGTCTGTAAAAAATTTGTATTGTTCATTACTAGTATTGATCTTTCGCCTGATTTCTTGATGCAATGAATGAATATGATGTGCAAAGGACTCTACAGACTCTGATGGCCTATGGGACAGGGACATAGGGACAAGATCAATAGGCTTTTTAGGTTTATAACTAGTAATGACTTCAAAAGGACTTAAACCTGTGGATCTATTAACAGAACTATTAAATGCAAACACGGCGATAGGTAGTGCAGTGTCCCACGTCCTGGTGTGCTCCCCCACTCAACACCTGAGCAAATTTCCTAGGCTCCTATTGACCACCTCAGTCTGACCATTAGTCCGAGGGTGGTAGGCAGAAGAAAATTGGAGCCTAGTACTCATCATATGCCATATTTTCTTCCAAAAATAACTCATGAACAGTACGTCACGGTCAAACAATATGGTTTTGGGTAACCCATGAAGTTTGACAACCTCACTAAAGAATAATTTGGCAACATGGGATGCGTCAGAGGTCTTCAAACAAGGGATGAAGTGGGCCATTTTGAAAAAAAGGTCCACGACAACAAATATGGAATCGTGTTTTCGAATGGTCTTGGGGAGCCCAAGCACGAAGTCCATACTGATGTCCTGCCAAGGGGCGAATGGAATTGGAAAAAGTATGTATAGCCCTCTATTATGCTTTTTCTGCTTTGCCAATTGACAAGTACGATATTGTCCTATAATTTTGGCCACGTCTCTCTTGAGGCTTGGCCAATAGAATCTATCCTCCACTAGGGCAATGGTCTTCTCTCGACCAAAATGACCTGCGACCCCTCCTGAATGTAACTCCCAGACAAGAAAATCGCGGAGGGAGGTGCGAGGTATGCACAAACGGTTACTCCTAAACAAATATTTGTCCAATATCAAATACTCATTGCTTGCTTCTGACGGATTCTCTAACAACGATGCGTACACAACAAAATTTGCGCACTCAAAATAATCCTCTGACACGCTCGAGCCCCGTGACTTTGACACTCATGGAATTGAGTAACGCGACTCGACGACTCAACGCGTCGGTAGGCTTTTCTCTACACCGGCCTTGTGCTTAAGCACAAAAGTGTACTCTTGAAGGAACTGGACCCACTTGGCGTGCCTAGGGTTTAATTCTTATGAGAGTTCAGATATCTCAAGGCCTCGTGATTTGAGAACAAAACGAATTCTTGCGGCAATAGATAGTGATGCCAGTGGTGCAACGACTGCACTACCGCATAGAATTCTTTGTTATAGGTGAAGTATTTTTGCTTCGCCTCATTCAGTTTCTCACTAAAAAAGGCGACGGGGTGCCCTTCCTGACTAAGTACTCCTCCTATACCAATTCCTGACGCGTCGCATGCGACCTAAAAAACTTTCGAAAAATCCGAAAGTCGTGTGACTGGAGCCTCGATCATCTTAGACTTTATCTTGTTGAAGGCTTTTAAGGCTGCCTTCGTCCATTGAAACTCCCTTTTTTTTTTTTTTTTTTTTTTTTTTAATGCAATCCGTGACGGGAGCCATAATGGAACTGAAGCTTTAAATGAACCGCTTATAGAAGGTGGCCAAGCCGTGAAAGCTGCGCACCTCATGAATATTGCGGGGTTCAAGCCAATTGATAATGGCTTTGACTTTCTCGGGATCCACGACACCCCCTCAGCTGACACAACAAAACCTAAGAAGATAACACTGTTAGACATAAACGCACACTTCTTTAGGTTGGCGTACAATTTTTCGGCTTTAAGGATCCCAGAAACCTGCCTCAAATGGTTGAGGTGTTGTTCCTTGGTCATGCTATAAATCAGGATATCATCAAAGTAGACAACTAGGAACTTTCCCATGAAGGACCTCAATACTTGGGTCATCACACGCATGAAGGTACTCGGGGCATTAGTCAGCCCAAAAGGCATGACTAGCCACTCGTATAACCTATCATTCGTCTTGAAGGCCTTCTTCCACTCGTCGCCAGGGCGTATGCGGATTTGGTGATAACCACTTTTGAGGTCAATTTTCGAGAAGACCGCGTTGGCCATCATGTCCAACATGTCATCAAGACACGGTATGAGAAACCGATACTTGATTGTGATTTTGTTGATGGCCCTGCTATCAAACACACATCCTCCATGTGCCATCCTTAAGTTTAAAATGGTGGGCACGACACATGGGCTCATGCTCTCTCAAATGAAACCCTTTTCTAGGAGCTCATCAACCTGCCTCTTCAACTCTGCATGCTCCTTTGGGTTCATTCTGTAATGAGGGAGGTTTGGTAAAGTCTCCTCAGGGACTAAATCAATGGCTTGTTGTATATCCGTCATAGGGGGAAGCTCATCCGATAGATTATCAGGAAAGACATCACGAAACTCATCCACTACTGGAATGACCTCAGTGGATAACTTTATACTAGCCTCTTGTGCATTCTCCCTAGCTACAGGGGCATACACCATCGAGTCCTACTCAGTCTCTCGCTCAAAGTCTTTGGCATTTAGAATATGGAGAGACTTAGACTTGGACTTCGATTCCTTCAATTCCTTCGGGCCGCTCACACCACTCTCTGTGGTGGACTTATTTCCATTCATGTTCTTGGGTGGGAGAAGATTTAGCTTGACTTTCTTGCCCTCAAACCAGAATGTACACACATTCGAACGATCAAATATGGTGACATCCCTGTCATAGAGCCAGGGCCTACCCAAAATGATGTGGCCAACATCCATGGGAACAACATCACACCAAGTGTCTTTATATGATCCAAACTGAATAGGAACAAGACAACGGTGCGAGACTAGAATGGAAGTCTCATCAACCCAAGACACTCTATAGGGTTGAGGATGGGTTTCAAGCTTCAAGCCCAAACGGCTCACAGTGCTAGTTGATGCCACATTGGCACAACTACCACTATCCACGATCATCTTGCAACTCTTATCATCACATTTTGCGTAGGTATAAACGATCGTGTTGTGGCGCCAATCGTCGGTATTCTTTGCTTGTGCAAAGGCGCAACGAACAATTGCAAGTGTTGCAGTCTCTTGCGCTCTCTCTTCCTCATCACTAGGGATCTCTGCTGGTTCATATTCTTCCTCTTCACCGTCATTTTCTGGGGGCACTACTTCTACTTGTCCATCAATAAAGAACACATTGGTGCTCTCTTTTGTGCCACACTGGTGAGCAAAGTGACCAAACCCCTGACTAGGCTGAAGCTACGTGAAATGGCTCAGGAATATCACGAATGTGAAGCCGCATAAGGGCATCATATGCAGCCCAAGAAATGATGAGAGACTCCCCTGAAGTAGACCGTTCAACTGTCGGGGTGGAAGGCTGTGTCTTAGGAGCAACTGTGGATGTAACAGAAGCAACGACATACGTAGGACGATCATGGATCTGCTAGCAATAATCAACAGTGTGATTAGTTCCATTGCAATGCGAACAAATGCGGGAACCATCATATCCTCGTCCACGTCCATCACGACTACGAAAATTACAACCGCCACGACTGCGATTTCCCTCGCGACCTCTACCATGACCACCATAACTAGAAATGCGCCCTGAACTCAAGGATGGTACCCGAACGCCAAGAGAGGACTGATCACTAGCAAGATGTGCCAAACGCTCTGGTGACACAAATGAATGAGAAGGAAGAGCGAAGACAGTAGCGCTCTGACACATGGCATAGATTGTCTCAATGGGGGAAGAGAATCTTGCACAATAACTTGATCTCGAACTTGAAGATTATCGGAATTCAACCCAGCTAGGAACTGCATGATACGAGTATCATCCCGCTGCTTATGGGCATGTTCATGATCCTTTTTACATTTGGAAGGAAGAAGCTGATACAAGTCCAACTCATCCCACATGCCCTGAAGCGTCAAATAGTAATCTTTTAATGATCTCGAGTTTTGTTGGAGCCAACCAATTTCTTGAATAAGCTGGAATACTTGTGAAAAATTCTGAGACTCCGAGAACATATCATGAAGCGTATCCCAAATGCCTTTAGCCGAGGATAAAAACATCACTGAGTGGCTAATCGAGGAATCCATACTATTCAACAACCATGCAATAACTTGATAATTCTCCTTTGTCCAAGACTTGTAGGTAGCATTTGTAGAGCTTGGAGGATCATAAAAAATATACGACCACTTCTCACGGGCTCCTAAGAACACTTTTACAGATCGTGCCCATTGAAGATAGTTGTCACCATTCAACTTAGTGGAGGTAATCTGCAAGGGGTTGGATTCAAGAGACTCCATGCCAAGAGATGAGCCCTTTGTCAGCCATAGGAGACTCCAAGTAAGAAGGGTTGATTCAAACAACTCTATTTCACTCAATCCTTCAAGGGAATAAGAGATAAACCTTAAACAAATAGCAATCATCCAAAATATAACGAAACCTAGTAAAAAACATCCCAGCCGCATGTCCTTTCGAGGTTAAAACCCTCTCAAACATAGATCTTAGGTTAAAAAAAAAATCCTCCATGAGTAGCTTGGGAGGAAGATTTCAGTCCACCTTGAGCAAAGAAACCAGAAAAGCTTATCGATTTAAGGTAGATCGAAGAAAAAGGGAAGATGGACCCGATTTTCGAATTTCTCTATTTCGCCCAAAACACTATAAAGGAGGTCCAAAAAATTCTGAAAAAATCATAACAAATCTTCTAAAATCAAGATCTATCAAACCCCTAAACTTTTAGCTCAAATGGAGTCCATGTGTCCGTACAACGCTGACGTCTGCAAGGTGACGTGTCGCCCCTCAACCTGTTGGATGCGGAATGCTTGGATCTATGCTTTGATACCAAGTAGAGAATGGTTTGATGATTGTAGTGTGAAGAAAAGAGGAAAAAAGTGTGAGAGAAGAAAAAGAAAGAGGAGAGTTTTCGAAAAGATGTTGTGTTAGGCTTAACATGCCCTAACACAATAATTTATTATAATAGAGCATATGGTACACCGCAGGAGAAGAGGAAAGTGTGCACCTTGTTGACTCACCAAATCTGATTGCTGTATGCCACACAAAAGATACTTGGCAGTTTGATGGATGATGCACAAACACTTAGTAATTACTTAAATAGACTGGCCAAATTATTATTATTATTTTTGAAAGGTAGAACTGTTTAAATTATTGTTAGTGGTTTAGATGTAACATAACCAAAATTACACTTAACAATCAGATTGGTGGACATCTTTTGGATGGCGAAAAATGAATCCAATGGTCTTATTTCAACAAACAAGTGTTCATGAATCAGAGGTTAGGATTGTTCAACCAATCTGATTTTCGGAGGGTAACTTATCGTGACTGGTTCCCACAATTTAAACGGTTTAATTTGAGTAACATATGCCATATGTACCATTTCTAAGTTCCCGTGTATCAAGCATCATATGCAGCCAGAGTATCAAATAACTCTTTACCAAAATGAATAAAACATATTAGTTACTGAAAAGGAAATATATGGGATGGGCGAATGGGCTGGGATATTCATTATTTGCCCTGACCTGTTCCAGCCTGGACTTCAGGCCTAGATTTCAAGCCGGACCCTGGCTCTCAGGCCAAATTTAGGGACCCAGGCCCTGGCCCTAGATGGTCGGGTCAGGCTGCCTGGCCCATTGCCATCCCTAGGATATGATTTAGATCTTAAACTAATAGTCTAGATTTGTAAGATCTCTTTGGATCTTTATCTTTTGTATTTTGGTCTATATAAGATCTCTAAGGCCATATTTATGAATGGAGTTGATGAATATAGATTGGAATAAAATACCGCGAGTGCTAGTTTTTTGAGAAAATACTCTTGTGAAGGGAGAAAGCCTCAAAACTCAACCTCTTTGAATTGTGTGGTTTGTTCAAAAATCGTTTTCCTCTTCTTTTCTCATCTCATCTCATCTCATCCATCCTATGTCAAGCGGTTTGGCAACATTAATTCATCATTTTTTCCCTAGATTTTATGTTGAAGGGTTATCTGCATGGCTGAATGACGTTGAGTTTGGAGCAATGTTTTCTTCATTTACCTTTCCAGTTTAGGTTCTTGTCGCTTTGTTAACTGTCTGATTGATTTGTTATTCTATGTTCTTCCTATAGGATACAATGCTTATACATTTCATTTATCCTTTTGTTTGATTATTTGATTATTTGTTTTTGTAAGCAATGCTTTCAAGGATCAAAATCTAGGTTTGGGTTTGGAGCAGGTATGGGCTGATTAAGGATGTCTTTTTGGACGGTGCCAAGGGGGAAGGCGAGAAAAATATGGACTACTATTTTGATTGTTGGTTTGAACTCATTCATCAGCTCCAGCCTGAGGCTACCATATTTTCCGATGCCGGCCCAGACAGCAGATGGATTGGCGATGAGGCTGGTATTGCTGGCTCTACTTGTTGGTCTCTTTTCAATAAGAGCTCTGTCACCATAGGTGGCCACAATGATTACCAGTTAGTGCTGCTATCTTTCTCCTGATGTTCATCCTTTTTATTTTCTCATCTTACATTGACACATGGAGGCAAATCTTTGGAAGCATTTCCCGACTTACATTGTTTACGTACACCATACATGGCATGTCCTCACATGAGCAATCTTGCAATCACCACTTATGGTACACATGCATGTGATAAATAGGTACATTATTACAAACTCTGTATTCTCAATCATCTAGGCATAATTCATATATCCACATTTGAAGATTGTCTTTAGCTAAGCCATGACCAATCCTTGATACACAATTGATACATTATTGCATTTCTCTTGAGTCTTGACCTACATTCTTACGACCATGAATTAATTAGCCTAATCATATACATGATAATTCAGTGGATGATTCTATGTTAGGGTGAAGGACTAAATGATGGCCTGGTTCGAACAAAGTGTCTATTATGCTGTAGTCTTCCATTTTTTTAAGGATCTAAAATGTGTGTGTTTGTTCATATATGTATGTATTATATGTATAATGTGATGTGATCAAGAAGATGGTTTGAGATTATCAAGACAGGCAGAACCCAACATCATATGAATATTTGTTCTTGAGATTTGAGATGAAAGGAACTGATGATTGAAGGAATACAAATAGTATCTCAAGAAAAAAAAAAAAAAAAAAAAAAAAAAGGAAGAAGAAGAAGAAGGAATACAAATAGTAAATGATGTAAGGGATGGCGGCTGGGGTGGAAACAGCATTAGAATGTAAAGGAGAAGGTTTGAAAGCCATCTGCGACGTCACCATGCTAGTGAGGTCTTCAGGGGCCTTGGCCTCTTTGGTCTATTTCCTATCTGATCATCAGCAACAGGGAGATCAGTGGTGACATGTGCATCTTCAAAAGACAATCCAACTTCTTGGCCATTGATGATGTATGGGCGGTGGGTGTGCCCCAATGCGCCTTATTATCCAAATGGACATGGTATTATTCAGGATACAAACTATCTACCTTTTCACAGCATTCAATAGATAGTACCCCATCCTATTGAAGAGTTTCTGCAATCCGAGGCCAGGTCATGCCTGCTTCCATCCATTCCTTGCATCACCAGGAAGTCTCCATCCTTCAAAGTCAACGTCTTGGAGTGTCACATCGGAGATGGCGATGAGATCAACCAATAGGGGTTCCCTTGGAATGGTCTTTTGAAAATTACTATGGCCAATCTGGCGAGTGATGATTTTTATGTTTCTGCAGTGCATTTTATGCAAACAAACTTGCAGTTGTTCAGGTTCTAGAAACTATTTTTGCCTTGATGACGAGGCTCCAAAAAGTTAATCTGCATATTACTTCCACCTTAGGCTGTCGTTATCACTGGAAGTGTCTAAGAAGCCTGAGTTGATTAAAATTGAAGTCGGAAATCTGAATGCTGACAGGAGTGCCCTTTCTTCGTATTCTTCAGTGTTGGGTTGCAAAAGTGAGCGGTTCCCTCTCACCCTTATATAGAAAGTAGCATTGGTGCGGAAGCTAGCTGCCATTAATAAGTATAGCTCTGTCTCTCCGAGTCAGACGTGTATGGTGGCAATTGTTGGGCATGGACAGGTTGCTGGATCTATTATTAAATTGAAGTTGTTAAGACTTTCTAGCTGGGCCTTCAAAATTTGGCATCCGCTAAGCCTGGGCTTGGCCCGTCGGCAACCCTAGACATGCAGTGGCCATCGTATGGTCTGCCGAAAAGTTGTCAGCCTACATCCGTTCTATCATGTTCTTCATTAACCCAGTACCTCTTCGTCAACACACCTTTCCTACTCCAATTGGTTTACTAGCTAGAGCTGTCAACTGCTAGCGTTTTTCTTTGGCATACGGATCACCTCCAATAATAACAATTATTGTGGGGGCTCTGTGGCTGATGCGCCTTAAGGTGTCTAAAACTTAGTTGCAGCCTGCAGGATCCTTCCAGCAAGGTGCCACTCCCGCTCAAAGCATGGTTCTGACTGGTGATCCTGCTTCTGCTTCGTAGCTTTTTATACTTGATAACATTTACAAATGCTCCCATGCTCCCACACCCAAATCTGTTGCTGCTTCACTTCACACCTCATGCAACTAATGATGGGGTTACTTTGCAAGGCCTCTCACCATAATCATCATTACCTTGGGCGTCGAATGAAGCTGTGTTTTAACACCTAAGGCAATTATCATTTCACTTCTTTGCTGCTACTATGATCCCCTTCTGTTCTCGGGAATTTATACTTGAGGTGTCTTATGTACCAAAGGGGGACCTCTAGGCTGCTCAACACCAAGGCAAGTACTTTTGCACCTCCAATGGATTTCAAGGTCGAGTTATGGAGGTAGTGGTCATCTAGGTCCCATCTCCATTGAGGATCCTTAGTTTTGATCTCTTCATTTCCTAGAGGATTCTCATCATTTTCTTGTTTGATGGACTGGGACTTATAGCTGTGCTCTAGACCTGATGATGCTTGTTCTCACTATTTTATACCCTTTGGTTAGTTGTACTTCAGTGAGTGGGTCAGCTAGTACTTGGGCTTTTCTTGATAAAGATAATGATTTTGTCCTTTGCCAGTCTTTCCAGGTAGCTTGTCAACATGGATGGAGCACATGAAAAGTTGAACCTATTAGCTGCAAAGTACATGTCACCTTTAAGGGAGCTTCTTCCATTCAAGTGGTTACCTTGCCATGTGTACCAGCCATGCAGAATTGTTATTCTGATTGGATCGGCTAACCTAGAGGTTACGCTTAGGGGTGTACATCGAGTCGAGCTGGCCTCAGCTCGACTCGGCTCGGCCACTAGCTGAACCCAGCTTGAACTCAGCTCGGCTCGGTTCGGTCAGCAGCTTGGGCCAGTTCGAGCCGAGTTCGCCTGTGCAGCATTTTCACAAACACATGGACTGCACCTTCAAAATCTCACTGTATGTAAAACAGCAGTAGTGGTTTTACAGGTATTTTATCAAACACCTTCTAAGCAACATAAAAATCAAGAAAAAAGGGTATTTGTTTCATATACATACCTTCCTTGCCACCAGCCACACTTCGTTGAGTCATTTCATCAAACACTTGGTGAGCAACATCAATATCAAAGTAACCGAGTCACCGAACCGGTTCGATCTGAGTTCGATTCGAGTTGGGTTTGATCTGAGTCGAGTCGAGCTGGGGCCAGCTCGAACTCGGCTCGAACTCATTTTCGAGCTCAAAAAATCAGCTCGACTCGGCTCGAACTCAGCTTCGAACCGAGTCGAATCGAGCTTTTTCGAGTCGTGTCGAGCAAGCTAACCGAGCTAGCTCAGTTTTTGTACACCCCTAGTTACGCTTGTCGCTGACCAAGGAGAGTCCATCATTAGTGCCGTGTGGGAGCTTTTGATAGGCCACAAGTGAATAATTTGGCTGCCATGAGCACCAGAATTCACCCTTACTCAATTGAATTAAGCATTTGTCTATAAAATGAGGATCATTGTTTTTCTTTTAGAAGCTTTGCTCTGATTCACAATAGCCTTTCTGTTTCTGTTGTCTTCTTCCTTGTTAGCTTGCCTGATTCAATCATGTTCTGCTATTTTCAACAGGCTAGCTTTGTACTTTTACCCAACAACGTGCTTAGGTGAGCTTGCATGCTCCTGGCCTCATCCCTTGCCTCCGACATTGGCTTGGCCTGGTTTTAGGAAACGCCTGTCAGATCTCACAGTTCTAATAGAACTCATCTTTGAGCAGGGTATTTTTATCTCTGCATCTGTGAGTCTCCCTGGTGCAACCAGAACTGAAACAATATAATTGCAAAAATCTGAAATTCAAGAACAGAATAAGACAGGACATAAAAGAGATAGGATTATCTATGTTGGATCATATCATATAAGGCCTGAAGGAGTCACAGCAACATGTTCCCAGTGCATTGCACCACTAGATTCTTTGGTGTCAAACCAGTACAGATGAATTCCCATTGCAGGAAATCAAGAAAGAAGACAATCTTTATTTGAATATATATATATATATATATATATATATATATATATATATATATATATATATATATTTTCGGGCATACTGCGCCACAAGCTGAAGCCATGCGCTCAAGCTGTGACTCCTCTACAATAGATTCGTATAGGTGGCATTCAAGGATCGTGTATCTCTCTCTCTCTCTCTCTCTCTCTCTCTCTCTATATATATATATATATATATATATATATATATAGTGAAGGATTCAATTTGATAAAATTTGTCTACGGGTATATGCCATATTGAGTTATACAATGCATACAGAGTTTCTTTCCTTGGCCTCAACTACCTTTCCTTAATACATATCAGTCTGGACTTAAAAATAATAAAGAGTAATTAAAGTGATCCCTCATCATCCGTTTTGTGTATGCTCCTTCCTTGTATTCTCTTCTTCTCGTTCTAATAAACGTTTAAGCTGTTAGGATATGTTAGAGTATAGGATATGCATCTAGAGCTGTACATGTGCAACTGTATGTAAAACAACTTGATTGTAATTTTTCTTTTTGAAGATTGAAAATATTCAAGGGAGCAAAGCAACCCAAGATAAACAGGAAAACAGACAAACAAAAAGGGGTTGTGTTCTCATTACATTGTGCTTGTGAGAATTTTGTGTTCTCATTGCCGGTCCCAAGCCTGGATAAAGAAGGGTTGTGTCAGGGGTCGTGTGGATGCCTGTAAAGTTTGAGGTTGTAAGCACTTTACACCTGAAAAGAGTTTCAGATGTAAACTGTTTACATGCTATTCTATTTGGCTTTTAAGTGTAATCTGTTTACAGATAAACAGATTATGTGTTTGGCTAACTTGTAAAGTGTTTACAATATATAAAGTAGGTATTCACACCACATAGAGCTTGGGACGGTAAATCCTGCCAAAATTGGCAAATCACATGAAAATGACTTAATTTTGTTTGGGGCCCTAAGAGAGCATCAAAGCATGCATGCTCTGGACAGATTGGATGTCCTCCACCCATCACAGTGGGCCCAAATGCAATCTGAAAGTTTTTAATGGTGGACGTCCCATCCTTCCCTCATGTGGTCCATTTGATGATCATTCAAGCTGTTTTTTTTTTTTTTTTGCCATAGGATACCATCAAGGGAAGCACATGGGCAAATTAGATTTACAGTACATGTTATGGTGGGCCCCACACATCATGAGTGTGTATCAACCGTTGTTTTCTATCATGTATAAGGTCTTTTTAACTGTAAAGGTTTTACCCACAATTTGAAACATGGCTTTTTGCCTGGTTTCAGATTACAGCCAAAAGCTGTAATGTATTCACAGCCTGTAAAGCTTTCACAGGCAGATGCAGCTATCCAGTCAGTCCCTGTAATCCCTTTACAACTTAAGGATTTTACATGCATCCAAATGACCCCTCAGGTTGGCAAGCAGTATCAAACTTAAAGCCATAACTTCCATCACGAGTCCAAACAAAATGACATTCCAAACTCATGCTAGGGTGTTCCCTATAGTGACGCTTTGCATCGGAACCTGGGTAGAAGCTAAAAGACTTGATGACCTATGGTCTCCCTGAAGTTATGGCCCTTGATAGAGTGGAATGGTGGAAAAGTATTCGTTTAGCTGACCCCAATTAGTTGGGATAAGGCTTAGATGATGATGAACCGATTGCTAGGGGTGTACATCGAGTCAAACCGAGTCGAGCTGGCCTCAGCTTGACTTGGCTCAGCCACTAGCTGACCTCAGCTCGAACTCGGCTCGGCTTGGTCCTTGAGCCTGACTGGCCAGCTCAGCTTAGTTCGGTCAGCAGCTCATGCCAGTTCGAGCCAAGATCAAGCCGACTTCGCCTGTGCAGCATTTTCACAAACACCTGGACTGCACCTTCAAAATCTCACTATATTTAAGACAGCAGCAATGGTTTTACAGGTATTTTATCAAACACCTTCTAAGCGACATAAAAATCAAGAAAAAAATGGTATTGGTTTCATATACATACCTTCCTTGCCACCAGCCACACTTCGATGAGTCATTTCATCAAACACTTGGTGAGCAACATCAATATCAAAGTAACCGAGTCACCGAACTGGTTCGATCCGAGTTCGATTCGAGCTGGGTTCGATCCAAGTCGAGTCGAGCTGGGGCCAGCTCGAACTTGGCTCGAACTCATTTTCAAGCTCAAAAAATCAGCTCGAACTCAGCTTCGAACCGAGTCGAATCGAGCTTTTTCGAGTCGAGTCGAGCGAGCTAACCAAGCTAGCTTGGTTCGTGTACACCTCCACCGATTGCCAGCATTCAGATGTAGAATTCTAATAAAACTGATTTTCCAGCAATCATATTTGATAATAGAATTTACACATGAAGTATTGGATAGGAAAGATCTTCATATTGAAAAAAGAAGGGTTTCCAGGTGCATTTGGTTACACCAAAAATCATGAAGTTTCATGATATTTTGTACCAAATTGGATTTGTTAATCATGAAATATCATGATATTTTGCTATCTGGTGCAACCAAATGCATCCACAAACATAACACAATCTCAAAAATGAGTCCATGCTTTGCCGTAAGAGGGAATACATCAACCATACCCTAAACTTTCATACTGTTATGAAGCAACCTTTATGTTCTGTTTAAAACTATCCTAAAACCTCCATACCGGACATTGATCAAAGAGTCGCAATATCTCAATCTGAAAGATTTTTCGGAGAATCTGATGTCTACTGTGGACCAATCAAATCGACCATTTGGATCACTTAACCAGGGCCCATGTATGGACTGAATATCAGCAATCTGTACTTTTGCTGATGAGCAGGATCCCGTTACTCCTTTTTTAAGATTGGAGAAGCCATTATCTGCCTATTCGGATGGTTTTGTATTGAGCATTTTATTCTGTAATAGCTTAAATCATTTGTGATATCCAGTGTGACAAACATCACCAGATTTTCAAAATCCAGGCAGGTTTTAAAACATGTTTTTATCGTGAAATTAACCTGAGAAATAGTAAAAATATTTAGGAATTTTTTATATGAATATATTTAAATATTCAACTTATTTAGAAATTTATGATAGATAATTTTTTAATATTTCATTTCTGGTGAGATTTTCCCAATAATATCCTGAGAAAACTCTCAATATTAGAAAATCTCCTGAGAATTTCCATGCCAAGAAATTGCTGAGAATGAGATTTGCCCTTAACTATGGTTCTAACATGTAGGTAGATTCTGTACACGTGTATGTTATTTTGTTTATGTATTGCACTCGTTGCATTTCAAGAGTAAAGTGAAAGTTGTGCTCCTCTCGTACTTCTACACCGTAGTAGTTCTTCATTAATTGGAAGCTGCCCTGTGAATGAGCATGTCTATGTTTTATTTATCCGATGCTATAGTAGCAGCCACTTGATCTATAATTGATTTTTCCCAATTCCATGATCATCTTTGTAATCTTTGCTGTTTGTATCTAAATACCTATCTGGGGAGTGAGGAAAATCCATAAGAACTAGAATTTGATGGACATTGATGATTTATGTTGCCAAATATATCGTGTAAAAGATCTTATTTTAGAAGTACTTAAAACTGTCCATTTTGAGAATGTTTCCTCCTCTCTATGTCACGATCCTAAATCTAGTATTGGTAATCCATGATTACTATACACCAAATTTTGGTTGACAGCCTCCGTAGAACTCCGATTTTGGGACTTCCAACTATCACATACTATGTCCCATAAGCGGGGCTCAAGGAGGATTTCTGAAAGTAAAGATGACAAACATTTATCATTTCTCAAAGTTTCATCATATTCAACATATATTACTGTGTACAACTGAGCACATCAAGGCAAAACCAAAACATAAACCATGTCATATTTGCTATACCTGATGTACATATTTATACAAATATATATATATATATATATATATATATATATATATATATATATATATATATATATATATATATATATATATATATACACACACCGATATGTACAAAACAAAAGGACAACTGGAGCTTGTAGCCTCTACTCCTGCAGCTCCCTACTCTCACCTGTAAAAAAAATATAAAGGAAAGCTTGAGCTACTAAGCCCAGTGAGTGCGTGTGTGCAGTGAAAATGCATGTTTCATGTCATGCTCATATAATGCATAGGAATGCACAAGCTTTCTGGATTGATAAAATGAAATAAAGATACAATGCATTATGCCACTTTTTATGTTCCAAATCATTTTTATATACAGAGGTGGGACTTCTACCTACTTGTAACATACACTCTTTCAACGTTTCCACAACTTTCCACATTTCTCAATTGGATCACCAAAGTCTGAAACAGAGGTGGAACTCGCATATGATTGCTACCCACTTGTATAGACTTTTCCACCGTGGTCAACTACAGAGGTGAGACTAAGTTCACAGGCCGAACTAGTCTAACCCACTTGTGTTGAACCTCACTATCTGCCTAACAGCGAGAAGTAATAAGTTGCCTGACAAAACGATAGCGGACAATTTTACGAGCTCGTCACACACAACCTATCTTTGCTTGCCCATAAGCAGGTCAGGTCAAACCTCTCAACCAATTGACACGCGTCGGTGGGAGTCGCTGCCTACTTTGGTATTTCGGCATTCCAGCGCTTTGTTCTTCCACTCAGTCTAGGCATTGGTCGCTCCTAATGGTACCAATCAGGGTTTAGGGACTTTCACCCACGACCTTCTAATCATGTCCTGTCGAATTACACATTTCCGGTGTGGTGTCCAACTCAAGTCATAACAAAGTATGTTTCATCGCATTTACAATCACCATATGCATAAGTCCACACGCAAGCACAATATGTCATGGTTTTCAAGGCAAGCATAGGATGACCTTCCTCATGTGGTCTCCTCATACATTTAAGTTCCTCATAGGGGTCTCATGTAATACATCCTGTATCTAGACGGTTGACATACTCATCATAGACACATTGTGTGTCGCAACACAACCCACTATGATCACCATATCACTATATCATGATATAATCATTCACTATCAATCATACAATGATACAACAACTATGAATCATGCATATGATATGCACATGACTTAGCCAATCTAAATCCAATCCGGGATTTATTCTGCTAGAAGACTTCATGCCACTAGCATGCTTTTTCTCAAGAATTAACTACATCAAAAGGATGAAGGATATTTCTTTTAAACGTTTTATCAGACAAGTAGTGGGCAGACTTTGTAAGGGATAAAGAGAGAAACCGTTAGAAATACGTATGACTTTAAACAAAACTAAATCATCTCTATCATCTAATCTTCCATTAATAACCTAATCAACTAACTCAGAAAATTTAGCCATAACCTTAAGAAAATACAACAATAACCTAACTAATTTAAATCAGAAAAGCTAGTCTTCTATAGGGCTTTGAAAGAAAATCTAGCAATAAATTAACTAACTCCATCAAAAATTCCAGCAATAACCTAACCCTAAATTAGAAAAGCTCGTCTTTTATAGGGGTTTCAAGGAAAATCCAGTAATACCTAACCCGAAATCAGAAAATTCAGCAATACCTAACCTGAAATCAGAAAATTCAGCAATACCTAACCCGAAATCAGAAAATTCAACAATACCTAACCCGAAATCAGGAAATTCAGCAATATATGCGTGCTCCTAATCGATGCACTCACCTGTAACTATCAGAGGATTGGCTCTCAACCTCAGCTTCTATTTCCTTTTCTTCTTCTTCTTCTTCTCTCAACTTCACACTCAACAAGAAAGAGTTCCGGAAAATGGAATGTTGCAAGAGGGTTTTCGTATGTATGGACTTGAAAATGGTTTTAAATTGGCTTTTGTCTAAAAAATTAGGGTTATGGGATGATTGTGAAAAGTTTAAGCTTATAGTAGCAATATAACAATGTTATTTAAGTAATTTGAACTAACGTATTCCAAGGACTTTAAAAACATCGAGGTCATTTGAATATATTTTCTCAAAATAGACATGTACATATCTATGCATAACTTACAATCCAGGTGTTCTATTGACATGCCGTTTTCGCCAGTAACTTCGTAACTTGACTACGGCCACAACGGTTGGGCTCTCGGACCTAACGGATTTTGAAAACTCGATGGTGGGGCTCCGCCAGATAAAATAAGGACATAATTGTCATTTCTCAGATTGTTTAATTTTAAGTCCGTATCTTAAAATTCGGACATTGGGTTGAAATACGACTTGTGGATCGATAATAGAACAACATTATGATCAAGTCAAAACATTCTCAAGGCTCACGGACTTACAGCCAACGGCTATCCAGTGTACGACCCAGATTTCAGGGCCTCGGGTCTTACACTCCTTAAAAAAAATTTCGTCCTCGAAATTTCAAAACATATCCGGTTATAACAATGCAATACAACAATAACCATATCATACTTATACGTACCTAGGAATCAAATAGATGAGGGTAACGACCGCGTATCTCCACTTCCCGTTCCTAGGTTGCTTCTTCGACAGAATGATAACCCCATTGGACTTTAACTAAGGGAATGACTTTAGTACGAAGAACTTGTTCTTTACTATCCATGATACGAATTGGCTACTCGATATAGGATGCATCTTTCCGAACTGCTAAGGATTGCCAGTCAATAACAGGTGCTATTATCTTTGGATCACATTTACGGAGCATCGAGACATGAAAAACATTATGAACTCCAGATAATTAGGGTGGCAAAGCAAGACGATAAGCGACGGTGCCAACTCGTTCAACAATATCAAAGGGCCCTATAAACCTCGGGGCTAACTTTCCCTTAACACCAAATCGTACTACACCTTTCACTGGTGAAACTCGGAGATATACACGGTCTCCCTCGACAAACTCTAAGGGTCTACGCCGGCGATCTGCAAAATTCTTCTGCCGACTTTGAGCTGTAAGCATACGTTGTCGAATAAGATCAATCTTTTCAGACGTTTTTCGGACAACATCAGGACCTAAAAGACATCGCTCACCAATCTCAGTCCAACAACTTGGGGACCTAAAAGGTCTACCATATAACGCCTCATAAGGTGCCATGCCAATAGTAGCCTGAAAACTATTATTATACGCAAATTCTGCTAACGGCAAGTGGTCGTCCCAACTACCAGAGAAATTTAAGGCACATGATCTGAGCATGTCCTCGAGAATCTGGTTAACTCTTTCGGACTGCCCATCTGTTTGTGGATGATATGCTGTGCTAAATCTTAAAGTCGTCTCCATTGCTTTTTGAAAACTCTTCCAAAACTTTGATGTAAACCTTGGATCTCGGTCAGATACAATCGAAACAGGTATACCATGTAATCTAACAATTTCGTTTATAAATAAAGTTGCGAGTCGATCTGTAGATCAAGAAATACAAATAGGAGGAAAGTGGGCTGTCTTTGTCAAACGGTCTACAATAACCCATATAGCATCATGTCGACGTAAGGTTCTTGGTAAACCCACAATGAAATCCATAGTTACATGTTCCCACTTCCATACTGGTATCTCCAAAGGTTGCAATTCCCCTGCAGGCTTTTGGTGCTCTGCCTTTACTCGTTTGCAAACGTCATACTCTGACACATGCCTAACAACTTCACGTTTCATTCCAGTCCACCAAAATTGCCTTTTCATGTCCTTATACATCTTCGTAGATCCTGGGTGGATTGTAAATTGAGTGCGATGTGCCTCATCCATAAGGGCCTTCTTCAATTCTGAGATATCTGAAATATATAATCTGCCTTGAAACCGAAGTCCACCATCCAAACCTATCTGCCACTCCGGTTGACTTTTTCCTATTATCACATCTTTATAAAACAATGCTCATTGATCAAACCGTTGGGCTTGTATTACTTGGAATATCAAAGAGGGCTGAATCGTCAAGTTTGCTAATTGTACAACTGAGGACTGTAGAGTCATCTCAAAATCAAAGTCAGCTATATCTTCTACCATTTTCCATTCTCGCATCATCAATTGCGCCACTTGGGCCTGTGGCTAACGACTTAAAGCATCCGCCACCACATTAGCTTTTCCTGGGTGGTACTGAAGATCAAAATCATAGTCTTTCATCAATTCCATCCAACGTCTCTGCCTCGTATTCAACTCAGCTTGGGAAAAGAGGTATTTCAGGCTCTTATGATCTGAAAAGAGTTCGAATCTAACCCCATACAAGTAATGCCTCCATACTTTGAGGGCAAAAACTACCGCTGCTAACTCTAGGTCGTGTGCGGGATAATTCTGCTCATGAGGCCTAAGTTGGAGAGATGCATATGCTACTACCTTGCCCTGTTGCATTAAGACACCCCAAACCTATAAGCGAGACATCTGTATAAATAACGAATCCCTCAGTCCCAGATGGAAGAGTGAGAATCGGTGCCATTGTAAAACGATTTTTTAGTTCCGCGAATGCCCGCTCACAGGTTCCACTCCAAACAAATATTGCATCCTTTCGAGTCAATCGAGTCAGTGGGGCAGCTATACGAGAAAATCCTTTAACAAAACGTTTGTATACCCTGCTAGACCTAAGAAACTCCAAATCTCAGATGCATTCTTCGGCTATTTCCATTGCAAAACTGCTTCAACCTTAGCTGGATCAACTGAAACACATTTCTTCGAAACTGTGTGCCCCAAAAATTTCACTTCTTCCTACCAAAACTCACAATTTTCCAGTTTAGCATATAACTGGTGGGCACGAAGGGTTTGCAACGTCATCTCTAAGTGACACTCATGATCTTCCCTTGTCTTTGAATATATTAAAATATCATCAATAAAAACAACAATAAACTGGTCCAAATAAGGACGGAATACTTCATTCATCAACTGCATAAATACGACAGGTGCATTAGTCAGACCAAATGACATCATCTGAAATTCAAATTGTCCATAACGAGTCACAAAAGCTGTCTTCGGGATATCCTCCTCCTGAACCTGAATCTGATGATATCCAGGCCTTAAATCTATCTTTGAGAAATACTGCTCACCACTCAACTAATCGAATAAATTATCTATTCTTGGGAGCGGATACTTGTTTCTAATCGTAACCTTATTTAGTCCTCTATAATCGACACACAACCATAACGAACCATCCTTCTTTTTTACAAACAGCATAGGTGCTCCCCAAGGTGAAGTACTCGGGCGAATAAACTCCAAACGACGTAATTCATCTATCTGTCTTTGCAACTCACGCAACTCTAACGGTGCCATACGATAAAGGGCTCTGGATATAGGGGCAGTGCCAAGGATAAGATCTATTCGAAATTCTATACGTCTAACGGGTGACAAACCTGGAATTTCCTGAAAAACATCTGGAAAATCACGTACTACCAGCAACTGTTCAATACATACACTTTTGGACTCTTTATGAATACGGGACATCAAAGTCTCTATAAACTTATCTTTAGGATCAGCCACAAACTAAAATCGAGGTTGGTCAGGTATAGAAAAGGTGACTGTCTTAGCTGTACAGTCCAACACTGCATGGTACTTGGATAACCAGTCCATTCCCAAAATCACATCATACTCTAACAACACCAAAACATAACAATCAATTGGAAGGGCATACTTTGCTATGTAAACAGGACAGTCCTAGCATATAAAACTCAACACCATTCTTTTCCCTAAAGGAGTCAAGAGCTCTAATCCCTTGGTCATCGATGTTCTCGGCAATTCCAACGACTGACAAAAACTATCTGCTATAAATGAATGTGATGCGCTAGAATAAAAAAGGACACGTGTAAAAAGGGATGATACTACAAGTATACCTTCTATGACTCCTCCCTTAGTCTAAGAATCTCTCTTCTGGATTGCATAAACACGAGGTTGCGTCTGAAGGGGTAAGGGTTGTCTACCTTGCAGCCGCTGTGACTACTGTTGAGACTGTTGTTGTTGGGGCCTATATTGTGTCCTATATGGTGGCCTTTGCTGCTGGGGCTGTTGATGTCTAAGTGGTTGATATGACTGTTATTTCTACGGATTGGGACAATCCTTTTTACGGTGCCTTACAACACCACAATTATAACAGGCTCCGAAAAACTGTCACTGAGGAACAGACGGTGATACTGGGGATCTGACATCAGGTCTAGATAAAAATTGTCGTTGAGGAACAGACAGTGATACTGAGGGTCTTACATCAGGTCTGGCTGTATTATCATATCTAACTGTAGGCCTCTTTAGGGATGAAAAGGGCTGAAAACTACTACCACTCTCTGAAATAAATCTCTTCCTTTGCTGATTAGAAGTAGCTGGATGCGTACTTTGTTGTTGGTTCCAATCAGACTAAAAAATTTGTGCCTTTGCTACTACTCCCTCAAGAGTCGACAACTCAAACCCTCTAACTTGAGTTCGCAAACTAGGACGCAAACCATCCTCAAATTTCCTCGCCTTCAAATCATCATTGGCTACTAAATGTGGAGCAAAACGAGATAATTCTATAAAACGAGCATCATAGTCAGCAACAGACATCTCACCCTGAACCAAAGAATCAAATTCATGTGCTTTCTGACGATGAACAGCTACGGGGAAAAACTTACGATCGAATTGGTCTTTAAAGGCTTCCCATGTCCATACAAAGTTTGGATCTGCTGAACGAACAACTGACTTCCACCATTGTTCTGCCTCTCATTGCAATTGATAAGTTGGTAAGGTAACACATTGCTTGGAAGTACAACCCATAACTTGAAAAAGTTTCTTTATTTCTGACTTCCATAACTCGGCTGCCATAGGATCTGGCTTGCCAGAAAAACAAGGTGGATCTAGACGTCTAAAATCCAAAAAAAGAGCACTGGCCCGCTCCCGCGCTAATGTCTCAGGAGTATAACTAGATCGCTGCTTTTGATAGCCGTTATAGTTAACATAGTCTGTAACAGTTGTTGAAGTTGTGTTGTAGGAACAAGTATAACTGGATCTGGAACAGATTTTGACGTAAACTTGTGTTGCACTAGAGGAGTCTGAATAGATTTTGACTTAGACTTGGGTTACAATGGAGGAGTCTGAACAGGATTTTTTCTAGGCGGCATCCTATAGATAAAACACCGAATTAGCCTAAAAAGAACAAGTAAACCTATACAATATACACAATAATAAATAACCATACAACTCCTCTACGTTGCAAAGCATGAACCTAACAACTCTAACACAACAACATAAAGTAAATACATTATGATTTATGCAGATATTTCCCAGATCATGCTCTGATACCATTTTCTGTTACGACCCTAAATCTAGTGTTGGTAATCCATGATTACTATACACCAAATTTTGGTTGACAACCTCCGTAGAACTCCGATTTTGGGACTTCCAACTATCACATACTAAGTCCCATAAGCGGGGCTCCACAAGGAGGATTTCTGAAATTAAAGACAACAAACACATATCATTTCTCAAAGTTTCATCATATTCAACATATATTACTATGTACAACTGAGCACATCAAGGCAAAATCAAAACATAAACCATGTCATATTTACTATACCTGATGTACATATTCAGGGTATTACAAAATATATATATACACCGATATGTAGAAAAAAAAAAAAAAAAAAAAAAGGACAACTGGAGTTTGTAACCTTTACTCCTGCAGCTCCTTACTCTCACCTATAAAAAAAAAAATAGAAAGGAAAGCTTGAGCTACTAAGCCCAGTGAGTGCATGTGTGCAGTGAAAATGCATGTTTCATGTCATGCTCATATAATGCACAGGAATGCACTGGCTTTCTGGATCGATAACAATAAAATAAAGATACAATGCATTATGCCACTTTTTATGTTCCAAATCATTTTTATATACAGAGGTGGGACTTCTACCCACTTGTAACATACATACTCTTTCAACGTTTCCACAACTTTTCACATTTCCCAATTGGATCACTAAAGTCTGAAACAGAGGTGAGACTCGCATATGATTGCTACCCACTTGTATAGACTTTTCCATCGTGGTCAACTACAGAGGTAGGACTACATAGTTCACGGTCGAACTAGTGTAACCCACTTGTGTTGAACCTCACTATCTGCCTAACAGCGAGAAGTAATAAGTTGTCTGACAAAACGATAGCGGACAATTTTATGAGCTCGTCACGCACAACCTATCTTTGCTTGCCCATAAGCAGGTCAGGTCAAACCTCTCAACTAATCGACACGCGTCGGTGGGATTCGCTGCCTATTTTGGTATTTTGGCATTCCAGCGTTCTGTTCTTCCACCCGGTCTAGGCATTAGTCGTTCCCAATGGTACCAATCGGGTTTAGGGACTTTCACCTACGGCCTTCTAATCATGTCCTGTCGAATTACACATTTCCGGTGTGGTGTCCAACTCAAGTCATAACAAAAGTATGTTTCATCGCATTTACAATCACCATATGCATAAGTCCACACACAAGCACAATATGTCATGGTTTTCAAGGCAAGCATAGGACGACCTTCCTCATGTGGTCTCCTCATACATTTAAGTTCCTCATAGGGGTCTCATGTAATGCATCCTGTATGTAGACAGTTGACATACTCATCATAGACACATTGTGTGTCGCGACACAACCCTCCATGATCACCATATCACCATATCATGATATGAATCATTCACTATCAATCATACAATGATACAACAACTATGAATCATGCATATGATATGCACATGACTTAGCCAATCTAAATCCAATCCGGGATTTATTCTGCTAGAAGACTTCATGCCACTAGCATGCTTTTTCTCAAGAATTAACTACATCAAAAGGATGAAGGATATTTCTTTCAAACGTTTTATCAGACAAGTAGCTGGCGGACTTTGTAAGGGACAGGGAGAAGCCGTTAGAAATACGTATGACTTTAAACAAAACTAAATCATCTCTATCATCTAATCTTCCATTAATAACCTAATCAACTAACTAAGAAAATTCAGCCATAACCTTAAGAAAATACAGCAATAACCTAACTAATTTAAATCAGAAAAGCTAGTCTTCTATAAGGCTTTGAAAGAAAATCTAGCAATAAATTAACCAACTCCATCAGAAATTCCAGCAATAACCTAACCCTAAATTAGAAAAGCTCGTCTTTTTTAGGGCTTTCAAGGAAAATTCAGCAATACCTAACCCGAAATCAGAAAATTCAGCAATTCCTAACCTGAAATAAAAAAATTCAGCAATACCTAACCCGAAATCAGAAAATTCAGCAATAGGGTTTTCAAGGAAACCCCAACGCACATATATGCGTGCTCCTAATCGATGCACTCACCTGTTACTATCAGAGGATTGGCTCTCAACCTCAGCTTCTATTTCCTTTTCTTCTTCTTCTTCTTCTTCTCAACTTCACACTCAACAAGAAAGAGTGCTGGAAAATGGAATGTTGCAAGAGGGTTTTCATATGTATGGACTTGAAAATGGTTTTAAATTGGTTTTTGTCTAAAAAAGGAGGGTTATGGGATGATTGTGAAAAGTTTAAGCTTATAGAGCAATATAACAATGTTATTTAAGTAATTTGAACTAACATATTCCAAGAAGTTTAAAAACATCGAGGTCATTTGAATATATTTTCTCAAAATAGACATGTACATATCTATGCATAACTTACAATTCAGGTGTTCTATTGACATGCTGTTTTCGCTAGTAACTCCGTAACTTGACTACGGCCACAACGGTTAGGCTCTCGGACCTAACGGATTTTGAAAACTCGATGGTGGGGCTCTACCAGATAAAATAAGGACATAATTGTCATTTCTCAGATTGTTTAATTTTAAGTCCGTATCTTAAAATTCGGATATTGGGTTGAAATACAGCTTGCGGATCGATAATAGAACAACATTATGATCAAGTCAAAACATTCTCGGGGCTCACGGACTTACAGCCAACGGCTATCCAGTGTATGAACCAGATTTCGGGGCCTCGGGTCTTACACTCTAGATATGTGAGAAGGAAGCACCATATTCACATAATAGTAGAGGACAATATCCTCAGATGTGCATTTTAAGCTTAAGGGCGAGTTTGATTTTCCAAACATTTGGTAAATACACTGGAAGTGAGTAATAATTATTTCACTGGTTAATTACAGGGTTGTTATCGACGTTTGATTTAACACTTACTTTTTTGAGCTCTAAACCTGAGGAGACTGAAATATATGTGGGGCCCACCATGATGTCTGTGTCTTATCCACACCGTCCATCTATTATGCCAGCTGAATTTAGGGCTTGACTAAAAAAATGAGGCTGATACAAAGCTCTAGTGGGCTACACTACACGATTTAGGGAATCGAATATCTACTGTTAAAAACGTATCGGTACTGTTTCCTTTAGTGTGGGCCACCTGAGTGTTGGATCATTTTTTGTCTCATGCCTTAAAATGTTACGTTAATAAAACTGATGGACACCTCAGATATATCATATATATATCATGGTGGGGCCCAGAAATTTAAACCAGTCTTTTTGACTCGGTTTTCAAGACAGAAATGCAAATGCATTTTCAAACACGTGAAGTAGTAATAATTACTATTTCCCATTGCATTTACATGCGATTTGGAAAATCAAACAGACCCTAAAAGTAATCCTTGCAGTTGTTGATAGACTCTTACACCCATCACAATGTTTCAAGAAACTAAGACCTTTTTGTATGCAATAGGTATTCACGTGACGGAGATCCTCTAGGACATGATTGGGTTCCTGCTGAGTGTGATGTGTCCATTAGGCCCGGCTGGTTTTGGCACAGCTCGGAACACCCTAAATCTGCGGCCACCCTGCTCGATCTATATTACAGATCAGTGGGCAGGAACTGTCTCTTGTTACTAAATGTGCCCCCTAATTCTTCCGGTCTGATATCGGATGAAGACATCCAAGTTCTCCAAGATTTCGCTGAGCTCCGGCGCATCATATTCTCCAATAACTTGGCAGAGAACGCTTCTGTTACTGCAAACAGCACACGTGGAGGCATTGCAGACCCTCGGTTCAGCCCTTACAATGTCCTAAAAGAAGGTATCTACAGTTACTGGGCTCCTGAGGAGGGTCAATCTATTTGGGCAATATACATGGACCTTGGGCAACCGTCACCATTCAATGTCCTGCAAGTTCAGGAGCCGATTCAGATGGGGCAGCGAGTTATTGAGTTCCATCTTGATTTTCTAACTGAAGGAGAATGGCAGACAATAATAAATGGCACGACTGTGGGATACAAAAGGCTGATACGATTTTCCTTGGTAAAATCACAGTGGGTAAGATTTGTCATTGATAAGTCCCGAGCGGACCCACTGATTTCTTATTTGGGTTTTTATCTGGACCCATTTTCTGGTCTGAACACAACTTCATCATGGTATTTTGACAGCAGCCATGTTCAGCAGAAAGCATATGACATTTCCAGCAATGCAACCAAAGCCACGGCACAGTTGTAGAAAGTTGCATCTTTCTTCCTGAGAATTATAGGGCCCTACTTACCAGCATTGTATAGTCTTCTGAAATGGTGAATTTGGTACACGTGGTTCCTGATTAGATTATCCAAACTGTTGATCTGATGGGGGATACCCTGGAAAGTTCCCAGACTGGAGACCAGATCAATTCAATATGGTGGTCTATGGTAGGGGGGAGAGGGAGAGGGAGAGGGAGAGATCATAAGATCAACAGTTGAGATCACCCAACACTTGGCCCTACACACGAAAGCAATGCTCATCAGATCAACAGTTGATATCACCGAACAGTCGGCCCCACACAAGAAAGCACGTCAAAGACTGTTTGTTGATGAGTAGATCCCTACAATTCCTCACATCCCACCATCACTTGACCAATATTTGTTTGTCTCATGTATTATTGTTTGTTTTGTTTTTTGTTTTTGTTTTTGTTTTGTTTTGTTTTCTTTAATGTGTGGCGATTTGGATATAAGGTTGTGGTGATTTTTCTGCAGTTCCATCAATGTGATGGGTGTCAGCCCTTGTGTTGTAATGCTATTGTTGTATACTTTTAACCTACAGTCTATTTACATGATAATTTTTAGGGTTTCTTTAAGGTAGTAACATCCCCATTTTACATCATTAAATCTTTCATAGTTGGAGAACTAAAATCTAAGATACCTCAATAGATCTTACCTGATGGAGCATCGGGCTTGATTGATGAGTACGTGTCTTGTTATTATTATTATTTTTTTCCTTTTTATTTGTCTTGGGAAGATGTAGGAGTTACTGACAATAGAAACTATTTTGGAGATAAATAGTTTCTTCATTGGTGATCTATTATAAGACTTGATCGGCATTTTCTTCATTGGTGATCTATTATAAATAGTGGTGGCAATGGACCAGGTTTGGGCTGGGCCAAGTTAGACCCAAGGCCCATAGTGACAGTTAAGGCACAAGGTCCATGCCCGCCCAAGCCCAAGCCAAAGCCTGAAAAAAAATTGGTTGGGTTGGGCCTGATCTGACTCAACCCACCTTGAATATTTCCCACTTGAATGTTCATTAATGTATCAGCTGATCAAGGGGGCTAGACATGCACAAAGAAATAGACATTTTAAAGGAATGGAACCAGTCTACATTTGAGATGGATGAGTTTACTTACAGACTATTGGAATGGCATATTTGTAAGGAATCTATTTCCTCTACTTGCCACAGACAAAAAATTCATGCTTTTTGCAATTTTATTAGGCCATGTCATCACACACTGCATTTAATGCAGTAGTGCTGACAACGTCAGTTATGAGAATTTTCTGTTTGTGGCAAGCAGAGGATCCTGATTCATTTGTAAGATATATGACATGTACGCTGAGCTAGGCTGGGTTGGTTGGGCTAAAATGAGTTGAGACAAGTGTGACATGTACCTATAAAGTCAGGCTGTGCTGGGCTGGGCTGAGTTGGTTGGGCTAAAATGAATCGCAAAAGAGGGCTGTTAATGAAATTGTGCTCTCTCATGAATCGAAATCTTGATAAGATTGATTTTGGGTACGGGACTTCAAAGTTTTCGCTGCAAAATCATGCAAGGAGCATTCTATCAGATGGATGGATTGATGTGGACAATGTTGTGAATGAACACCATTCTGACAAAGAATCTTTTCTTGAAAACAGACCCAGACAAGGCAGAAGAAGAATTTAGTTCCTCGTTGTAGATGTTCTGATAAATAACAAGCTCATGTCAAGTTTCTGAGGCCAGAATAGGTGTTGTTCACGTGATAGAAACTTCGACAATGGGTGTTGTTTATCTAGTGAGGAGGCCAACAAAATACACCATCACAGAGAAGCAAAAGCGACAGCGTAAAAGGTGGCATTATATACAATTTGGGAGGTGGAATTATATGATATGATATACAGGTGGGTATTGAAACTAACCAAGATGCTCAATCCTTGATGATTAATTCAGAATGCATTGAGAATTCCAACAATGCATGATCTTTAGGGTCTGTTTAGATACTACCAAGTGCCCCGATTGGATACCACCCAATAAGTAACTTTTTAGCTTATGTTAAGTTAATAAATTATATTTTTAACTTAAGTTAGTTTAGTAAACATCATTATAAAAGTAACTTATGTGATGAAAAGTTATTTATCTTCTAAGTTTTTTTTTTTTCCTTGCTTTTCTACTTCTCTCTTCATGTGATGGATGGTATGTATCAAAGGAGGCCCCCACATGATGGGCAGTCCACATCAAAGGTGGGCCCATGCAATGGAGGGTCTGCAACCAAGGTGGGCCCACATTATGTATGACCCACATCAAGGTGGCATAATGAATTGTCCACATCAAAGGTAGGCCCCTAATGATGCATGGCCCACATCTGAAGCGGGCCCCACGGATGGACCACCCACATTGAAGGTGTTTCTCCACACACGATGGACAATCCATATCAAAGGTGGGTCCCACATTTTGGTGGTGGATATGTAATATGGCCCCATGTGATGGACAATAACATTAAAGGTGGGCCTCACATGATGGATGACCGACATCAAGGTGGGCTCCACATAACGGTCAATCCACATCAAAGGTCGACTCCTAATGATGAATGGCCCACATCCAAGGTGGGCCCCACATGATCAATGACCCACATTGAAGGTGGGACACACACAAGGGATGGTCCACATCAAAGGTGGGCTCCACATGATGGGCGGTGGATATTAAAGGGGGCCCCACATGAGGACAATTTACATCGAAGGTCGGCCCCTAATAATGAATGACCCACATCCAATGTGTGCCCTACTTGGTGGATGACCCACTTCGAAATTGGGCCAACATGACGGACAATCTACGTTAAAGGTGGGCTTGCATGAAGAATTGCCCACATCGAAGGTGAGCCTTGCAAGGTGGATAGTCCACATTGAAGGCAGGCCCCACATGTTTGACAATTCACATTGAAGACAGGGCCAAGGTGGGCCTAATATAATGAACAATCCACATTAAAGGTTTGGCTCACATGATGGACGGTGGATATTAAGGGTGGCCAGAACCCTACTCGAGGGATAAGTACTTATTTGATGTTGGAAACCAAACATACTTTCCTACTTTTTTGATCGATATGTATGTCTTATCTATTGAATAAGTAGAAACCAAGATAAGTTGCTTGAGGCATAAATAACTAATGTAAAATAATTTACCAACCAAACGGCCCCAAATAATTTACTTTTTAACTTAAGTCATTAAGTTACCTTTTTTTACTTAAGTTAGTTTGGTAAACATGATTAAAACTACTTATTCCCATAAGTTCTTGTTTATTTTTTAAAGCTTTGTAGTTTTTCACTTTTCTAGCTCTCTCTCTCTCTCTCTCTCTCTCTCTCTCTCTCTCTCACGGTACATATCAAAGGAGGCCCCACATGATGGATTGTTGTCCATATCGAAGGTGGGGTCCACACGATGGATATCCTACATCAAAGGTGAGCCCCACATGATATATCACCCATATGAACGTGGGCCCACCTAATGGATGGTCCACATCAAAGGTTGACCCTAATGATAAATAGCCCACATCCAAAATGGGTGGGTATTATGGATGACCCACTTCAAAGGGAGGGCCCACATGATGGACGATCCACATCAAAGGTCAACCCGTTAATGATAAATGACCCACATCCAAGATGAGCCTTAGCTTCATAGAATATCGACTCCATATGTGGTACTGACTCCATCGGTAGTGCCAACCCCATCAGCGGAGCCTGCTCCGGCAGCTGAGCAAGTTCCATTGGCTATTCCAGTTCCTAGTCATCCTTCAGTTCGTGACGATTAGATGTTCGATCGATTTCAACATTTGAGGCTGCCTACATTTGTTGGCACTTGTGACCCCATTGAGGCCAAGCATTGGCTTCATAGAATATCGATTAAGCCTTTCAGACGCTCAAAGGCCGAACATGTGGAACTTGTAACATATGCCTTTGAGAAGGAAGCTAATTTGTCATGGGATAATGTGTTGTAATCTATCCCAGTTACACATAAGTAGACTTGGAATGATTTCGAGTCAACGTTTTTCGAGAAATATTTCACTCTCACCTTTAGGAGGGAAATGGAAAGTATTAAGACTCAAATATTACATATTCAACCCTTTAATTACATTAGTTTTCCTGATATTTAATTGATAATTTGATTTAATTATAAACATTTTTGTCATGTGAGGTGATTCGAAAGCTTATGATAAATATGTGCTTAAAAGGAGGGATTTAGAGCTTAAAAGAAGATAATGAAGAATTGGAGATTTGGAAGTCATTAATAAAGAATTTATATGCCAAATATCCAAGGAAAGTGAGGAATGAAGAGAATTGAAGGTCTGAAGTAAAGAAAAGGAATCCTGAAAATTGGCTTGAAAAAATATATTCTAGAATTCTGAGTTTAAAATAGAAAAGTCCTGAAACAAACTTCGGTCTGATCGAAATCGGGCAAAACATCCAGCGAGAAGTAGAATTTTCGGCTTTAATTCGGTCCGATCGAAGCTAACTTCGGTCCGAACGAAATCCCGCAGACTTGTCTAGCGAGGAAGTGTGATTTTCAGTCTAAATTTGGTCCAACCGAACCCAACTTTGGTCCTACGAAGCATAACTTTTTGTGTAAATTTGAGGCGGTTTCAAAGTAGGAGTTCCACAACTATAAATAGATTCCCTAGGATGTTCCAAAGTATCTTCTAGGGTTTGGAAAGGGAGAGAAGGCATAGGTGGAGCACCGACAACGTTATTCCACTTAGATTTCTTCATGGTTCTAGTAGATCTTTCTAGTTTTTCTTTTGTTTTTCTTCTAGGATGTTAATCTTCTCAGGCTAATCTCTTAGCTAAGGCTAATGGATGAAACCTATAGTTTATTTTGATATTTATTTTGCTTTGATTCAAGTTTATGTTGAATTTCATTGATTTCTAGTTTGATTTAAGGAATATTTTCAGTTTTCTATGGTTTATTGTGACTCCAATTATAGTAGATGTCATGAGAACTTTAAATATTTTCTTACTTACTTTAAATTGTGTGATGTTTATAGTCGTTGTTCACCATTGTCTCCTGGGCATGGTGGATGATTGAATTCATTGCCATCATTGCAAATAGACGGATATTTGAGAACTAATCCAATGAAAGTTCAGATTCTGTTTTAACTGCTCTATCATTCGATTGGATAGGATAGGATTTTGATTCCGATTGAGTTATCATTGAATCAAGTAAATTAATATTGAGATTGCTATAGGTGGATTCCTGGATCCTTACTCTTTTATCTTTATTATTCAAAATTCTTTTTATCTCGCTAGATTAAAAACCCAGACAACCAAGTTAAATTTAGATTAGTTCTAGACTGTGTTCCTCATCCCTGTGGTTTCGACCTCGTTCTCACCGAGTTATTACTACATCGCGACCCTACACTTGGGGTTGTGAACAAGTTTTTGGCGCCGTTGCTGGGGAACTAGCATTGAATACGATTAGGTTTAGGTTTTTTTAGGTTTGATTTTTGTTTTAAGTTAGATTTTTCTTGTTTTGATTTTTTTATTCTAATCTAGGGTTTTTAGGATTTTTCAGTTTTTAAAATTTTGTTTAGGATTCATCTTTTTTTTTTTTCTCTTCTCTTTCTTCTTCTAACATTGCTAACATAGTTTGATTGTTTTGTTTTTGTAGGATCTTCAATTCTAGTTCTTCTCTTTTGGTAACTTCTTCCCTCTACTTGCTCTCCATATTGCTGTAGATTTTATTTATTTTTATTAGATTCGAAATTAGGGTTTCACCATGTACATGCAAGAGTGGACATGTAAGTATGCCAATCTACTTCTAGAAGATGAGAGATATCAGGAAGGGTTGTCGGATGATATGTTAGGAAACAACTTATGTCTCAAAATTTTTCTGAAATCATTATTGAAAACCGACCAGAATATAATGCTCCACCGGTTAAGAAGTCCCTACGCGATCATAGGTGGGAGAATAATTACACTCCACCGATTAAGAAAACATTACGTGATTATTGGAGTGAAAACAATTATCACCATCCGACAAGAAGAAAACAATGGGTGATTATATTATGGGTGACAATGCGTACTAACAACCATCAAACCCTCCCACATATGATCCGTATGACTATGATCAGTGGAAACACCAACATTGGAGGGATGAACCAACAATCGATTCTAATGACTACTCCCTTGGATCCCCTACTTATAAGATTGAACCGGAAACAATCCAAGAGGAGTCAATCAAAAATTCATGGATACTCAAGAACAATTCAACCAATTCGTCCCAGACATTAGAAAATCATTAGAAGTGATTGAATCATGCCTTAATGAAAAGGAAGAGGCTAGTTTATCCCAGCCTCAACCCAATCTAGAAACACAATGCGAGGAGAGTGATCCTAACTCGCTTGTGGAGAATACTGAGAATGAGGAGTTGGATTGTGTTAATGAGTATACGGTTCAAATTCCTGAAGAGTTGATCTCGATAACTGTCCAAAGTAATAATCAAGAGACAAGGGTATTTTTCAAATATAGTGATGTTGACCAACTCCACTTACATGACACACTTGATTCCAATGTGGAGGATGAGCCCCTTTCAATTGAACCACATGACTCTCTTAAGGCATGCTCGACCCACTCCCCTGATTTAGATTATGATATGATTAGGGAGATGGACGATTTGGTTGATACAACTCCAGTATTTGAAACTAACCGGTGGAGGCCACAAATTGAGCAGTCACCCTTGGATGATACAAAGCCTCTACTGATTAGTATCAAGGAATCGAGTCTTCACATTAAATCTTCACCTACTGATCCTCAATCTGTCTATGCAGGGCAAGGCGATATATATCCGGTGATGATTTACTCTCACCGAGATGAAGAGCAAGAGAGTATGCTTCCCTCCATTCTCAAAGAAGATGAAGAATCCTTGAGCATATCATCACAGACCTCGATGTGGAAAATGATCCCCTCTCAACTGAATCTCTCGACTCTTTAGGAGTTTGCTTGTCACACTTTGAGGATCCTAATGATAATATGATAAAAGAAATAGTGGATGACTTGTAAGACAATACCTCGGTAGTTGATACTGATTGAGGGAATCATTTTTCTGAATCACCTCCTTCCATGCATTCAGAATGTTCACCATTAAAGGAGCCGAAAATTGAACCAAAGTCTGAAACTTTGGAATGTGTTGAGACTACACTACTTAATGAGATTTTTTTTGAATTTCATCTATTTTTTTTAAAAAAAATTCATCTACTTGTAGTCTTTGATTTACCATGGTGTATTAACATTGAAACTTTTTCTGTTACAGGTGAATCGTATATTCTCTGGAAACCTCAAAATTTGGATAAAAAATATGTTGCTAAGGTTCATAAATTTCTATGGACATTCATGCTCCAGGGCTTCCAAGACTATTGAAAAAAGGGCTTTTGGATAATCATGTCGAGAAACCTCTGAGAAATTTATCGAGATATTGGCTGAAGGAGGAACCTTGCTACATGATTGAGTAGTTTTTCCTTGCTTTATTAGTTTAGGTTAGGTGATTTATTTGCCTTTTTAGGATTAGTTTATGTAAGGCCCATATCCTAGACCATACAATTCCTTAGACTTCCGCGAGTCTCCCCGTTAGATTTTGGCAACTCGCGACCTATAGTGGGCATTTGCGCGCGACCCTAAGTCGCATTCCGTAGATTTGAGTCGACTCAACTCAAGACTTGTACCTTAGCGACCGCACCGTCACCGCGATTCCAACACCGCGTCTTGCGCACTGATGCGATACCCGGGATAGGAGTAGTGGGCCCGTGTATATCTCGAGGAAACACCGCGCGTTGCAAATTTCGAGAGAATCTCTACCCATCTTTCATATCACTAGTCAAGTACACATCCCATCACAAACCCATGCCTTTCTTTCTCCACAATACAAGTAACCCTCCCAAAGTCAACTCTCATGTCACTCACACCCATCACTCCATCTATCTCCCTTACAACCCATTCTCTCTTTCTCATTCTCTACCCATTCCCTAAGCAACCAAGGAGAGTGACCGTCCAAACATTCCAATGAGAGAAAATAGCCAAGTGTGTGGCCCACTTCCTACCCCCAAATCTCATAATCCAACCCTTCAATCTTCATCATCTTCCATCAAAGAATAAGCTTAGGAGCTAAGTATCCCAAGGAATAAAGAAGAAGATCCAATCGGTGGATGTTTGTAGGATTAGATTGTAATTTTAGTGATGGGCCATGTGGGGCCTACCGTTTGATGGTATGGATCTCATTTTGGACTTAAGGTGTGGCCAATGGCCCACCATGATTTATATGTTTAATCCATGATGGGGCCATTCTCCATGGACCCCACCATGATGTTTATTTGATGCTCAACATGTAGAGGTCACCTAGACCTTGCAATTTTGGTGGGAAAGGAATTTTCACCATTGATTTATATTGGTGGGCCCACAAGAATTGGGACCCAAGATGATGTATGTATTGTATCTTTAAGGGAGGGTCATAGTGGCGGAGCCCTCCATCTCACGTTTCTCTCTCTCTCTCTCTCTCTCTCTCTCTCTCTCTCTTCCCTATTTACGGCCCACCATGATGCAAGTATTTTATTCACGCTGTCCATTTAGTCGACCACACCGCTGTAACGCCCCGAAAATCGACACCGAGCACATAGACTCCGGTCCTGAGTTCCCAAGTGTTAACTTAATAAAACGCACATGTGTCTTTATTCTAATTCACATTAAGTCCGCATACGAATAATCAGAGTTGCACAATTCAACTTAGCGGAACCAAAGCAAGGCAGAGATAATAAAAGATTCAGAAATATAGGACTAAGAGTCAAAAATACAATTCCAGTAGTGATGATCGCCCAAAATAAGGATTATATAAGCCACAATATACATACTCAAGATTACTAAAGTGTAAAACTTTCAGTTTATGCCCAATTCTCCAAAACATAATGGCTTTAGCACAACCTGATATAAGCCTACTGGTCTGAGGTCTCACTAGTACTGCATCAATGATACACTTGGTTGGTGTTTTAAAACACCGTCCTAGGTGGGAGTGAGTAACTAACTCAGTGGTTCCATTAGTTCTAAGTTACACATGTTATCGATACAATCAGCGCAGTTAAAGATAAACAAAGAATAAAACAATTCTTAAATACTCTTGTTAAATGTGGATATGAAGATATGACATGATGCATACCCTTTCTAAACAACACTCCTTCACACGCGACTCTGACCACCTGGTTCGCAAATGACAACACTTCCTCAACATGCGACTTCAATGCCTGTTTCGCCATATTCTAAACTAATGCGATGCGATGAATGATCATGTTAGCCGAATAATTATTAAGTTCCATTCATCCAGCATATTAGCAAAGCTAGGATACCTACGTTATATCACGAGTCCTTATCTGGATCACGTGGCTCGTTGCCGCACATAGCGACTCCTTACCAGTGCTCATTGATCCAACTTTAGGTATCACCCGTTTATCTCAAAAATCAATAATTTCAAAGGTACGGTATGATACCTAAATGTATGAGGATCAACCTGGTATGAATCGTCATCCAATACCGAGTATGATCACTCAGCTCCGAGGTGCGGGCTTGCTACATAAAACCAAAACACATAAAGGAAAAGGGCTCGTCACCCAATTCCATTCATGCCCGAGTTGTTCAAACAGTACTCTGGCACTGAACCATCGGCCAGGTAATTTGACAGGAGCTATTCGAACAATGATATATTACCTCCATTAGTGCTCATTGGCCACTATGGGGAGGCTCGTCACCCCAGCATAGGCTGACAGCTAGGACACAGTGTCGCATACCACCATGTCCAGCTCATGAGTCTTAGTTGCTCACTGGTCACTACGGGGAGGCTCATCACCCCAGCGTAGGCCGACAGTTCGAACATGGTGTCCCATACCACCATGTCCGGTTAATGAGTCTTAGTGGGATCATATCGCACTAACGGTTATGAATGGACACATCTATTGGGAATGAGGTATCCTAGATTCCATTTAGTCGTGTCATACATTGTGAACATACATGATCAGTCAGCTAGTGGACTAATTTGATTGACTCGAGAGAACCATGACACAACCGACATTGGGTGCAAGCAGCCCGTATAGTCTAACTACTGTCGGTCGTCCATGTTCAACCTGGGTCGATCGAACAAGCCTAGGGTGGCCCGGGCCACTCCTTTAGTTCAGGCGGTTAGCCAACTGACCCAACATCATAGAAATCCTAAGTATCGCTACGGACTAAACATTACATCACACAATTATAGCATGGGTTTTACTACACAATCACCCAAGCATCTCATCGAACGTGTGAGCATCAATAGAAGCAACACACCTACTTAGGCATTTTATCGAACATGTAAGCATCAATGGAACAACACATCTACTTAGGCATTTTATCAAACATGTGGGCATCAACAAAATAACATATTCAGTTGGACATTCAATCAAGTATATGAGCATCCATAAAACAACACATTCAATCACCTAGACCTTTTATCAAACACGTAAGCATCCATATGCAACCAATAACAAATATTATAGAAAAATCAAAATGTCAACATATTAGCATGCGTGAATTCATCTACAAGCATTTAATCATTAACTGAGACTCTTAAGGGTCGATGAACGATAACCTAAAGATAATGGTCCGCACATTTGCAATGATTCACCCGACTCAAAGCGCTCTTAGGATTAGGGAAAACCACAAATTCTTATATAAACACCAAAAACTATGTGAGATTCATGCAATTCATCATAGAAAAACCTAGGTTGGGAAGTAGGATTTGTTTCTTACCTCCCAATCGTAAGTGAGGTGGATTTGGTGGAGGAAAATGATAGAGGCCAGGGCCTTAGATGGAGGAGACCGATAAAAAGAAACACCAAAACCTCCAACTCCTACTCTTTTTTTTTTTTTTTTTCTTCTTTCTCTTTCTCTTTCTCTCTTTCTCTCATTTAGAAAATGCAAATTCGTATGAAGAGATGGGGTGCCCAAATGAAACCCTTATATAGCATCAGATTTGGTGTAAATGGCCCCAAGGGCTGGGTTTTTACTATACTAGCCTATGGGAGGGTTTTTTTAACCTATAGGGCCCACTATGGGGTGTACATATTGATATACATCGTAGGATAATTATCCATAATGATGATCTACGTATGGATATGATCGGCCTGCCATTTGGATGCGCCGATCAACAAATATGATTAGAAGTCTGTTCAACGGTCATCGATAGTCGATCGGGGTTACGAATATACGGATATGTTTGGAGAAATATCTTTAGTCGGTACCCCAACTTTGGCCATGAAATGACGGTCCAAAAGCTACAACTTTGTAAAAGAACAAATGGACTTATTTCACTTAACTTTCAGGCTTCAGCCCAGGATATTTGCACATTTCAAGCACTCGGCCTCTGGCCGAAATTGCGCAGTTCTGGGTACTATCTTGATTCTCCACCCGTGATGGATGTCAAGCCCAGCGAGACGAACATTATTCTATAATTTTGGAACTAGTGGCCCACTAACGAGCGGTCTAGAGCTTGTTTGAAAAATCGAGGCATTTTTAGAATGAATTAGGTATTAAGATTTCTTGTGCACAATTTTAGGGTTTGGATTAGCTAAGTTGATAGTGTGACCTATTCGCAACCAGTGGAAATGATGATTCGATTATAATCATTCTAAACTGTTAATTCTTAGGCTAAAACGATATTAACTCAGTTTGGTCTGTTAATTAAGATCCGACCCCTAGTTATCTTAACTTTAGGTAGGTCTTCATTTAGTTGTAGTTGCCTTGGTTAGTCAGTGATAGGTCAGCTAGATTTGGGCCCCATGTAAACAAATCATGTGGCTAAGCTCGGTGTTTAAGTGATCGGTTGGATTCATTGGCTTCCTACAGTTGATTAATCAAATTTGTGCGGTTCTTTATTGGTATCGCCCACTATAGGCTCACCACGAGCATTAAGGGTCGGTTAGTGACAATGCGAGCTAATTATAGTGAAAAAATTTCAAGGGTTTTTGGAATTTCAAACAATGAAAATCCAGGATGTTACAACCGCTGTCCTAAAGCGGGGCCCAACTCGCTGCCATGTCTGGGGCCCACCATTGCTGTCTGTTTTACACTGGCCTGGACCATAGAGAAAACACAAATACCAGCTTGTATCCTAAGCTGGTGGGCCACATGTGTGGACCCACCTTAATGTATCTGTTGTATTCCCACCATCCAGCAACAGCGGACGGTGGGGCCTGCCTTGATGGATGTGTTGTAATCCACACCGTCCATACACATGGACCCCACGTGATGTATATTTTTTATATCCACACCGTCCAGCTATCTGATGGTGGAAACCCACCGTGATATATGTGTTAAATCCACAACGTGCATCCATGGGAACCATGTGATGTACGTGTTTTATCCTCCCGGTCCATCTGCAGGGTCCACCCTGCACGTGTGTACCCAGCACCGTCCACTTAGGGACGGTGGGGCCTATGTGTGTGGTGTCCACACCGTCCAGTAGGTGGGACGGTGGGACCCACCTTGATACATATATGTTTCATCCAACCGTCCATCTGCTATAACGGTGCAGATCAGCAGCATCCAGACTACTGACTGTCTAGACGTGGGAACAACACAAATATCAGCTTATTCAAAGTAGGTGGGCCACCCATACGTGGACCCACCTTGCTGTATTGGATCCACACCGTCCATCCAAACTCCCCAGGCCATGGGCCTAAGAATGAGGCAGATTCAAATCTCAGGTGGAGCTCACCGCTGGACAGCATGCTGTCCAGCTTGTTCTCTAATGCTGTGGGGCCCGTTGTTGGGTCTCACCATGATGTTTATGTTTATTTACACCCTTCGTCTGTCCAGCCCAACAGGGCCAGCGGCCTAGTGGGCCCACTTACCGATGTATATGAGGCCCATTGTGATGAGTATGAGGCCCATTGCGATGTATATGAGGCCCATTGTGATGAGTATGAGGCCCATGTGATGAGGCCCATTGCGATGTATATGAGGCCTACGTGATGAGGCCCATTGTGATGAGTATGAGGCCCATGTGATGAGGCCCATTGTGATGTATGAGAGGTCCATTCTGATGTACTTGGGCCCTTGTGTGAGGCCCATTGTGATGTATATGAGGCCCTTATGATGAGGCCCATTGTGATGTATATGAGGCCCATGTGGTGAGGCCCAATATCATGTATATGAGGCCCTTGTGCGAGGCCCCTTATGATGTATGTAGGGCCCTCGTGTGAGGCCCATCGTGATGTATATGAGGCCCTTGAGTGAGGCCCAATTGCGATGTATGATTCCACCATGATGTACGTGATAATATTTATGTAGCCCATCCACTGTCTAAATAGTATTAGGGCCGTGATCCCCCCCATTATAAGCTAGATTCCATATTCCAAATGGGCCGCACCTTAGGAGCAATGGTGGTTAAATGTCCACGTTGTAAACCTTCCTAGGGCCCATTGTTAAGCATATTTCCACCCTTATCTTATTAGGTTAATCCAAACCATTGGGCCCCATTGATGTAGAGATAAACGCCTTCCCTTATTGGGCTATTCCAAATCCATTGGGCCCCCATTATCTCACCCTACCGGGCTAACCCAAATCATTGGGCCCCCATTGGTGTTAGCGATACCCGTCCTTCTTGTTGGGCTAACCTAAATCATTGGGCCCCCATTGATGTAGAGATGACCATCTTACCTTGTGGGTTATCCCAAATCGTTGGGCCCACATTGTTGTAGTGGTTTCCACCTACCTTGTGGGCTATCCCAAACCGTTGGGCCCACATTGTTGCAGTGGTTTCCACCTTACCTTGTGGGCTATTCCAAACCGTTGGGCCCCCATTAATAATGATGCTTTCCACCGTACCCTGTAGGACTACCCAGACCTTGGAGCCCATCTTGTGTTCATACCGGGCCTCCTATAGGAAATGTGGTCCACCTAGATACATGTGTTTGCCCAAGTTTAGAGACCAAACTTGAGGCCCACTTAGATGTTGAATGGGCTACCCAGATCATTCGGAAGGACATATAGTCCTAGATGTATGGACCCCACCAAAACCCACCTTATATTCATATCGGGCCCCCATAGGAAAGCCTAATTATTACATGATAGAGGGGGTGAGGAAGCCCATTGTTGGACTTAGGCTCGTCCTCTTAACTCACCTTGTTGTATACCTGCTTGACTCACCCCGTGAGATGTGTACTACCTTTGTAATCAGTTGCTAGGATATCGATGTCATGTATGTATCGTCCACACCATCCACTTACCCTTTTGGACGAGTGTGAGGCCCATCCTTAACATTAGTGTGTCACCTAAGCCATTCATTGTTTGTAGGAGAGTGCATCATCACCCCTTGCCGTACATGGAAGAATATGTGGTATCAGATTTAATATATCTATTGTTGAAGCTTATCTGGATTCGTGGGTTAGATCCACCGTCCTTTCAGTGGACCCCGCCTTAGGATATATGATGAATTAGTGCCTTGAGAAGGTTAGGATAGTCTAACATGGGCCATACCATATAGACTGTTTCATGCCTAGTGGGGCATATTATTTCGCTCCTACTCCTTGTATGTAATATACCGGTTAGGGCTAGTAATTGTCTGCTACATTTGATAATCATGTTAGTGTACTCAGTCTAGTAGGACACACTGAGAACATGCTTAGTATTACATCATGATACATGCCCATATGCATCATTTGTATGACTGTTATGAGGAATGATTAATCATAGCATATGCCATTGGGCTGAGATGTTCAGGGGACTTCTTGTGAGACGGAGTTGCCCCACATGATCGTGCAGGTTTGATGCATGACTGGATGGTATGACTCATGCATCTCGCATTTTGTGTGGCATGATCACTTTTCGCCCTAGCGACATCAGGGCTGTGGATTCCACAGGCATATCATGGATGGCCAGATCAGACACTAGAAATATTTGGGGCTCAGCATATGGGCACGTTCGATGTCCGTGGGTGAAAGTCCTAAACCCCCGTGGCCAGGGGATGCTCCAACATTTAGACCGAGTGGATACATGAGCGCTCGAGTGCCGAATACTAGTAGGCCGCGTCTCCCACTGTGTCGTGGTCGCTTGGAAGGGGGTGCAGCTCTATCCGCCCGAGTGAGGGGGCTTTAAGCTAGGCTGAGTTTGACTAGCTCGTAAATGGGTCCGCTATCGACGTGTCGGGTAGGTATTGGCAGACTACTAGTCAGGCGGGTAGTGAGGTCTCTTCCACTCGCTGGGTTGCGAGGCTAAGGAGGCGGCAACCAGTGTAGAGTGTCTTAGACCCCGGTGATGATCCCAGAGGTGTACGGTTCTAATATTGTGACACCCTGTCTCTATTACACACGTGGGCGGGAACACGTGGGCTAATGCTGATGTGGGCAGGGCCTAAGGGCCTAGGCGAGCTACCAGTGGTTGATAGGCTACTGTGCTAGCAGCTACTGTGCATGCAGTGGGGCGAACCTTGTTCCACATCGGAAGCGTTGTGGTGGCTATATGTGGACTTACTGAGCAGGAGTTGTGTACTCAGCATTTGACTCATTCGTCCATTCATTCACTATCCACTAGGGCTGGTGGTGCATAACCAAATCATTATGTGTACCTTCGCAATGGCCAGATTTCGGTTGGGCGCATGACCAACCTGAGATCAGGATTTTACCACATTGAGTCTAGCTATCCAAATTTAGGTATGAGACTGGTTTGGATAGAAGTCCCTTGTGATGGACTCCATGTTTCGAACAAGAAATAAATGTATTTGATTGGGAGATTATCTTATTAACATTGAGTTCACTTACATCCTCAAATATCCCTTGATTCTAAGATAGATTATTTAAAATATAGAAATTGACAAAGTTCGAATGTTGAATCTGAATATCAAATTCGGCAACATTTCGACTTGTGCTTGGATCATCTCTTTAAGAGGAATATTGTGCGGGTTTGATCATCTGATCTCCCTCTCTTGAGCTTATGGTCTTGTGCAAAAGGAGAACTGGAGACGCTGAAAGCTAAGATCAACAATTTCGGCAGCATTACAACTCTTGACTTTTACTGGATGTATAACAGCTTAGTTGCGCGTGCTGCGAAACCAATATGGTTTGCGCCGACCCTTGCGCCCCTCTTCTCCTACCTTCAAAATATTCTGGAACTCTGATCTTTTTCCAAAATCTTTCAACCACCAAATGAGAGGGGGAGTGGGGTATTTATAGGCCTTCACGCGTGTGACCCTCGATCTTTGTGTCATGGGGCCCACCTTGCATCAGATCTGACTGTCTATTCAAAACAACACCTTTATCCCTTTGCGTGACTCGCGCAATCAATGGAATTGTCTGCACGGCTGGCACAATCAATAAGACTCCTGCGCGACCTGTGCAACTGGTTTGTTTGATTGCTTGATTCACGCAACCAACATATTGGTTGCGCGGATTGCGCAACCATATGAAATCACACTTTTTCTTCTTTGGCTCACTCCCTTCTTCTAATTTCTACCTTTCAATCTTTCTTCTTCTTTTTATGCCCCAAAATATGCCCCCTTGATCCTTTCTTTGTTCTTCATAATCAAAGAATCAGGATCAATCACCGATTCTTACATCTTGCAATCATTTGCGTGACCAGCTCAACAGGCGCCCGAGCACTATACCCAGGCCATATTCCCTATAAATATCAGAATTCTCCCTTCATTCCTCACTTTCATTTCCTTCTAGAGAAGCCCTGCTTTTTCATTGTCTCCCCGCGCAACAGACTTTCTGTTTGTGCAAGGCACTGAGGCATTGCGCGACTCCGCGCAATTGACTTTGTTTGCGAGACCCGCGTAACGAACTTCTCTGGAAAACTTTCTAGACTTAGTTTTTTCAAAATTTTGCCTGGAACTTGAACCCCTTTACCATGGCCCGCACCAAGAGGACTTTCTGTCTCATCGAACCTTCCATTGCACAACCTTCCCACCAAGAATTGTAAAATCCTCCATCTTCCCAAGCTACTGAACCATCACTGTCTCCTCCCAACCATCACGCAAACGTTTCAAAACCACCAGTAAGCACCCTACTTATATAAAGGAACCCGTGCTTCCTACCTTTGATTTCACCGATCGGATCGCTACACTGCCTTATCCTATCCACAGGGCAATTTCTATGGGTGAGGTTGAACGACCACCGAGACACGGTCAAGATTTTGATGGGGATGAGTGGCTAAAAACAACGACTCATTTGCTGACGATGAGCCAAAAGCCATCGATGAGAGAAGACACTCTCCCACCATCTAGGTCGAAGAAAACCCGTTGCAACAAAGCTGAGGAGTTCCAGGAGAAGATCAAAGAACATAATAAAAAGAAACTCCAGAACTCCTGGGAGTCGATTTGAGTAATCGAGGGTATTATGAAATTTAATAACCCTTATAAGCAAGGCATGGTAGTGATTCCACTGAGCCTTCACCGCCATCAGTCTATCCTCAACTGTGAACTGTCGGGTCAAATGGACGGGGATAAACTGGCCTTCACAAAGTCCTGGTCATCGAGGGAACCCAGAATTTTGAAAGGTATCTTGTTGCCGAAGAAGCCAAGGCAACAGATTGGCGATGTTCATCAGATGATCTTCCTCACCCCTTCTCATAATCCGCACAATCTATTCCCAACTCATTTTTACGAGACGCTTCAACAACGTTTCAGAGAACGTAAATTGATCTGGAGTCCGGAAGAATTCAGGACGAGAAGCCTCCTGACTTCTCGCGACTACTATCCTGGATGGGCAGCAGCGATTTTAGCCAAGCATTCGAAAATCTTGGTCAAGATTGATCTTTATAATGCGATAGAAGGTACATCACAACATTTCTACAAGGAACCCACTATTCTGAAAGGCTTTCTTAATTATTGGTGTCCCTCAACCAACTCTTTCCATCTTCCTGCGGGCGAGATGAGTATCACGCTCTGGGATCTTCATCGAATCGCTGGTCTTCCAATAACCGGGAAATTCTACGATGAGTTTGTGCCGACTAATGAAGAACTGGCTTATATCTCCTCACTAGGCCACGTTGCTTCTATCTCAGAAATGACTGCCGAACTTTTTAAGGAGATGTCCAAATTTCCAAACATTCACAAGATTTTCCCCTTACAATGGCTCACGCACTTCAGCAGAGCTCTCTGGTAATTTCTCTTTTTTACAGAATATCAATTTCTTATTGTATCCTGATACACACTTCTTATTATTCGTCTTTTCTTCTCTTCTTAGGTTTAGTGGCAGCCATTCGCGAGAATTGGAGGATCTTCGCGAAAATATAAAAGAACGTCCAGAGTATACTCTTGACAGGGAACTTGCGGCGTTTCTTGTGTATTGGCTGAGTGTAGTGGTCCTGCCCAGCTTAAAGTGGGCAGATGATATTCGCCCTACGGTGTTTGTTGTTGCCGGCGTAATGGCTGAAGGGTTCAAATATTCTCTCGCTCCTCTAGTCCTATGCTCAATTTATAGGGCTTTTGGAGAGATTGCCTCGCATGTCAAAAGTCCTTCTGTCGGCTCTTCTTCCACTTACACTCCATGGCATTACTTCACTAGGTGGCTCGGTGTATATTTTCCATGGACTTTTGAAGTTTCTGAGAAGGTTTATGTTCATCCCTCCTATATTCCACTATGGTTTTTCCAGAAGAGAGCTATAGCGAAAAGATCTTACGATTGGGTCATTAATGCAATTTCTTCAGATGATAACATTAACTACTTCCATTTCTGCCTGTATCGCTACACAGAGGATACAAATAAAATAGACACTGGATCACATACCCTAGGGGAGAGGGCATTTTACCTGTCGATCCGATCCTGCAGTCTCCCATTGAGAGGAGTAGAGTTTTGAAGAAAGCCATACTACCCAAGCCGTTTTGCTCGTCAATTTAGTTTTGACCAAACCATTCCAGAGGATTGCGGGCTGGTGACCAGGCGAATGCGGAGTTATGGGACAGGCCCTTATAATTGGGCTATGGTATGGAAACAACTTTTAGGCGGCTGAGTCGAATCTTCTTTCATTATCCCGGGCTGCAATCGCATCCCTCGTGCCTCATACAGTCACATGAGATGGTGGGTTCATCAGTTATATTTGGTAAATAAACACTCACCTGTGACTGAACCTATTTGGATTTCGCCGCTAAGGCTCAGAGGCCGTAAGTTCGAGGAAGGGATAGGCTTCGTGACAGAAACAAGTCATGCCCCCTTTACCGGTCATCTCTGTGTTAAGATATCAGTGGATGATCCCATTCATGAATGAAAACTTTCTACCACTTTAGAAGGGTGGATAGCTTATGAGGTCATCAGGGACTTTGAGAAGGTCCCACGGGATCGTTTTGGGAGAGTGATTGAAGAGGTAATAGAAGCTTCTTCTCCGGCTCAAGAAAATATTGTTGAACCTCAAGATCAACCAGCCCCTTCTCCTGCTCCTCGAACTGCTCACCCTAGTCCATCTCTCTGATGACAAGGTCTCGGACACACTCTCAAGCTTCTCCCCCTTCTCCTTAAGAAGGGGGTAGCCGGGCTTCTCTAGCTTCTTCGATCCCAGTTAATAAAGATTCTCAGCCAGGAGGTAGTCGGGCCTCTCCCTCTAAAGGGAAGCAAGTTATGATTAAAGAAGTAGATGAAGAAGACTCAGAGGATGCAAGTTCAGCCTCTTCATCTGAAGGCACCAATTCTGTTGAATATGAAGATGCTGAAGATGATGAAAATGATGACTTTGAGGAGGGAGAGGTTGACATCGATGGCGAGGAAGATGTCGTTGCAGAAGGTACTTTTATTGACGAAGAACATCTTCCGTCAACCTCTAAAGCTCTTCCTAATACCGATATTCCTGCGAAGACCCCTGCAGTAATAGAGGAGGAAGAAGATGAACCTCTAGATTACGGAGAATATGGATATTCACCAAGTAAGGAATTTTCTTCCTTTTTTTTTTTTACAATCTTTATATATATATATATATATATATATATATATATATATATATATATATATATATTGCAATGGTTATCTCATTATTATTGTCATATTTTTATTTCAGGTGCTCATGTTGTCAATACTAGGATAGGTGATACTTCCCCTGTGGATCTTCCTCCCGCTGCACCAGTGGTTTCATCGAGGGTCCCTTTGGCTCCTTTGGGAGCACCGAAGGTAGTAGCTCGCGGAATCATTTTTCTAGTAGAGACCACTGATCTACCAACTCCGACTACTAGGGATTCGAGCACGGAGGCCAGAGCGCCTTCCTTTGCTGATATGTTGGGAGCCGGCCCTTCTTCTATTCAGGAAATTCAACCTCTTGTTGCCCATACTTCTGCAGCAGGTATATACATATCATTTGCTTTATCAGAATTTTCGCATCCCCTAGCCTTGTTATCATTGTTCTAATTTCTTTTGCTCTTTATATTACAAATACGCCTCCTCACAGCGGTGCAACAAGCTCTGACTCTGTAGCTACCGTGTCTGATCTATTATCTTTTGAGAAGGTTCCTACACATAAACTGCTTTTGATGAGGAATTCCATGTCAGCGATAGTTCACATTTTTAAAGATCCCGAGCAGTGGTTGGATTTGGATATTGCTATTGAAATCCTGGAAAGCATTGCAAGGATGGCGAAGATCAATATTTCTGTCCTACGCGATTCTCTTCTCAAATTTCGTGATTCAATAATTTCTTTGGCATCAGCAGAAAATGTCACTATTGCTCCTGAGATATTAGAATATTGAAAACAAATAGCTCTTTCCAAAGAGAAGGCTTCCCTCATCACTACTATTTCTGAGTTCAATCAAGAGTAGTCAACTCTTCAGGAACAATTGAAGGCTTGTGCTGACAACCGGACAACTATTCAGAATCGCATAGCTCTCCTGAAGGAGGAAATCTTGCAACTGGAGTTGAAAGACCGTACAGAAAATCAACTATTAAGGAAATTGAAGAGAAGATGTGAATCAGTATTCAATCTGCTGATGCTGAGAAATCTGAATTAATAAAAAATGAAGAGATAATTGCATCTTTGGAGAACAAGTTAGTTGGAATTCTAGATCAAGCAAAAATTATTCTTGAAGAAAAGTCAAAACACATCGCAGCTCAAATTTGGTTGAAGGAAGATTTGCAAAAATATCTGAGAATATTACGAGTCATAGATGAGTTGTAAAGAATTTGTTTTATTTTTGTTTTTGTGTTTATTTTTTAGAACATGCAACTTCTTTTGATTTCCAACTTATATTAATGAAAGCATCATGATATTTGGAGATAGTTCGCCTCTTCATAAATTTCCAATTTATGAGTCATTCCAAGCATATTCATCTATGCAATCGTCTAACATGATATTTAATGAAATGCTGAAATAAAAAATAGTATATTATGATTGTTAGTATGGGATTTCCTATATGATTTTTGTTTTGGTAGGCGGCACTAGATTTCAATTTAGTCAGATAATCACACAAAGTTTAAGCTCCTGAGTAGTAGAGCAACACAGTTTTTTAGACTCTTAAGTAGTGGAGTCGGGTCTCACGTGATTGGTCTTTGTAACTCTTATGAGTTTATTGAACTTTTCACAGCCTAGTGAGTTCACAAACCGCGATCCATCAGAGGGGCCTAGTGAAGTTAACCGCGATCCGTGAACTCGGTTGCATTTACGCACAGGGTTGGCCACAGTGAATCTCTAGAGTTCACGGGCGCACAAGGCGACCTTTGAGGTACCAAATTTAGGGCCGTCAGTCCATCGATGAGTAGGTTTGAACCCTTCCTCATGAGTTACTACTGAAATCAAGCCAAGGATCTGGGGTGTCTTATGCATGGTTGGCCTATCTATGTACAATGGCCAAAGAGCACACACTGCAGCCCGCGTTTTCTTTGTCTGCAAGGTTGGACCCATTCACGGGAAGACAATTTCATCCGTTCCCCATGACGTAGTTAGAAAACTATACAGACGGCATTGGTGTTACGCGTGACTGGCTGTTGAGGATTTTTGGCCTTTTAGGGCTTTCAGTCGCTGGCTCCATCCGCTGCCAGCATAGGTATGCATATGATGGCCTAGGCGGGCTTTTTAGGGCCACTGGCTTCTCACTGCTGCCCGAATAATAATGGCGATAGGCCTTATGCGTAGTTGGCCGTATAGGCTTGACTAGGCTGCCTTAAGTGATAAGCTGCCATCGCTGTCGTAAGAATGATAGATATCTTGCTTGATACATCACTACTGCTGATAATATCTTTGACGATATTCATGCCATGCTCATAGTGATATATCGGCTTGGTGATGATACTAATTTCAGCAAGGTTTAGCGAAGCTTGTTCAATGACGCTAACGATGGTTACTCTCTTTTTAACAAATTACTGATATGTAATATTTGACGATATGCTTGGAATTCCTTCTTTATTTAATTATTTGAAAAAGAATACACGAACATGACTTCACTTGTTCTTGCCCCCTTTTGATATAGAAGCATTATGCTGATAATCTTCTGGATCAAAATTGTAATTATCCTCAAGGACGATATCTTTTGATGAAGCGAGCATTGACCGGTATACTGATACCCCATCCATCTTGATCTACAACTCTGTATGCTCCATTGGAATATACTTCTTTTATTATGTATGACCCATCCCATTTAGGCTCAAATTTGTCCCCTATTCTGCGGGTCACCACTATCGGTCTTTTCAACATTAGCACCATGTCCCTTTTCTTGAAAGAGCGATACTTGACTCGTTTATCAAAGGCATCCGATATTCTTACTTGATACAATTGTAATTGCTGCTGAGCTGCCAGGTGTTTCTCATCAAGCAGGTCCAGTTCTTTCAGCCTTATTTTTGCATTTTCGTCATTTATAATTGACTGATGCACTGCCACTCTGAGTGATGCAACTTGTGTTTCAATCGGGATGATCGCCTCCACGCCATAAACCAATGAATACGGTGTTGCTCTTGTTGCTGTCCGGTGGGTAGTCCTGTATGCCCATAATGGTTCTTGCAATTTCTCATCCCAATCACGCTTGTTTCCTGTTACTGTCTTATTCAGTATCTTCACTATCGTCTTATTGAATGCCTCTGTTAATCCATTGGCCGGTGGATAGTAAGGTGTTGAGAACTAGTGATGAATACTAAATTTTTGACACAGGTTTTCCATGCCTCTATTCTTAAAAGGGGTACCATTATCAGTAACAATTTTCTTCGGGATGCCGTGACGATATATTATCGTGTGTCGGATGAAATTGACCACATCTTTTTCTTTGACATTGCGCAATGCGATTGCTTCCGTCCACTTGGAGAAATAGTCCATTGCTGACAGAATATATTGTTTTCCTTTGGATGACGGTGGATTTATGGGACCAATAACATCGAGTCTCTAAGCGGAGAAAGGCAAGAAGTAACTGTTTGATGGAGATCTTCAGGGGGCATATGTATGACATCTCCTTGAATCTAACACTCGTGGCATCGCTTCGCATAATCTATTGCATCTTGAAACATTGTAGGCTAGTAATACCCCATTTGCTAGTAATACCCCATTTGCTATATCCGATGAAATAAATTTCAGCCAGCTTGATGTGCCCCACATTCCCCAGAGTGAGCTTCTCGTAACATCTGACCCGCTTCTTGTTCATCTAGACAACGCAGTAGCATCCATTGTAAGATTTTTTGTACAGCGCTTCACTGCATATGATGAACCTGCTCAATCTCTGCTTGATTTGCTATTTATGTGCTGGATCTTCTGGCAAGATATCATATTTGATGTAATCTATGAAAGGTTGGCGCCAATCATCTACTATCACTTCCAAACATGATATAGGGAACGCCTCAATGACTTCGTCAATAACTTCTGAAGAGGGCAAGAATCTTCTTTCCTCTATAGTTACTTGAAAAAGACATCTGTTTGGACAGGACAGGGTCGCTACCAGACTAGCTAAAGCGTCTGCCTTCGCATTTTCAGATCGCAGTACATGCTTGATTTCAACATAGCAGAATTGCTCCAGTAACTGCTGTGCTTTTCGACAATACGGCAAGAGCTCTTGCTTTCTTATTTCAAACTCAGTCGTCAATTGATTTATAATCAAATTAGAATCTCTGAAAATCTGTAGCATCTTTATCTTCATTTCTTGGGCAATTTCCATTCTAATGATGAGAGCTCGATATTCGGCTTCATTGTTTGTGCACGCGGTACCCAATGTGAAAGAATAGGGTAACAGATCGCCCTGAGGAGTAATGAATATTACTCCTGCGCCTGCTCCTAATGCTCGAGAAGCACCATCAAAATACAACTGCCACGGATTTTGTGACTCATCCATCATAACCTACTCATCGGGAAAATCATCGCTAATGGTTTCACTTTCTATTACGGGATGTGCTGCTAAGAAATTTGCCACTACTTGTCCTTTCACTACTTTCGCCGGCACATAAGTAATCATATATTCCGAAAGTAACAACATCCATTTGGCCAATCTTTTCGATAACATCGGCCTTGTCATTAAAAACTTTATCGGATCTGCCCTTGAGATTAAATTATATCATGAGAGAGGCAATAATGTCTCAATTTCTGTACCGTAATGTAGACACCCCACCCAGGCTAATATCTTGATTTTGTTAAGACAATCCGAGAACCATGATCATATCCCTAACCCTAACCTGAGCCATCATTCAATTCAGACCAGGTCCAAAACCGATCCATTTCTCGGGTCATTTTTGGGTAACAATTGAGTCAATTTCGAGCCATTTTGAGCCGAATATCCAAAGCAGATTTTGTTTCACTCTAAGAACCCAAAAAGGACCCACCGGATGAATTTCGGGGAAAGTTGTACCGAAGCGGTAGTTTGACTACCGCCGGCGGTAGTCAAACTACCACCTCCTCTCAAAAAGCGTGCGCTGAGTCAGCCACACGAGTTTCGGACTCAGCAAGGTACGGGCGGTACTCGGGCTACAGCCGGCGGTACTCGGAGTACCGCCGCGTGCAGCCTGAGCAGGGACAGCTGTCCCAGCGTCCAAAGTCAACTCTTCCTGGAATTTACCCCTCCCATCTTCACTATTTACAGTTTTACCAGCCTCCATAGCCAATGGGAGCATGCCATGTGGCATCTCTCTTCTCTCCACCAATCACCACATGCCACATCAGCATTTGCCCTCCTTTCACCCTTTATTTACCAAACAACCATTGGAGAGGGCTATAAATAGCCCTCTCCCCTTTCATTTTCAAGGGGAGATGGATGAGAGTGAGAGAGGGAGAGAGTGAGAGAGAAAGAGTGAGAGAGAAAGAGTGAGAGAAAAGAGAGAGAGAGAGTGGGGAGAGAGAGTGAAGGAAGGGAAGGAGCTCCCGAGCCTTCAAGCCCAAGTTTTCCAAGCCATCTCCCAGCCTTCACCTCAACTTTTTCAAAAAGCCTAACCCAAAATGATCATGGTTCAGCTCATGTCTTAGCCTACTCAAGAATCAAGCCAAAGATCTATCATCCTACAAGCATTCATCATGACATCTACTCCCTTATCAACCCCCTGCTTCTCTAGATCTCTAGTGGACGTATGCTCTGTGACTTGCCGTACATCGGATCCTGTCACATCAGAAATTCCTAGTGATCTAGTCCACTTTTCTTATCTTTTTGCATAAGCATCATCATATCCGTCTTCTAGACACATTGTCGGACGTATGCTCTGTAGCCTGCCGAAAATATTCGGATCCTGCTACATCAGAAATCCACGTGTGACTAGTCCCATCATGACCGTAGCATCATCATCATCCCTTGAGATTATTTTACCCCACTAAGTCGAGACCGTACACTTGTACGGGCAGAGAGGGTGCCTAACACCTTCCCTCTTTGTAACCGAGGTCCCTTACCCAGAATCCCGGATCGTAAACCAGGAGTCAATCTAAGGTCGGAGAATCTTTGGATTTCTCCAACCTTACGTATTCCGTGGTTCTAGCCGACCGCGGGATTTTGAGATCATTCGGCTAGTAGCGACTCCAACAATCACCAAATCAGCTTAATCACCCCCAACATCCCAACAACAACATTTTTCACCGAACAACGTGGACGCCGATTTTTCAGTGTCTACGGAATGGCGACTCCACTGGGGAGAGTGTAGAATGCACTAGCTGAGACCCGACTCGACAACGTGTGGTATACTAATTTCAAGGGACATTTATCACTGCATACATACAAAAAAAAAAACTTTGGCTTATACTTGTTTAAGCAAAGATTCAAACCATGACCACTCGATCCCGTGCAGCCATAACTTCTCAAGCGACCCATGAAGAAGAGCCGTCACCCCAACCAGCTCCAGAAATACCTTCACCCACAACCGCACCCGCACCCATGCCTACACCCGTACCCTTACCAATAGCTCCGACAGAGTTGCCAGCCAATGTCACCACACAAGAGCTATTACTTCGAACAATGCAAGAGCTACTGCTTCGCCTAGTGCCAATGCCACACCGAATACACAAATGACCCAACCTAGTGTGCAGAACAGCTCACTCCCTCAAACTCCTTTTGCCTTCTCTCTCATTCCTCCAGCAAATCCTGTGCTCCCTCTCCCAGAAGAATCAGCACAAGACCAACAACAGCAAGCAATCGGGAGCAACCCTCCCCCACATCTCTACTCAACACATCACAACAATCCGGTCACAGTACATGCAAATCACAGACAAGAACTGGCGGATGCCCATGAAGGGGCCAGTTTCGAGTCCAGCTCACTCCCCCTAACGGGAGTAACATTCCGGAATTGGCAGATACCCCAGGCGGGAGCCATTTCCGAACATCCCACCCTCCTCCGAAAGGGAGTGGTGTTCAATTCCAGCTACCTCCTCCACCACCCGGAGTCCACCTTCTTTCCATCAAACCCCCATTCTGGATCCATATGAAGAAGAAGCAGCACAGGCCCTACAGCAAGGGGCAAGATACCCACAGCAAAGCAAGTCAGAGATTGAGGAGTTACGAGAGCAGCTACAAATGATGCAAAACCAGCTTCAAAGACAACAAGGAGTGGATCACCCATCCACCAAGTTCAGGGACCTCTGTCCCTTCCCAGACGCCCGGGTACCTCCAAATTTTGAGGTACCAAGTTCAAAGATATCGGTAGTGGGTGCCCCACACAATCTAAAGCCTTTACAATGCGATAGCAGGAATGATGAGCGGATAAGACTCCAGAAATCCAAGGGTGACGCTATTGGTACACAGCCATAAGCTTTGCAGCTGATAAACGATATGGGCTATGAGATTGATACTATCTCACAAACTTCCTTAAGTGACTTATACATTGATAGCCTCTTACCACCAATCAGAACCTGGGAAAAACTTTCCCAAGCATTCATTGACAGGTTCTCATACAACCTGAACATGGCTCCAAGGAGAGCCGACTTGGCTGCCCTGAGGCAAAAAAGCGATGAATCTTTATCAGCATACGTAGGACGATGGCGAGCCATGGCAGCTCGAATGAGAAACCCCATCGACGACGAGAGCAGATATCCATGATTGTGCATTCAGCACATCCCAGCATTTCAGGATATCTGATCTCGTATCCATACGTAAACTTCTCCCAACTCATCCGAGCCGGAGAACAAGTAGAAGCTGGGATCAGAGCTGGAACCATCTCCCCATGGCCACATCAGACCCCCTCAATCAAAAGAAACAAAGTCGAGGGGAAACCTGTTGGATATGGGAATGAAACAGCACTGCTCCCGTGCAACGTACTTCTGAAGTTAACAACATCATCGCTAACACTCAAGGCAACCAGTATGCTCCCACCACCAGAGCCACGGCAGGACTGGCAATACCAGCCACAACAGAATAGGCAGTACCAACCCCAGCAAACCCAGCAAGGATATCAGGCACAGTCATCTCAACAGCAATCACAACAGCCTAGGGGAAATGTGCAAGGACCATACAAGCAAGGAATGTTAGGGAGGAAGTTCACTCCGTTAGCACAATCATACAGCCAAGTGCTAACAATGCTCATGCAAAAGCAACTGTTAACACCTCTCCAGCCTCGACTTCCACCTAATCCCTTGTCACCTGGTTACAATGAAAATCAGTACTGTGCATATCATCAGGCTCCTGGCCATCTGACGGACCGCTGCTTCGCTCTGAAACATGCGGTCCAAGATTTGATCGAAAGCCAAAGATTGCGATCACCCCACAGGCCAGCAATACAGTTCAAGCCAACATTCTCCAAAATCCCCTGCCCTCGCATCAGGCAGGACCCAGCACATCCACACCTCTACCGTCAATCACATTGAAGGAGGTCAACCCACACATGCTTATCCACATCATTCCATCCAAGCAATCATGCCCGACACAGCCAATCGGACATGGGGACACCAACAAGCACCATCGCCTGGACCACAGGTATCCTTTGAAGCAGCACCAGCTACTCAACCTCTCATATTTCTCGAAGCAGCACCAACATTTCAGTCTCTCGTAACTTTGGAAGCAGCACCCAACAGGTCATACCCTCAGACCTCGCCCTCCAAGGGACACACTCAACTCCATCCTCGGCATATCCAAAAGGTTGAATTCTGAACCTGTCATTCTCTCCCGATAGGTCTCCCTGATCTAACTCTGCCAACCTTGCAAGGGGCACCCTCAGTTCAGGCCCCGCAATTTTGATGCCTCACCAACTGGCACACGCCCAAGGATCCCTCCCCCGCATCCGAGGAAAGAAGAAAATCCATGGCCACAACTAATCAAAACTTGGTGGCACCTCAAGAGATATCACTGAGCCACCACAAACTGCTCCAGTAATGACCCCTCAGCCTCAAGAACCATTAGTATACTTGGAAGGAAGAGCGGTTCCTTCCTATAACCCGAAAGCAGTCCCATGGCACTACCCAGAATGCGATGAGGTGGGTAACAATGGGAGATACCTCAGGAGAGATAGTCAGAACTCAAAAGAAACTCGGGGAGTTTCATCGGGAACCACTAGCAAAACTGACGCTGCTTATGACATAGCAGCCCAACTCAAAACCATTTCCGCACAAATATCCATCTGGGAACTCCTATGCACGTCAAGGTCTCATCGAGAAATCTTTGCAAAGACCTTGAATGATGCCCATATCTCTCCCGACGTACCCCCCGAAATGGTGGCAAGTATGATTGGTCAACTTCTTGCACCACAAGCCATCACTTTCTCTGATGATGAGCTACCACCTGAGGGCCGTGAGCACAGGCGCTCACTAAACATAGTGGCCCACCACAAGAATTTCAAGATCCCACTTGTGCTCATCGATAATGGATCCAGTCTCAACGTTTGCCCTTTAAGGACTGTTGAACGGTTAGGGATAGAACCATCCTCCTTCAGACCCAGTACCATGAGTGTTAGAGCTTTCGATAATTCCCGAAGGCAAGTGGAGGCGGAAATCGACCTAGAATTACAAATTGGACCAGACATGACCCTTGTCACATTTCAGGTCATCGATATCCCTGCCTCATTTAACCTTCTCTTGGGGCGGCCATGGCTCCATGCTGTTGGAGCCATCCCATCTACCCTCCACCAAAGGGTTAAATTCCCTTCGGGAAATCGAATCATTTCAATATTGGCTGAGCCAGAAACCATCCTTCCGTGACGGTCAGTATCCCAGAAACTGACATTCCGGTGATTGACATTCAGCATACAGAAGGCGACATTCCATATCATAGTTTTGAATTCGAAAAAGTAAACGCGATCGCTAACCCTCGCCCTCTAGCTGCTGAATACGTCATTCCCCCCGCTGAACGATTGGTCTTAAATTACCGTACCAAGTTCCATGAAAAGGTATGGTAGTAAAACCAGCACATGCCAATGTACAGAGACAGGGACTGGGATATCAGCCGACATCGGAAGATCAGGCTGAAAGGCCAAAAAGGGGGCCAATCTTTTAAATGCACACCCATCGAGTTTGTCAAAGCTGGGTCAGTTGACGAGAGCAAAATGATATCTCTTGAAGACCAATTTCAAGCACTTAGACTCGCAAAACAGACTAGACAAGAGTCTATTTAGCCACCAATAAGGTGGGATCGGATCCTCAGGTCATTAGAGGAGCACACAAGGCCAGGGGCAGAACCCCCAGATCCACCGCATGAGACTAGGGGCATGGAAACAAGTCCACCCGCAAGTGACCCAAAACTGGGAAGTCCTTTGCAGGCAAGGTGGGCCAGAACAGGGAGACTCCATTCAGGGAAATACAGGGCAGAAGCAGCCCATCCATTGGGTTGACAAAGGTAAGTGGCTTGCTCTGGATTGGACGGATGTCCAAATCCCGTCCCAGGAATCCGAGAAACAAGAGGAATTTCAGCTCCTGGGCACAGAGGTCGAATCAGATTCTGACTCTGAGCCCAGCCCGGCAGACATCATGGTCATCGAGACAGGTGACCCACAGGAACAGACAGGGCAGATCAGCAATCGAAAGGGGAAAAGAGCCAGATGGTCAGCCATCCCCCAAACAATCGAATCAGCTAGCAAACCACTCGCTAGCACCAGCCTTAAAAAAAAAACGCCAATGTAAATAGCAATTGGTATCCCGAACCAGGACAAGACCAATCATGGTTTGCGACACCGTCCTGTTCAGGATATCTTGGCGACACAAAAAAATCAAAAATCTTTCAAACACAAAAACATCAAAAATCTTTCAAATACAAAAACATCACATATTCCTCAAATCACAAAACAACACAAAAAATCTTTCAAATACAAAAACATCATATATTCCTCAAATCACAAAACATCAAAAAACTTCCAAATACAAAAACAATAGAAAATTTTTCAAAAATCACTGTGCCAAACACTTCTCATGACATGCACGAGTTTGAAGTCGACTCATATGATTTCGATCTAGAATTGGACTTCGAACTCATGGGTTTGGATGAAGCCCCGGATGAGGGAAATGATGATACCGCTCTCGAATTCGAGGATTCCCTCGAAAAATTCGAAACAAAGGCCAATGTTGTGGCAGACGACTTCGAAATTGTGAACTTAGGGACAATGGAATCCCCCAGGGAAGTGCGTATCGGGAATCGCTTCCCCCAGAATACAAGCAGAAGATGATGGAGTTTCTGAAACCAAGGTTGTCCAACTTTGCCTTCTCTTACGAGGACATGCCAGGGCTCGATGAAGCGTTGGTGGTGCATCATCTGCCAACAAAGCCAGAAATGAAGCCAGTCAAGCAAAAGCTGCGAAGGATGAAGCCAGAATGGGCCCTGAAAATCCGTGATGAAGTCATCAAGCAATACAACGCGGGATTTCTGGTAGTCTCCAACTACCCGGAATGGCTCGCAAATATCGTACCAGTTCCAAAAAAAGATGGGAAAGTCAGAATGTGCATCGACTTTAGGGACCTCAACAAAGCAAGCCCTAAAGATGACTTTCCGCTGCCTCATATCGACACACTGGTGGATAATACTGCTGGACACAAGATCTTCTCCTTCATGGACGGTTTCTCCCGTTACAATCAAATCAAGATGGCCGTCGAAGATCGTGAGAAGACTTCCTTCATCACGCCATGGGGAACTTTCTGCTATCGGGTCATGCCTTTTGGATTGAAAAATGCAGGAGCTACGTATCAGCGAGCCATGACTGCCTTGTTTCATGACATGATAACAAGGAGATGGAAGTTTATGTGGACGACATGATTGTCAAATCTCGCACGATCGAAGGACACTTTGAAGATCTCAAAAAGCTCTTCGACAGGCTGGAAAAGTTCAAGCTCCGCCTCAATCCGCAAAAATGCGTCTTCGGTGCAACCGGAGGCAAGCTTTTAGGCTTCATTCGTTGGCGAAGAGGTATCAGGGTGGATGAAACCAAAACCAAAGCTATCATCGAGATGCCATCGCCCAAGACTGAGAAAGAAATTCGTGGTTTCCTCGGGCGAATCCAATATATCAGCCGATTCATCCGCACCCTCCTCCGGTCTGCGAACCCATATTCAAGCTGTTACGAAAAAACTCTCCAAAAGAATGGAATGATGACTGCCAAGCGGCCTTCGATAAAATCAAAAGATACCTGCTAAATCCTCCAGTGCTCGTGCCGCCTACCACAGGTAGGCCACTTCTGTTGTATATCTCTGTCGCAGCAGAAGCAATCGGATGCGTCCTCGGCCACATGATGATACGGGAAGAAAGGATCAAGCGATCTACTATCTAGCCGACGTTTCCAAGCTATAGCCCAAATATTCCAGCTTAGAAAAGACATGCCTCGCCCTAGTTTGGGCAACACAACGGCTAAGGCAGTACATGATCGCTCACCCGATACTTCTGCTCGCTCGCATGGATCCGTTGAAGTACTTGTTCGAAAAACCAGCACTGACGGGCAAATCGCAAAATGGCAGCTACTGCTTTCTGAGTTTGACATCACATATGTCACCCAGAAGGCAATCAAGGGGCAAGCACTGGCCGATCATTTAGCAGCACACTCCCTGCCCAACTACCAACCTCTGAAGACCTTCTTCCCCGACGAGGACATCCTCCAGATCGAGGGAGAAGAGGAAAGAAAGGCAGGAGAGTGGACACTCTTCTTCGACGGGAGCTGCAAACTCGAAGGGAAGTGGAGTAGGCGCCATACTCTACTCCCCCGAAGACGTCCCAGTTCCTATATCCAGAAGACTAGCATTCCAGTGCACAACAATGTAGCTGAATATGAGGCATGCATCGCCGGTCTAAGAGAAGCCATCATCCTCAACGTAAAGAAGTTACGAGTCTTCGGAGATTCGCAACTCATCATCAATCAGATAAATGGCGATTGGAAGACCAAGGATGAGAAGCTGATTCCTTATCACGTCTATCTGGAGAATTTGATCGAGGAATTCGAGGAGATCACGTTCTCTTACATGCCTCGGGTCAAGAATCAGTTTGGCGGACGCTCTAGCCACTCTCGCTTCAATGCTGGAAATCCCAAAAGGAGTAGCTGAATGGGAACTCACTGTCGAACTCCAGGAGGAACCTGCATTCTGCCTACAAATCGAAAAGCTGAACCTGCCCCAAATGATCAGCCATGGTACACACAAATCAAAAAATACCTCGAACATCAGAAGTACCCGGAAGGAGCGGCTCTGCCTGATCGCCGCACAATACAAAGACTAGCAGCTCAGTTCGTGATCACTGGGGGTATCCTCTACAAGCGATCCTTCAACCAAGTCCTTCTCCCTGTGTGGATGAGACAGAGGCAGCCCAGATCATGTCAGAAATCCACGAAGGACTATGGCCCGCATATGAATGGACACATGATGGCAAAGAAGATCCTACACTCGGCTACTACTCTGGCTTACAATGGAACAGATTGCTGCAAGCACGTCAGGAGATGCTTCAAGTGTCAGGAGCACGCAAACCAAATACATGCGCCTGCCTCCGAACTCTACACAACTTGACGGCACCATGGCCCTTCTCTGTATGGGGACTCGACATCATAGGCAAGATAACCCTAAAGCTTCAAATGGGCATGAATATATCCTGGTGGCAGTAGATTACTTCACTAAATGGATAGAAGCAGCATCCTATACCACTATTGCAGCATCTCATGTGGTCAAATTCATAAAGAACAACATCATCAGCCGATATGGGGTCCCTCACGCCATTATCACTGACAATGGAACTCCGTTCGTCAACAAGGATGAACGATTTCCTCGACAAGTTTAAGTTCAACGCATCGATCGAGCCCCTACCGCCCTCAGATGAATGGTGGGGTGGAAGCCGCAACAAGACATCATCCGCATACTCGAAAAGATGGTGAAGACATATCGTGACTGGTCAGAAATGCTTCCTTCTGCACTCTGGGCTTATCGCACGTCTGTACGGTCTGCTACAGGCACAACTCCATATGAGCTCGTTTACGGAATGGAAGCAGTGCTACCAGTCGAATCGAAATCCCTCACTGCGGATACTGCTGGAAAGTGAAGTCGAGGAAGGCGAGTGGCAACAAGCAAGGTACGATCAACTGCATCTGGCAGATGAAAGCGCATGCGAGCGCTAAGCCACTCCCAATGCTATCAAAGAAGGATCGCTCGAGCTTACAACAAGAGAGTCCGAAAGAGAAGTTTCAAAATCGGTGACATGGTCATGAAACGTATCCTGCCGCCTCATTTGCCAGATCCCAGAGGAAAATTCAAACCATTGTGGGATGGACCACTGATCATTCGGGAAGTACTCCCAGGAGGTGCTCTTCGTCTCACCAATCTGAAAGGCGAGGATCTTCCCGAGCCCATCAACGCGACAATGTGAAAATCTATCACGGGTAACCCTACCGAATCTTGTCAATGATTACAATCGAAAGGCTGTGCATTTCTCACCTCCTTACCAAAAACTGTATATACCCTTCCAGAACCACCTATCATACCCCCAAAAAAAAAAGAAGAAAGGAAGAAACAAAACAGAAAAAAAGAAAGAAAAAGAAAAAGAAAAGACAAAAAGAAACTCAACAACAATTCCAAAAAAAAAAAAGGAGAAAACAAAGAAACCCATTCCCATCCATAGTAATCTATCCCCGAATAATTTCAAGCAGCTTACAATTGTGATCAAAGACAAGGACAGGCAGGTAGCCAATCGGCCAGCTATGAGGAAGTTTCTCCTCATCACTCCCACTCCTAGCACTCAAAAAAAAAAGAATAAAGGCATGCCTAAGCAAAACGGGCGAGTTGAAAACCTGAAAAGGCGGCTCGAGTAAAAGAGCGGGCATGTAGCGGACTTGGTGAAACCTGAAAGGGCGCCAAGGGTAAAAATAGCACAAGCTGCCAAGGGGCAGGCAAGATCAAAGACCCGGGACGTAGTGAAAATCCGAAAGGACACTACGGGCAAAATGATCGGGAAAAGTCAGACGTAGCGAAAACCTGAGAGGGCGCTACGGGAAAAAATGACAAGAAATAAAAAAAAAACTAAA
>JAJHSJ010000012.1:41045595-41147163 GCA_021015155.1 Magnolia officinalis
GTTGGATAACCGGTTTCAACAATCTCCCATAGCACTTGAGATTAGAACAAGGTCTTCATTTTGATGCTCCAATGATCAAAGTTTCCCCTCCAAAAATGGGAATTGCGGGATGAATCGTTGCACCATTTGTTGCCATCGATTCGACTTCTTTAGAAGTTTCTAACACCCAGTCAAGACCCGAAACGTGGCTTTGATACCACTTTGTAGGCTATTGTAGCCTTTTTACTTGGTGAAAATAACTTTAGAAGGGAATAGGAGAAAACTAATTTTTGTTGTAGTACTTCTTTTTTATATAAAAATGAAATCCATACACATATTTATAGCATAAAAACTAAGGGACATGACTCTTCAACAAAGAGACATGAACCTTTTCAACTAAGGGACATGTGGCTCTTCACAAAGAGACATGAACCTTTTAAACTAAGGGACATGTGACTCTTCACAAAGAGACATGAACCTTTTCAACTAAGGTGCCTTTTCACAAAAGTGCATTAATTCAACATATGCAACGGTTAGGATTTAAGGATGGCCATGCATGGGGTCCATCTGTGTTTGGGGATGGATTAGTAGTGCCTTGGGCTCCCTAAAGGCGTATTTTCCTAGCCAAATGGGGCCCACCTCGTGATCGTGTTTGGATGGGTCATTTGGGAAGATGACCCACCCATCAATGGTGGATCGCTGCTCATGGGGTTTTAGGTCAATCTGGACCGTTTGATCGGTCTGTATGGGTCCCATTAGCGGTGTGCGGTTTTCAGATCTCAGATGAGAACTTGCTCCATCTCATGAGATCTCCATGCTTTCTCTTCTCTTTCTCATGAGATGAGAGAGTTCATCATCTCAACTCGTACCTCCCTCTTAGAAGGGCTGGGATGGTGCCACGTGGCCCCAGGAACGATCACAGTTGTGATAGCTTCTGCCTCCCATAAAGGGAAAATCTCCTTTTTCCCTCTTTACTCTCTTTCTTCCCATTTTTGGGCCATGAGAGGACCTTCTCTGCTGGCAAGGAGGAAGGCTGAAAGCCCCTGATCCATGTGATGTTTGCTTGCTCAACAAGCTACCTGATGGTCTCTGATCTTAGATCCTAGCCACACACGAAAGGAATGGATGGTCCAGGCCCAACTCTTTCATTCCTATACATAGGTCCAAACCCCTATACCCTTTTGGTTGGGCGGACCCCACGAGAAAAAATGGACGGCTTGGATCATCCGGAAAGTGCCCAGGGCGGGCCACTTTGGGGCTTGAAGCCCATCAGATTTAATTTTTTTTTTTTAAATGGCGGGGGGAGTTCTCTTGCTTTTTGCGAGAGAGCTCGGTCAAAGGTCATTTGACCGACGAGCTTGGTCCAGTGCACTTCGTGCACGGGTATGCTGGGTGCACACGCACCTCACGTGGGGTCCACCATGATGTTCTGGTGAAATCCACACCATTTGTTCAGTTTAGGGGTCCTTTATCAAGGCATTTAAACAAGAACTAGGCAGATCCAAAGCTTAGGTGGGCCATACTAACGGTTCTAATGTCTTTTGGTGTTGATTATGTCGACCCGACAGTTGGATCACCCTGAAATTTAACGTCAACGGTTGGAAAGGTCCAAGGGACTATTTAAGCTAAGACCCAATGGTCAGGTTGCGGATATATAGCATGTTCTGATTTTATGACACTAAATATTATGTTATACTACATTTAATAATATTATTTACTTTTATAATAATCATTATTATTATTATCATTTTTATTATTATTTTCATTATCATTTTATTATTATTATTATTATTATTAGAAATTATTTTCCTTACATATTTTGTCATATATAATTTATACTATCACAAATTGTTAATACATGTAAATTATATGAATGTCAGTAAGCATAGATTAATGTATGCATATATACATATATGTTATTTGTATATTATTTGCATGGTCATATATGTGTTAGGTTTTTAAAGAGTATAAATCATTAAATGTTTAAAACATGTTATTCATTATAAAATTTTCTAGTATATGTTGTTGTATTACAAAATCTATAGTTTGCAATTTATACTAATGATGTTGTAAGTATATGCATATGATATGGATTATAGTTACATATCCCTTTAACATGAAACTTCAAATATTTATAAAATATGTGAATATCATTTCATAGTATATTTTTAGGTTGTATTATATATATATATAATATATAATATATATATTATATTATATATATATATATATAATATATATATATATATATTTGTATTAAATTAAATCACGTGGTAACACTTGAGTACTGGAAAGTACGGGGTGTTACATCTTCTCAGGATAATCTCTTAGCTAAGGCAAGGGATGAAACCTGTAGTTTATTTTGATGTTTTTTATTTTTTATTTTTTATTTTTCTTTATTTTTTTGCTTTGATTCAAGTTTATGTTGAACTTCATTGATTTCTAGTTTGATTTAAGGAATATTTTCAGTTTTCTATGGTTTATTATGACTCCAATTACAATAGATGCTGTGAGAACTTTGAATATCTTCTTATTATTTTAAATTGTGTGATGTGTATAAGTCATTATTCACCATCGTCTCCAGGGCATGGTGGATGATTGAATTCCCTGCCATCATTACAAATAGACGGATATTTGAGAACTAATCCAATGAAAGTTCACGTTCTGTTTTAGCCGCTCCATCATCTGATTGGAGAGGATAAGACTTCGATTCCAATTGAGTTATCATTAAATCAAGTAAATTAATATTCAGATTGCTATAGGTGGATTCCTGGATCCTTAGTCTTTTATCTTTATTATTCAAAACTCTTTTTATCTTGTTGGATTAAAAACCCAAACAACCAAGTTAGATTTAGATTAGTTCTAGACCGTATTCCCCATTCCTTGTGGATTCGATCTCGTTCTTACCGAGTTATTACTACATCGCGACCCTACACTTAGGGTTGTGAACATTAAGCCAATTTAATCGATTGCAGCAAGGAAGCATGTCCACGTCTGAGTATGAAAATCATTTTACTAAGCTATCCTAGTATGTGCCAATCGAAGTAGCTGGTGATCTTTCTGACATAGTGGTTTGAAGATGGGCTACATCATAGTTTTCTCATGAAAATGTGATGCTCGTGTGCCACATCTTATGCCGCTATGGTAGATATGGCATTGAGGTCATAAGTAGATGGGGAACGTATTTCGAAAGCCTGTATTGAGATGAATAAAAGGATCAGGTTGGCTTCTCCTCTTTACCCCATCGACAAGAGACCTTGAGCAGCCTTGCAATAAGCGCCTTTGCCAAGGACAGACTATATCAAATCATATATGCATTTAGTATGGGAAGTCGGGACATTTTGGCCATGAATGCCATAAGAAGATGAGAGATGAAGGTGTCTTGCCACCTCTTTGGTCAAGTTGTCTGCCACAACAAGCAAATGTAGTTCCTTCTGTATGTACTTAGTCTCCCCCCTCATAATCCCATGACCCCAGTAGCTAATCAAGCGCAACAGGCTCGAGTTCATGCTTTGACGGCTGAGACACTTTCTGAAAACATTCCCATCCTAGAAGCGTTTGAAGGTACAACGTACTTTAATGACACTCTAATATGTCTTTTGGTTGATACTGGAGCCACGTGTTTGTTCATATCTAACGGTATTGTGAAATAACTGAAGATACACCGATACTTGCGCCTAATAGATCGATAATATTAACCACGGGAACAAGTTCAGAGTCTAATAAGTTATGCCCTAAATGTCCCATTGTTTTGGGTGGCAAGGCAATACGCATTCATCTGATAGTAGTAAATATACATCATTACGATGTTATTATTGTCATGGATTGGCTAACCCCGATGAAGCCAAGGATAGATTGTGACGCTAAGACGATCACGGTATAGGATGAGAAAGATTCTCTCATCACATTTTCCGTAAATGTTAGTTATGGTGTCATTTACTGTTGTCTGCCACTCGAGATGAAAGTCAAAGTAATGCATCATTGTCGAAGACACTGTTAGTAAATGGATTTGAAGATGTGTTTAAGATTATACTCGGATTACCTCCTAAGTGCGAGATTGATTTTATTATTGATATTGTATCTAATGTAATGCTTATCACATTATCTGCATAACATATGCTTCCTTGTGAGATGGAGAAATTGAGACATCAGATAGATGAACTCGTATATGATAGTTTCATACGGTCGAGTGTATTGCTGTGGGGAGCCCCATTGTTATTTGTTAAGAAGAGAGAGGGATCGTTGCGACTCTACATCGATTATAAAAAAATTAATCGAATCACAATCAAGACTAAATATCCTCTCCCTAGAATAGATGATCTGTTTGATCAATTGTGTGGTGCTCAATATTTTTTGAAAATAGACTTACAGTCTAGGTACCATTAGTTAAGAGTCAAAGAAGAAGATATCTAGAAGAGAACGTTTAAGATGAGCTTTGGGCATTACGAATTTTTAGTGATTCCTTTTAGACTAAAAAATGCACCCATCGTATTCATGGATATGATGAACATGGTGTTTAGGCCATACCTTCACAGGATTATCATTGTGTTTGTTGACAACCTCAAGTACAGGGCTGCGCTGCAGTAATAACTTGGTGAGACTGAGATCGTATCCATAGGGACTGTAAATTCTTATACTCAAGCACAATCAAGTTTGTCAAATTTCGTAGTCCTGAAAGGATCGTAAGCTCTCATGAAGATACTCTTCGACAACTCATGAAGATATGTTATCGACTCGATCAACTGTCTTAGGGAAGATTCAACATCTCAAGGCATGAAAGTACATGGTTCGAAGATCGGAACACTCCAGATGAGTCAACCATCAGGTGGTATAACCTTAGATTGACCTTAGGTTAGGTGTATTTTTCATAGCGTCTTAATGATCATCTTTTATGTTAAAATACATTCTAGTTAGGCCAGCCTGACATCTAGTTCGGTCAGCGTAACTGCCTTCGGCTAACCCTACATGATTCGGGCAAGTTTACAGATTGAATAAGATTTTCTGCAGCATGTTCGGCCATCCCGACCCTAGGTTCGGCCAGCTGAACATGACCATTCGGCAAGCCCGAATATGTTTAGTCAAGTTTCCAGCAATGCAAGATTTTGGATTGTAGAAAAATTGGGCCAGTCGAACCCTATGGTCGGCCAACCGAATATGGGCTTGGGCCAGCCGAATTTTTGAAAGATCTTATCCTGCGAAATCCGAAGATCTGTTGGAATGCAATCATTGGAATTCGGCCAGCCGAACCTAAAATTGGGCTAGCCGAATTTTCAATTCCTTTGGTTATAAACAAAAGCCTTTTCTCATTCATTCCTACAACGAAATTCATTGAGAAACCTCCGATAAGAAAGAGAGAAAGCCAGACCCTTCTTAAGCTTTTGAGCGGTAATTCTAATCTTCTATATTAGCTTATCTTATTCTCTTTCTCAAGTTTTTGTAACTGTTTGTAATAGAGTGATTTAAACTCTACTTAAGATTTAGAGAATAGAATTTGCAGCACCTAGGGTTTTTGTTTATATTGAATACACAATAGATCCCTATATTCCTTTGGGTTGAACTCATTCATGACTTCATCAATATCCCAAGAAGAGCTGCAATCAGGCTATAGTAACGTCCTCGCTCGCCATTGGAAGATAAGTACTGTAAATTTATTTATTTCATTTTGTGTTTTTCTGAGATAGCTCAAAAATCTCAGTGGGTTTGTTTGTGATGTTCCCATGAAAAACACAAAGTGGGTTTTTTTGTGATAGCCCATGAAAATCATAAGAACTGTATCAGGTTGTTAAGGTGACCTTGGGAAAACCCTAAATAGTGAAAGCCAAAATTGCGAGAGTATTAATTTTGGGAGTGGAGTAGGTGTGGGTTTAAGCATCGAACCACTATAATTCCTTTATGCATTGCGGTGAATGTTTTTATTATTGACATGCTAGTCATATGATTAGTTTGCTCTTGCTAAGTTTGATATTTTAATTTCAAAGACGTCGTAAAATAAGGTTGTCTTGCCTAAATCTTTTAGGTGAAGGTTGTCCTACAAACTATTTGATATCAAGAATTCAATACTTTACGCAATTGAGTATTATTGTTTTATTATTCCACATTATATCGAAATATTTGGCATAATCCTGTCCACCCCCCTTTAGGACATCTATAGCTCGTCCTTTCAAGTGGTATCAAAGCAATGACCAATTGATAGGAAGTTTGTACTAGCTTATTTATCTGTCGCCTTTCAGATACTTTTCATCTACTCTTTATTTTCTTTGCTCTCATGTTATTCTTATGGCATAAATTTATACATTGATGACAATGTAGAATTTAGGTTAGAGGATAGGTTTCCTTTAAAAATTCTTCGAATTTGTGCTGAATAGTTAAACTTTTGAGCTATAAAAAAGTTTCAATTTTTTTTGAAATTATATGTGAATTTAAGTGATTTTGAAATTAATCCAAATATTAAAATGGCAAGAAATTAATCTAAAGATTAAAATGGTTAGATACTTAATGTTGATGATTTTTAATCCTAGATTCTAGTTATTTGATATATTTCAAAGTTAAGTTGAAGTTTTAATCTTTGATTAGAAGTTTTAAATATTGATTGATTCATGATTTCACATGTCACATCTATCTTATATATTAAAGCTTAAGTTTGATATTGAATTGCTAAATTGATGATTATTAAGGCTAATAGGAATCAAACCTGGGGAATTTGGCCATCATGTTCAATGAAAAGAATAATAATAATAAAATGAAAGAAAAGAAAATACCTAACTAAAAAACAGTTGTCGTCGAAAAGGGCTACCTATTGAAGTTCCATGAAAGTATTGTTGTGAAAATAAAAGAAGAAAATTTGAAAATAGTGTGAAAGTCGTTGATGGAAAAATCAAAAGCTAGATGAGTAGAATACTAAACTATAAGGTAAATTTTGGTTTAGGTTTTGGTTATCCTGAACTCTTTTAATTATCAATGTTATCATGAAAGTAAAGAATTGAACCATTGTTATGATAAGTCTACACTTCAGTATGTACCCATGGAACTCAATGTTTAGAATTTTTCTAATTATAAGATTAATGCTTTGAACTTGATTAGGACACTTACCAAGTGTTAGAGTTTAGGTGAAAGTAGTACTCTACATTAGTGTATTTTAAATTTTTATAATCTAGATTGTTTTTAAGAAATTACTCGAGTTTATAGAAAACTTATTCATTTGGTTTTGAAATAGCTTTCATATGTTTTGCTCGGGACTAACAAAATGCTTGTTAGGGGGTGAGATAATGCCTAAATATTAATATTTATCTCTTCAATAACATTAGCTTTCTTGACATATAGGTATTAATTTGATATAATTATATATGTTTTCTTCATGTAAGAAGATTTTGGACCTAAAGATAAATGTGCGCTTAAAAGATGAATTTAAAGCTCAAAAAGTTATTAAGCTTAAAGATGATGAAGAATTGGAGATTTGAAATTCATTAATGAAGAATTCACATGCCAAAGATCCAAGAAAACTAAGTACAAAGGAGAGGAAGAAGACTAACAACATCACAAGGTTCAATAATTGAATAAACAAACTCGTCGGTCCCACCTAAGGTTGGTTCGGTCTGACCGAATGTGCATAGAATGGTCCAGCAAAAAACATCAATTTTCAGACTTAGTTCAGCTTGACACTTTGGTGCGACTGAATCTAGGTTTGGTGCCACTGAAAGCATGTTCGGTACTGTAAGTGCTATAATGTTTAAAGCACACTTCACACCTTGTTTGTCAAATTTCGTGTAGTCAAAACATCTTATCAAGAAATCTTCAAGTGTGATTCAAGATCAAGGTTCAAGCCTAGTTCAAGATCTAGTAGAAGATCAAGCTTAAGATAAAGTTGAAGATCAAGCTCCTTAGAGAAATTCAAATCTCTAATCTACTTCAAGACAATGAAGTTCAGTCCATACATGTATTATAAACCTTAGAAAGACCTTAGGTTTAAGTGCTTTCAAAATATGTTTAAAATTGGGTTTTTATGCTTGTATTAGGTTGAGTTTCGACCAGCCTAAGTTATGGCTCGACCAGCCTAAGATTTTCTCGACCAGTCCTAGTACAAACCGAGTGAAACAGAAAATTCTATTACACCTTCGACCAGTCGAGTTGTCTTCTCGACCAGTCAAAGAATACTCTTCGACCAGTTGTGCATTTCTCCGTTCGAAGTCCATCAACCAAATCAATTCGGATTCTGCCATCCTCGACCAGTCGAAGACCACCTTCGACCAATCGAGCAGTGAAATAGCAGTGAAGACTGCTTGAGTAGGAGTTGGAATATGTCAATATGTCCTAGAGGGGGGTGAATAAGATTTTTTAAAGATTTACGAGTTATAAAAAAAAAAATCCTATCACTCTAATCCTAACAGGTATGCAATGTTTAGGATTACCCAATGTAACTCTAAATAATCATATAGGTAATCCTAAAGTTTTTTTTATACTTTATAGGTATGCAATGTTTAGGATTACCCAATGTAACTCTAAATAATCATATATGCAATGTTTAGGATTACCCAATGTAACTCTAAATAATCATATAGGTAACTCTAAAAAAAATCCTATCACTCTAATCCTAACAGGTATGCAATGTTTAGGATTACCCAATGGTTCACTCCTAACCAGATGTTTATGCTCTCCATAGAGCAAGGGTCCACACAACGCACTCGGAGATTTCTACTCGGTTCACCTCAAACCCAGAGTTTTACTGGTTCACTCCTAACCAGATGTTTATGCTCTCCACAGAGCAAGGGTCCATAAAACGCACCCACCACTTACACTCCCACCGGAGGCCTCCTTGAGGACTTCAAAGGGTGAGAACCACTTAGGACCCAATCCTAGAAAGGAATGATCGCAAGTGTCCTCTTGGACTCTAGATACTTACAAATAAGTTAATGAGTCCCGTTAAGCACAATGCCAAAGATCTCCTCCTCCTTGTTGACGAAGAGTCTTCAGCTCCCTTGATCCGCAACATAAGATGATGTATCAATGCTAGGCTTTGGGTTGGGTCAAGGGTGAGATGGAATCCTACTCTCTAAAGATTTTCCTATAAGGAAGATAGAGTAGTTCCTCTCTTATGCATTCAAGGCATCCCAGCTTAATGATTTTCCATTAAGATGGTAGCTGGAGGATCCTTGAATGCGAAAGTTCATTCCCCAATCCACTCTATTGAATATCAATGATGAGGGTGGATTGGAGGATGAACTTCCTTAAGAGAAAGGGCTTTAGGTATAGGATATAAGTTGAAACACTCAAAAGCTCTCTCTACTTTCTCTCACAACAACAAAAGACAAGTTCTCTATAAATAGGCAAAAAGTTCCAACGGATATAAAACAGTAACATTTATGACAGAGTTCGATATTATCGAGCGTATACTTTCGATAGCATCGGGGTCTGCTCGATGACTTGAACTCGATGTCATACGCTTTTGAAACTCTTTGCCAATTGGTCGATGAATCGAAGCTATTGTCGATGTCATCGGATTTCGAATTTCGATTCCATCGATGACAGGTTCGATCCATTGACACTTAAAAAACGAGAGAGACTTGACTTTGAGATATTTCAGGTTTTCATAAATGATCGAGGGAACCGTCGAGGTCATCGGAATTTGAATGTCGATAACATCGATATCAGAGTCGAGGCATCGATAAATCCAGTTGATTTATCTTTGAACTTGCTGGACAGTTTATAACTTTGTTCGATGCAATCGATCTGGTGTCGATATCATCGATATTTGAATATCGATTAAATCGAAGGGCCCCCGATCATAGTTAAAAATAACCTGAAATAACTATTGTAAGAAATGCGCGCCCACTATCGATATCATCGATGGACCTCCAATCTTATCGATGTTTGAATTCAGATCATATCGGACGGTCATCGATATATCGAAGAATTTTGAGATTTTCATTAAAAAACAGGAGCAACGAAAATCAACCTGTCGATCTTATCGAGCCACTCTCGATGGTTTCGAGATTTGAATATCGATGATATCGATATGTGTATCGATACATCGATAATTCGTCCAGATATATTGTGAAGTTGTTGGACATATTTAGTGCTTTTATCGATGATATCGATAGGTGTATCGATATATCGATAAATCCGTCCAGATGAATATATAGTTGCTGGACATTTTGGTCCTCTTATCGATAGTATCGTTAAGGTATCGAGGACATCGACAGTGCAAGTCGATCATATCGAGGGTGCTTCGATAAAATCGACAGGGCGAGAAAAACTTAGAGATTTTCCTATTTTGCCAAAAGTTTTCTCACCATAAAACCCTAAGATGTCTATCTTATTTTAAGGGTTTTAATCACCTGGGGTTTTGGGACACAGTATGTGAGGCTATGATTCACCTTTTGCGAGCTTTCACACATCCGGTTGAGGCAGATGCTTGAAATAATCTTCTTATCGAGTTCTGTAGCCAGTCTGACTCACCACACACGTAACTTGACAAACCAAGGCACTAGCAGGTGCACTTTCAAGCAGGACTTTCGACCAGTTGAAGATTCGTTAAATGTTATCCCGTTCAAATATGAAAATCCATTGGAACTGAATTCGGTGCTTGGACCAGTCGAAGACTGCCTTAGGCCAGGCGAAGGAACAATTTTTTTACCTATAAATTAAGGTTCTTTCTCAATTTGAAAAGGTATTCAAGTCTATCAAAATTCTTCTGCAAGAGAGAAAGAAGCCCCAGTTAATGTCAAGCTATTACGCGGTATTTATAAATCGTTTTATAGTTTTTTTGTTTAATTCCTTAATCTCAAAACTCTATCATTCTGATTCTAAAAAGAGAGTGAATACTCTTCTTATTGAGATTTAAAGGAATTAATATAAGTAACCATTGGTTTAAATTGAATTAAAATCAATAGAACCTTGGACCTTTTCTATCGGGCTAAACATTGAACATTCGACATTCAAGAAAAACAGTTCTACGGCTACAGCTTCTTCTACGGTGAAGATAAGTATACATTTACATTTTGTATTTGGTTTTTCTGAGATAGCCAGAAAATTTTAGTGTTGGTTTTTCTGAGATAGGCCAAAAAATCTCAGTGTTGGTTTTTCTGAGACAAGCTAGAAAATCTCAGTGATGGTTTTTGTTTGTGATAGCCCGATAAATCATAACTGTATCAAGTTTTAAGGTGACCCTGTAAAAACCTTATTCATAGTGAAAACCAAGATTACGTGGATTGTAATTTTGGAAGTGGAGTAGGTGTGACCATTTGAGAATAGTTATTGACACACCGAACCACTATAATTTTTGGTGTTGTGGTGAATACTTTTATTTCTTTTATGGTGAATGGTTGTAATTTCATTTTATTACAAGTGGTGAATGTTTGTAATAATTAGTTTTATTTACTCTTGGTCAGTTTGAAATTTTGATTTTTATCACATTCGTGAAATAAGGTTGTCCTACCTAAACTTGTTTGGGTGAAGGTTGTCCTACGAATCAGTTTGAATCAACGTTTCAATACTAGTGCAATTGAGATTTCTAATTTGTTTACTTATTCAACACTTTATTCGATTATTTGGCATAGTCCTATTCACCCCCCTCTAGGACTTCTTCAGCTCTCCTTTTTAAGTGGTATCAAAGCGGATTGCTCTTTTTTTTGATTAACTTCCTTAAGTTAAGATTTAGAGTTGTATTATGTTAAATTTCGATAGTTTATCTATTACTAGGCCACCTCCTTTTGATGGCGCTAACTATTCATACTGGAAGGCCAGAATGAGGATTTTTCTAAAATCCTTAGATGAAAGTGTGTGGCAAGTCACTGTGACCAAATGGAAACCTCCTGTGACTGAAGTATTAGGCAGTGATGGAACTAAATCTATAAGAGAAACGACATTCTATTTATGGAGTGGAGCTCAGAAAAGTGAAAGCAGTGCTAATGCTAAAGCCTTAAATGCCATAACTTGTGCTCTATCGCCTGATGAATTCAAAAGAATTATTTCATGTGCTACAGCTAAGCAAGCATGGGATATTCTCAAAATGACACATGAAGGAACTTCTATAGTTAAGAAATCAAAAGTTTAAATCCTCACTATTAGATTTGAGAAAATTCGTATGGAAGAAAATGAAACTTTCATGGACTTCTATACGAAACTAAATGACATAGTAAATTTCATGTGGGGTCTGGGAGATGGAATCTCAAAAAGCAAAGTTTGTGCAAAAATACTGTGATCTCTTCCCAAGAGATTCAATTATAAAGTTACTGTCATTCAAGAATTGAGGGATACTGATCTTATGAAGGTTGAGGAGTTAGTTGGTTATCTTAAAATATATGAGTTGAATTTTAAGGCTCCTAAAAGTAAGTCTATTGCTCTTAAATCTTCTAAATCTATTTTAAAAGAAAATAGTTCTAATTCTGATTTTTAATAAAATAAAGATGATATAGCAATGTTAGCTAAGAAATTTTATAGAATTTTTAAAAACAAGAAAAGATCAGATTTTTAAAAATCAACTGATAAAAGAAAAGGAAAATCTAATTCTTGGAAATCCGAAACAAAGGACAGTCAATGTTTCAACTATCATGAATATGGGCATTTGGCTAATGTCCTAAAAAGGATAGGTCAAAAAGAAAGGGCATGATAGCTACTTGGGATGAATCATCTGACTCTGAAAGCACTTCTGAGTCTGATAAATCAGAACAAGAAAATGCAAATGCAAATGATGTGAAAGCTCTTATGACTATAGCCAAAGTCACTTCCTCAGATAGCTGTAATATATCTGATTATGAAAATCTCAGGAGTGACCCTGAAAATGAAATTGAAGACGATCTTCAGGATACCTACAATGCCCTATATAGAGAAAGTTATAAAATTGTTGTTAAATTGAAAATTCAAAAAGAGAAATATGATAAAATAAAAGAAGAACTTGAAAATACAGTTTTAGAATAATCTCATTTTTCAGATTGTCTTGAAAAAATAAAATTAGATTTAAGTTTTAAATCTTCCAAACTGGAAAAATTCAAAACAGAAAATGAGAAACTAAAACTTAAAGTTTCTTCCCTTTTGAGTTTTAAGGACACTTAGAAATATACCCATGGTGACCAAAAGCTTGAAAAATTGTTAACCTCATCTAGAAAATGTAGTGACAAGTTTGGTCTGGATTATACTAAAGGTAACTCTTTGAAATCTAAGGTTTCTGCTCCTATTTTTGTAAGAGGAGAGTCCTCGAACTCTAAAGGTAAGACTTTAAGAGATTTTAATTATAATGATTTCAAAAACTCAAAACCCTTTCAAGTTCCTAAAATTAATAATGTCATCAGCTATAAACATTAAAGGAATAATAAATCTCCCTTAGATAAAATTTTGTGGACTTGCTTAAAGAGCTTCTAAAATCCAACTCAGTTGAAAATGGAGTTTATAGAAAAGGAAGAAATCCTAACTCCCAAATGCAATGAAATCAAGAGCCACTCCTAAACTTAGAACCGTAATGAAATGGGTTCCAAAGGTTACGTGTCTTGTTGTCCACACAGTTGTCAAAGCCATTAGTCAGTCAAGATGGTACCTAGATAGTGGATGCTTGAGACATATGACAGGAGACATGGCGATATTCACGAATATCAAAGAAGTAAATGGCAACTCAGTTACTTTCGGTGATGGAAGCAACTGCGAAATAACAGGCCAAGGTACTATACAACTTCCTAACTTACCTCTCTTTAAAAATGTGCTTTATGTTGAAGGTTTAAAATATAATCTCTTAAGCATATCTCAAATCTGTGATAATAAACACAGTATGAAATTTTCTGATCATGGATGTGAGATAATGGATGAGAAGGGTAATGTAATATTAAATGGTCGCAGGACATCTTAGAATTGCTATATTATTGATAACTCTTGCTCATCAAACCATTCATGTTACATGGTCTAAACAGACGAGACTGAACTTTGACATAAACTTCTTAGACATGTGAACTATAGAGATCTTTATAAGTTAAGCAAAGAGATCACTTACGTGGCTTATCCAAGATGAAAAAAATAGAAAAAGTATGTGGTGCATGTCAAATTGGCAAACAGAACAGGAGTAGTCACAAAAAAGTGAACTCCTTAGCCATGGCCAAACCTCTAGAATTACTCCACATGGATCTAGTAGGAGCAAATAGAACAGAGAGTAGAGGTGAAAAGAAGTATTTTCTAGTCATTGTTGATATTACACCAGATATACATGGGTAGTTTTTTTAAAGAGAATTCAGATACTCTCGGTGAAGTCAAAATTTTTTTTAATGCGTATTCAGATTAAAAAAAGAGATATTTGTGATCAAAATTAAAAGTGATCATGGCACGAAATTTAAGAATAGTAATTTTGAGAAGTACTATATTGATAATGGTATGTCACATGAGTTCTCTGCTCCTAAAACACCTAAAAATGGAATTGTTGAAAGAAAAAAATAGAGTTTTACAGGAAATGTCTAGTGTAATGCTAAATAACATGAAACTACCAATAAATTTATGGGTTGAAGCAGTTAATACTACATGTTATATTATACATCGTGTTTACATTAAAAAATATAAAAATAAAATAGCTTATGAACTATGGTTTAATAAAAAGCCCACTGTTAAATATTTTCAGACTTTTGGAAGTAAATGTTTTATTTTACGCAACCGAGAAAATTTAGAAAAATTCGAAGCTAAGAGTGATGAGGGAAATTTTCTAGGCTATGCGCTAAATAATTGTGCTTACCGGCTTCTTAATAAAAGAACTAGGGTGATTCAGGAATCTATAAATGTAGTGATTGATGATCGACAAATCACATCCACTCCAAGTCAAGATGATGATGAACTCAATATAATTTATATACCTTACTCTTCATCGAAATCAGTCAATACTGAAACAAGATTAGTTAAATACCATCCAACTAATCAAAATCTTGGTAACCCTCGTACTAGTGTTCAGACAAGAAGACAATTAGAAAATATCTATAATTATGTCTGCTTCGCTTCCCAAATTGAACCGTCAAATGTAAATGAAGCACTTACCGATGAAATTTGATAATTGCCATGCAAGAAGAAATAAATCAATTTGTCAGAAATGATGTATGGAACTTGGTTTTTAGACCTTCTGATAAAAATATAATTGGGACCAAGTGGATTTTTAAGAATAAATTAATGAATTAGGTAATATTATCATAAATAAGGCTCGATTGGTTGTACAACGGTACACTTAGATAGAATGTATTGATTATGATGAAACCTTTGCACCATTTGCGTGCCTGGAATCCATAAAATTATTCATTTCAATTGCATGTCATAAGAAATTCAAAATATATCAAATGGAGGTCAAAAGTACGTTTCTAAATGGTAACTTACATGATAAAGTATATGTCGAACAACCTAAGGGTTTTGAGGACCCTAAACTTTCAAATCATGTGTACTGTATAATGGGCAGTGTTGATAAAAATTTATTCGTCAAGAAATATAACGATCATATACTGATATTTCAGATCTATGTTGATGGTATCATTTATGGATCTACATGCACTAACTTATATATTGAGTTTACGGATCTAATGAAATCTAAGTTTGAAATGAGTATGCTTGGTGAACTAAACTATTTTCTTGGATTACAAGTTAAACAACTTGAAGATGAGATTTTCATCTCACAAACCAAATACGCCTTGAACCTTGCAAAAAGGTTTGGGTTTTAGAATAGAAAGAAGTTTGATACTCCAATGAGTACAACTCTTAAACTCTCAAAGGATGAATCAAGTAAAAGTGTAGACTCCCCGTCTATATCAAAGCATGATTGGTAGTCTCTTATACTTAACTGCTAGTAGACTTGATATTGCTTTTAGTGTTGGAATATGTGCTAGGTATCAATCTAATCCTAAAGAATCACATCTAATTGTTGTTAAATGGATAATTAGATATGTGACAAGTTCTGCTAACTTAGGACTTTGGCATCCACATGATACATCCGTACAAATTGCTAGAAATACTGATGTAGACTGGGCATGAAATATTGACAATAGAAAATCTACCAGTGGTGGATGTTTCTACGTAGGGAACTGTTTAGTTTCATAGCTCAGTAAAAAATAAAATTTTGTATCTCTCTCAACCGCTGAAGCCGAATATATCGCAGCTGGTAATGCCTGCACTCAGCTTATTTGGATGAAAAGAATGTTAGCTGATTCTAGTATTGTGCAAGGTACAATGACATTATACTGCGATAATTTGAGTACAATTAAATTTCAAAAAATTCAATCCAACATTCTCGTACTAAACATATCGATATTCGATATCATTATATTTGAGAATTAGTTGAAGACAAGAGTATTATGCTAGAGTACATTTAAACTGAGAAGCAGCTGGAAGACATACTAACCAAATAGCTCGACAGGAATAGATTTTTCAATTTAAAGCATGATATTGGTTTGTGTATTATTAATTAATCATATAATTTATGCATTTATTTGTTTTATGTTTATTTTAATTAAATGCATAAAATGAAATTAAAAAAAATTCATGTCAAAAATTCAGATTTTTGTGTGATTCTCAACGAGTCGAGTACGTACTCGACTAGTCGAATCTTTGACAAGTCAAGTACGTGCTCGACCGGTCGAGGACCACGCGGGTTCACCCTAAAAAGGGAAAAATCATTTTTTTTCAATTTATTTCCACCTTCTTCCTCGACTAGCCGGTGCTCTACTCGATGAACCCAACTTCCAAACTTGCTTGTAAGTAGTTATTTTTCAATTTTCTTCAAGTTTTGGGTATATCCTTGCTAGTCAATCTCATATTTGGGGTGTATTGTTGTTTTCAAACCCTCTTTTGGTGGGTTTTGTGTAAAATCTAATCTAGCTTCAATCCATCTACTCTCTTTACTTATTTCTTGTGCCATCATTAAGTGGAGCATCGTACTAAAAGAATGACAACACATAAGAGCCGTGGTAGCTCATCATTAGGCCCTAAGGGGCCCCAAAGAAGATTTGGAGTAAGTTAGGGATTTTCACTCAATGAGACATAATTATCGATCGTACTATCAATCTTGATCACATTGCACCATTTGAACTTGTTCCTCTTCTTTCCAATATCAGTTGGGATGGCATTCTTGGTTGGGGTGGAACGGTTTACTGTTCCATTGCGTAAGCAATGTACGCTTCTATTTGTGATGTGTCTCTAAAAGAGCTTACATTTACGATTAAATTCGTAGAACGGACCTTCAGGTAAATAAAAATACTATCTCGGCATTGACTGAGATTACCATTGCAGAAGATGCAATTCCAATTGATAATTTAACTGATAAAATGACTCATTCTGAATGGCAAGTGATTACTCATAAATTATGTCGTTTTAATACTGAATGGAAATCCGGTAATGCTCTCTATGCTAACCAAATGCTCCCAAAGTATCGAGTTCTTTATAGAATCTGTACATTTAACGTCCATCTTAGATCGGAGAATAAGTCGGAACTTACTCCCTTTATGACTCGTGTCCTCCATTCAATTGCATATGGTATTCAAGTTGTCTTCCTTCTTGAAAAGGCCAAGCTATCTGTCCTAGAGGGGGGGGGGGGGGGAATAGGACTATGCCAAATTTAAAATAAAATTAGCGGAAATAAATTAAACCAATAGCTTTACAATATGAATCAATTCACAAAGCTAAATTTAAATCACCTTGATAAATAGGTATTGAGAGATTGATACAAATTCAGTTCTAAGGACAACCTTACACCATAATAAACAAGGGCTTATGGTAGGACAACCTTATTTCTAGAACCTCTTTTGGATCAAGGACTCAATTTTAATGTAAGTAAATGAAATAGCAAGGAATTGAAATTAAATGCAGAAGTAAGATCTAAATTATTACAACAATCCCCACACTTGCTTGAAATGTAAATAGTTACAACATTCACATCCACTTGTACATTCCACACAATCAATGATAAAAGATATGAAAATTAAGCAAGCATTCAAACCACAAGACAAAGAGTTATAGTGGTTCGCCTGTGTGTACACCAACTGTTTTTCAACAGCCACACAAAAAGCTACTCCACTCCTAATATCCTCACACAGGGGATATTAGCGTTCACTATCAAATAGGTTTTCACAGGTTCACCAAAAACCTTTACAATTGTGTCTTTTTCACTTGGGCTTACACAATTCAAAAACCCCTCTTTTCTGAGTTTTCTGGTTTTCCTCAGACAACCAATACAATGAGATTTTTCTGGTTCAACCTCAAACAAAACCAGTACAATGAGATTTTTCTGGCTTAACCTCAAACAAAACCAAAAGAAATGAAATTTTACAGAATTGTAAAATACCTGGATTTCTCCTTTTCGTAGCAGCCCGGTAGAACCAATCGGAGTAGATGATTGAATGTCAAAGTTCAATTTCCAATACTCACATTCATAGGGTTCTAAATTCTAATAGATTTTAGATTTAACTCGTTGGGCGTAGCTATATTTGATTTTGATTCCAAGAAGAAGGAATAAGATAATTCCTCTTTTCAAATAAGATTGGAATATAGAAACAAAATCAAATTAAATAAGCTAGCAAAAAGGAATATTAAATAAGCACAATGTAGCTTAAAATAAACACAGACTTATCTCAGAGTGATCACTTGAAAATTCTTGAATTGAATAGAGTTGAAGTGTGAAAACTCTGAATTTGTGTTCAATTTATAGAAGCAAAAATCGCTCCTACGACTGGTCTTAGAAACCTACGACTGGTCGTAGCTCTAACAGATTTTTGAAAAATTAAGCGCGATCTTTGAAAGCCGTTCCCCGACTGGTCGTAGATCCCTACGACTGGTCGTAGGACCATAGATTACGTTGCTGGACTTTGAGTCGTAGCTCCACGACTGGTCGTGGACGAGTCGAAGCCACACCTACGACCGGTCGAAGGATCTCCAGGACTGGTCGTGGGCGTACCAAAAATTCTGAAAAATCTTCAACTACTTAGGACTGGTCGTGGAATTTCTTGGACTAGTCGAACCAATGCTAGGACTGGTCGAACAAGAGCTAGGACTGGTCGTAGAATAGACCAAACTTATGTAAAATAAATATTTGATTTATGTATCCAAAGTGACCTACTTAAAGGGTCAACCTAAGGTCATTCAAACCTGAACCATGTCGTATGGACATTGAACTTCAACCATTCAACGAATGTAGATATTTTGAACCATATCAGGCTTGAGATCTTGAACTTGTTGTAGTTTTAAACTTGAGATCTTCATCAACATAAAACTACTTCATGCGTTGCTTCTTCAGACTTGAATTTCAACATTGTAGCTTCTTGAGACTTCAACATGTAGCTTCTTGAGACTTCAACATGTAGCTTCTTGAAGACTTCAACATGTAGCTTCTTGAAGTGTTTATGCAGTGTCTTGAATTCATATAAATCATCATACAAGTACAGGACACAGATAGATGTTTTGACACATCAAAATTTGACAACCAAAGGAGCATGAGACCATAGCACTTACAATCTCCCCCTTTGTCAAATTTGTGACAAAACACCCAAATAATAATACTTCCAATTGAAACTAAGTACACACAACAAGTTCAACAATAGAGAAGCATTCAACAATAGAGAAGCATGCTAAGTTATATATCTAATAAGTAATAACTAGCATCATTCACCCATAACTACCCCTGAGAAGTTTAAAGTTTAACTCCCCCTGAGTAATAGGAGCACATCATAATTCTCAAAACTTCTCCCCCTTTTTGTCACAAAATGACAAAGGAAGAAAAGCAACAATGATAATGAAAATAGGAGTGAGCATGTAAGTTCAAAAAAAAATATTACAGACCCATCAAAAATTCAGTCAGAACCAGAAGAGGGAGCTGGATTAGAAGGATCAATTTTGTGTAAACCCTTAGCAATCCGCCTCATATATTTGCGTAGATAAGAGAATTGCGTGTCTTGGGTAACACGAATTTGAGCCACCTGCTCTTGAAGGGAATTCAATCTCTCATCAAAATCAGAGGGCTGAAAATCAGGATCATCAGCCGAGTCTGACTCAAGTTCTTCAAATAAATCATCCATATTCACGTCTTCAGGAAGATCACCACTGGCTTGAGCATTTCCTGCTTCAGCACCACTGCTACCAGCATCCACTTGGCCATCAGCCAATTCTAAATTCATCTTGTTAATATTGGAATTATTAAAAGGGAGATGATGGATGGGTTTTTCTCTAGTAGGCATAGCCACGAGCATATGATTTGCCAGCATAGTCAATAAATAACCAAAGGGTATATCACTATGTCCAGGATGGTGACGAGACAGAATAATGGAATGACAAATTAAAGAAGGTAAACATATTTTTGCACCAGAGATGACAGAATGCAAAACACGAACCATAAAAGCAGTGAGTTCGGTTTTATTACCAGAACGTGGATAAAGATTTGAGATGAAAATCCTATGAAGTACCTGTGTCTGGGTAACAAAAACCTTGAGGGAAGTGCATGACCTTTATGAGTCCAGTGAACATCCAAATTACATAAATCTCTAGTAAGCATTTTTCGTTCAGATTCTGAGAGGCTGTCATGTAAAATATTAATTGGAATGCTCTCATCATTGACAGGTATTTCCATAATGTCAGCAATCAAATGTCGATCCACTAAAAACAATCCTTCTTGAGTATCAACTTTAAAAGTTAAATTCTCAAGAGAAAAATCACAGATACATGCAAACATGGATTGGGCAATGGACTGGTATGCAGCTCCACCCCAATGCAAGATGTTATCCCATCCCACAGATTCCAACAGAGGAGGGATACCAAATGAAGCAATGTGATTAACATTCACAGGACGCTCAACAATAACATTTCGCATACGCAAATCCCGAGCATTAGAAGGATCATTTTCGGGAGACCGAAGATGACGTTGTGCAATAGAAGTTGATCTAGATGAAGAGGGACCTCTAGTAGTTTTCTTTTTACCTCTAGCATCCATTTTCAAAGGAGGATTTCAAGGAAACAACAAGATGCAAGATAGAAGAAATGGGGTTTTGATAGAACAGATTTTTCAAGATAAAACCCCAAACTTGCAATGAACGACCAAATAGATTCTACAAGAATGTGATTTGAAACACTAATAACAAGAATCAACAAGAAAAATGCAAAGAACCACTAACCTTGAAGTACTAAGAAGGTGGGTTCGACCGGTCGTAGCTAGAGTCGTTGGAGGGTAAAAAGAAATGAAGAAGAAGAGTCAAAATCTCCAAATTAAAGTGAAATCCCGAGTTTCACGACCGGTCGTGTAAGTGTTCGACCGGTCGTAGCACGACTGGTCGTGTACACTCACGACTGGTCGAGTACGACTCAAAATTTGCAATTTTTTCAAATAATTTTCAAATTTAAGTAAATAAATCATCAAACTTATGTACATTATGATACACCAAATCATGCAAATTCAATTTAAATTGCACATACCGAGATCAAACTTTAATTTATTAAACCTGCTTTTGTCGAGCGGTTTAGTGAAAATGTCCGCAAGTTGAGTCTCGGTTGGAATGTAATCCAAATATATTACCTTTTCTTCCACTAATTCACGAATGTAATGAAATCTAATGTCAATATGCTTAGTACGTGAATGCTGAACTGGATTTTTAGAGATATTTATTGCACTGGAATTATCGCAAAATAAAATCATAGAATCCTGAGTAATTCCATAATCGCTTAACATTCGTTTCATCCAAACAAGTTGAGTACATGCATTTCCAGCAGCAATGTATTCAGCCTCAGCTGTTGATAGCGATATAGAACTTTGCTTCTTACTAAACCAAGAAACAAGACAATTTCCAATGTAGAAACAACCACCACTGGTTGATTTCCTATCATCAATGTTTCCAGCCCAGTCAGCATCTGCGTACCCGGCTAATTGAACATTAGTCTCATGTGGATACCAGAGACCCAGTTTAGTAGAACTTGCGACATATCGCATAATCCGCTTAACAGCAGTTAAGTGAGATTCTTTAGGATTTGATTGATAACGAGCACAAATACCAACACTCAAAGCGATATCTGGTCTACTAGCAGTCAGATAAAGTAAACTACCAATCAAACTACGATACAATTTAGGATCCACATCATTACCTGTAGAGTCTTTTGAGAGTCTCAAAGTTGTACTCATAGGAGTATCAAAATTTTTACCTTTCTCAAATCCAAATTTCTTGATTAAATTCAGAGCATATTTGGTTTGAGAGATAAAAATTCCATCAGGTTGTTGTTTAACTTGCAACCCTAGGAAATAGTTTAATTCTCCAACCATGCTCATTTCGAATTTAGACTTCATCAAATCTGCAAACTCAACAGTCATGTTAGTACAGGTTGATCCATAAATAATATCGTCAACATATATTTGAACCATTAGAATATCATCGTTATGTTTCTTAACAAAGAGCGTCTTATCAACACATCCCATCTGAAAATTATGACTCAGTAAAAACTTAGTCAGTTTTTCGTACCATGCTCTGGGAGCTTGTTTCAGACCATAGAGAGCCTTCTTAAGACGATACACATGATCAGTAAATTTAGGATCTTCAAACCCTGTAGGTTGTTCAACATATACCTCTTCATGTAAATCACCATTCAGAAAGGCACTCTTTACATCCATTTGGTAAATTTTAATCTTCCTAAAACATGCAATGGAGATAAAAAGTCTGATTGATTCAAGACGAGCTACAGGGGCAAATGTCTCATTATAGTCAATACCTTCAATTTGTGTATACCCCTGTACAACTAGTCTTGCTTTATTTCGAATAATATTTCCAAGTTCATCAGATTTGTTTTTGAAAATCCATTTTGTTCCAATAATATGTTTATCTTTAGGTCTAGGAACAAGGTACCAAACATCATTTCTGACAAACTGATTAAGTTCTTCTTGCATCGCAAGAATCCAGTTTTCATCCGAAAGTGCTTCTTTTACGTTAACCGGTTCAATCTGGGATGTAAAGCATACGTAGTTACATATGTCCTCTAATTGTCTACGAGTGCGCACACCAGTGAGAGGGTTTCCAAGTATTTGAGAAGTTGGATGATCTTTAACAGTCCTTAATTCAGAATTAGGTTCACTTGATGAAGTTTCTTGTTTTTCAAGTATAAGCACTTCATCATTATCTGAACTAGGGACAGGTGTATTCAAAAGATCGTCAATCACAACATTTATTGACTCTTGAATCACACCGGTCCTGTTGTTCAGAACACGATATGCACGACTGTTTAAAGAATATCCTAAAAAGATCCCTTCATCACTTTTAGTGTCAAATTTTCCCAAATTTTCACGGTCACGCAAAATATAGCACTTGCTGCCAAAAACTCGAAAGTATTTGACAGAAGGCTTTTTCTCAAACCACATTTCATAAGCCGTTTTATTATTAGTTTTACAGATATAAACACGGTTAATAATGTAGCAGGCTGTATTCACTGCTTCAGCCCAGAGATTCCTAGGGAGCTTCATGCTATTTAACATAACATTTCCCATTTCTTGAAGCACTCTATTCTTTCTCTCGACAATTCCATTTTGTTGAGGAGTTTTAGGTGCAGAGAATTCATGCGATATTCCCTGATCGCTACAGAATTTCTCAAAACCGCTATTTTCGAATTCGGATCCATGATCACTACGGATCTTGTTGACTTGAGAACATTTTTCAGTTTGAATCCGTTTTATAATCTTTTTCACTTCATCAAGGGTTTCTGATTTGTCTCTCAAGAATGAAACCCAAGTGTATCTTGTATAATCATCTACAATAACTAAGATGTACTTTTTGCCACCTCGACTTTCCGTTCTTGTTGGTCCTATAAGATCCATGTGGAGAAGCTCGAGTGGTCTTGTGGTGGTATTGGAGTTCACCTTTTTGTGAGAGCTCCTAGTTTGTTTACCATACTGGCATTCACCACAAATCTTGTCTACTTTTTGTATCTTAGGTAGACCTCTAATTAGTTCTCCTTTGCTCAATCTGTATAAATTTCGATAGTGTACATGTCCGAGGCGTTTATGCCATAATTCTGTCTCATCGGTATGGACCATGTAGCACGTTTGTTTAGATGAGCTACCATTGCTTACTATATAGCAGTTTTCAGAAGTTCTGCGACCAGTTAATATTACAGAACCCTTTTCATTTATAATTTCACAACCTTGATTAGAAAATTTAACATTATGGTTGTTATCGCATATTTGAGATATGCTCAACAGGTTGTGTTTTAAACCCTCAACATATAAAACATTTTTAAATAAGGGAAGGTTATAGAGTTGGACCGTACCTTTGCCAATTATCTTGCAGTTGCTACCATCACCAAATGTGACTGACCCATCAGTCATATCTTTAAGATCGGTGAATAGTGCTTTGTCGCCTGTCATATGTCTGGAGCATCCACTGTCTAGGTACCATTTCGAATGGCTTGTAGCTTTGAAAGCAGTGTGAGCAACCAAACAGGCAACCTTAGGAACCCATTTCAGTACTGTTTTGGGTTTAGGAGAATAATTGGTCTTCTTTTGTTTATAGTTGTAAGAGTGACCTACTGAGTTAGATTTTAATAGCTCCTTAAGTAAATCAACAATTTTTTCAGCTAGTGGGTTTCGAATCTGATTTTTGAAATTTATATAGCTGCTTTTGGGTTTTTGAAAAGTTTTTGTATTTTTAGAAAAAACTTGACTAGTACCTTTTCCTTTTGAGTTAGAAGTCTCTCCTTTCACAAAATTGGAAGGAGTATTCTTCTGTTTAGGAGATGTGTTTTTATCATAGCCCAACCCGGATCGATCGCCACATTTTCTTGATCCGGATAATAATTTTTCTAATTTTGGATCACCTTGGGCATATCTCCATGTGTCCTTCAAACTCAGAAGAGAAGATACTTCATTTTTAAGTTTCTCATTTTCAGATTTCAAATTTTCAATCAGGGAGGTTTTGAATTCCAGATCACACTTTGATTTTTCAAAACAATCTGAAATTTGGGATTTTTCTAAAACAAGGGTTTCAAAACATTCTTTAAGTTTAAAAAACTTTTCTTTTTGAAGTTTAAGTTTGACAGCAATTTTACAACTTTCCTTATATAAGGCATTGTAAGCATCTTGAAGATCTTCATCATATTCATGATCACTATCCAAATTTTCTTCACTTGTTGAATCATCGTGATCGGAAAAGGTAAACTTGGCTAGAGTCATAAGGGCCTTAAGTTCACTGCCCGACTCGGTTTCTGAATTTTCTGATTCAGAAGAGGCTTCAGAATCAGACGATTCATCCCAAGTAGCCAACATACCCTTCCTTTTGGATCTGTCCTTTTTAGGACATTTGTTTGCTAAATGCCCATATTCTTGACAGTTGTAGCATTGACTATCTTTCAATGATTTCCAAGTTTTAGACTTAGGTTTGGAACGTTTCTTTTCATTTGCCTTTTGAAAATCGACTCTTTTCTTACTTTTGAAAATCTTATAAAACTTTTTCGCCAAAAGGGCCATATCATCTTCAGACTTTTCTGAATCTGAATTTTCTTGAGTAATACTTTTAGATGACTTCAAAGCAATAGATTTACCTTTAGGAGCTTTAAAACTTAATTCATAGGTTTGTAAAGAACCAACTAATTCTTCTACCTTCATATTATCCGTATCACGAAGTTCCTGGATTGCGGTTACCTTTGAATTGAACCGTTCAGGAAGAGAGCGTAGTATTTTTGCACACACTTTACTTTCTGGGATCTTATCGCCAAGACCCCACATTGAGTTTACAATGTCATTCAATCTAGTGTAAAAGTCCATAAACATTTCATTTTCCTCCATATGAATTTCTTCAAATTTAGTTGTGAGGAGTTGGACTTTAGATTTCTTGACAATTGATGTACCTTCGTGTGTCATTTCTAAAATATCCCAGGCTTGCTTTGCAGTATCACAGGATATGATTCTTTTGAACTCATCCGGTGATAGTGCGCAAGTGATTGCATTTAGTGCTTTAGCATTAGCACTACTCTCATTTTTCTGAAGTGTGGTCCATTGGTAATACGGTGTAATTTTCATAGATTTTGAACCATCAACACCAGTTACTTCCATGATAGGAGGTTTCCATTCAGTCACTGTGGCTTGCCACACACTTTCATCCATTGATTTGAGGAAGATCCTCATTCTGGCTTTCCAATAGGCATAGTTGGAGCCATCAAAGGGTGGAGGCCTAGTAACTGAAAGGCTATCAAAATTTGACATCTTTTTATATAGCTTAGATCGTTAGCTCAGGAAATAAATCCAAATAAAAAGCAACAAAATGAGCTATTAGGCTCTGATACCACTTGAAAAGGCCAAGCTATATGTCCTAGAGAGGGGGGGGGGGGTGAATAGGACTATGCCAAATTTAAAATAAAATTAGCGGAAATAAATTAAACCAATAGCCTTACAATATGAATCAATTCACAAAGCTAAATTTAAATCACCTTGATAAATAGGTATTGAGAGATTGATACAAATTCAGTTCTAAGGACAACCTTACACCATAATAAACAAGGGCTTATGGTAGGACAACCTTATTTCTAGAATCTCTTTTGGATCAAGGACTCAATTTTAATAAGTAAATGAAATAGCAAGGAATTGAAATTAAATGCAGAAGTAAGATCTAAATTATTAAAACAATCCCCACACTTGCTTGAAATGTAAATAGCTACAACATTCACATCCACTTGTACATTCCACACAATCAAATGATAAAAGATATGAAAATTAAGCAAGCATTCAAACCACAAGACAAAGAGTTATAGTGGTTCGCCTGTGTGTACACCAACTGTTTTCCAACAGCCACACAAAAAGCTACGCCACTCCTAATATCCTCACACAGGGGATATTAGCGTTCACTATCAAATAGGTTTTCACAGGTTCACCAAAAACCTTTACAATTGTGTCTTTTTCACTTGGGCTTACACAATTCAAAAACCCCTCTTTTCTGAGTTTTCTGGTTTTCCTCAGACAACCAATACAATGAGATTTTTCTGTTCAACCTCAAACAAAACCAGTACAATGAGATTTTTCTGGCTTAACCTCAAACAAAACCAAAAGAAATGAAATTTTACAGAATTGTAAAATACCTGGATTTCTCCTTTTCGTAGCAGCCCGGTAGAACCAATCGGAGTAGATGATTGAATGTCAAAGTTCAATTTCCAATACTCACATTCATAGGTTCTAAATTCTAATAGATTTTAGATTTAACTCGTTGGGCGTAGCTATATTTGATTTTGATTCCAAGAAGAAGGAATAAGATAATTCCTCTTTTCAAATAAGATTGGAATATAGAAACAAAATCAAATTAAATAAGCTAGCAAAAAGGAATATTAAATAAGCACAATGTAGCTTAAAATAAATACAGACTTATCTCAGAGTGATCACTTGAAAATTCTTGAATTGAATAGAGTTGAAGTGTGAAAACTCTGAATTTCGTGTTCAATTTATAGAAGCAAAATCGCTCCTACGACTGGTCTTAGAAACCTACGACTGGTCGTAGCTCTAACAGATTTTTGAAAAATTAAGCGCGATCTTTGAAAGCCGTTCCACGACTGGTCGTGAGTAGCCTACGACTGGTCGTGGGTCACCTACGACTGGTCGTAGGGCCATAGATTACGTTGCTGGACTTTGAGTCGTAGCTCCACGACTAGTCGTGGACGAGTCGAAGCCACACCTACGACCGGTCAAAGGATCTCCAGGACTGGTCGTGGGCGTACCAAAAATTCCGAAAAATCTTCAACTACTTAGGACTGGTCGTGGAATTTCTTGGACTAGTCGAACCAATGCTAGGACTGGTCGAACAAGAGCTAGGACTGGTCGTAGAATAGACCAAACTTATGTAAAATAAATATTTGATTTATGTATCCAAAGTGACCTACTTAAAGGGTCAACCTAAGGTCATTCAAACCTGAACCATGTCGTATGGACATTGAACTTCAACCATTCAACGAATGTAGATATTTTGAACCATATCAGGCTTGAAATCTTGAACTTGATGTAGTTTTAAACTTGAGATCTTCATCAACATAAAACTACTTCATGCGTTGCTTCTTCAGACTTGAATTTCAACATTGTAGCTTCTTGAGACTTCAACATGTGGCTTCTTGAGACTTCAACATGTAGCTTCTTGAAGACTTCAACATGTAGCTTCTTGAAGTGTTTATGCAGTGTCTTGAATTCATATAAATCATCATACAAGTACAGGACACAGATAGATGTTTTGACACATCAAAATTTGACAACCAAAGGAGCATGAGACCATAGCACTTACACTTCTCTCATATGCGACATTATTATTCAGTTTTGTCTTCATCCTGGTCATGGTTCTATTCCATTTGCCTACCTTATGACACGCATTGCTTTATGTCACTTCCCAAGCTTGGAAACCGGGCTCACAAAATTTTCGATCGCAAAATCCGGTGCCGATAGCCTCCGGGTACCCCATTCTTGGCTCCTAGCACCCATATACTGGATTCCGATTTTGGCATCCCACAAGGAGGATTTTCAGAATGAAATTTCATAAAGAGACGCATAACCACAAGCATAACCCACAATAATAACAAGAAACATCACCACATATCCACTATAACCAAAAACTTTGAGTATAATACATAAAAGGGGAAATACAAGATAGATATCAAGGTTTCAGAAGCTCAGCCACATGCTCCTGCCTCAGCTTGGCTATGTCCTATCATTACCTGCACGCATCTATCATGCATAAGCTTATAGAAAGCTTAGAGGGTGGTGTAAGTGTGTGCGTAATATAAGCGTGCTCAAACTACAATATCAGAGTAAGCAGAAAGACTGACAAGTCCATGAATCATGCAATATCAGAGTAAGCAGAAATATTGACAAGTCCATGAGTCATACAATATCAGAGTAAGCAGAAATACTAACAAGTCCATGAGTCATACAATATCAGAGTAAGCAGAAATACTGACAAGTCCATGAGTCATATAATATCAGAGTCAGCAATGCAGATCGGCTATGTAATGCGGGGTAATGGTAAACCAAATGCCATGTACTGGGGATACAACGCAATATGCGGTTCGAAAGAAATGACCAAGCTAGAGTGCGAAATCGGGATGATAGTACGTGGTATCGCAGGCTATGGGGTCCATCACAAGGGACTTCTATCCAAACTAGTCCTATACCTAAATTTGGATAGCCAGACCCAATGTGGTAAACTCCTAATGTCAGGTTGGTCGCGCGCTACAACCGAAATCCTAGCCATCGCGAAGGTACACATAATGATTTGGTAGCGCACCACTAGCCCGAGTAGATAGTGAATGAATAAGTCAAATGTTGAGTACGCAACTCTTGCTCAGTAAGTCCTCATATCAATGTCGTACATCTTTGGAATCATCACTAGGGTCTAATACACTATTACACCATATTACCACCCTACACTAGACCACAACCATGCAAGAGAAAGAGACCTCACTATCCGCATGACCAATAGTTTGCCAATATCTATCCAGTATGTCGATAACTGACCCATTTACGAGCTGGTCATACTCAGCCTAACAATTGCCCCTTACCCTCGGGTGGGTAAGGCCATTCCCCCTTCCAACCGACCACGACACAATGGGAGACGCGGCCTACTGGTATACTGCCCTCATGCGCTCATGTATATCCACTCGGTCTAGACGTTGGAGCATCTTCTGACCTTGGGGTTTAGGGAATTTCACCCGGGGACATCTATCGTGCCCATATGCTAGAACTAAACATTTCTGGTGTCCCATATGGCCATCCATGATATGCTTGTGGAGGCCATGACCCTAATGTCACTAGGACATATGGTGGTCATATCATAAAATGTGAAATGCATGAGTCATACCATCCAGTCACGCATTAAACCTGCGCGTACCGTGTGCTCATATAGGGTAATTCTGTCTCTCAAGGAGTCCCATAAATAATCAACCCAATGGCATATGCTACGCTCAATCACTCCTTATAATAAGCATACGGATGATGCGTATGAGCATGTATCATGAAGTATACCAAGCATGATTATAATCACATACATCATAGTGGGCCGGTATAAGACGGCCCATGGCCCGTATAGGTGAATGGGTGGTGTGCAATAATCAACTATACACAGTGAGCCTCACACACACAATGGGTCTCACGTATATAATGGTCCTCACACATATGATGGGCCTTATACATCACAGTTGGGTCTCATACAATCATAATGAGCCTTGGACAATTACAATGGGCCTCATACAATCACAACGGGCCTCGTACCATCACAATGGATCTCATACAATCATAATGAGTCTCATACAATCACAATGGGCCTCATACAATCACACAATGGGCCTCATACAATCATAATGGGTCTCACATGGTCACAATGAGCCTCATGCAATCACACAATAGGCCTGCCTCATGCAATCACATAATGGACCTCATGCAATCACACAATGGGCCTCATACAATCACAACGGGCCTCATATAATCACAACGGGCCTCATACAATCACAATGGACCTCATATGGTCACAATGGGCCTCATACAATCACAATGGGCCTTGTACCATCACAATGGATCTCATACAATCATAATAAGTCTCATACAATCACAATGGGCCTCATACAATCACAATGGGCCTCATACAATCACAATGGGTCTCACATGGTCACATGGGCCTCATACAATCACAATGGGCCTCATGTAATCACACAATGGGCCTCATACAATCATAATGGGCCTCATGCAATCACACAATGGGCCTCATGCAATCATAACGGGTCTCATATAATCACAACGGGCCTCATACAATCACAATGGGCCTCATACAATCACAATGGGCCTCACATGGTGGGCCTCATATAATCACGATGGGCCTCATATAATCACAACAGGCCTCATACAATCACAGTAAACCTTACAATGACCTTATATAATCACAATGTTATGCTAACGCATACTCAGTGTGTATACTAACATAGCCGTAATCAATAATCGGCCTATATATGGCGGGGTCCATAGAAGGATAGCAGATCTAATCCATAACATGAGGATCGGTCCTCAACAATGGATATACCTATGGCTAGAGGTGATGATGCATCCTCCTCATAACAAGGATGGGTCTAGATGGCCTACTCATGGGCCTAAGAGTGGGCTTCCATGTTCGGGTACTTCTACTAGCATCAATGGGGACCCAAAGAATTGGGATAGCCCAATAAGGCGAGATGGATCATACTAATAATAGTGGGGGCCCATCAATTTGGGTTAGCCCACTAAGGGAGAAATGAGAATGAATCTAATACGATCACAAGGGGCCTCATACCATCTCAATAGCTTGTATCATGATGTTATACTAGCACGTACTCATAGTCGGCATCGATAATCGACCTATACACAAGGCGGGGTCCATAGATGGGTAGCAGACCCATAACATGAAGGTCGGTCCTCAACTGTGGATATAGCAAATCTGATACCATGGATCCCTCCATTTACGGTGACGATGAACTCTACTCATATCAAGGTTGGGCCTAGGTGGCCTACCTTTACTCCTAAGGATTCGGAATGGGCTTCCTTCACCATACTATCATATGGCCCGCTAGATGCCCTAGGGGGCCCAAATAAGTCCTAGATGGACTCTAAGATTAAAACATCCTACTAGCGACCAATGGGGACCTAATATAAATAGATGGGTCAGCCCAATATAAATAGATGGGTCATGCAAACATCAATGGGGCCCAGTGATTTAGGTCTACCCACCAAAGAGAATGGGCCTAACAATGGCCTAAGGGAAGGTCACAATGTTGACATTTAACCATCATTGCCCATCAATGTAGACATTTAACCAACATTGCTCCCAAGGAGTGGCCCACATAGAGCCAAACATATAGTGGGCCCATGGCCTCACATAAGGGCTTAATACACATCCCATTGGGCCTCATACAAAGGCCTTATATACATCACATTGGGCCTCACCAAATGGGCCTCTCATACATCGTAATGAGCCTCATAATATGGGCCATATATACATCACATCGGGCCTCATCATATGGGCCATATATACATCACACAGGCCTCATCATATGGGCCTCATATACATCACATCGGGCCTCATCAAAGGCAACAAACACTTCACAATGGACCTCACTAAATGAGCCACAAAAACATCACAATGGGCCTCACCAAATGGGCCACAAATACATTACAATGGGCCTCACCAATTGGGCTACAAATACATCACAATGGGCCTCACCAATTAGGCCACAAATACATCACAATGAGCCTCACCAATTGGGCCACAAATACATCACAATGGGCCTCACCAATTGGACCACAAATACATCACAATGGGCCTCACTCATGTGCTATAAATACATCGCATTAGGGTGGGCCCTACACATTCCAAATGGGCCCTACCAGATGAACAGCTTGGATCACACACGTACATCACGTGGGGGCCACGGGGATGGACGATGTGAATATACAACACATCACAAGGTGGGCCCCACCCATCCAACAAATGGACGGGGTGGATATACATCATTTAGGCCTCACGTGGCAGCCAAAAGATGGACGATGTGGCGTAAACCTCATACATCAGAGCTGGGTCCCACCGTCCTACGATCTGGACGGTGTAGATAAGACCCGTACATCATGGTTGGCCTCACATGGCACACCGTCCAGAGATGGACGGTGTGAATATACAATACATACATCAATGGTGGGGTCCCATGTCCCATCCCTAGACGGACGGATGGCTAGGATCAAACACATATATCATGGTGCGTCCCACAGCACCGTCCAGAGATGGACGATGGGGATACAGAATACATACATCAAGGTGGGCCCCACCCCCACACGTGCAGCACGTGTGGGGTGGGCCCCACGTTAATGGACGGCTGGATATAGAACGCATGCATCAGGGGCCCACCGTCCCTAGCAAATGGACAGTGTGGCTATAGAATACATATATCAAGGTGGACCCTATTTCGAACAAAAAATTAAAGCATTTGATTTGGGGGAATTATATCATTCGAACATAACAAAAGAAAGTGTATAAAGAATGATAATTGTTTTATTAATACTGAGTTCATTTACATCCTCTAATATCCCTTGATTCTAAGATAGATCATTTAAAAGACAGGAATTAACAAGTTCGAATGTCGAATCTGAATATCAAATTCAGCAGCATTTCGACTTGTGCTTTGATCATCTCTCTAGGAGGAATGTTGTGCGGGTCTGATCATCTGATATTCCCCTTTCAAGCTTATCCCTTATGCAAAAGGAGAACTTAAAGTGATGAAGATCGAACTTGACAATTTCGACAGCATTTCGGCCCTTTCATCATTGGCTGTATAACAGCCTGGTTGCACGACCCGCGCAACTAACTATTGGTTGCGCGGTTCGTGCAACCTACTTCTCTCCCTTTTCCTACCTTTAACTTCCTTTGGAGCTCTGACCTTCTTCCAAAATTCTTTCGACAGTAAATAAGAGGGGGAGTGGGGTATTTATAGGCCTCCATACGTGCGAAGCCTCGGTCTTTGTGCCATGGGACCCACCTTGCATTAGATCCAACCATCCGTAACAGACTATTTTTTATCTTGTTTGCGCGACCTGCGCAACCAACTCTTTATTGCTCAACATATCAAGTCATTTCTGCAACCCGCACCACTAACCCGCACAACCACTTATTATGTCATTCAATTTTCTTCTTTCTTTCTTTCTCATTTCTTCATTTCTCCTCAAATCTTTTATCTCTTCAATCTTCTTTCTTCTTTTTATGCTCTAACAAATGCCCCCTTGATCCTTTCTTTGTTCTTTTGAATAAAAGAACTAGGATCAATCTACTCCAATTTCTAAACCATAAAAGTGGTTGCGCGACCCGCGCAATGGGCACCCAAGTTCCGCACTCGGCCCCATCCTCTATAAATAGCAGCACCCGTTTCATTCTCTCACTTCTCATTTCTTACAACGGAGCTCTGTCTCGCCAACTTTTCCCCGCACAATCAAATCTGGTTGCGCGACCCGCGCAACGGATATCTCGTTTGCGCAAGGTATAAGTGCATTATGCGCACTAGCGCAACGAACTTTGGTCGCGCGACCCGCGCAACCGACCCTTAGCCATTTTCCCAGACTTAGTCTTTTTTCTTCAACTTGACTTGTTTTCCTGACTAACTTTTTTTTCCTCAACCCAATTCTTTCAGGACTTGAACCTTGTTATCATGGCCCGCACAAAAAAGAACCTTCATTGTCTTCGATCCCCCTACTGCATATCCTTCACGCCAAGAATTACCAAACCCATCACCTTCTCAAGCCACATAATCTCCATCATCCCCAGTCCATCCTTCACACAAGCGCTTCAAAACAACTAGTAAGCGCCTTGCTTATATCAAAGAGTCAGTGCTTCCTACCTTTGACTTCACTGACCGCATCAACACACTTCCATCTCTAATTCACAGAGCCATTTCTATGGGTGACATCGAAAGACCTCCTAAGCACGGTCGTGAATACGACTGGGAGGAATGGTTGAAATCAACAACTCATCTTCAAACCATTAGTAAAAAAAACCCTGCTAGGGAAGATACTCTACCCCCTTCTCGATCGAAGAAGACCCGCCGAAACAAGGCTCGAGAGTTTCAGGAGAAGATTAAAGAACACAACGGAAAGAAGCTGCCAAATTCTTGGGAATCAGTCCGAGCAATTGAGGGTATCATGAAATTTGATAATGCTTATAAACAAGGTATAACGGTGATTCCGGTGAACCTTCATCGCCACCATTCCATCTTAAACTGTGAGCCCAGGGATCAAATGGACGGAGAGAAGCTAGCTTACACAGAGTCTTGGTCATTCAGAGAACTAAGAATTCTGGAAGGCATTCTGCTATCGAAGAAGTCGAGGCAACAGTTAGGCGATATCTATCCTATGATCTTCCTCACTCCATCTCATGATCCCCACAACTTGTATACAACCTATTTCTATGAGACGCTTCAACAGCGTTTCAACGAATGCCGACTCATCTGGAGTCTCGAGGAATTCAGAACAAGGGGTCTCTTGACCCCTCGCAATTATTATTTTGAGTGGGCCACAACGATTTTGACGAAGCATTCAAGGATCTTGTCCAAGATAGGCCTCTATACAGTGATTGAGGCAATGTCGCAACCTTTCTACAAGGAGTCTTCTATCCTGAAGGGCTTCCTTAACTACTGGTGTCCCTCGACCAATTCTTTCCATCTTCCTAGAGGTGAAATGAGCCTCACCCTTTGGAACATTCACAGGACTGCCAGTCTCCCAATAACTGGAAAGATTTATGATGAATTCATTCCAACTAACGATGAACTGGCCTATGTTTCTTCTCCTGGTCGCCTTGCCTCCATTTCAGAAACAACTAGTGAACTTTTCAAGCAAATGTCCAAGTTTCCAAAGATCCACAAGATCTCTCCTATGCAATGGCTCGCACACTTCAGCAGGACTCTCTGGTAACTTCTCTTCTTTTCGAATTAACAATTTTCATCTCATCTTGATTCATATAAATTTTGCATCACCTGTCTTTCCTTCTTCTTCAAGGTTAAATGGCAATAATTCGCGAGAGCTCGAAGGCCTCCTTAAAAACATGAAAGAGCGCCCCGAATATTCTCTCGACGGGGAGCTTGCGGCATTCCTCACCTATTGGCTAAGTGTGGTAGTCTTGCCTAGCTCGAAGTGGGCAGATGTCATCCGTCCCTCAGTTTTTGTAGTTGCTGGTGCTATGGTCGAAGGATTCAAGTATTCCCTTGCCCCTTTAGTGTTGTGTTCGATTTATAAAGCTTTTGGAGAAATCACTTCACATGTGAAAAGTCCTTCTGTTGGCTCTGCCTTTACCTACGCTCCATGGCATTACTTCATCAGCTGGCTAAGTGTATACTTCCCCTGGACCTTTGAAGTTTCGGAGAAAGCTTACATTCACTCTTCTTATATTCCACTCTAGTTCTTTCAAAAGAGAGATATGGCGAAGAGATCTTATGATTGGGTAAAAGATGCAATCTCTTCCGATGACAAGATCAATTATTTTCATTTCTGCCTGCATCGTTATGCGACAGACACAGATAAAATAGACACGGGGGCACTTACCTCGGGGAAAGAGCATTTTTCTTGTCAATTTGATCGTGCAGTCTCCCGTTGAGGGAAGGAACAAAATTTTAGAGAGAACCATATTACCGAAGTCGTTTTGCTCGACAATTCGGCTTTGACCAAGCGGTTCCGGAGGATTGCAGATTAGTGACCAGACGGATGCGTAGTTACGGAACTTGTCCATATAATTGGGCGATGATATGGAAACAACTGTTGGGCGGCCGAGTCAACTCTTCTTTCATCATTCCATGCTGCGATCGTATCCCTCAGGCCTCGTATAGTTACATGAGATGGTGGCTCACCAATCATATTTGGTAAGGAAAGGTTTGTCGGTGATTAAGCCTGTCTGGCTTTCGCCACCGAGGCTCAGGGGTCGTACAATCGAAGAAGGGATAGGCTTTATACCAAAACATGTCATGCCCCCTTTTCTGGTCATCTCTGCGTTAAGATATCCATAGACGAACCCATTCGCGAACGAAAACCTGATAATACTCTGGAAGGATGGGTAGCCTATGAAGTCATTCGAGAATTTGAAAGAGTTCCCCGAGACCGCCTTGAGAGGATAGTTGTGGAGACAACGGGAGCTGCTTCTCCAATTCAAGAAGATGTTGCCAATCCTCCAGATTAGCCATCTTCTTCAGCCAATTCTCAAGATCAGCCAACTTCTTCCCCTATCCCCAGGACCGTCCATCCTAGTCCTTCATCACCGATGACAAGGTCTCGGATGCGCTCCCAAGCCTCTCCCCCTTCACCTCAAGAAGGGACTGTTGCTTCCGCTTTCCCAGCTCTAGTCAGTACAGCTCTTCAGCCAGGGAGCAGTCGGTCTCCTCTCTCCAAAGGGAAGCAGGTGGTAATTGAAGAAGCAAGCGAAGGAGATTCAAGGGATGAGGGTTGGACCTCTTCATCTAAAAATACCACTTCTGGTGACTATGAGACTGAAGGGGAGAATGAAGATGATGACTAGAGGAAGGAGAAGTCGACATTGATGGCGAAGAAGACATTACTGCGGAGGGTGTTTCTGCCAACGAAGTGCATTTCCCTTCAACTTCTGAAGTTGTTCCTGATATCACTATCCCTGCAAGGACTTCACCAATGGAGGAGGAAGGAGAAGATGACCCCCTGGACTATGGGGAATATGGATATTCGTTGGGTAAGAAAATCTTATTATTCTTTATTTGCTTTTCTTTCTTTCATCATCATCATTTTTTCTTTCTTATATGTTATTATATATTTTATTTTAAGTGCTCATTATTTTGAACAAGAAACAAATGCATTTGATTTGGGGAATTATCTTATTAGAACATAACAAAGAAAGAATACACAGAACAATCATTATATTAATAATACTGAGTTCATTAACATCCTCTAATATCCCTTGATTCTAAGATAGATCATTTGAAATACATAATTTGATAAACTTTGAATGTCGAATCTCAAATTCGGCAGCATTTCGACTTATGCTTCGGTCATCTCCTTAGGAGGAATGTTGTGCGGGTTTGATCATTCGATCTTTCCTTTTATTTTGAGCTTGTCCCTTATGCAAAAGGAGAGCTTGAGCGACGAAGATCGAACTTGGCGACTTCGGCAGCACCTTGACCCCTTTCATTACTGGCTGTATAACAGCCTAGTTGCTCGGCCTACGCAACCAACTTGCCATGACTCTCTCTCACCTTCGATCTTCCTCTGGAGTTCTGCCCTTCTTTCGAAATTCTTCTTCTTCTCAAATGAGAGGGGTAGTGGGGTATTTATAGGCCTCCACACGTGCGAACCTTCGATCATTATACCATGGGGCCACCTTCCATCAGATCTGACCGTCCATAATAAATTGCCTCTAATCTTGGTTGCAGGACCCGTGCAATGGAGGAAGTCGATTGCGCGGGCTGCGCGACCCGCACAACCACTAATTATGATATTTGATTTTCTTCTTTCTTTCTCATTTCTCCAATTCTCTTTCGATCTTCTACCCTTTCAATCTTTCTTCATTATTTTTATGCTCCAATAGATGCTCCCTTGATCCTTTCTTTGTTTATTGGAATCAAAGAATTAAGATCAATCATGTTCAATTTCTGAATCCTAAACGTATTGCGCAACCCGCGCAACGGCCACCCGAGCACCGTACTTGGCCCAATTTTCTATAAATAGCCGGTCCTAACTCATTTCTTCACTTCCATTCTCTGCAGCGAAGCTCTGTTTCGCTTTTTCCTCCCCACGCAACGAACATTAGTTGTGTGACCCGCTCAACCGACTTTCCATTCGCACAAGTCAGAATTGCATTGTGCTGCCCGCGCAATGAGATATTGGTTGCGCAACCCGCGCAACTGACCCTTAGCCAATCAAACTTAGCCGATTTTTTGAACTCGAAAGTCTAAAACTTGCACTTTTACACTATAGCCCACATGAAAAGAACCTTTATTCCCATCAATCCTCCCACTGAACATCCTTCTCACCGAGAATTACCAAACCCTGTACCTTTTCAAGCCACAAAATCTTTATCATCCCCTGTCCAACCCCTGCGCAAGCGCTTTAAGACAACCGATAAGCGCCCTGCCTACTTCAAGGAGCCAGTGCTTCCTACTTCAAGGAGCCAGTGCTTCCTACTTTCGACTTCACCAAACGCATCAACACGTTTCCATCTCTTATCCACAAAGCCATCGCCATGGGCGATATTGAAAGACCTCCCAAGCATGGTCATGAATACGACTGGGAGGAATGGCTAAAATTAACAGCACATCACCAAACCATTAGCCAGAAACTTCCTACCAGGGAAGACACTCCACCCCCTTCCCGACCGAAAAAGACTCGCCGAAATAAGGATCAAGAGTTTTAGGAGAAAATTGAGGAGCATAACCGAAAGAAGTTGTAAAACTCTTGGGAGTCAGTTCGTGCGATTGAGGGTGTCGTAAAATTTGACAACCCTTACAAGCAAGGTATCATGGTGATTCCAGTTAGCCTCCATCGTCACCACTCTATTTCGAACTGCGAGCCTAGGGATCAGAAGGATGAGAGAGGTTAGCTTATACAAAGTCTTGGTCGTTCAGAGAACCAAGATTACTGGAAGGCATTCTGCAACCGACGAAACCGAGACAGCAAATCAGTGATATTCATTCTATAATCTTTCTCACCCCATCTTATGATCCCCACAGCCTGTATCCAACCCATTTTAACAAGACGCTCCAACAACGTTTAAGTGAACGTCGACTCATCTGGAGTCCTGAAGAATTCAGAACAAGGGGCCTCTTGACTCCTCGTAATTATTATTCTAAATGGGCCACAACAGTTCTAGCGAAGCACGCGAAGATCTTATCCAAGATAGATATCTACATCGTGATTGAAACAACATCACATCCTTTCTATAAGGAGTCTTCCATTCTGAAGGCCTTTCTTAACTATTGGTGCCCTTCCACCAATTCTTTCCATCTACCCGAAGGCGAAATGAGCATTACGCTCTAAGACATTCATAGGATTGCCGGTCTGCTGATAACCAGAAAATTCTTTGATGAATTTGTCCTTACCAAGAACAAATTATCCTTTGTCTCTTCGCCTGACCATATCGCCTCTATTTCGGAAACGACCATTAAACTCTTCAAAGATATGTCCAAGTTTCCAAATATCCACAAGATTCATCCTATGCAATGGCTAGCCCATTTTAGCAGGGCTCTTCAGTAACCTTTCTTCTTTTCAAATTAGCATTTTTATTGCGTCTTGATACATATTAATCTTAGTTTCACCTGCCTCTCCTTTTCTTCCAGGTTTAATGGTAATCACTCACGAGAGCTGGAAGGCCTTCGTAAGAACATAAAAGAGCGCGTCGAATATTCTCTTTATGTGGAGCTCGCAACATTTATCGCTTACTGGCTAAGCATAGTAGCTTTTCCCAGCTCCAAGTCAGCAGATGCCATCTGCCCCTCACTATTTGTAGTAGCCGGTGCCATGGCCAAAGGGGTCAAATACTCCATTGCTCCTCTTGCTCTATGTTTAATTTATAGAGCTTTCGGAGATATCGCTTCTCACATAAAAAGTCCCTCCGTCGGCTCTGCTTCTGCCTACATGCCATGGCACTACTTCATCAGCTGGCTCGGCATATATTTCCCTTGGACCTTCGAAGTTCCAGAGAAAGCTTATGTTCATCCTTCTCAGATTCCCCTCTGGTTCTTTCAAAAGAGAACCATGGCGAAGAGGTCCTATGACTGGGTGAAAGATGCCATCTCCTCCGATGCCAAGATTAATTATTTTCATTTTGCCTGCCCTGCTACACAATAAACACAGACAAGTTAGACACAGGGTCATTTACTCCGGGAGAAAGGGCATTCTTTTTGTCGATTAGATCGTGTAGTCTGCCATTGAGGGAGGGAACAGAATTCTAGAGAGAACTGTACTATCCCAGTCATTTTGCTCACCAATTCGGCTTTGATCAGGTAGTTCCCAAAGATTGTGGACTAGTGACCCAAAGGATGCGGAGTTATGGTACCAGTCCATTTAATTGGGCAATGGTATGGAAACAATTGCTGGGTTGCTGAGTTAATTCTTCTTTCATTATCCCGGGCTGTGACCGTATTCCTCGGGCTTCATATAATCACATGAGATGGTGGGTTCACCAGTCTTATCTAGTAAGGAAAGGTCTACCAGTAGCTAAGCCCATCTGACTTCCACCACTAAGGCTTAGGGGTCGCACAATTGAAGAGGGAGTAAGCTTCATAGCGGAGACCAGTCATGCCCCTTTTGCTGGTCATCTTTGCGTCAAAATATCCGTAGATGCACCTATTCACGAGAAGAAGCCTGAAAATACCCTAGAAGGGTGGATAGCTTACGGTGACATTCATGAGTTTGAAAAAGTTCCCCGAGACCGCTCCGAGAGGGAGGAAATCACAGAGGCTACTTCCCCTATGCCAGGGAACATTGTCAATCTTCAAAACCACCAACCTCTTCTACCCATCTTCAAAATCAGTTGATCTCTTCTCCTGCCCCCAGGACTGTTCACCCCAATCCTTCTTCACCAATGACAAGATCTCGAACGCATGCCCAAGCTTCTCCCCCTTCACCTTAAGAAGGAACCGTTGCTTCTGCCTCTTTGACTTTAGTTAGCACAGATCCTTAACCGGGGAGTAGCTAGACTCTTCTTTCTAAAGGGAAACAGGTTGTTATTGAAGAAGCCAGCAAAGGAGATTCGGAGAGTGAAGGTTCAATTTCCTCGTCTGAAAATACTGTTTCTGATGAATATGAGGCAGAAAGAGGGGATCAAGACGATGACTATGAGGAGGGGGAAGTTGATATTAGCGGCGAAGAAGACATCATTGCAGAAAATGTTCCTGCTGATGAAGAACATATCCCTTCAACTTCTGCGGCTGTTCCTGCAAAGACTTCACCCAAGTGGGGGAAGGACAAGATTTACCTCTAGACTACGGGGAATATAGTTATTCACCAAGTAAGAAAATCTTGTTATTTTATTTTTCTTTCATTCTTTTCTCCCTCCCTATCTTACGTATTTTATTCTAGGTGGTCATATTTTCAATACTGGGGCAGATAGTATTTTCCCCGTAGATTTACCTCCCATCGTACCAGCGGCTTCACCGAGATTCTCGATGCCCCCACGGGCAGTGGAGCATGAAATTGTTTTTTCGGTAGAATCAACTAATCAACCAACTCCCACCACCATTAATTCAAGCATTGAAGCTAGGGCTCCATCTTTTGCTGAGATGGTGGGTCCTAATCCCCCTCTTACTAGAGAGATGCAATCTCCCACTGTTCCGATACCAGCAGAAGGTATATTTTTTTCCTCATTTACACTTTTCATATTATCTGTACTTAAGGTTTTGATATAACTTTATACATTTTATTTCTTAATAGGGAACTTACCTCAAAGTGGCATGACGAGTTCTGGTTCTGTTGTGACTTTATCAAATGTGCTATCTTTTGAGAAGATTCCTACATATAAATTGGCGTTGATTAGGAACTCCATGTTAGCCATTGTCGAGATGTTTAAAGATCCTGATCAATGGTCAAATCTGGCTGTTGCTTTAGATGTTTTGGACAATGTTACACGGATGGTTAAAGTCAACGTTTCTTCCGTGCACGGTGCTCTCTTAAGATTCCATAATTCAATAATCGCTTTGAAATCAGCTGAAACTACGATTGTCCCGCCTGAGATTTTGGAGTATGGGAAGCAACTTGCATACTCTAGAGAGAAGGTTTCTCAGATTGCTCCCATCATTTCTCGTCACGACTAAGAACATCTTTGTAAGAGCAATTAAAGACTTTTGCAGATAACAAGGTGACTATCCAGAGCCGTATTGCCCTTTTGAAGCAAGAAATTGCTCAGCTGGAGAAGCAGGATCTGGAGGAAGATTTGAACATTAAAATAGACAGGAAAAGATACAATGTAGCCTTCATTTCGTGGATGCCGAAAGATCTGAACTGGCTAAGAATGAAGAACTAATTGCCTCCTTGGAAGAAAAGTTAGCTGGTATCCCGGATCCTACCAGAATTATCTCAAACGCCAAACTGGAACACGTAGCTACTCAAGTTAATCTTCAAGAAAATTTGCAACATACTTATCAGCATTAGGCATAGCAGGAGAACTATGAGATATAAAATTTTGACATATTTTCTTTTGTTATTACAAGTACTCTTGGAATTACAAGTTATACAAGTATTTTGTAATGTTCTTGATAATGGTTTTCTTGTATGTTTCTGCAATGTTCTGATTGATGTGTTACCCCCTTTTTTTAAGCATCTCTTATGACTTGTTAGTAAGGGATTTCCTATATGATTTTTGTCTTAGTTGACGATGATAAGTTTTAGTTTAGTCAGATAATCACACACAGTTTATCCTCTTGAGTAGTGGAGCCATGCAGTTTTTTAACTCTTAAGTAGTGGATTCTGGTCTCACATGATAGTCTCTGTAACTCTTAGGAGTTCACTGGACTTCTCACAGCCTAGTGAGTTCACAAACTGCGATCCATTAGAGGGCCCCAGTGAAGCTACCAGGGCCGTGAACTCAATTGGATTTACGCACAGGGTTGGTCACAGTAACTCTCTAGAGTTCACGGGGCGCACGAGGTGACCTTTGGGGTACCAAATCTAGGGCCGCCAGTCCATCAATGAGTAGGTTTAGGTCATTCCTCATGGGTTACTACTGAAACAAGCCAAAGACCTGGGGGTTCTTATGCATGGTTGGCCTATCTATAGACAAGGCCAAAGAACTCACACTGCAGCCCGCATTTTCTTCGCCTGTAAGGTCGGACCCATTCATGGGAGGGCATTTTCATCCGTTCCCCGTGACGCAGTCGAAAAGCTATACAGGAAGCATGGGTGTTATGCATGACTAGCCATTGAGGACTTTTTGGCCTTTTAGGGCTTTAAGTCACTGGCTTCATTTGCTGCCCGCATGGGTGTGCATATGATGGCCTTCACGGGCTTTTTAGGGCCACTGGCTTCTCACTGCTGCCCGAATGGTGAAAATGATAAGTCTCATGCGTAGTTGGCCGCTTTTAAGGCTTGGCTAGGCTACCTTAAAAGATAATGGTAAGTATCCATTGTTGTCGTGAGAATGATATATATCTCTGATTGAGATTGATACGTCACTGCTTCTGCTGGTATCTTCAACGATATTTGTATGTGTTCACAATATATCAACTTAGTGATGATATCAATTTTCCTTCAAAGCTCACTTATTGACAACAGTGATGATCATTTTTTCTTTTGTATCAATTGCTGACATACAATCTTGTTTTGCTCACGAATTTCTTCTTTATTCATTTGTTTGACAGGAGAGTACATGGCATCGTGTCTTGTTTATTCTTGCCCCCTTTTGATGCAGAAGCATTATTCTGATAATCTTCTAGATCAAAATTAGAATTATCTTCAAGGACGATATCTTTTGATGAAGCGAGCATTAACTGGTATGCTGATACCTTGTCCTTCTTGGTCTACAACTCTGTACGCTCCATTTGAGTATACCTCTTTTTATTATGTATGGCCCGTCCCATTTGGGCTCAAATTTGCCCCCTGTTCTGTGGGTGACCACTATCGGTCTTTTCAACATTAGGACCATATCCCTTTTTTGAAAGAGTGATACTTGACTCGTTTATCAAAGGCAGCCGATATCCTTTCCTGATATGACTGTAATCGCTGCTGAGCTGCCAAGCATTTTTCATCAAGCAAATCTAGTTCTTCTAACATTATTTTTGCATTTTCATCATTTGTAATTGACTGATGTACTGTCACTCTGAGTGACGTAACTTGTGTTTTGATCGGGATGACTGCTTCTACGCCATACACCAGTGAATACGGCATTGCTCTTGTTGCTGTCCGGTGGGTAGTTTTGTAGGCCCATAACACTTCCTGTAACTTTTCGTCCCAATCACGCTTGTTTCCTGTCACTGTCTTCTTTAGTATTTTCACTATCGTTTTATTAAATGCCTCTGCCATTGGCCGGTGGATAGTAAGGTGTTGAAAATGAATGGTGAATACTGAATTTTTGACATAGCTTCTCCATACCTCTGTTCTTGAAAGGAATGTCGTTATCAATGACAATTTTCTTCGGGATACCATGGCGATATATTATTACATGTCAGATGAAATTAACCACATCTCTTTCTTTGACGCTACACAATGCAATCGCTTCTGTCCACTTGGAGAAATAATCTGTCGCTGCCAGAATATACTATTTCCCTTTGGATGAGGGCGGGTTTATGGGACCAATAACATCAAGTCCCCAAGCAGAGAAGGGCCAAGAAGTTACTAATTGATGAAAGTCTTATGGGGGAATGTGTATAATATCTCCGTGAATTTGACATTCGTGACATTGCTTTGCACAATCTATAGCATCTTTGAACATGGTAGGCCAATAGTAAGTAGCTAAACTAAACTAATAAAATAAAATAATCCTAAGAAAGCAAATAAGTTCTTAATATAAGAAAATAAGGGAAAACTATGAAAGTGCACCTGCTAGTGCCCTGGTTTGTCAAGTTACGTGTGTGGTGAGTCAGACTGGCTGTAGAACTCGATAAGAAGATTATTTCAAGCGTCTTCCTCAACCGGATGTGTGAAAGCTCGCAAAATGTGAATTATAGCCTCACATCCCGTGTCCCAAAACCCCAGGTGATTAAAACCCTTAAAACAAGATAGACGTCTTAGGGTTTTATGGTGAGAAAACTTTTGGCAAAACAGGAAAATCTATAAGTTTTTCTCGCCCTGTCGATTCTATCGAAGCACCCTCGATATGATCGATCAGCACTATCGATGTCCTCGATACCTTAACGATACTATTGATAAGAGGACCAAAATGTCCAGCAACTATATATTCATCTGGACGGATTTATCGATATATCGATACACCTATCGATATCATCGATAAAAGCACTAAATATGTCTAGCAACTTCACAATATATCTAGACGAATTATCGATGTATCGATACACATATCGATATCATCGATATTCAAATCTCGAGACCATCGAGAGTGGCTCGATAAGATCGACAGGTTGATTTTCGGCGCCCCTGTTTTTTAATGAAAATCTCAAAATTCTTCGATATATCGATGACCGTCCGATATAATCTGAATTCAAACATCAATAAGATCAGAGGTCCATCGATGATATTGACAGTGGGCGCCCATTTCTTACAGCAAGCAGTAATTTCAGGTTGTTTTTAACTATGATCGGGGCCCTTCGATTTAATCGATATTCAAATATCGATGATATCGACACCAGATCGATTGCATCGAACAAAGCCAAAAACTGTCCAGCAAGTTCAAAGATAAATCAGTTGGATTTATCGATGCCTCGACTCTGATATCGATGTCATCGACATCCAAATTCCGATGACCTCGACGGTTCCCCCGATCATTCATGAAAACCTGAAATATCTCAAAGTCAAGTCTCTCTCATTTTTCAAGTGTCGATGGATCGAACCTATCATCGATGGAATCGGAGTTCGAAATCGATGACATCGATAATAGCTTCGATTCATCGACCAATTGGCAAAGAGTTTCAAAAGCGTATGACATCGAGTCCGAGTCATCGAGCAGACCATCGATGTTATTGAGAGTATACACTCGATGATATCGAACCTACTCGATGATATCGAACTCTGTCATAAATGTGACCATTTTATATCTGTTGGAACTTTTTACCTATTTATAGAGGACTTGTCTTTTGTTGCTGTGAGAGAAAGTAGAGAGAGCTTTTGAGTGTTTCAACTTATATCCTATATCTAAAGCCCTTTCTCTCAAGGGAGTTCATCCTCCAATCCACCCTCATCATTGATATTCAATAGAGTGGATTGGGGAATGAACTTCCGCGTTCAAGGATCCTCCAGCTACTACCTTAATGGCAAATCATTATGCTGGGATGCCTTGAATGCATAAGATTGGAACTACTCTATCTTCCTAACAGGGAAATCTTTAGAGAGTAGGATTCCATCTTCACCTTGACCCAACCTTAAACCTAGTCATGGTATATCTTTTGTGTTGCAGATCAAGGGAACAGAAGACTCTTCGTCAACAAGAAGGAGGAGATCTTCGGCGTTGTGCTTAACGGGACTCATCAACTTATTAGTATCTAGAGTCCAAGAGGACACTTGCGATCATTCCTTTCTAGGATTGGGTCTTAAGTGGTTCTCACCCTTTGAAGTCCTCAAGGAGGCCTCCAGCGGGAGTGTACGCTATGGGTGCGTTGTGTGGACCCTTGCTCTGTGGAGAGCATAAACATCTGGTTAGGAGTGAACCAGTGAAACTTCAGGGTTAGAGGTGAACCAAGTAGAAACCTGTGGGTGCGTTGTGTGGACCCTTGCTCTATGGAGAGCATAAACATCTAGTTAGGAGTGAACCAGTGAAACTCCAAGGTTGGAGGTGAACCAAGTAGAAACCTCTGTGTAAAGGTTGAAGGTGAACCTGATTTAAAACCTTAGGTTTGAGGTGAACCCTGGGAAACCTCCTTAGTGAATTCCGGTACACTCAAGGGTTGAGTGCGACAGCCGGGAGTGGAGTAGACAAGTAGTCAATGACTGTGTCTGTGATTGATTTTTGTGCTTGCTCATTTGTATGATTATGCTAACTGCATTCATATCTACTCACACTTCACACACAGTCACATTCATCATAGACTATAACTACTTCATACTTATCATTTAAATAGTTCTGTGATTGGATCCTCTACTGAGCTTGGAAGCTAGTAGGTTACATTGGGTAATCCTAAACATTGCATACCTGTTAGGATTAGAGTGATAGGGTTTTTTTTATATAACTTGTAAATCTTTAAAAAGTCCTATTCACCCCCCTCTAGGACATATTGACATATTCCTACTTCTACTCAAGCGATCTTCACCGCTATTTCAAACTACTCATGCATCCAAAAGCATCGTTTCTTCCTTTGACAAGTATCTCAACAAATTTCTAAGTAATCTTTTTAACAAGATCATGCATGAACCTACTTTAGAGTAAGTTTCGATGTCTTTTAACAAGATCATGCATAAACCTACTTTAGAGTAAGTTTAGATGTCTTTTAATAAGATCATGCATAAACCTACTTTAGAGTAAGTTTAGATGTCCTAGAGCATGATCGTTCAGAGAAATATGTGCTCCTTATTAAAGATTTCCTTCTTATTGTCGTGAGGTTTCAAAAGAATGTATGATTCACTTGTGGCAAATTTTTTTAAATATTAGAGTACCATGGTGAATAAGAGACTACAAACAGTTGAATATCAGAAAAGTTTTTAACTAGCGTAGTCTCCATAAAATCTGAACTTTCTGACTTTGGTTCAGAATCCAACTCATCCACCTTTAATGGTAAACATTCAGAATTGGCATAAGGAGGTTCTTTAAAACATTCTCTTCCTAGTCTATGTTAGACACTGGGACAAAATCTCGAAAGGCATTCACATGTCTCTAATCATAGGATTGTTTGAATCTGTAAAGTGTGCCAAGCATACTTCTAGAGGTTCAGAAATTTCAATCGGAAGAGGCTCATCATTTTCAAAAATATCAATTAAGTTTACCTCATGAATCACATACTCATCCTCTTATGGTTTATGTAAATTAGATACGTTCAGTTTTAAGGTCATATTCCGAAAGGATATTTTCATGATTCCATTCTGGCAATTAATTATGGCATTATCAATAGCTAGGAATGGTCAACTTATAATGACAAGAATTTTAGTGCTCACATTTATAACCAAGTGTGTATCCAAGACAATAAAGTCTACTAGATAGTAGAATTTATCCACTTGGACTAACACATCTGCTACCACTCCTCTCAGTATTCTAGTCGAACGGTCAACTAATTGTAACATTGTCTTGACGGGTTTTAACTCACCAGGGCCTAGTTGCTCGTATACCAAGTATGGTATTATATTAACACTTGTCTCTAGATTTAAAAGTGTTTTATCGACTCGAAGTTTTCTATTACACATGAGATCGTAGGACTTCCGGGATCCTTGTATTTTGGGGAAGTGTTTTGATTTATGATGACACTCACCTGTTCTATAAAAAAGGTTTTCTTATGCACATTCAACTTACACTTCACCGCACATATATCCTTTAAGAATTTTGCATAAGATGGGAACGATCTAATTACATCCAATAAGGGAATGTTGATCTTAACTTGCTAAAAAAATCTCTAAAATTTCCTAATTTTCACTTGGTCATTTTGATGCGGTGAGACATTGGGGAAACGGTGCCACTGGCTCTATGTTATGTGAAGCACTGCTAGATTCACCATCATCCTTCGAGTCTTTGGATTCCTCAGGTTTCTCAACCTTCTTAGGAATCACCTTGTCAAATTCTTTACCACTTCTCAGGGTGGTGATAGATTTAACATGTTCCACATAAAGGGTTAAATAGTTAGGATCACTTATCTCGAATTGTCCCTTAGGGTTAGGTTGAGGTTGGGCCGGAAAGGTCCATTTCTCCCTAACACTTAGTTATGTCTCTATTGGAGCATAAAAAGAAGAAGAAAAATGAAGGAATGAGTAAAAAAGAAGAAAATTAATTGTTGTAGTAAGTGGTTGCGCGGACCGCGCAATTAAGAGTTGGTTGCGCAAGTCGTGCAAACAACTTTTCCCATTGCGTGGGTTGCGTAATTAAGTTTAGAAATGGTATGATGGAGATGATTGGATCTGATGAAGGGTGGGCCCCATGGCACAAAGATCTAGGGTTCGCACGTGTGGAGGCCTATAAATACCCCACTCCCTCTTTCATTTGGGGATTGGAAGAATTTCGGAAGAATGTCAGAGCTCCTGAAGAAGCTGAAGGTAGGGGAGAAGAGTTGCAAGGGGTTTGCGTGACATGCACAACCCATATTGGTCGCGCGGGTCACGTAATCAGGCTGTTATATAGCCAATAAAAGAAAGGGGCTAAAATGCTACTGAAATCGTCAAGCCCGATCTTCACTACTTCAAGTTCTCCTTTTGCATAAAGGATAAGCTCAATAAGGGGGAGATCAAATGATCAAACTTGCACAATATTCCTCCTAGAGAGATGACCAGAGCACAAGTCAAAATGCAGCCGAATTTGATATTCAGATTCGACATTCGAACTTTGTCAATTTCTGTATTTTTTAAAATGATTTATCTTAGAATCAAGGGATATTAGAGGATGTAAATGAATTCAGTATTAATAATACAATGATTGTTGTTTATACACTTTCCTTGTTCTATTTGAGTAAGATAATTCCCCCAAATCAAACGCATTTTTTCTTGTTCGAAACAAAATGGTGACTCTGTTAGGGAATGTTTTATCTCATTTGATATTCAGTATTAATAATACAATGATTGTTGTTTATACACTTTCCTTGTTCTATTTGAGTAAGATAATTCCCCCGAATCAAACGCATTTTTTCTTGTTCGAAACAAAATGGCGACTCTGTTGGAGAATGTTTTATCTTATTTGATAGTAACATTGAGAGTGTTATAAAACTTTTGTTGTACTTTGGCGTCTTGTCGACGCCAAAATGGCGACTCTCAGTGGGAACATCCTCCCCTTCATCTCTTAGATAAATCACATTATCCTTCGAATACTAATTGTAATCTAATCCTATGTTTCGTATTGAAGGTGAAAAGATCAAACTGCAATCTGCAATGATGGCAATCTCTATGAGAAAGGTGAACTTCTATTTCACTACAACTGGATTCATAGTAGAATACGCACCGGACCAGTCTCCGAGGCATAAGACCCAGTCTTCCGCAAACAGAAACAACTCAACCCGAACAATGGTTGGAGTTGTGTCTGCTTCACCTCAAGCACCGGGAGGAGACAAGGACTAGACTGTCGTAATGTCTCGAAGGACGAGAGCTCGAAATGCTAGAAGCCCCAGAACGAGCCTACCTTCGCTAAGGGTTAAGGGACCGATAACATAAAATGCTGCTAAAAAGAATCTTAATTAGCCCCTCCTGCAATATATCCTAGGCAAATAGCTCAATAGTTAGCATCGTGTGACTTCTCGACTTTGATTGCTCCAAGAGTCCGATGGATAAAAGAATAAAAAGGTAAGGCTCTACTTGTAGGATCACCTACTTCTGTATCACCTCGATCAATCAGTTACAGTGGAAGTATGGGAAAATCGAATGAGACTCCTCTCTCTGTACACCCCTTCGCATCAATACATTCCCATCCTACTCCACTACGGCTTCATCAGGAACCGAGGAAGCCGCAGTACACATGGCCGGAACAAATCAGGAAACTATGTCGACTACAGAAGACCGTATGAATGAAATGGCACAAGCACAGAGAACACTGATGGAAGAGTATAAAAATCTCAGAGAGGCTTTGGCAACTCTAGCACATAACATAGCCCAGATGGCGACTCCTCCAATGATGGGCACGATGAATGGACAGGAACATCAACCTGAAGGCTTTCAACCACCAGGGGTAAGATCACTCAGATCTGCTCCAGCAGTGAGAACCATAACTCAAGCGGAAGTATGGCAAGTTGTTGAGGAAGCTGTTAGAATAGAGAGGGAGCGTGAGAATGTCGGCCAATTCAGATATAAAACACCATATCCAAGGGAAGTGGAAGACATCCCTTTTCTAGTTAACTTCAAGCATCCAGACTTTCAGAAGTTTAACGGGGACGGATCGCCAGAAAAACATTTGATGCATTTCATCACCAGCTTGGGAAATTTCTCTACGAGACCATAATATTGCCTACGATTTTTTGGATCTTCTCTGACAAGTAAGGCATTCCGATGGTATTCTAGTCTGGCCCCAGGGTCGATAAGCACTTGGGAACAAATGCAGGATGCTTTTATGTCAAACTTCTTCTCATCGAAACGCGACGTTAGCATTACAGAGTTAGCGTCTGTACGACAGAGAGAAGGGGAACCTGTGGAGAAATTCATAGACAAATGGAAGACATTGGGAGCCTCTTACAAACAATTGCCAAAAGAAAAAGAGCAAGTCAAGATGTGCTTAAACTCTATGGAAACGGGAATTGCATTTGGGCTTACCAGTGCCGACATCAAGACTTTCCGTGATCTGGCCACCAAAGCCCACGCCTTAGAGCTGAAGACCTAAAGAATGCCAGCATTTCACTATGAGACGGCCAGAAGAGGACCCAGTAGGTTGATCGCAAATACTGTGGACCATGAGAAAAGAAGTTAGGAAACGAGAGATCCAGGAGAAAAAAGGACAGAACGGAAGGAAGAATCAAGCCGTCCTAGAAACATGTTCAGTGGAAAAATACCCAAATCACTTAATTCTCACGAAGGGTTCTCGTTCGACAGAGAAGATGTTGTTCCCATAATGAACCAACTGTTGAAAGCCGATAGACATCCAAATGCCCTGAAGATGCAGCAAGAACAAGAGAAAGGGATTTATGCCGCTATCATCGTCTGGTAAGACATCCGACAAAAATTGCTATACGTTAAAATGCATAATACAAAGAATGATAAACAGGGGCGAAATAGTGATTGGAAAAGAAAAAGAAAGCGACGCAAAGGCGATGGTGAATGTACTGACAGTTCGGGAAAATGCTCATGAAGGAGCAGGGAAAGAAAATCGCAAGATGACAGGGAATGCTGTGGTAATCACGCTACGGTCGAGGAAAAGAATGGCAAGTCCCCCAAAGCAAAAAGTTGGAACCACAAGAACAGAGACCATCAGGGATCAGCATGACAGTGATAAGAAAGAAGAAAAGAATGAGGCAGCGAAGATGACTTATGATGTAGTAAGTCACTTGAAAGGCATACCGGCTCGGTTAAGCATTTATGACGCATTAAAGTTATCAAAGGACTTTAGGCAGAGTCTGATTCGAGCGCTATCTGACCACAATGTCAGAGAAACATTGCTTGTGGAAATGGAAAATGAAGAACACAAAGAACGAGAGGACTGCATGCCGGTAGTTTCCCTCTCTGATGATGATCTATCCTGTGATGTAGGGCACAATAGGCCACTAATGATAGTAGGCCACATTTGCGACAAGGAAGTAAAAAAGGATTATTCTCGACAATGGGTCTGCGGTGAATTTGTTACCACTGACAATCTTGAATAAATTGGGCTACAGTCATTTTGATCTGCACCCTAATGAAATGATGATACAGGGCTTTAATCAAGATGGGCAGCGCGCACTCGGTTAAATATGATGACATTGGAAATAGGAGAATTAACTACTGATGTTGTTTGTCATGTGATTAATGTAGTCACGACATATAATCTTCCCTTAGGAAGACCGTGGATACATCAGTACAGTATTATACCTTCTACCCTTCATCAATGTTTCATGTACTGTAAGAACGGAATACAGTATAAAGTAATGGCCGATGCAAGGCCATACACAGAAGCCGAGGCCTTCTTTGCAGACGCCAGTTATTACAACAGATTTGCCAAACGAAAAGAGAAAAAGAATGATAAAAACAAAGCTCTGAAAAATGCTCATGCGAAAGCAGTAAAAGAGGAATCCGAAAAGGTAGGATAGTTGGAATTTCAGAAGCAAAGAAGAAATTCTATTTTGTGCCAAAACATCTGAGACAGCCAGGACAACCGCCATTCACATTACTATCGCCTGAACAATTGAAAATCCTGCACTCAAATTATACAGTACCATTGCCATATGCTAAAAGAAACAAGCCGTTCCCTGCTGTTCCGGAAAGGTTTGATGTTGAAGCCAATGCGAAATATCCAAAGCCAATTGAATTTTACGCCTCTTCAGAAGTAAAGATAGAAGAAAGAGCTGAGAATAATGTATACCACGGAAAGTTGACACTCATGATCTCAAGAAATACAGTCTGGCAAGAAGAAGAATGATGAAAAGGATGGGTTTCGATGATGAAGAACCAACCGGTTTAAATCATGAAAAAGGAATTCATGTCCCTATCGGAGTTGGTAAAAAGAGACGAGAAAATTTTCAAGGATTGGGGGTAGAGTCTTCGGTGAATATGGTCACAGTCGATCAGTTATCAGAGACAAAGCTCGAAATAATCAAACATCCTGAGACAGCTGTAAAGCAGATGGAAGACGGGGGCAGCCGACAATCGATAGTTTACGAGAAGTAAATTTGGGCACAGAAGAAGAACCGAGAAATACATTCATAAGCGCTGGCCTTCTTGAGCAAGAAGCTAAAAAATATGTCTAACTGCTGAAAGAAAATAAAGATGTCTTTGCCTGGACATATACAGAAATGTCGAGTTTGGAACCCTCAGTGGCAATGCATCGATTAAATATTTCTAAGGACAAAAGGCCTATTAAACAAGCACAAATGTGATTTCACCCAGACTTGGTCCCTCTAATAGAAGAAGAAATGAGCAAGCTGATAAAAGTCGGGTTTATCTAAGAGGTCAAGTATCCTAAGTGGATATTGAACATTGTCCCAGTAAAGAAGAAAAATGGACAAATCAGGGTGTGCGTAGATTTTAGAGACCTGAATGAGGCTTGCCCAAAGGATGACTTTCCTCTCCCGATAACGGAACTGCTGATTGACAGTACGACACAATATGCTGTCATGTCTTTCATGGATGGCTATGCTGGTTATAATCAAATTAGGATGGCTCCTGAAGACGAAGAAGCAACAGCGTTCAGAACCTCGTTAGGGATTTACTGCTACAAGGTCATGTCGTTCGGTATCAAGAATGTTGGGGCAACATACTCAAGGGCAATGCAAAGTATCTTTCAAGACATGATGCACAAACATGATGAATGTTACGTAGATGTTCTAGTGGTTAGGTTAGGTAATCATCAAGAACATCGTGAGCATTTGGCATCAGTCTTCTAACGACTCAGAAAGAAATAGATAAAGATGAATCCAACTAAATGTGCTTTTGGAGTGTCGTCAGGAAAATTTCTCGGCTTTGTCTTTAGGCACAGGGGTTTCAAGATTGACCCAGGAAAAATCAAGGCTATCTAAGATATGCCACCTCTGAAAACTTTAAAGGAATTGAAAAGCTTGCAAGGAAAACTGGCGTATATTCGCCATTTTATTTCAAATCTAGTGGCGAGATGTCAGCCATTTTCTCATCTAATGAAGAAATGAACAGAGTTCGTATGGGACAAGGCCTGTCAGAATGCGTTTGATTCGATAAAGGAACTGTTGAGACAACCTCCGGTATTAACAACTCCTGTAAAGGTTAAGCCACTTATCTTGTATAAATCTGCGGCCAAGAATTGGCTGGGAGCCTTGTTAGCACAGCTGATTGAAGATGGAAAAGAAACAGCTCTTTATTATCTGAGTCGAACTCTGATAGGCACAAAATGTAATTACTCCTCGATCGAGAAGGAATGTCTGGCGCTGATCTTTGCAGTACAGAAATTAAGACATTATTGCCCCTCTCATGATATAATTTTAATTTTAAGGTCAGTTCTGATAAAGTTTTTAATGACGAGGCCGATGTTATCGGGAAGATTGACCAAATGGATGTTGTTACTTTCAGAATATACAATTACCTACGAGCCGGCAAAAGCAGTGAAGGGACAAGCAGTGACAGATTTCTTGGCAGCGCATCCCTTAACGGAAAGTGAGACCATTCGCGATGATTTTCCCAATGAGCAGGTAATGATGATTGAGTCACAAGATCCATGGTAAATGTATTTCGATGGTGCTTCTCGAGCATTAGGAGTGGGGGCAGGAGTTATATACATCACTCCTCAGGGTGATCTATTACCCTATTCTTTCACGTTGGGTACCACGTGCACGAATAATGAAGCTGAATATCGAGCCCTCATCATTGGAATGGAAATTGCCTAAGAAATAAAGATAAAAATGCTGCAGATTTACTGAGATTCCAAGTTGATTATAAATCAACTAACGACTGAGTTTGAAATAAGAAAGCAAGAACTCTTGTCGTACTATCGAAAAGCACAACAGTTACTGGAGCAATTCTGCGACATCAAAATCAACCATGTATTGCGGTTGAAAATGCAAAGGCGGATGCTCTGGTTAGTCTAGCGGCAGCCCTGTCCTGCCCGAACTGAAGACCGCTCCAAGTAACTATAGAAGAAAGGAGATTCTTACCCTCTTTAAAAGTTATCGATGAAGTCATAGAGGCACTCCCTATATCGTGCTTGAAAGTGACAACAAATGATTGGCGCCAATCTTTCGTAGATTATCTTAAATATGATATCTTGCCGGAAGATCCAGCACAAAGACAACAAATCAAGCAAAGAGCAAGCAGGTTTATCATATGTGGTAAGGTGTTGTACAGGAAATCTTACAATGGGATGCTGTTGCGTTGTCTTGATGAACAAGAAGTAGGTCAAATGTTACGAGAAGCTCACTCTGGAGAGTATGGGGCATATCAGGCTAGCCGAAATTTATTTCATCGGATACATTGAATGGGGTATTACTGGCCTACAATGTTCAAAGATGCAATAGATTACGTAAAGCGATGCCACGAGTGTTAGATTCACGGAGATGTCATACATATGCCCCATGAAGATCTTCATCAGACGGTTGCTTCTTGGCCTTTCGTCTCTTGGGGACTCGATATCATTGGGCCCATAAATCCACCTTCATCCAAAGGAAAACAATATATTCTAACAGCAACAGACTACTTCTCCAAGTGGACAGAAACGATCGCATTGCGCAACATTAAAGAGAAGATGTGGTCAATTTCATTCGACACACGATAATATATCACCACGACATCCCAAAGAAAATTGTTACTGATAATGGTACCCCTTTCAAGAATAGACACATGGAAAAACTGTGTCAAAAGTTCGATATCCACCATTCATTTTCAACACCTTACTATCCACCGGCCAATGGATTAGCAGAGGCATTTAATAAAACGATTGTGAAAATACTGAAGAAAACGCTAATGGGAAACAAGCGTGATTGGGACGAAATGCTGCAAGAAGCATTGTGGGCGTATAGGACTACCCACCGAACAGCAACAAGAGCAACACCATATTCATTAGTTTATGATGTAGAGGCGGTCATCCTGATTGAAACACAGGTCACTTCACTCAGAGTGGCAATGCATCAGTCAATTACAGATGATGAAAATGCAAAGATAAGGTTGAAAGAACTAAACCTACTCGATAAGAAGCGCTTGGCAGCTCAGCAGCGATTACAGTTGTATCAGGCAAGAATATCAGTTGCCTTTGATAAACGAGTCAAATATCACTCTTTCAAGAAAGGAGACATGGTGCTAATGTTGAAAAGACCAATAGTGGTGACCTGCAGAACAAGGGAAATTTTGAGCCTAAATGGGATGGGCCATATATCATAAAAGATGTATATTCTAATGGAGCATACAGAGTGGTGGATCAAGATGGGCAGGTTATCAGTATACCGGTCAACGCACACTTCATCAAGAAGTATCGTCCCTGAAGATAGTCGCAATTTTGATGTAGAAGATTATCGGCATAATGCTTCTACATCAAAATGGGGCAAGGACAAGTGAAGTCATGTTCATATATTCTTTTTCGGATAATTGAATAAAGGAGGAATTCCAAGTATATCGTCAAAGATTACATATCAATGATTTCTTAAAAGAGAGTAACCATCATTGTCGTCATCGAACAAGCTTTACTGAAACTCATTGAAATTGGTATCATCACCAAGCCAATATATTATTATGAGCATAGTGCGAATATCATCAGAGACATTATCAGTAGTGGTGATATATCAATCAAGACGCCTATTACTGTTACGACAACTATGGCAGCTTATCATCATTTAAGGTAGCCTAACCAAGCCTATACGACCAACTACGCATAAGGCCTATCGCCATCGCCATTCGGGCAACAGTGAATGCCAGTAGCCCTAAAAAGCATATGAAGGTCATTATATGCATACCATGCGGACAGTGGATGGAGCCAGCAACTGAAAGCCTTAAAAGGCCAAAAGTCCTCAACGGCCAGTCACGCGTAACAGCAATGCCATCTATATAGCTTTTCGACAGCGTCATGGGGAACGGATGAAATTGCCCTCCCGTTAATGGGTCCGACCTTGCAAACGAAGAAAATACGGGCTACAGTGTGAGCTCTGTGGCCATTGTCCATAGATAGGTCAACCATGCATAAGATCCTCCAGATCCTTAGTTTGATTTCAGTAGTAACTCATGAGGAATGGCCTAAACCTACTCATTGATGGACTGGCGGCCTTGAATTTGGTACCCCAAAGGTCGTTTTGTGAGCCCCATGAACTCTAGAGAGTTACTGCGGCCAACCCTGTATGTAAATCCAACCGAGTTCACGGCCCCGATAGCTTCACTAGGCCCCTCTGATGGATCGCAGTTTGTGAACTCACTAAGCTTTAAGAAGTTCAGCGAACTCATGAGAGTTATAGAGACTATCACGTGAGACCCGACTCCACTACTCAAGAGTCTAAAAAACTGCGTTGCTCCACTACTCAAGAGCTTAAACTGTGTGTGATCATCTAACTAAATTGAAATCAACTGCCACCTATCAAAACAAAAATCATATAGGAAATCCCATACTAACAGTCATAATATGTTGGCATTTTCATATCAATTCTTCATTAAATACCATGCTAGATGATTGCATAAATGAACATGCTTGGAATGATTCATGATTTTAAAATTTCTGAAGAGACAAATTATCTCAAGATATCATTATGTCTTCATTGATATATGTTGAAAATTAAAAGAAGCTGCATGTTCTATTTAAAAAAAAAGTAAAAGAATAAAAATAAAACAAATTCTTTACAGCTCATTTGTAATTCCTAATATTCACAGATATTTTTGCAAATCTTCCTTCAACTGAATTTGAGCTGCAACATGCTTTGACTTTTCTTCGAGAATGATCTTTGCCTGATCAAGAATTCCAGCTAGCTTGCTCTCCAAGGATGCGATTATCTCTTCATTTTTTACTAATTCAGATTTCTCAGCATCAGCAGATTGAATACTGATTCACATCTTCTCTTCGATCTCCTTCTTGGTTGATTCCTTCGTACGGTCTTTCAACTCCAGCTGCAAAATTTCCTCTTTTAGGAGAGCTATGCGGTTCTGAATAATTGCCCTATCGTCAACACAAGCCTTCAACTGTTTCTGAAGAGTTGATTGCTCTTGATTGAACTCATAAATAACAGAAGTGATGAGAGAAGCCTTCTCTTTGGAAAGAGCTAATTGTTTTCCGTATTCCAATATCTCAGGAGCGATGGTGACATTTTCTATTGATGCTAGAGAGTTATCGAATCACGAAATCTGAGCAGAGAGTCACGTAGGATGGAAATATTAATCTTCGCCATCCTTGCAATGCTTTCCAGTATTTCAATAGCAATGTCCAGATCCAACCACTGCTCAAGATCTATGAAAATATGAATTATCGCTGACATAGAATTACTCATCAAAAGCAATTTATGCATAGGAACCTTCGCGGAAGAGAATAGATTAGATGCGGTAGCTACAGATTCAGAGCTCGCCACACCGCTACGAGGAGTAGTTTCTATAATATAAAGAAAAAGTGAAGTTAGGATAATGATAACAAGGCTAGAGAAATCCCAATAAAGTAACTAATATATATATACCTGCTGCAGAAGTATGGGTAATAGGAGGCTGAACTTCCTGAACAGAAGAAGGGCCAACTCCTAACATATTAGCAAAAGAAGGTGCCCTGGCCTCTATGCTCGAATCTCTAGTAGTTGGAGTTGGTAGATCAGTGGTCTCTACTTGAAAAATGATTTCACGAGCTACCGCCTTTGGTGCTACTAAAGGAACCAGAGGGGCCTCAGTGAAATCACTGGTGCAGTCGGAGGAAGATCCACTGGAGGAGTATCACCCGTCCCAATATTGACAATATGAACACCTGAAATAAAAATATAATAAATAATAATAACATATAGATGATATATATATATAAGATGTACTATATATATATATATATATATATATATATATATATATATATATATATATATATACATGTAAACTTTTTTTTTTTTTAAAGAAAAAAAAAGCCTTACTTGGTGAATATCCATATTCTCTGTTATCTAAAGGCTCATGTTCTTCTTCCTCTATCACTGCAGGAGTCTTTGCAGGAATAACAGTACCGGGAAGAACTTCAGAGGTTGGCGGAAGATGTTCTTTGTCAATGAAAGTACCTTTTACGACGACATCTTCCTCACCATCAATGTTAACCTCTCCCTCCTCAAAGTCATCATTTTCATCACCTTCATCATCTTCATACTCAGCAAAATTGGTGCCTTCAGATGAAGAGGCTGAACCTGTGTTCTCTCGGTCTTCTGCATCTATTTCTTCAATCATAATCTATTTCCCTTTAGAGGGAGAGGTCCAGCTACCTCCTGGTTGAGAATCTTTATTAATTGGAACCGAAGAAGATGGAGAGGCTCAGCCACCCCCTTCTTGAGGAGGAGGAGAAGCTTAGAGCATGCCCAACACCTCGTCATCGGAGGAGATGGACTGGGATGAACAGTTCGAGGAGCAGAAGGGGCTGGTTGATCCTAAGGTTTAACAACATTTTCTTGAGTAGGAGAAGCCTTTGTTACCTCTTCAATCACTATCCCAGAACGATCCCGTGGGACTTTCTCAAAGTCCCTAATGACCCCATAAGTTATCCCCCCTTCCAAGGTGTTATCGGGTTTTCGTTCACGAATGGGATCGTCCATAGATATCTTGACGCAGAGATGTCTAGGAAAGGGGTCATGGCTCGTCTCAGGCACGAAGCCTATTCCTTCTTCAAGCTTACAGCCTCTGAGCTTTGGAGGTGAAATCCAAATAGGTTCAGTCACAGGTAATTATTTATTCACCAGATATGACTAATGAACCCACCATCTCATATGACTATATGAGGCACGAGGGATGCGATTGCAGCCTGGGATAGTGAAAGAAGATTCGACTTGACCTCCCAGGAGTTGTTTCCATATCATTGCCCAATTGTACAGACCTGTTCCGTAACTTCATATTCGTCGGGTCACTAACCCGTAGTCTTTTGGAACAGCTTGGTCAAAACCAAATTGATGAGCAAAACGGCTCAGGAAGTAATGTTCCTTCCAAAACTCCACTCCATCTCTCAACGGGAGACTGCATGATCGGATCGACAGGTAAAATGCCCTCTCCCATGGGGTAAGTGATTTAGTGTCTATTTTATTTGTATCCTCTATGTAGCGATACAGGCAGAAATGGAAGTAGTTGATGTTGTCATCAAAAGAAATTGCATCAATGACCCAGTCGTAAGATCTTTTCGCCATAGCTCTCTTCTGGAAAAACCAGAGTGGAATACGGGCGGGATGAATATAAGCCTTTTCAGAAACTTCAAAGGTCCATGGAAAATATACACCGAGCCAGCTGGTGAAGTAATGCCATGGAGCGTAGGTAGAAGCAAAACCAACAGAAGGACTTTGCACGTGTGAAGCAATCTCCCCAAAAGCCTTATAAATCGAGCATAGAACTGGAGGAGCGAGGGAATATTTGAATCCTTCAGCCATCGCGCCAACGACCACGAATACCGTAGGATGAATACCATCTGCCCACTTCAAGCTGGGCAGACCACTACACTCAGCCAATACACAAGAAACGCCGCAAGTTCCCCGTAAAGAGAATACTCTGGACGTTCTTTTATATTTTCGCGGAGCTCCTTCAATTCTCACGAATGGTTGCCATTGAACCTGAGGAGAGGAGAAAAGGCAAATAATAAGAAATATGTATCTGGATACAATAAGAAGTTAATAGTTTGCAAGAAAGAAAATTGCCAAAGAGCTCTGCTGAAGCGTGCAAGCCATTGTATAGGGTAGATATTGTGAATGTTTAGGAATTTGGACATCTCCTTAAAAGTTCGGAAGTCGTTTCTGAGATAGAAGCAACACGGCCTGGTGAGGAGATATAAGCCAATTCTTCATTCATCGGCACAAATTCATCGTAGAATTTCCCAATTATTGGAAGGTTGGCGATTCGATGAAGATCCCAGAGTGTGATGCTCATCTCGCCCGTGGGAAGATGGAAGGAATTGGTTGAGGGACACCAATAACTTAGGAAGCTTTTTAGAATGGTGGGCTCCTTAGAGAAATGTTGCGACGTAGCTTGTATTGCATTATAAAGATCAATCTTGACCAAGATTTTCAAATGCTTGGCTAAGATCGCTGCTGCCCATCCAGGATAGTAGTCGTGAGAAGTCAGGAGGCCTCTTGTCCTGAATTCTTCTGGACTCCAGATCGATTGATGTTCTCTGAAACGTTGTTGAAGCGTCTCGTAAAAATGAGTCGGGAATTGGTTGTGCGGATTATGAGAAGGGGTGAGGAAGATCATCTGGTGAACATCACCAATCTGTTGCATTGCCTTCTTCGGCAGCAAGATACCTTCAAAAATTCTGGGTTCTCTTGATGACCAGGATTTTGTGAAGGCCAATTTCTCTCCTTCCATTTGATTTGTAGGCTCACAGTTGAGGAGAGACAGATGGCGGTGAAGGCTCAATTACCAAGCCTTGCCTATAAGGGTTATCAAATTTCATGATACCCTCAATGACTCAGACCCCTTCCCAAGAGTTTTGGAGTTTCTTTTTTCTTGTGTTCTTTAATTTTCTCCTGGATTCCTCGGCTTTATTGCGGCGAGTCTTCTTCAACTTGGATGGTGGAGGAGTGTCTTCCCTCATTGGTGGCTTCTGACTCATCGTTAGCAAATGAGTCGTTGTCTTTAGCCATTCATCCCAATCGTAATCTCGATCGTGTCGCGGTGGTCGTTCGATATCGCCCATAAAGATGGCTCTATGAATTGGAAAGGGTAATGTGTTGATATGGTCAATAAAATCGAAGGTGGGAAGCATCGGCTCTTTTATATAGCGGGGCACTTACTAGTTGTTTTGAAGCGTTTACGCGAAGGTTGAGCTAGGGATGACAATGACTTTGTGGCTTCAGAAGGTGAAGGATTTGGCAGTTCTTCATGGGAAGGATGTATGGTAGGAGGCTCAACGCAACGGAAGGTCCTTTTCGTACGTGCCATGTTGAAAAGTTCAAGTCTTAGGAAAACAGGTTAAAAAAAAAGGTTAAGTCTGAGAAATTTGCAAAGGGTCCGTTGCGTGGGTTGCACAACCGGAGTAAATAACGCAGACTTACGTGAAGTATTTTTTGCCTTGCGCAAAAGGAATATCCGTTGCTCGGGGAGAAAAATGGCGAGACAGTTACAGGAAATGGGAAGTAAGAGAAAGGACTGAGTTCCGCTATTTATGGACGATGGGGCCGAGTACAGAACTTGGGCGGCTGTCGCGCGGGTCGCGCAAACACTTTCAGACATTTTTTAATTAAGAGGAGATTGATCCTGATTCTTTGATTCAAGTGAACAAAGAAAGGATCAAGGGGGCATCTGTTGGAGCATAAAAAGAAGAATAAAAATGAAGGAATGAGTAAAAAAGATGAAAATTGACTGTTGTAGTAAGTGGTTGCACGGACCACGCAATCAAGAGTTGGTTGCGCAGGTCGCCAAACAACTTTTCCCATTGCGCGGGTCGCGTAATTAAGTTTAGAAATGGTGTGATGGAGATGATCGGATCTGATGAAAGGTGGGCCCCATGGCATAAAGATAGAGGGTTCGCACGTGTGGAGGCCTATAAATACCCCACTCCCTCTCTCATTTGGGGATTGAAAGAATTTCGGAAGAAGGTCAGAGCTCCTGAAGAAGCTGAAGGTAGGGGAGAAGAGTTGTAAGGGGTTTGCGTGACCCGCGCAACCCATATTGGTTGCGCGGGTCAAGCAATCGGCTGTTATACAGCCAATAAAAGAAAGGGGCTGAAATTATCAAGTCTGATCTTCACTACTTCAAGTTCTCCTTTTACATAAAGGATAAGCTTAAGAAGGGGGAGATCAAATGATCAAACCTGCACAATATTCCTCCTAGAGAGATGATCATAGCACAAGTCGAAATGCTGCCAAATTTGATATTTATATTCGACATTCGAACTTTATCAATTTCTGTATTTTTTTAAATGATTTATCTTGGAATAAAGGGATATTAAAGGATGTAAATGAATTCAGTATTAATAATACAATGATTGTTCTTTATACACTTTCCTTGTTCTATTTGAATAAGATAATTCCCCAAATCAAACGCATTTGTTTCTTGTTTGAAACAATCTCAATTCTTGCAACCGAAGTTTTGAGTTCACTTATGGCCTTTAGTTTCCCTTGCATGAATGCATTTAACATATCCTCAAAATCTCTCATCGGGGGGGGGGGGGGGGGGGTGTTCTACTATGGGAGTGTATGTGTTAGAATTTGGTGCACTGAAGGGGCATTGATACACATTCGTAGCATTCACTTGAGCGAGCAACACCTCTGAAACGTGGGGATTGTCAGATAGTCCTTTGTTAGGTGAACATCGCTTTCACAAATATCACATATGGTTTTGATAGCCATTTTAGGTTGGATTGCTTTCTTCCTAAATTTTAAGGCCTCAATCTTCCTTGTGAGATCCACTAGCCTTATATTAACATCTTCCTCCTCTTTGAGCACATGCACTCCCATCTCTCTTGGCACTTCCTTGAGATTACTAGCTTGGTTAGATATATCCCATGATTGGAAATTTTCAGCTAGTATGTCCAGGTAATCCTAGGCATCTTCCGGTTACTTTTTCATAAATTGTCATTACACATCATCTTTAAAAATTGGTGCATATTTGGATTTTGTCCATCATAGAAAGAGTTATTCGTCCACCAAATCTCGTAGCCATGGTGTGGGTAAGCGAGAAGTAAGTCCTTGAATCATTCCTGACATTCGAAAAAAAGTTTCATCTCCTTTTTAGGAGAAGTTCATTATGCCTCGTCTGAGAGTGTTGATTTTTGGAGCCGGGAAGAACTTTTTAAGAAACTCTCGGGTCATCTCGGCCCATGTGCCAATAGATCTCGGCCTTAAGGAGTGAAGCCATGATTTGGCCTTCTCCTTTAGAGAAAATGGAAATAATTTTAATCTAATCACATAAGAAGGAACACTGTTAAAGTGTATGGTTGTGACAATCTCTTCAAATTCTTTTATATGAAAATATGGACTTTCTGAATCAAGTCTATAGAATTCAAGAAGTAATTACACCATCCCTAGTTTAAAGTCCACGTATCCTGTGTTGGTTTGGAAAATCATTTAGGAAAGTGTACTTGTTCTTGCTAGTTGTAAGTAATCACATAAGGTCAGAACCAATGGAACTTGGTGTACCTCATTCTCATCACGCACCATCCTAACCGATGGTGTGTTGTGCACATGATTCTCAAAAAAATATTTGTTCAGTTTCAGCCAAGTTCCATATGGTATTCCAGGAATATTTAGGTGTTTTCTAACTCGTCGATGGATTGAGAGCTCATCGACTAAATCTCCTTCACCCAGAAGTCTCAATGTATGGTCCCCTACCCACTTCGGCATGAACCACACGAAACTCTAATTCTAACCCTAAATCCTAGGTCTTGTAACAATTTAGAAAACAAGTAGAGGGAGTAAGGAAAGATGTTACCAGTAGGGAAAAACTAAATTGAAGATCCTACAAAATATAAACAACTAAACAATGTTAGTAATGTTAGAAGACCTAAAACAAAATAATAAACCCTAAAAAAATTCTGAAATTTAAAAAATCCTAAAAACCCCAGGTTAGAAAAATCTAGAAAAATAGAAAAATCTAACCTAAAATAAAAATCAAGCCTAAAAAACCTAAACCTAATTGTGCTCATTGCCACTCCTTGGCAACGACGCCAAAAACTTGGTCAAACCCAAGGGTTGACAACCCCAAGTGCAGGGCTATGATTAGTAATAACTTGATGAGACTGAGGTCGAATCCACAAGGAATGGGGAACACGGCCTAGAACTAATCTAAGTCTATAGATTTGTCTGGGTTTTTAATCCAGCAATTAAAAAAATGATTTTAAAACAAATAAATAAAAGACTAAGGATCCAGGAATCCACTCATAGCAATTACACATTCAATTTTCTGATTCAATGTACATCTCAATTGGAATTGAAGTCCTATTTTATCCAATTGGAAGATAATTTTGTTAAACCCTTCATAAACACCAAGAAGAATATGATTTTCAATTTATCAATTCTCTCATAAAGCTCTTGGATCTCAATCATAGGGAATCAAAAGCATCTAAAGCACCCACCGGTGTCAATAGATCAATTAATTATACATATTGAATCCTTCTCTAATTCAAACTAAACAATTTTTTAATCAAAGCATTCATTGTACTCAGAGTGTATAATAAATCTAGAAATATATAACTCAAAGACATTAAAGTAAATTTAAATCAAATCAATTTACTGTCATCGTTCAAAATAATGTTATTGAATCAAATAAACTAAATAATGTAATTGAACTACAAGCTTCATCCTTTAGCCTTAACTAAGAGATTAGTCTACCATGACTAACATCTTAGAAAGAAAACAAAATAAAAACTAAAAGAAATAAACTAGAATTGAGAGGAAGAAGAAGATGGACAGCTCCGTGGAAGCTCTACCACCTCTAGGTCTTTCTCCTCTACCCCAATTCATACTTAGGAAAGCCTAAAACATCAAAATAAGAAAAATCTGCATCAACTTGGAACCGACTTTAAATTTTCCACATTTTTTATGCTTCAACTACAGTCGACCGTAGCTATCGGTCGTACTGAAAATACCTCTATTGCACCAAATTAGTGCTCGATTGCAGCTGAATTTCTCTAATTTGTATCTGAAGTCTCTTTCTCCCTTAGGTCAAACCAAACCTGCCTTCGGTGGCACCAGACTTGACTTTGGTCGCATCTAAGTTTTAAGTCAAATTAACTCTAAAAATCATTGTTTCTTACTGGACTGTTCTGTGCACATTCAGTCGAACTGAACCAACCTTAGGTGGGATCGAAAAGTCTGTTTATTCTGTTATTGAAATTTGTGATTTCGCCAGTCTTTTCCCTCTCTTTTGTACTTGGTTTTCTTAGATCTTTGGCATGTTAATTCTTTATTAATGACTTTTAAATCTCCATTTCTTCATCATCTTCAAGCTTACTAACTTTTTGAGCTTTAAATCCATCTTTTAAGTATGTATACATCTTTAGGTCTAAAATTTCCTCACATGAAGAAAAATATATAATTATATCAAATTAACATTTAAATGCTAGGAAAGCTAATTTAATTGAAGGAATAAATATGCAATATTTAGGGATTATCACGCCATCTGCTAGACCTCCACCAAAGAGAACCCTTAAGAACACGTTGAATGCATTAATGGAATGGCAAATGCAACACAATCATAGCACCATGCAATCCATCAATGAACTATAAACTTCGGTTGTAAGAATTGAGACACATCTAACTGTTAGGGAGAAATAGACCTTTTCGACCTAACCTCAGCCTAATCTTAAGGGACAATTCAAGATAAGTGATCCCAATTCTTCAACCCAACATATGGAACATGTTAAATCCATCACCACCCAAAGACGTGGCAAAGAAATTAACAAGGAGATTCCTAAAAATGTTGAGAAACCTGAGGAATCTAGATATTCAAAGGATTATGATAAATCTAGTTATGCTCCACATGATAACGAGCCTGAGCATGAGCCTAAGCCTGTGGCCCCATTTCCTTAATGTCTTGCCTCATTGAAATGGGCAAGTGAAAATTTGGACATTCTAGAGGTTTTCTAACAAGTCAAGATCAATATCCCCTTGTTCGATGCAATAAGACAATATCCATCTTATGCCAAATTCCTAAAGGATCTATATGCGATAAAGCGTAAGTTGAACGTACATAAGAAAGCTTTCTTGACAAAACAGGTAAGTGCAATCATTAATCAAAACACTCCCCCAAAATACAAGGATCCCGGAAGTCTTACGATCTCATGTATAATAGGAAACTTTCGAGTAAATAAAGCTGTAACATCCCGGATTTTTGCCAACCTAGAATTAGACGTCCTTAGGCGATGGGTCAATCCTAACACAGGTTTAACTTCCCAAATGCTCAATTAAAGCCTCAAATCCCTTTTCAAACCATTTTCTTCACAAATCCCACCCTTCACTACCTTGTGCTTTCAATTTTTCAAAGCACTTTCGCCCTAGACACTAACTTAAACTAGCTAAGTAGTAAAACTTGGATCACTTTATATACAAACTACAAAGGCCTAAGTACCATCTCAGATAGAAATCTTACAGGACTAAATCCTTTAGAAATTAGGCGAGAATTAGCTAGTGCTAAACTAGAGTGCCTGTGAAATTAGCACCAATCGCTTTAAATACGATCTGCAAGACCCAAAACTTGTAGAATCATCGACGCTAGGTTACCCTAAAACCTAGGATCAATCTCATTACCTGGCTGCTCACTGGAGCATCTCGAAACTCCGTATCGGATCTGGACGGCACATCGGAAGTCCGATTAACACGAAGTTAAGGAACTAGGACCGCCTCACTGGGTTTGACAACCACCTCAAAAATCAGGTCCAGTCGATGTCCCACGGCCATTCGTTTAGATCCGGAGCGAGGGAGTGTGAAAAACACTATTCCCTTTACAAAATAAATATCTGGAATAGTGATCTGGCACCATTCACTTGCGCATCAGTATTAAGCAACCAGACCGTCAGAATCAGACCAAATTACACCCTCGGATCAGGAGAAATTTCATACACATTTACATGTACTCGGAATCTCCGATCGAGATCCGCTGACCGTTGAACTGAAACTGGTCCGCCACGCGTGATCTGGAAATCTCACTGAACCGAAAACTTAATAGAACGTAGATCCAGTGTTAGTGAGCTTAAGTCCAACCTTTGGCTCAAGGAGGCCCGCCAGAAGTGTCCGTTGAGACGGAACAGGTCCGCTTTGGACATAACCTAAGTATACTTTGTTCTCGAGTTTATTTCGGTGAGTTTTGAGACTATATAAGGACCTTAAACCCTCTCTCATGGCAGCCATACGAATTTGAGTTTGAGAGAGAGAAAAGAGAGAGAAAAGAGAGAGAGTGTGGGAGCAGTGGAAGAATCTCCCTTCCACTCTTCCTTGCCGCTATTCGGGCTCCACCGCCCGATTCTCATCGCTTTTTCGGCGTTTCTGGCGTCGTTTCTAGGTAAGAAACCCTAACCCTAATCTGTTTTGGGTTTAGACTGTTGTAGGTTGTGAAATAGCTAACCTATTTCGTTCTATAGGTTGCCAAACTGCCGAATACGGAAGCTTAGCAAACCTATCGACTTCGTTACGATTCTACGACAAAAGGTGAGGACTTTAAGTGTATAAGTTACGGTTTTCAGCGCTTTCAATGTCAGATAATGATAGATTCATGATCTGCATGTAAATGCACATGTACAAAGTGCTTTCCGTTTCCTGTTTCGATTAATGTTGTAGAATATGGAATTTCACATACTCTAGGTATACGTAGAAATACCGTATACGTATTTTTTTCGGGAAAATGTTTGACATGTTTATTTAATGTATGATTATATAATATATGGATAAAATACTAGTTTGGCGAAAGGAATCGCTGAAATACATGTTCGCTTGTAAATGCCTAGTATGTTGAAATTGTGTATTCTAGAAATACCGCATATGTGTGAATTTTGGAAATGCAATTGTAATGATTATTTGTTGTATGATTATGATATACATGGGTAAAATACTCACGTGGCGAAAGGACAGCCCTAACACGTATTTTGCTAACATACGTCATGTATGTTGGAATAGTGTATTCTAAGTGTTTGTGTAGATGCTTGTGTGTGTAAATGCTTGAGTGTTAGTGCCTTAGAGAGGTGTTGATATGGGATTCCCGACTCCCTTAGAGACATGTAGGATCCCCTCCATGCGGTGGTTCGCTATAACCACTCACTTGTGATGTGTATGTAATTGTATCCCTATGTGTATAGTGCTTTACTACATGCTTTACAACATGCTTTACAACATGTTTTACTTCATGCTTTACTTCATGCTTTATAACATGCCTGCTGACATGCTTGTATTACTTGATTATCATGCTTTACTCCGCATGCTAGTGATGAGAACTGTTTGAGTTTGGGACTATGTCTATAGTCCAAACATTCGGTACCAGACTTGTGATTGTGACTGAGATTCATGTCGCCACAAAGGATGTGTCTGGCGAACCCGAGTCGTACTTCGGTTGGCGATAGTGGTTGGCCACACGGAGTGCTTTTGCGCTCCATATCGCCCAACTTGTGGTGCGCTCGAGCTAGTCAGGCTCGTCAAGTAAACCGATATGTGAATGTGTGTTCACCATGTTTGGTCGCTACTGCTTGAACCTAGGGTACCAAACTTACCAGTGGCGATCCCGTTAACCATGGTACCTCGATCCGCCAAGACGCATGAGCCGGGCATGGTGGTATGGGACACCGTGGTCGAGCTGTCGGCCTACGCTGGGGCCATGTGCCTCCCCGTAGTGACCATTGCGCAACCAAACTCGTGAGCCGAATACGGTGGTATGGGACACTGTATTCGAGCTGTCGATACTTACGGTGAGAGCTGAGTACGGTGAGACCTGTACTCGTGCTGACGGGCGACGAGTCCTCCGTAGTATCATCAAGTATACTCCAAGGGTCTGTGATTGGCGACGAGTCTTTCACAGCAACTAGAGTATGAGTTGAGCCGAGTACGGTGAGACCTGTACTCGAGCTGACGGCTAGTGATTGAGCGAGTACGGTGAGACCTGTACTCGAGCTGACGGCCAGCAATTGAGCCGCATACGGTGAGATCTGTATCCGCGCTGACGGGTGACGAGCCCTTTGCGATGCCTTCACTACGCTTCTCAAACTATAATATCGTATGAGATTAACTAGGATTGACGACCCTAGAATGGATCATGTTTGGGGAATGATACAAGGGAGGTACCTTAGTTTCCCAATATTGCTGTTTGAAATGGACTAATAATAACTTGGTAATCATGAGCATCATCGCACCGCATGTGCTTAGTAGATGTGGCGCACTGAGGGAGTTAAGCATTCGCGAACGTAAGATGATGTTGCATGAGGGTGGTTTGGGAAGGGCATACAGCATCATGTCATTTCATTCTCGCACTTAATAAGAGTAGTTAGAATTGTTTATTTGTACTGCTTTATCACTACTGCTTGATTGAATTGATAACATGTTAACCTATGCCTTATTGTTCCACTGAGTTAGCTACTCACTCCCACGTTACGTGACGGTGTTGTACACACCAACCAGATTTGTTGAGTTTCAGGTGATGGCGATGCTTGTGAAGCAAAGCCGGACTACTTCTATGATGATAGGAGGAGTTCTCCTATCTGTATCTCTCTAGCAGGTCAATGAAGACCTGATATTGTATTGACGGTGCTATGGTACTTGGGACAGGAGACATTACACTTCCTCACATTTGGTATATTTTAGAACTGTACTTGTAATTATTTAACCTGGTAATGTTATCACACTCTGGAGACTCATCCTGGTTTATATATTTTATCTATCTATCACAGTCTTCCGCTTGCAAATTTAACTGTCTCTGGAGTATGATATGCTGTTTTGGCTTAATCTCACTCATGTTCAATGCACGAATACAGTCAACATTCAATCATCATTCATTTTGTTGCATAAGTGATATTCTGGAACTCGGGAGTTGAGTTTATGCTCGACCCCCGATTTTCAAGACGTTACAAAAGCACTTTTGTATTGGGATGAGTGTTAATCTAATACTATACTCAGTATACAAGCAATTGGGCCTTGGTGAGTTGAAACCCAGCAAGACAACATTACAATTGGCTAACCACTCGACTAGATTACCGAGAAGAGTAGTGGAAGATGTGTTGGTCCAAGTTTATAAGTTCTACTACCCGGTAGACTTTATTGTCTTGGATACACACCTAGTTATAGATGCGAGCACTCAAATCCCTGTCATTCTAGGCCAACCATTCCTAGACACCACCAACGTTATAATTAATTGTCAGAATGGAATTGTGAAAATATCCTTTGGAAATATGACCTTAAAGCTAAACGTGTTTAATTTGCACAAGCCGCAAGAGGATGATGATGTGATCCATGAGGTAAATTTGTTTTATACATTTGAGGATAATGAACTTCTCTCAACTGAATTTTTTGAATCTCTAAAAGTATGCTTTGTACACTTTGCAGATTCATACAATCTTATGATTAGAGACATAGTGAATGCCTTACAAGATTGTATCCCGATGCCTGACAAGGATGGAGAAGAAAATTATTTTAAACATTGATTGAGCCATGAATCCATATGTCATATTTAGCTTATACATTGAAAAGTCTAAGTTAGATACTAAATTGTTAAGTTGATGATTGTTGAGAATGATAGGAACCAAACCTGGGGAATTTGTCCATCATGTTCAATGAAAATTATATATATAAAAAAAAAAGTAATACCCAGCTCAAAAATAGTTGTCGTGAAAAAGTAGTACTTATTGAAGCTCCATGAAAAGAAAATAAGAAAAAGAATAGTTGAGTGGAAAGAAAAGAGTGAAAATGCTATGAAAGCCATCTATAGAAAAATCAAAAGCTGGAAGAGTACAGTGTTGAACTATAAGGAAGATTTTAGTTTAGGCTTTGGTTATCTCGATTACTCTTTTGATTATTAATGTAATCATGAAAGTAGAGAGTTAAACCCTTGTTTGTGTAAAGTTTAGATTTCACCATGCACCCATGGAACTCAATGTTTAGAATTTTTCTAATTATAGGATTAATGCTTTGAACATGATTAGGATGTTTACCAAGTACTTTTGATTTTTATAATCTGGATTTTTTTAAGAATTAATTGAGTATGGCAGTATTTATTCATTTGGTTTTGAAATATCTTTCGCATGTTTTACTCGGGATTAGTAAAACGATAGTTGGGGGTGTGATGATGCTTAAATATTGCATATTTATAATCTCAATTGCACTAGTTTTGGTTGCATCCAAGTACTTAATTGATTTAATAAGATATGTTTTGTACATGCAAGGAAATTTAGAAGCCTAAGATGAATACATGCTTAAATGGATGATTTAAAGCTCAAAAAGAGATCAAGCTAAGGTGATAAAGAATTGGAGATTTAGATGACATTAATCAAGAATTCAAGTGCCAAATATTCAATAAAATCAAGCACAAAGGATAGACAAAAGACTAAAAAAATCACACAATGCATTAACATAAATAACAGACAATTCAGACCCACCTAAGGTTGGCTTGGCATGACCGATGTTTCGACAAGAAATGAATGCACTTAATTTAGGGGATTTCATTTAATGATAACAAAGAATTCGATGAGAGAACAATGATCACAAGATATCTATTCATTCTGAGTTCATTTACATCCTTAGATTCCCTTGATTATGAAAACAGAGTACAATCAATGCAACACAATGAATGAAATAGAAGGCAGTCTGATAGCGATTTTGGCAGCATTTCGACGCTTTTAATGTTCATCACAAGGCAGACAGGTTGTACAGACTTGAAGAGACTTGATTTGGTCGTACGATAGGTTCTGATCATCCTTCCGTTCATTTTTCCAGTCATACGAACAGATTCTTCTTTCTTCTGGAATTCTTTTTATGTACTTCATATTTCCTTCATTTTCCTCTTAAGGTGGAGCACACAACCCTTGAAATATGGAGCGCACAACCCTCGAAATGTGGAGAAAAGTCATGCGTTAGGACACGCTTCCATGGAGAATGGCACATGGAGTATCCTTTAAGACAACAAAAGGCCATCTTTAAGACAAACTCCTCTTGAAGTGGCGCATGGAGTTTCCATCAAGATAAGAAAATCCTGCCCTCAGGACAAAAGGGAGATAGAAGTGACGCATGGAGTTTTCTCTTGGGCATGCCTCCACACAAAGTGGCGCATGCAGTTTTCTATTGGACATGCCTCGACGCAAAGTGGTGCGGAGGCTTTTTGTAGAAATGGTTGGCGGCTCGCGTAAAGGGTTTTTCTTGCAAAAGTGGTTGCGCGATCACACAAAGGGTTTTTCTTGCAAAAGTGGTTACGCGGGTTCGCGCAAAGGATTTTCTTTGCAGAAATGGTTGCGGAGGTTCCCGCAAAGGGTTCTTCAGGACAACAAAAGCCTCTTGTCTGGACATTGTTCCACATGGAGTGGCGCATGGGGCCTTTTCCCAATTTTCATTGCGTGGATGGCACAAAGCCTGTCTTTAAGACAGGCTCCCACACAAAGAGGCGCCTAGGGATTTACTCCCATTTCCATTGTACGGATGGCGCAAAAGGTTTTCCTTCCATCCTTTCATTGCTTGGATGGCGTAAAGGCCTTCTCCCTTGCGTGGATGGCGCAAAGGCCTTCTCCCTTTACACGGATGGCGCGATGCTCCACAATGCTTTCTCTTTCTTGCCTTCCTTCCTTCTTGTCTTCCAACCAACAACCTTTCAAATGTGGCATGGGGAGGGGTATTTATAGGCATCCCTCTCTTATATAGTGGTGTTCACCACCACTTCTTTCTTTATACAACTTCCACCCTCCTTCCTTACATAGTGGTGTTCAACCATTTTTCCTTAAATAGTGGTGTACAGCCACTTCTTCATTAAAATGACACCCATGCACCCCTTTTTACCCAAAAACCCTCTTCACTTCTTTTTACCAAAATACCCTCATTCACTGCTTTTTACCAAAATACCCCCAGTCACTGCTTTTTACCAAAATACCCCCATGCACCCCTTTTTACCAAAATACCCCCAGTCACTTCTTTTTACCAAAATATCCCCAGTCACTACTTTTTACCAAAATACCCCCAGTCACTTCTTTTTACCAAAATAAGGAGTGCACAACCCTGGGAAGAATCTGCACCATGGAATTATCTGACCAATGCAATGGACATGCAATGGAATATTTTTTGTGCCTCAACAGATGCCCCCTCGATCCTTCTTTGATTGATTCCTGAAATCAAATGGAGGATCGATCTTCTTCTGACCGAAGAACTGAATGAACTGCAACTAAAGGATGACTGTATGATCATGCTTAACCAGAAGATTGAATGATCATACTTGACCAGTAGATCGAATGATTGTGTTCGATCAGAAGACTCGAATGCTAGCGCTCGAACGGAAGACTTGAATCATCGCGCTCGAACAGAAGACTCGAATGATCGCGCTTGAACGGAAAACTTGAATGATCGCGCTTGAACGGAAGACTCGAATGATCGCGCTCGAATGGAAGATTTGAATGATCATGCTCGAACGGAAGACTTGAATGTTCCCTGTCAGCAATGTCGAGCAAATGCTTCACTAGAGAGGATAAAATTCTCTTTTCATCGAAACTCGCCACTGTAGCAGTTGTGGCGACTTCATCTTTGAGTAACTTGACCAGAGAACTATCTTTCAACACCGCTGCTACTTCAACGGTCTCTTTGATCAACTCCGACGACTCTTTCTTTGAACTCTTTGTCTGGGGAATTGTTCTTTAATGTTGCTCCCATTGCAACAACTTCTTCGATTGTCTCCTTTATTCATGATATGCATAACTCAAGCTTTCGAATGATAGTCTTTCCTGCCAAATTAACCAGAATTAGTATCTCAAGACATTATAATTTTCCAATTTAGCTTTATGAAGTATTGATAATTTTGAAATATATTGCAAGCTTCTTCTCTTTTTAGGCCGATTGTAATATTCGTAATATGATAATGATTTAATCATTTCATCTTTGTGCTTTGTCATCGTGCTTCACATCGCATTTGTTGCATTCTTATATCACACTTTTGGAGATGTCATCTCCAGCTCCAAAGGTTCAACCGCTGAGTCTTTTGTTGAGTCTTTTCTAGTTTTTGCTCCTTGGCATTTCTTCATAGACTTTTCCTTGGATCTTTGCTGATTCTGAAAAATAGATAAGATTTCTTTCAATTTTCATTTAATAACTTTTCGAAGGCCATAAAAGTTACTGATGATGATTCTATCTCTTTTGATAAACATTTGTTCCTTGTCTCCATCAGATCCGGTACTTGAAATCTTGCGATATCATTACTAGAACAATGAGAAGTTACGACATTGGGCCATATAACTGGGCCTTGATATAAAAACAACTCTTGAACGTTCACACTGAACCATGCTTCATAATTCTTGACATATGAATTCCTCTGTCGCACATAAAAGATTATTAAAAGACCAAGGCATAGATTACTTGGAAGACATAGATCATGCCCGCTTTCCGGGTCAACTTCGCATAAAGATTTCTTCAGAAGATAATACTTTCGAAGTGAAGCCTGCTGATACCCTTGAAGGATGAATAATCTTTGCTGCTCCTTTAACGAATCCAAAGAATATATCTGAATCTTTAAATTGTCTAGGAGAGAATGATGATTCTTCACTAGCTTATTCTCTGCCACCTTTAAGAATCTTATACGATAATATTTCTCTATCATCAAGAAGGTAAGAAACAAAAAGACATCACAGTTCTTGTCAATATATAAGAGAGAAGAAGGTTAATGCTGCTACTGCCAGCGTCTAGAGGACGCTACAACAAGCAGCATCCTACTACTTGTAATAACGGGCAGGATCAGTGGGCCCCACCACCGGCCCCACCATAATGCGTGTTAAACATCAACATCGTCCATTTGATGGGTTCCCTTTAATTATTGGGATATCCCAAGAGTCAGCCATACACAGAACTCATTTGGTCCACACTACAAAAAGCAGCAAGAGATTGAATGTCTATCATTGAAACCCTTTTTGGGTCATAAAAGTTTTGGATCTATATGAAATTTGTTTTTCCTCTTAATTCAGGTCTTTGTGACCTTATGATCAGCTTGGATGGAGAATAAACGTTATGGTGGGCCCCACGTGGGACCCACCTCTGTGAAGCGGATTAACTGGTGTACAACAACTATATAGCTGATGTATTGACGTCTGCAAGTTCTGTGGGTCTAATCACAGGTATGTGTTATATCCAAACCATCCACCCACCGTCCAGATGCGTGGACGATGGGGCCTGCCCTGATACGTGGCAACCACCAGATATATGTGTTGTATACCCATGCCATTCGTCCAGACAGTGGGACCCACCTTATGTGATGTGCATGCACACCATCCAGTGGTCTGGACAGTGGGAACCCACCATGAAATATGTATTCTGTATCTACTTCGTCCACTCCTGGACAATACATGTGGGGCCGACTGTGACGTATGGGTCTTATCCACACCGTCCAGCCCTCTGGACGGTGGAACCCACCTCATGTATGCATTGTATATTCACGTCGTCCATCTATTTTTTGATGCATGGGGCCACCTTGATGTATTGTTTATTCACACCGTCTATCGGGTTGGGACGGTGGCGGACTCCTTCATGATGTATGTACTCTATACCCTCGTCGTCCGTCCCTTGGACGTGAGGCCCACCTTGTGACGTGTTGTATATTCACACCGTCCATCCACGTGGCCCCTGCATGATGTAAGTGTTTTATCAGTGCCGTCCAGCCCATGGACCCCACATGTGATGTATTCGGGCCCATCTTACAGGCCCATTTTGAGATATATGTTGTTCATGTAGCCCATGAGTGAGGCCCGACGTGTTGTATATGAAGCCCATGTGATGCAGCCCATTGTGATATATAAGACCCATATGATGAGGCCCAGTGTGATGTATGTGAGGCTTATGTGATGAGGCCCATTGTGATGTGTACGAGGCCCATATGATGTAGCCCATCGAGAAGTATATTAGGCCCTTATGTGAGGTCCATTGTGATGTATATTGGGCTCTTGTGTGAGGCCCATTATGTTGTATGTGAGGCCCTTATGTGATGTCATGGGCCCAACTATATGTTTGGCCCTATGAGGGTCACTCCTTAGGAGCAATGTTTGTTGAATATCCACATTGATGGGCAATGATGGTTAAATGTCCACATTGTAAGCTTCCCTTAGGCCTCGTTAAGCCCATTCTTGATATGAGTAGATCGTCTAGGCCCATCCTTGATATGAGGAGAGTACATCATCACCATATAACATGCTTAGTATAGTTTCATGATCCATGCCCATACGCATCATATGTATGCTTGATATGAGGAGTGATTGATCATAGTACATGCCATTGGGCTGATTATTATGCGACTCCCTGATGGACGGAGTTGCCCCACATGAGCGTGCGGACACGCAAGTTTGATGCATGTCTAGATGGTTTGACTCATGCATCTCGCATTTTGTGATATGACCACCATACGCCCTAGTGACATCAAGGTTATGGCCTCCACAGGCATGTCGTGGATGGTCATATAAGGCACCAAAAATATTTGGTTCTAGCATATGGGTGCAATAGATGTCCATGGGTGAAAATTCCTAAACCCCCGAAGCTAGGGGACACCCCAACGTCTGGACCGAGTGGATATTTATGAGCGCATGAGGGCCGTATACCTGTAGGCCGCGTCTCCCACTGTGTCATGGTCGGTGGGGAGAGGTGTGACCTTACCCGCCTGAGTGAGGGGACAATATCTAGGTTGAGTTTGATCAGCTTGAGGAATGGTCCGCTATCGACGAGTCGGGCCTGATATTGGCAGGCGGATAGTGAGGTCTCTTCCACTTACCCAGTTGTGTGCTCGGATAGGGGCGACAAGCTGGCTAGAGTGTACTAGATCCCGGTGAAGATCCCAGAGATATACGGTACTGACATGTGGACTTATTGAGCAAGAGTTGCATACTCAGCATTTTACTCATCATTCATTCATTCATTATCCACTCGGGCTGGTGGTGCACAATTAATTATTATATGTACCTTCGCAATGGCCAGGATTTCTGTTGGGGCGCGCAACTAACTTGAGATCAGGAGTTTACCACATTGAGTCTGGCTATCCAAATTTAGGTATGGGACTGGTTTGAATAGAAGTCCCTTGTGATGGACCCCACAGCCTACGATACTACGTACTATCATCCCGACTTCACACTCCAACTTGGTCATTTCATTCGCACCGCATATTGCATTGCATCCTCAGCACATAGCATCCGGTTTATTATGCTTCTGTTTTACATAGCCTGAATAAGGTTGATGGTATTATGGACTCGCTAGGACCTGCATATTGAATTACATCTGTGACATATGGCATTTGGGTCGTTATGTCTTCTGCATTTATATGGCCTAGATGGGGCTAATGGTATTCATGGCTCTTCAGAATTGCATATTGTATTACATCCTCGGTATCTGATATTTGGCTCATTATCACTCCGTATTGCATAGTCGGTCTGCATTGCATACTCTAATATTAAATGACTTAAAGACTTGCTAGTATTTCTGCTTACTCTGATATTTGTGTGCTTGGCACTTATCTTGTGCACACACTTACACCACCCTCTAAGCTTTCTATAAGCTTATGCACGATAGATGCGTGCAGGTGGTGTTAGGTCGTAACAGCGTTGAGCTTGGAGCGTGCAGCCATCTTCTCGAGCTTTAATTTTTGATATATGTATTTCCCTTTCAGCACTATATTTAACTGTTTATATTAGTGGATATGTGATGATGATGTTGCCTTTGTGATTTGTGTAAACTTGTGGTTATACTTATTACGAGATAAATGTACATTAGAAAATCCTCTTTGTAAGATCCCAGGATCGAAATATAGCGTATGGGCGCTGTTTCGACAAGAAAACAAATGCGTTTGGTTCGGGAGATTATCTTATTTGAGTATAACAAAGACAATAACATGGATCAATCATCATATTATTATTGCTGAATTTATTTACATCCCTTTAATATCCCTTGATTCTAAGATAGATCAAAAATAACAAGTTACAATTAGTAAATTTTATATGGTCAATCTTAAATCTGGCAGCATCTCGAAGCTATTTTGATCATCTCCTACTACTTAGGAGAAATTGCTGAATTGATCAGCCAATCTTCAAGAAGATAGAGATTTCGACAGTATTCCAGCACTATTTTGACCATCTCCTAGTACTTAAGAGGAATTTCTCTTTTCCAAAGAAGAGCTTAGAGAGATGAAGGCAGAACTTGAATGCACCCTGCAATTCCACCCTGCATACTTAGCTAAATCATGATTCAGTTGCACGACCCACGTAACCAATAGATGCATTGCGCGATCTGCTCAACCGATAAATGCATTGCGCGATCCGCGCAACCGACCCTCTCTCTGCTCTTCTACCTTCAATTGCTCTGCTCTGTTCTCTGAAATCTTCGATCCCCAAATGAGAGGGGGAATGGGGTATTTATAGGTTCTTCACACGTGTCAATCCTCAATTCTCGTGCCCTCGGACATACTTTGCACTTAGATCCGCGCAACGGACTTTTTGGTTGTGCGATCCGCGTAACAGACTTCCTTGGTTACGCGATCCGCGCAACGAACCAAACTGTTCTTCCATGCATTCCTTTCATTCTATGTCCACCTTTCATTCTTGAATCTTTCTCCCCTTCATGATTTTTATGCTTCAACAGATGCCCCCTTGATCTGTTCTTTGTTCCAAAGAATCAGTATCAATTTTCCCTTTTTCTTTCAATTTCTGCTGCTTTTAAGATTGCGCGATCTGCGCAACGCCCACCCGAGTACAGTACTCGGCCCAAATTTCTATAAATAGTCTGTACTTCTCATTTTCCTCATTCCTTCATTCAGTGGCGAAGCTCTATCTCCTTACTTTCTATTCGAGCAACCATCAGTTGTTGCGCGACCCGAGCAACAAAACTTCGTTCGCGTAAGGACTTGAGCTATTGCGCTGCCCGCGCAACACTCAGTCCATTGTGCGACCCGCGTAACGAACCTACGTTCGCGTAAGATCTTAGAATGTTGCGCTGCCAGTGCAACACTCAGTTCGTTGCGCGACCCGCGCAACTGCTACTTCAACAAATTTCTCAAACTTCAATTAGCATCCTTCATTTTTTACATGGCTCGAACCAAAAGAACCTTCATTGCTGTAGATCCTCCTTCTAATCAATCCTCACACTGAGAACTGCCAGATACTAAAGCTTATCAGATGGCAACTCCTCAAGCAACAGAATCACCATCTTCTCCAACTCAAGCCCCGCATAAGTGATTTAAGATGACTGTCAGACGGCCTGCTTACATAAAAGAACCAGTACTCCCCACATTTGACTTCACCGCAAGCATTGAGTCATTATCATCTCCCATCCATAGAGCTATCGCCATGGGCAATTTGAAGATGCCTCCAAGGCATGGTCATGAGTACGATTGGGATGAATGGCTGAAGACAATAGCGCGTTATTAGACAATCAGTCAAAGGTCGCCTGCTAGAGAAGATACCCCGCCTCCTTCCAGACCCAAGAAGCATCGTCGAAACAAAGCTCAAGAGTTCCAAGAGAAGATTAAGGAACACAATAGGAAGAAACTTTATAATTCTTAGGAGTCTGTCCGGGCTGTTCAGGGTGTCATTCAATTTGAAAATCCCTATAAACAGGGCATCATCAAAATTCCGATCAACATTCACCGCCATCACTCTATGTTGGTCTGCGAACCCAGGGATCACCTTACTGTGGAAAGATTAGCCTACATAAAGTCTTGGTCGTTCAAGGAGCCAAGACTATTAGAAGGCATTTTGCAGCCACCAAGACCTCGACAGAAAATATGCGACATTCATCCCATGATATTCCTTGTTCCCTCATAAGACGTTCATAGTCTCTATCCAACTTGCTTTTATGAGACACTCAAGCAATGTTTCAGTCATTGCCCTTTCATTTGGAGTCCGGAGTAATTTAGGACAAGGGGTCTTCTGACTCCTCTCAACTACTATTCTAAGTGGGCTACTGCGGTTTTGGCGAAGCATGCTATGACGTTGTCAAAGATTGGCATTCTCCATGCGATAGAAGCTACATCATATCCTTTCTGCAAAGAACCTTCTATTTTGAAGGCATTCCTCAACTATTGGTGTCCTTCCACCAATTCCTTCCATCTTCCTGAGGGCGAAATGAGTATTACGCTTTGGGATATTCACAGGATTTGCGGTTTACCAATAACTAGCAAATTCCTTGATGAATTTGTTCCCACTAATGAGGAATTCACTTTCGTCTCCTCTCTTGATTGTGTCCCCTCTATTTCGGAATCGACTACCGAACTCTTCAGGGAGATGTCAAAATTCCCAAATATCCACAAGATTCCTCCCATGCAGTGGCTAGCTCACTTCAGCAGAGCTTTCAAGTAATTCCTTTCTTCTCCAATCTCTCTTTATGACGGGTTGATATATCTATTTATAATTTCATTTACCTATCCCTTCAAGTTTACCGGCAGTCATTCACGAGAACTAGAATGTCTCAGAAAGAGTATAAGAGGTCGTGTTGAATACTCTGTATCTGGGGAACTGGCAGCATTCATTGCATACTGGCTAAGCGTGGTGGTCTTCCCTAGTTCTAAATCGACAAATGTTATTCGTCCTTCACTATTTGTTGTTGCAAGCGCCATGGCCGAGGAAACCAAGTATTCTCTAGCTCTGCTTGTTCTTTGTTCAATCTATAAAGGTTTCGGAGAGATTGCATGCCATATAAAAAGTCCCTCTGTCGGTTCCGCTTCGACTTACATGTCGTGGCATTACTTCCTAGATTGGCTTGGCATATACTTCCCTTGGACTTTCGAAGTACCGAAAAAAGCTTATGTCCATCCTTCCAAAGTTCCCCTCCACTTCCTCCAAAAGAGATCTATGGCAAAGAGATCCTATGACTGGGCAAAAGATGCCATTTCCTTGGATGATAAGATAAACTATTTCCACTTCGGCCTACCTTGTTACATCGTTGATACGGAGAAGGCAGACACAGAATCGCTCTCTTCAGCAGAGAGAGGATTCTTCATATCGATTAGATCGTGCAGTCTTCCACTGAGAGAATGGACCGAATTCTGGCGAGAGACGTATTACCCTAGTCGCTTTGCCCGTCAATTTGGTTTTGATCAGGCTGTGCCGGAAGATTGAAGACTAATGACTCGTAGAATGCGAAGTTACGGGACTGGCCCTTTTAACTGGGCAATGATTTGGAAGTAATTATTGGGTCGAGCTAATTCTTCATTCATCATTCCAGGGTGTGACCGTACCACGAGAGCATCATACAACCATATGAGATGGTGGGTGCACCAATCATACTTGGTCAGAAAAAGTTTGCTAGTGTCTAGACCTGTATGGCTTCCACCTCCCGTGCTCAAGGGTCGCATCATCGAAGCGGGAGTTGGTTTTATCGTAGAGACCAGTCATGCCCCCACTGCCGGTCATCACAATATTCAGATTTCCATGGATGAGCCTATTCATGAAATAAAACCCGATAATACCCTTGAAGGATGGACGGCGTACGGTGATATTCACGAATTTGAACAAATCCCTCTCCATTGTTCACAACGAAGATTGCAAAAGAGGCTCTCTTTCAACCAGATGATGTCGTCAATCCTCAGGATCAACCCTCTTCTTCTATTCATCCTCAGCAACAGCCAATTTCTTCTCCCATTTCTAAGACCAATCCTTCTCGACAACAGTCAACTCCTTCTCCTGTTTCCAGGACTGGTATTCCTCATCAACAGCTAACTTCTTCTCCGATGACAAGGTCTCGTACACACGCTCAAGCTTCTCCACAGGGAGAGACTACTGCTACTACTCCTCCGGTTTCGGCCGCTGCAGATATTCAGCCAAAAAGCTCTCAATCTCCTCCCTCTAAAGGAAAGCAGGTTGTTGTCGAGGAATTAAGCACAGAAGACACTGTTAGAGAAGATTCAACTTCTTCATTCGGATATACTTCCTCCGAGGAAAGTAATGTAGGAGGAGAGGGTCAGGAGAATGATTATGAGGAGGGAGAAGTGGATATCAGTGGCGAAGATGATATAGCTGCGGAAGATATCCCCACTAATGATGGACATATTCTTTCAACTTCTGAAACCATTCTTGCGAAGACTTCTTCTGTGGCAAGGGAAGAAGAAGAATCACTGGACTATGGGGAATATGGATATTCACCAAGTAAGTAAGTCTTGATGTTGTTATTCACTTTTGTCTTTCTTTATTTCTCGTCTTACGCATCTTATTTCAGGTGATCATGTTGCAAATACGTTGGCAGATAACGCTTCTCCTTTGGATTTTCCCCCTGTTGCACCAAAAGCCTCCCCAAAATCTTTGATGCCTCCTCGAACAATGGCATGTGGGATTACTTTTCCAGAGGAGTCAACTGATTTACCCACTCCTACCATTGTCGCTTCCAGTGCTGGCCGCGAAACGGTTTTTCTGGTAGAATCAACTGTTCTACCCACCTCGACCACCGTTAATTTGAGTACTGAAGCTAGGGCTCCATCTTTCGCTGAGATAATAGTACCTAAACCTTCCCTTGCTGGAGAGACGCAACTGCCCGTTGTTTCAATACCAGCAGAAGGTATTCCCTTTTCCATGTTTATATTTAGATTACCTGCACATAAAACTTCTATCATAACTTTATATTTCTTAATAGGAAATTTACCTCAAAGCGGTGCAGCCAGCTCCGGCTCTATTGGTACTTCACTGAACGCGCCGTCACTCGAAAAGATTTCTGGATATAAATTGGAGCTAACAGAAACTCCATATTGGCGATTGTTGAGATATTCAAGAGTCCTGATCAATGGTCCGATTTAACTGCTGCTTTGGATGTCCTGGATAGTGCCACACGAATGGCCAAAGTTGATGTTTCCTCTGTACGCGATGCTCTTCTCAGGTTTCATAATTCAATAACTGCTCTTTTATTAGCTGAAGTCGTGATTGCTCCTCCCAAACTCTTAGAATACAAGAAGCAGCTTGTATGTTCTAAAGAGAAAGTTTCTCAGCTTGCTCCGATTATGTCTCGTCATGATCAAGAATACTTATCTCTGCACGAGCAACTAAAGACCTTTGCTGATAATAAGACAGCTATCCAAGATCGCATTTCTCTCCTGAAGCAAGAAATAACTCAACTAGAGAAGCAAAGTTCAGAGGAGGATCTGAACATTGAGAGAATGTAAGAATAGATAGAATGTAGCTTTCATTCTGTGGATTCTGAAAGATCTGAATTGATTAAGAATGAAAAATTAATTGCTTCTTTGGAGGAAAAGTTAGATGGCATACCAGATTCTGCAAGAATGATTTCGACTGCCAGACTGGAACATGCAACTGCTCAGGTTAATTTTCAAGGAAGTTTGCAACAATATTTAGCAGTACTAGGCATTACAAGGGAATTCTGAAATGTATAACTTCAATACATTGTATTTTGCTACTGTGAATATAATACTTATTTTGATTACTGTCTTATCCTTTTATGCTTTGTTAGTAAAGGATTTTCTAAATGACCCTTGTCTTAAATGGCGGTGCTAAATTTCAATTTAGTTAGTCACACACAGTTTAAGCTCTTGAGTAGTGGAGCATATGCAGTTTCTTAAACTCTTGCGTAGTGGAGTCGAGTGGTCTTACGTGATACTCTCTGTAACTCTTAGGAGTTCGCTAGACTTCTTAATGTTTGGGGAGTTCACAAACCGCGGTCCATCAGAGGGGCCCAGTGAAGCTACCGGGGCCGTGAACTCGGTTGGAATTACGTATAGGGTTGACCACGGTAACTCTCTAGAGTTCACAGAGCTCACAAGGCGACCTTTGGGGTACCAAATCTCGGGCTGTCAGTCCGTCGATGAGTAGGTTTAAGCCCTTCCTCATGAGTTAGTACTGAAATCGAGCTATAGATCTGGGGGGTCTTACGCATGGTTGACCTATCTATGGACATGGCCAAAGAGCTCACACTACGGCCCGCTTTTCCTTCGTCTCCAAGGTCAAGCCCATTCACGGGAGGGCATTTTCTTCCGTTCTCTGTGACGCTGCCAAAAAGCTATACAGACGGCATTGGTCTTACGCGTGACTGGCCATTAAGGACTTTTAGCCCTTTAGGCTTTTGGTCGCTGGCTTCGTCAGCTGCCCGCATAGGTATGCGTACGATGGCCTTCACGGGCTTTTTAGAGCCACTAGATTCTCGCCGCTGCCCGAATGGCGAAAATGATAGGTCTTATACGTAGCTAGCCCCTTTTTCGAGGCTTAGCCTTTTTTGAATTGACCAGGCTGCCTTAAAATGCCTCAAAAGACAATAATGAGTGTGATCATTGTCGCTGCGAGAATGATAGACATCTCTGACTGAGATTGACGCGTCATCACTTCCGCTAATATCTTCAAGAGGATCTATTCATATTGTTTATTAGCTCAGTGACAATATCAATTTCAACAGAGTTTTGCAGGGGTCACTTGATCAGGGGTCACTTAATCAGAGCTCCACGACACTTGTCGATATATATAGTCTTGATATGCTCGCGAATTTCTTCTTTGCTTATTCATCTGTCAATACATTGTCATGGCCTTGTCCATTCTTGCCCCCTTTTGATATAGAATCATTATGCCGATAATATTCTTGATCAAAATCAGTAGTGTCTTCAAGGATGATATCTCTTTATGAAGCGAGCATTGACCGGTATACTTATACCTTGCCCGTCTTGGTTCACCACTCTATATGCGTCATTGGAGTATACTTCTTTGATTATATAAGGTCCATCCCATTTAGGCTCGAATTTGCCCCCTGTTCGCCCGGTGACTACTATGGGTCTTTTTAGCATCAGCACCATATCCCCTTTCTTAAAAGAGTGATATTTAACACGTTTTTCGAAAGAGACTGATATTCTAGCCTGATATGATTGTAATCGCTGTTGGGCTGAAAGAGTTAAATATCAAGCCTGATATGAAAAGTAAGGCTGAAAGAGTTAGAAGATAACACGTTTTTCGAAAGCTCTTTTCATCAAGCAAATCTAACTCTTTCAGCATTATTTTTGCATTTTTATCTTCTGTTATAGACTGATGTATGCCACTCTGAGTGACGCTACTTGCATTTCAATTGGGATCACTGCTTCTACACCATAAATCAATGAATACGGTGTCACTTTTGTCATTGTCCAGTGAGTGGTTCTGTATGCCCATAATGCTTCTTCTAACCTTTCATCACAATCACGTATGTTCCCTGTCACTGTCTTCTTCAGTATCTTGATTATTGTTTTATTAAACGCCTCTGCTAACCCATTGGCTGGTGGATAGTAAGGTGTCGAAAATGAATGACGAATACTGAATTTCTGACATAGCTTTTGTAAGACCCGTATCCTAACCCGTACCGTTCCATAGGCCTCCGCGATCATCCCGGTCGAATTCCGGCGACTCGCAATCTGTAACTGGCATCTGCGCGCGATCCTAAGACGGATCATGTTGGTCTGAGTCGGCTCGACCTGAAACTTGTACCAGTGCGATTGCACCGTCGCCGCGGTTCTGATGCCGCGTCTCGAGCGCCGAGGCGATACTCAGGCCAGGAGATGTGGGCCCGCGTTCTGTTCGAGAAACGCCGCGCATTTGTGAAATCTCAAGAGAATCTCTACAACTTGTCAAATCAACCAAGTACATGCCACATCACTCAAAAGCAATCCAAAGTCAACTCTTTCTCTCTCCACCCATCCCTTTCAAGTACACACCTATCACTCCCCATCACTCCATCACCTCTCACCATGCCTCTCTCCTTACATCCTCTCACCTTCATCTCTCTCTCTCATTTCCAAGCACCCACATCCATGGCTTCCATGGAGAGCAAGTGTGGCCCACCTCACAAATCCCATCTCCACCATCCATACTTCATCTCGGCCGTTAAATCTCGTCCACTAGAGCTTTTGAATGCGTTGATGGAAGGAGAAGTCTGTGATCAAAGGTGGGTGCTTCTCTCTCTCTCTCCCCCTTCCTTTAATTATTTTATGGCCCACATGATGAGTGTTTATGGTGTCCCAACCGTCCATCAAGTGGACCCATGGCCGACCAAATCACGTGGGCCTACCCTTTGATGTTGGGAAAATACACAAATATCAGATTGACCCAAGCCAAGTGGGCCATGTCCAGGAGTGGGACCACAAGCCGTGGTCCCCACACGTGGGACCCACCTTGATGAATGGCATATAAACACCGTCCATCCAGCGTCCAGGGACGCTGGACGTGCTCATTGGACAGTGAGGTGTACTCGCTACAATGAAAAAAAAAAAAAAAAAGAAGAAAAAAAAAAACAGGAGTACTTAGATTTTATGCCTCTTGGGTGGGCTACTTATGTAGGCCCCACCTTGCTGAATGAATTCAATCCACGCCGTCCATCCCATTCATCGGATCATTTTAGGCATTGAACCGAAAAATGGGCCCAATCCGGATCTCTGGCGGGCCATAATATAGAAAATGGTGATTTTGAGTGATTTTACTGTTAAGGCCCACTGTGATGTTTTGTATGTCGAAAAATACTGTAATTGGACTCATTTGAATTGTCTCGAGCCCAGAAATCTAATCGACGGATCGGATCTCCTTTATGTGAGCCCCACCTATGGAAAACCACAGTAAAACGTGTTTAAAAAAAATTAAGATGACAACAGCAGCGCTGCTGCTGTCAGAAGGCAGCAGCTGCCAGTGCTCGGACGGCGGACGGACGTTGGCAACCCACGGCTCCAGCCGTGGGCCCCACCATGATGTATAATTGTCATCCAACCCGTTAATTGGGTGGGCCCCTTCCTGAAGTGGGTCCCCTCCAAAGATCTACCACATACAACGCTCAGGTGGCCCACATCATAGGAAACAATGAGGGATTAAACTACTACCATTAGAACCCTTTCTGGGTCACAGAAGCGTTGGATCATTATGAAATTGTTTTTCCTCTTCAATCCATGTCCGTGTGACATTATCAACGGATTGGATGGAAAATAAATGTTATGGCGGGCCCTACAAAATTTTTAACAGTGAAAATCAATTTCCCCGCTGCTCTTTGTGGTGTGGTCCAGCTGATCTTTGGATATGATTTATTTTTTTCTGATAATGCTCCGAGATGATCTCAAAATATGGATGAACGTTGTGGATATAATAAATACATAGCTGTGGGGCCATGTAACTTTGATCTCTCCTAAGCCGTTCGTACAACTCTCAGTTGGAGGAGCGTCAGCGCTCGTCTTCGCAGTGAAAAGGAGGGGTAGTTTCGTCCTCCAAAATCATTGTCCGCACGTGCTAGTCTAAGTTGGTAACTTAAGTTTGTATTCCTTCATAAAAACCCACTGGATAAAAGGTTCTTTTTTTTTTCTACAGTGGTCATTTTCTCGTCAACAGGTTCTGTGGGACCCACCTCTCTGGATGTGTTATTCCACACTGTCCGTCCATTTGCTGGACGTGTATGGACAGTGTTTGTGACGCCCCGGTCACTGCTTCATGTGGGCGGGCACACGTGGGTGGGCACACATGTGGGCGGGCCCCCAAGTGTGGCAGGCAGGCTACTGTGTGGCTGTCAGGCTACTGTGCTGGGCGAGCTACTGTTGCAGTTGACTGTAGCGTAACTTGTCCCACATCGGAAGAGTTGTCTAGAGTTGTGGTGGTTATATGTTGGGTTCCTCCCTTAACAGACATGACGCGTTTTAAAGCCGTGAGCTTCGGCAAAGCGGACAATATCATGTGCTGTGGGGGTGGGCCTTACAAATGGTATCAGAGACGAGGACGGCTCTGCCCTCGGTGGGGGATAATGTGACGCCCCGGTCACTGCTTCATGTGGGCGGGCACACGTGGGCGGGCACACATGTGGGCGGGCCCCCAAGTGTGGCTGGCAGGCTACTGTGTGGCTGGCAGGCTACTGTGCTGGGCGAGCTACTGTTGCAGTTGACTGTAGCGTAACTTGTCCCACATCGGAAGAGTTGTCTAGAGTTGTGGTGGTTATATGTTGGGTTCCTCCCTTAACAGACATGACGCGTTTTAAAGCCGTGAGCTTCGGCAAAGCGGACAATATCATGTGCTGTGGGGGTGGGCCTTACAGTGTTGTGGGCCACACCGTGTTGTTTTGTTTCATCCACGACGGTGTTGTACTACTCGGACAAGTGTTGTCCTGCTCCACCATGATGTGTTACATTTACACTGTCCATACCAATTTTTTTAAAGCCATGGACCTGGAGTGAGGCAGATCCAAATCTCAACCGTTCCTCACAGCAACAGCAGTAGGGACTGGCGCCCAATCTTAGAATTTTCTGGGGTCCACTGTGATGTTTGTGGAAAGTTAGCAGCTGACCCATCTTCCCAAGTGGTCCACGCTCTTGTGGGACCCACCTTGTAGATGCCTTATCTAGACCGTTCATTTGTTAGAAATGCCCAAGTGGGGTTAGCGGTCCAGCAGGATTGACGGTCCAGCAACCTACTAGACATACTATGATGTATATGTTTATCCATGTCGTTCAACCATTGGATGGTCCACCAAGACTGGGTCCACATTCCCATAAGACCAGCCCACTGGTGTGGCCCACCTCATGTGTTTCATCCTGACCGTCTAAATCATATAGGGCTTGCCTCGATGTATGTTTCTATCCACACCATCATTAGGACATGGACCCCACATGATGTAAGTGTTTTACCTTCAGGCCGTCCATTAGTTTTCAGGGCCCACTTGATATATATATTAGGCCCATGTGAACGACTCATTGCGATGTAATTGTGGCCCGATGGGTGAGGCCCAATGAGATGTATTTTTGGCCCATATGACGTGGCCCATTGTGATATGTTTCCGGCCTATATGATGAGACCCAATGAGATGCAATTCCAGCCCATTGTTGAGGCCCATTTGGTAAGGCTCATTCGATGTATATTGACCCATTGATGCAGCCCACTTGATGTGTATGAGGCCCGTTAGTGCGGCTCATTAATGCAGCCCATTTGACCATATATGGGGCCCAACGGTGCGGCCCATTAATGTGGCCCACCTGTTGTATTTGAGGTCCACTATGACGTGTATTAGGACCATGTGATGCGGCCTATAGTGATGTGTTTGAAGCCCTTATATGAGGCTCATTGCGATGTATATTAGGCCTTTGAGTGAGGCTATGGGCCCACTTTATATTTGGCTCTATGTGAGCCACTGCTTGGGGGCAATGTTGGTTAAATGACCTCATTGATGGGCAATGATGGTTGAATGCCCACATTGTGACCCTCCCTTAGGCCTTGGTAGTTCCATTCTCATCATTCACTTATGGGTTAACCCTAATCAGTGGGCCCCATTCACCATAGACGAATGGCTCCGTGTTATCGAATTTGATATAACCACAGTCAAGGGCCGATCCTTACATTATGGTTGATTGGTTGTCCATCTATGGACCCCGCCTTGTTTATATATGCTAGTTGTCGGTGCCGATTGTCGATGCTAATCGCCGATTCCAATTTGTCGAGGCCGAGTATAGAGGCTAATTCCGAGTGTCGATTCTGATTATCGTGACCGATTGCCGATTCCAATTGTCATGGCCGATTGATCGATTAGCGATCAAGGCCAATTATCGTGATCGATTGTCGATTCTGAGTATCGAGGCCGATTGTCAATCGATTCCGATTGTCGTGACCGATTCCAATTGTCAAGACCGATTATCGAGCCCTATATGATGTATATGTGACCCGTAGTGATGTGTATTCGGCCTGTGTGATGTATATGCAGCCTGTGTTTAAGGCCTAATTGATAAAAATGAGGTCTATGTGGTGAGGCCCATTGTGATGTATTCATGGCCCATGGGCAGGGCCCATTGTGAGGCATTCGTGGCTTATAGGCAAGGCCCATTGTGATAGGTATTAGGCCCATGATGCATGGCCCATTTGATGTTTTAGAGATCCATGTGTAGGGCCCACACGTCATGTATTTGAGGCTCATGAGCAGGGCCCACCTGTTGTGTATATATGGCCCTAGAGTAAGGCTCATTGTGCTGTATGTTAAGCCTTTGTGTGAGGCCGTGGGTCCATTATATGTTTGGCTATATGTGAGCCATTCCTTGGGGACAATGTTGGTTAAATGTCTACATTGTCGAGGTTGTTAGTTGATGTCGGTTATCGATATCGATTATGAGTATGTGACCGCATAGCATCATGACACATGCCCATACGCATCATCTGCATGTTTGTTATGAGATGTGGTTGACCATTGCATATGTCATTGGGTAGGTTGTTATGAGACTCCCTGATAGGCGGAGGTTATCTCACATGAGTACACGATATGCGTAGGATTGGTGCATGACTGGATTGTATGACTCATGCATATTGTATTGTGTGCTGTGATTACTACATGCCCTAGCGACATCAGGGTCGTAGCCTCCACAGGCATATCGTAGATGGCCAGAGGGGACACCGGAAATGTTTGGTTCTAGCATACGGGCACCATAGATGTCCCTGGGTGAAAATTCCTAAACCTACGTGGCCAGGAGACGCCCCAACATCGAGACTGAGTGGATACATGAGCGCCCGAGTGCCAAATACCAAGAGGCCGCGTCTCCCACTGTGTCTGGTCGATTGGGAGGGGGTGTGGCCTTACCCGCCCGAGCGTAGGGGGCATTGCTAGGCTGAGTCTGACCAGCTCAGGGAATGGGTCCGCTATCGACGTGCCGAATAGGTATTGGCAGACTATTGGCCAGGCGGATAGTGAGATTTCTTACACTCACTTGGACTGTGCGGCTGGGAGAGCGGTAGTGCCATTTGGAGTGTACTAAACCCCGGTGATGATCCCAGAGATGAACCGTACTGATATGTGGACTTATTGAGCAGGATTTGTATATTCATTCATTCATTCATTCACTATCCACTCGGGCTGGTGGTGCGTAACTATTTGTTATGTGAACTTTCGTTATGGCAAGGATTTCGGTTGAGGCGCGCGACTAACCTTAGATCAGGAGTTTACCACATTGAGTCTGACTATTCAAATTTAGGTATGGGACTGGTTTGGATAGAAGTCCTTTGTGGTGGACACCGTAGCCTGCGATACTACGTACTACCATCACGACTTCACCCTCCAGCATGGTCATTTCATTTGCATCGCATATTGCAATACATCCGCGGCACATGGTATTTTGGGTTTATGTGTCTGCATTTATGTAATCTAGATACGACACCTGATATTTGGCTCTTTATGACTCATCATTTGCATAGCTGATCTACATTATGTACTTTGATATTATTTGACTCATGGACTTGTCAATATTTCCGTTTACTCTGTTATCGTATAATTCATGATCTTGTTAGTATTTCTGCTTACTCTGATAATTCATGATCTTGTCAGTATTTCTGCTTATTTTGAATTTTACGATTTATGAATTACCAGTATTTTCAGTATTGTACGATGATGACATTGTATCGAATACTTGGCACTTACCTTGTGCACACACTTACACCACCCTCTAAGCTTTCTATAAGCTTATGCACGATAGATGCGTGCAGGTGATGTTAGGTTGCAGCAGTGTTGAGCTTGGAGCGTGCAGCAGTCTTCTGGAGCTTGATTTTCGATTTATGTATTTTCCTTTCAGCATTGTATTCAAATGATTATATTAGTAGATATGTGATGATGATGTTGCCTTTGTGAATTGGGTAATCTTGTAGTTATGCTTATTACAAGTTAAATGTGCAAAATAAAAATAAAAAATCCTCCTTGTAGGATCCCAGGATCGAAATTTGGTGTTTGGATGCTAGGAGTCGAGAATGGGGTACTACGGAGGCTGTCAGCACCAGATTCGGCGATCGAAATTCCTGTGAATCTGATTTTTGGGTTTGGGGCGTGACAACTTTTCCATGCCTCTATTTTTTAAGGGAGTACCATTATCTGTAAAAATCTTCTTCGGAATACCATGGCGGTATATTATCACGTGCCAGATGAAATTCACCACATCCTTTTTTTTGACATTGCGCAAAGTAAGTGCTTCTGTCCACTTGGAGAAATAATCTGTCGCTGCCAAAATATACTGCTTTCCTTTGGATGAAGGCGGATTTATAGGACCAATGACATCAAGTCCCTAGATTGAGAAGGGCCAAGAGGTGACTAACTGATGTAAATCTTCTGGGGGAACATGTATAACATCTTCATGAATCTTACATTCATGACACTGCCTCGCATAATCTATTGCATCTTTGAACATAGAAGGCCAATAACATCTCATTCGATGTATTCGATGAAATAAGTTTCGTCCTACCTGATGTGCCCCACATTCCCCGGAGTGTGCTTCCCGTAACATTTGATTTGCTTCTTGTTCATCTACACATCGTAGCAGTATTCCATTATAAGATCTTCTATACAATACTTCGCTACGTATGATAAATCTGCTTGACCATTACTTGTTGTTTCTGTACTGGCTCGTCTGGTAGGATGCGTATTTGAGATAATCAATGAAAGGTTGACGCCAATCGTTTGTCGTTATCTCTAAGCATGATACAGGAAGGGTTTCGACGATTTCTTCAATGACCTCCAAGGATGGCAAAAATCTTCTCTCTTCTATAGTTATTTGGAGGGGACTTCTATTTGAGCAAGATAGAGTTGCTGCCAAGCTGGCCAAAGCGTCTGCTCTTGCATTCTCAGACCGCGGTATATGTTTGACTTCTACATGATAGAATTGTTCTAATAATTGTTGTGCTTTCTGATAGTATAGTAAAAGTTCTTGCTTTCTCACTTCAAATTCAGTCGTCAATTGATTTATAATTAATTTAGAATCCCCAAAAATATGCAGCACTCTTACCTTCATTTCTTGAGCCATTTCCATTCTAATAATGAGGGCCCTGTACTCAGCTTCATTATTCGTGCATGTGACACTCAATGTGAAGGAGTACGGTACCAAGTCACCTTGAGGAGTGATAAATATTATTCCTGCCCCCGCTCTTGATGCTCGAGTGGCGCCGTCAAAATACATCTGCCATGGGTTTTGCGTCTCAGTCAACATAACTTGTTCGTCCGGAAAGTCATCACTAACAACTTCACATTCTGTTACGGGATGTGCTGCGAGAAAGTCTGCCACTGCTTGTCCTTTTACTGCTTTTGCTGGTTCGTACGTAATGTCATATTCTGAAAGCAAAAGCATCCACTTGGCTAATCTTCCAGACAACATTGGCCTCGTCATCAGAAACTTTATAGGATCTGCCCTTGAGATCAAAGTTATGTTGTGAGAGAGACAATAATGTCTTAACTTCTATACCGCAAATATCAACGTCAAACATTCTTTTTCGATTGGGGAATAATTGTATTCTGCACCCATTAACGTTCGGCTTAAATAATAAAGAGCAATTTCTTTTCCAGTTTCATTCACCTGAGCTAATAAGGCTCCTAAAGAACTCTCAGCTGCAGAGATATATAAAATTAATGGCTTCCCTTTTATTGGAGCTGACGATACTGGCGGCTGTTTCAGTAAATCTTTGATCGAGTCAAATGCGTTCTGGCAAGCTTGGTCCCACACGAATTCTGTATCTTTCTTCATCAGATGGGAAAACGGCTGACATCTTCCTGCTAAATTTGAAATGAAACGGCGAATGTATGCCAAATTTCCTTGTAAACTTTTCAATTCTTTTAGCATTTTTGGTGGCGGCATATTTTGAATAGCTCGGACTTTCCCTGGATCGATTTCAATGCCTCTATGCCAGACAACAAAATCAAAAAATTTACCTGAGGATACTCCAAATGCACATTTGGCTGGATTCATCTTTAGTTGTTTCTTTCTGAGTCGGCCGAAAACTGAAGTCAAATGTTCGCGGTGTTGCTGATGATTTTCTGATCTGACCACCAAATCATCGACATAACATTCAACATGCTTGTGCATCATGTCTTGGAAAATATTCTTCATCGTCCTTTGATATGTTGTCTCAGCATTTTTTAGACTAAACGGCATAACTTTATAGCAATAAATTCCTAATGATGTCCTGAACGCGGTCGCTTCTTCATCTTCAGGTATCATTCTAATCTGATTATACCCTGCATAGCCATCCATAAAGGACATGATAGCATACTGAGTTATACTATCAATTAGTAATTCAGTTATCGGGAGAGGAAAATCATCTTTCAGACAGGCTTCATTTAGATCTCTGAAGTCGACGCACACCCTGACTTGTCCGTTTTTCTTTTTCACATGGACAATGTTTGATATCCATTTGAGGTATTTAACCTCCTTGATGAATCCCACCTTTATTAACTTGTTCACTTATTCTTCTATCAGAGGAACCAAATCTGGATGGAATCGTCTCTGTGCTTGTTTGACTGGTCTTTTCTCATTAGATATATTTAATCGATGCATCGCTACTGAAGGTTCCAAGCCAGGCATCTCTGCATATGTCCAAGCGAAGACATCTCTATTCTCTTTGAGAAGCCGTACATATTCCTCAGACTCTTGTTTAGAAAGACGGCGTGATAAATGTGTTCCTTGGCTCTTCCTCTATCCCCAGATTTATTTCTTGCAAATTATCTATCGTCGGTTGCCCCCCATCTTCTATTTGTTTTAGGGCCATTTCAGGGTGTTCAATTGTCTTGAGATTCTCTTTTGATGAATGCATGGTCGTGACTGTATTCACCGACGATTCTGCCCCCAGTCCTCGAGACTTCCTTCTCTTTTCCTGACTTACCCCAATGGGAATTTGAATTCCTTTCCCATGATTTAGACCGGTGGATTCTTCGTAATCAAAACCCATACTTTTCATGATCTTCTTGCTCACCTAACTGTATTTTTCGAGATCTTGTAGCATAAGCTTACCGTGATATTCGTTACTCTCGATTCCTTCTCTGACCCTTGCCTCTTCTGCGATGTAAAATTCTATTGGTTCCTGATGTTTTGCACTGGCCTTAACCTGAAATCTTCCTAGGGCGATCAGAAATGGTTTATTCCTTTCAACATGTGGCAACGGCATTGCATAATTGGATTGCAAAATTCTCAATTGCTCGTGAGATAACAAGGTTAACGGCGGCTGCCCTGGTTGTGTCAGACGCTTCGAAACAAAATAAAATGTCTTCTTTGTTTCTGTGGTCTTGGACGATTCTGCCCTTTCTTCTTCAACCTCATTTACAGGGATGTCCCTTAAGACTCTTCTTTTATCATTCTCTTTATCCTTTTCAGTGAATCCTTTATAGTAGCCGGCGTTCGCGAAGAAAGACTCGGTTTCCGTGTATGGCTTCACGTCGGCCATTACTTTATACTACATCCCATTTTTACAATACTTGAAACATTGATGCAGGGTAGAAGGTATAATGTTGTATTGATGTATTCAGGACCTCCCTAACAGAAGATTGTATGTTGTTATAGCATTTATAACGTGGCACACGACATCAGTTGTTAATTCTCCCACTTCCAGTGTCACTATAATCCTACTGAGTCCACGTTGCCCATCTTGATTAAAGCCCTGTATCATCATTCCACTAGGGCGTAGGTCCACGCGACGATACCCAAATTTTCCCAACATCGAGAGCCGTAAAAGGTTTACAGCAGACCCATTATCCATCATAATCCGTTTGACCTTCTTCCCGTGTATGTGACCTTCTATCATCAGTGGCCTATTGTGCTCTTCTTCACAGATCAAATCATCATCAGAAAAGGAGATGACTAGGAGGCAATTCTCTTGCTCCCCGTACTTTTCACATTCTAACTCTGCCAATAAGGTTTCCCTGACATCTTGATTGGACAATGCTTGAACTAAATTCTGTCGGAACTCTTCTGACAATTTGAGAGCATCATAGATGCTTAATCGAGCCGGTATCCCCTTCAAATGGCTTACCACATCATAGGTCACCTTTGCTGCCTCGCTCTTTTCCTCTTCTTTATCAATATTGTTTTGCTTTTCAATGAATTCTTTTCTTGTGATACTAGACTTTTGCTTTGCCGGGCTTAGCATTTTCTTTCCTGATCTTAGCGTGATTACTGCTACCTTTTTCATCGTACCACTGTCTCCTTTCTCTTTCATACTCTGAATCCTTTCTCAGATCATGGACGTATTCACCGTAGCCATTGCGCCTCTCTCCTTCTCTTTTCCAATTACTATTTCTCCTCTATCCATCATTCGCTGTATTATGCACTTCAATGTATAGCAGTTTTCTGTTGGATGTCCCACCAGACAATGATAGTGACAAAAGTCACTCTCTGGTTTTCGTCACATCTTCAGGGCGTTTGGGTTCTGGTAATTCAAGCGTGCCAGCCTTCAACAGTTGGGTCATCATTGGAATGACATCTTCTTTATCGAATGCGAATCCCTCATGAGAATTGAGCATGCTGGACCTTTTCCCGTTGTACTATTTCTTGATTGGTTCCATTTTCTTTTCATTCCGGCCTCTTTTCCCTTATGTCTCGGGCATCTTTGCTTCTTTTATCATGATCAACGGTGTTTACGGCCATTCTACTGGGTAATCTCCTGGCCGTTTCACGGTGGAATGCTGGCATCTTACGGGTCATCAATTCCAGAGCATGGGCCTTGGTAGCCAAGTCATGAAAAGTCCTGATATCAGCACTGGTGAGTCCGAACGCGATTCCTGTTTCCATGGAATTCAAACATATTTTGACTTGTTCCTTTTCCTCTGGTAATTGTCTACACAAGGCTCCCAACGTCTTCCACCTATCTATGAACTTTTCTACCGATTCTCCTTCTTTCTACCGCACAGAGGCCAATTCTGTAATATTGACATCTCGTTCTTAGGAGAAGAAATTTGACATGAATGCGTCCTGCATTTTCTCCCAAGTACGCATGGATCCTGGGGCTAGACTAGAATACCATCGAAATGCCTTGTGCGTCAGTGAGGACCCGAACAGTCATAAGCAATACTGCGGTATCGTAGAGAAATTTTCCATACTAGTAATGAAATGCATTAAGTGTTCTTCTGGCGATCCCTCTCCATTGAACTTTTGGAAGTCCAGCCGCTTGAAGTTAGCTGGAAAGGGTATATCTTCTACCTCCCTCGGGTATGGCGTTTAGTATATAAAATGGCCTATATTTTCGTGCTCTCTCTCTCTATTTTGATAGCTTCTTCAACGACTTGTCTCGCTTCATCTTGTGTCACGGTTCTTATGGCTGGGATAGAACCTCTTGATCCCATTCCTTGTGGTTGAGAGCCTGCAGGCTAGTTTTCTTGTTCATTCATTGGCGGAGCCACTATCTGGGCTACATTATGTGTCAGGGTTGCCAAGGCTTCCCTAAGGTGCCTGCATTCTTCTATTAACGTCTTTTGTGTTTCCGCCATTGCATTCACACGCTCTTCTGTAGTCCGTATATCATCTTGATTTGTCCCGGCCATATATATTGTGGCCTATCCACTTTTCGACGCAGCTGTAATTGGAGTGGAGCAAGAATATGTCAGTGTAATAGGGCTTACGCAGAGAGGAGAGGAAGAAGTCTTGTTCGACTTTTGTACACTCCTGGTGCTATTGATCGATTGGGGTGACGTACACATCGATGAACTTTCTTGGGGTGACACGGGTATCGACGAGCTTGCCATCAATGTTTTGCCTTACTGCTCTTTTGTCCATTTAGCTAGTGGAGTAATCAACGCTGGGACGCGAACTGCGGAATCGCTCGTTCAGGGTATATTGCAGGAGGGGCGAGCTCAGGATTTTTTCTAGCTACATTGCGTGTTACTGGCCCTCTGACTCTTGATGAAGACATATTTGTTCTAAGGCTTCTTGAGTTTCGTATTCTTGTCCTACGAGACGTTACAATAGTCCATTCTTTATCGCCTTCCAGTGGTTGAGGTGAAGCAGATACAACCCCAACTGTCATTCGAGCCATGTATTCTGAAGTTCGATCCGATATGTATTCTATTATGAATCCGGTTGGGATGAAGCGGAAGCTCACTTTCCTTGCAGAAATTGCCATCGGTCGTATTTCGTAATTGGATTCAAAAACTTCCTAGTATGAAACACAACCGTAATTAGTATTTAGTTAACTAGATAACCTATCTTAGAGATGAAGGGAGAGGATGTTCCCACTGAGAGTCGTCATTTCGGCATCAAAAAGACGCCAAAAATATAATGAAAGCTCCTTAATTATCCCAATGTTAATATCAAATAAGAACATTATTCACTAGCAGAGTCGCTATTTTGTTTCGACAAGAAAACAAATGCGTTTGGTTTGGGAGATTATCTTATTTGAGTATAACAAAGAGAATGAACATGGATCAATCATCATATTATTATTGTTGAATTTATTTACATCCCTTTAATATCCCTTGATTCTAAGATAGATAAAAAATAACAAGTTACAATTAGCAAATTTTATATGTTCAATCTTAAATCCAGCAGCATCTCGACGTTATTTTGATCATCTCCTAATACTTAGGAGGAATAATTGCTGAATTGATCAGCAAATCTTCAAGAAGATATAGATTTCGACAGCATTCCAGCACTATTTTGATCATCTCCTAGTACTTAGGAGGAATTTCTCTTTTCCAAAGAAGAGCTTAAAGAGATGAAGGCGGAACTTGAATGCTCCCTACAATTCCACCCTGCATACTTGGCTAAATCATGATTCAGTTGCGCAACCTGCACAACCAATAGATGCATTGCGCGATCCGCGCAACTGACCCTCTCTCTCTACTCTTCTACCTTCAATCGCTCTGCTCTGTTCTCTGAAATCTTCGATCCCCAAATGAGATGGGGAATGGGGTATGTAACATCTCAGAAAAATTCGTACAAAGACTCGAGTACCACCTCAGGCAGAAATCACTCAGGACCAAATCCTTTAGAAATTAGATGAAATTAACTAAGTGTTAAACTGGTTTACCTGTAAAATTAGCACTAATCGCTTTAAATACGATCTACAAGACCAAAAACTTGTAGAATCATTGGCGCTACGTTACCCTAAAATCTAGGATCAAACTCTATTCCCGGTTGCTCTCGGGAGCACATTGAAACTTCATATCGGACCTGGACCGCACGTCGAAAGTCTGATTACTATAAAATTATATAATTAAGACCGCCTTGCTGGACTTGACCACCACCTCAGAAATCAAGTCCAATAGTATCCCGAAGCTATTTGCTTGAGCTTGGAGCGAAGTGTGTAAGAAACGTGGATATCTTTAGAAATAAAAATCTAAATTTAAGTAATCTGAGAATTGTCGCATGCGGGCCAAATATAAGGATTCAGACCGTCAGAATCTGACCCAAATACACCCTCAGATCAGGAGAAATTTCCCACACATGTCAGTACACTTGTGGCCCTGATCGAGTTTCGGTGACCATTGAATGGAAACTGGTTCGCCGAGGTCGATCTGTAAATCTGATCGGACTGAAAACTTAACTCGACCTAGATCCATGGTCAGGGAGCTTAAGTCCGACCGCACCTAGAAAAGGGGCCTCCGAAAGTGCTTCGTTGGATCAGAATAAGCCTCCTTTGGCTAAAACCTAAGTATACCTTGGCCCTGGGGCCATTTCCATCAGTTTTAGGCCTATATAAGGACCTTAAGCCCTCTCTCTTTCCTTCCATACGAATTTGAAGAAAACCCTAGGGGAGAGAAGAGAGTAAAGAGATAGAAAGAGAGTGTGTGTTGGAGATTCATCCTGGGATTCTACCCTATCTCTCCACGTGCTTATCCACTGCTACCGAATCGCTATCCCTCCCGGCGATTCCGACTCCAATATTGGGTAAGAATCCTAACCCTAATCCGTTCTAAGAATCCAAATAGAGTACGAATGAAATAGCTAACCTATTTCATGTAATAGGTTGCCGTTGTGCCGTAGACGAAGCGTGGGTGTACGAACTGAGTTTGTTACGCGTCTACCGGCGTAAGTGCGGACTATAGACTATAAAGTTATGATTTTCAAAGCTTTCAATGTTGGTTAATGATAGATTCCTGACATGGATGCTATTTCATATGCAAAATGCGATGTCTATTTTGCGTTTCAGTTATATACGAACTATGTGGAGTTTAGCGTATTCTCTGTATTTGTAGAAAGTATAGTATACGTATGAAATTTGAAAGTGTGTTTGCCATGATTATTTGTCGTGTGTATATACTAGTTATGCGTGTAACGACTCCTTGGCCAAAGGATCTGCCTTAATACGTGATGTAGCCAACATACGTCATGTATGTTGGAAAGTGTAGTCTAAGTGTTTGTAGAAATGTTTACATGAGCGGGTAGTTGTTAAGTTGTGCTAATTAAAGGTGTTGAGATGAGATTCTCTACTACCTTAAAGATGTGTATGATTTCCTCCATATACTGTATACAATAATACCTATTTTATTTATGGAATGTGTATGTGTAAATTCATGTTTAACTTGTATCTTCTAACATGATCAAATGCTTATAAGATTTGAATTGTTTATTCACTACCATTTGATTTTCTCATATGATTCCTTATTGAAACTGAACATAGTTGGGACTATGATATAGTCCAACCAATCGGTAATAGGCCTTGAATTGGGTGGCTAAGGTTGCTTTCGCCACATAGGATGTGTCGATGAATTCGAGTCGTACTACGGTTGTCGACAGTGGTTAGGCCACACGGAGTGCTCACGCACTTCATGTCGATCAACTCGATGTGCGCTCGTGCTAGTCGAGCTCGTCAAGTAACCCGATTGACCCGATGTATGTTCACCATGTATGGACGCTACTGCTTGAACCTA
>JAJHSJ010000012.1:41147263-41366965 GCA_021015155.1 Magnolia officinalis
GGATCCACCCCTCCCAAGTGAGATCCAAAGTATTTAAGTGGGATCCACCCCTCCCAAGTGAGTTCTAAAGTGTCTCAAGTGGTATCCACACCCACATTTTTATCTTCATTTAATCCACTTCCACATTTACATCTTCAACCAGATCCACATCTTAAATTCAGCATTTACATTTACCTCTACAATCACATCCGCACCCACACCCACATTTTCATTCAATTAATTTTAAATCCACATCCACATTTTCATTTATTCATATTCAACATTCACATCCACTGTTTTATTCCATATGCATTTTCATATTTTCATTCATACAATTTAAACTCTCTATTCACAATTGTTGATGTAAAAATTCGGTCGTCCCTGCTCACGTCCTATTAGCTGGAGTACCTGCTATTTATTGGAAAACAAGAGAAGACATTGGGGGCACCAGTTAAGGTTGGGGACCCTCCGATGCCTAAGTCAGGTAGTTTCACAGAATGAGTAGAAGAATCGGGATAGTTGTTGTGTGTACCTTTACTCATGGTGACGGGTGTATTTATAGGCTTTTGAGGATGGTAGAGTATATGACAATGCCTCTTGGACGGTGATTGCATATTATGGAAGAGATCTTCTTCCGGATGAGTCGTGGTTATCTCCCCAAAATCCACGACGAAGATCTCGGGAAGATCGTATCTCAATATATTCTAAGTATATTTGTATTCTGAGCTGGTGGTCGATATCCGAGGCCGAGGTTGGTTCCGAGGCCAAAGTCGATATCCGAGGTCGAAGTTGGCACCTGAGGTTGAGGTCGGCATTCGAGGTCAAAGTTGGCACCCGAGGCTGAGTCGATATCCGAGGTCGACCTCCAAAGTTGGTAACCGTGGCCGACGTGATTTTTTGGCCCTCAAGCAAACCATAATCTTTGAGTCTGTACATTTGGTTAGTCCATTTTTACACATAATAGTAGCTCCCCTACTTCCAAGCGTTCTTCAGGAGCTCGAGAAGTAAGTTAGTGTGGACTGACACTGTGTGATGCCTTGCATCAAAGAGGTCGGGAGACTGAGAGATCTGACGGAGTAAAGTGAGTGTCGAGCAATCATAGGATCGATAAGTCGATTGTTCAGTGGTAGATCGCGCACAATAGAATTAATGGAAGGGACTTTTCTTCCCTTCAACTGAGAGAAGTCCCAGTCGTTCACAAAATAGTAGGTAGAGCACTCGGTAGAAGGACTTTCTTCCCTTATACTAAGGGAAGTCCTCATAGTCGATCATAAGGTCGGATAGTCGGGAATTGAAAGAAATTCTCCCCCCCTGACCTGGGGAGGTTCTGTCATTGTACAATTTACAATGAACTTTCTTCCCTTGTACTAAGGGAAGCCCTCATAGTCGGTCGTGTAGTGGAGGACTTTCTTCCCTTGCACTAAGGGAAGCTCTCGTATTAGATCGCGTAATCCGAGTAGCATTGTCAATTAGTGGTCCTACCTGTTCTTTAAGGGTCAGACAACTGGTAAGAGGACTATTTTCCCTTACAGTAAAGGAAGTCCTTAGTAGACCGTGTAGTTCGAATAGTCGAGAAACCATTTAAAGGAATTTTCTTCCCCTAACATGGGGAAGTTCTTTTATTGTAAAAGCTGATAAAGTAGTAAAAGACACAATAGTAAAATCATAAGCACATTTTTTCCTTTTAAAAAGGGAGATCAATTTTAGTTGAATAGGTTGGGGTTGGCCGACGAGTCTTATTACCAAGCTCGGTTAATTTCTTCAGCTTGGTCGTCAAGTTTCCTTGACCAGCCCATCTTCCTCAAGTACCTACTCTGGCTTGGTGTTCAAAGGAGGTACCGATGGAAGTGAATTTTTGGTTGTCGGTTGGTACGATGGTCTCGGTCTTGATCGTCTTCTTTCTTTCTTTTGGCCTTAACGGCAGAGGGCTCCCCTTCTTCCATTCACTTCCTATCCTTAACCGAGTTGTTTCCTTCTTCAGCAGCTCTTCATGAACTAAAGAACTCATCGGCATTAAAATATTTTTTAGCTCGATTAAGTAAGTCGGTGAGGGTAGCCGGGGGGTTCTTACCAATAGAGAAGAGGAACTTTCCTCATTTAATGCCGGCTACCATGGCAGTCAGAGCTATCTGGTAGGAATAACCATTGACTTGGATAGCTTCAGTATTGAAATGTATGACATAGTCTTTTAGCAGCTCGTCCTCCCTCTAATTGATCGTAGGGAGGTTGGTCGATGGCTTTCTCCTATCTTTCCCACCGATGAATTGGGTGATGAAAGCTTTATCGAGCTGTGTGAAGGAGTTGATGGATCTCAGCTTTAGCTGCCTATACCACTTTCATACAGTCCTCGACAAAGTCAGGGAGAAGGCTCGACACAAAACCGAGCTCGACGCGCCATGGAGCTCCATCCATGCCTTGGACGATTCTAAATGCTCAGCCGGGTCGCCAGACCTGGAGAAGGGGACGATTTGTAGCATTCAGAATTTGGGTGGGAGTTGGGCTCCCATAATGACGTCAATAAATGGTGGCTTGGTCTCCTCCAGCATAGCCTCGACGGAGGTCGATATTTGGGCATGGTAGATTTAGACGATATCGCTACTATGACCTCGTAGATCCTTGAGTTCCGCCTTCTAGGGGCCCTCATTCTTGGCTACTGCCTCGGGAGACTTTCCACGTCTCTTCTTCTCTAATGTGTGACGCAAGTTGGAGTCGTCATGTGTCATGCCCCAGCCTCCATAGTACCCCATTCTCGGCTTCCAGCGCTCATACGCCAGATTCTGATCTTGGGATCCTAAAAGGAGAATTTTCCAACGTACATTTATCTCGTAAAAAGCATAACCACAAGTTTACCCAAATTACAAAGGCAACATCATCATCACATATCCACTAATATAAACAGTTGAATACAGTGCTGAAAGAGAAATACATATATCGATAATCAAAGCTCCAGAAGACAACTACACGCTCCAAGCTTGACGCTGCTGTGACCTAACGCCACCTGCATGCATCTATCGTGCATATGCTTATAGAAAGCTTAGGGGGTGGTGTAAGTATGTGCGCAAGGTAAGAGTCAAGTATATAATATCAGAGCAATGTGAAAACATGTCGGTAAGTCCATAATTACCATCAGCCTTATCCAAGCTATGCGATGCAAAATACAATAAACCAATATCATATATTAAGGAAACAATGTAGATCAGCTATGCAATGCGGAGTCATAGTAAGCCAAATATCATATACTAAGGAAACAACATAGATCAGCTATGTAATGTGGAGTCATAGTAAGCCAAATATCATATACTAAGGAAATAATGTAAATCAATTATGCAATGCGGAGTCATAGTAAGCTAAATATCATTTATTGAGGATGCAATGTAATATGCAAATCCTAACGGGTCCACGAATACCATCAACCTCATCTAGGCCATATAAATGTAGAAACATAGCAACCCAAAATGTCATATGCCGCGGATGTAATGCAATATGCGGTGCGAATGAAATGACCAAGCTGGAGTGTGAAGTCTGGATGATAGTACATAGTATCGCAGGCTATGGGGTTCATAACTTCTATCAAAACCAGTCCCATACCTAAATTTGGATAGTCAGACTCCATGTGGTAAACTCCTGATCTCAGGTTAGTCACGCGCCCCAACCGAAATTTTGGCTATTGCGAAGGTACTTAGCAAATAGTTGCACACCACCAGCCTGAGTGGATAGTGTATGAATGAATGAATCAAATGCTGAGTATGCAACTGCTACTTAGTAAGTCCACATATCAGTATCATACATCTCTGGGATCATCACCGGGGTCTAGTACACTCTGAGTTAGATACCGCTCCTGCCGGCTGTGCAGCCCAGCGAGTGGAAAAGACCTCATTACCTGCCTACCAATATCGGCCTGGCTCATCGATAGTGGACCCATTTATGAGCTGGTAAAACTCAGTCTAGCTTACAGCCCCCTCACTCGGGCGGATAAGGCCACACCCCCTCCCAACTGACCACGACACAGTGGGAAGTGCGGCCTCCTGGTATTCGGCACTTGGCACTCATGTCTTCCACTCGATCTAGACGTTGGAGCATCCCCTGGCCACAAGAGTTTAGGGACTTTCACCCATGGACATCCAAAGTGCCCATATGTTAAAACTAAATATTTTTAGTGTCCCATCTGGCCATCCACAATGATCCTGTGGAGGCTACAACCCTGATATCGATAGGGCGCCAAGTGATCGTGTCACACAAATGCGAGATGCATGAGTCATACAGTCTAATCATGCATCAATCCTACGTGTCTTATGCGCTCATGTGGGACGACTCCGCCTATCAGGGAGTCCTATAAACAACTTGCCCTATGACATATGCAAGGGTCAATCACATCTCATAACAAACATGCAGATGATACGTATGAGTATGTATCATGATGTTATGCTGTCACATACTCATAATCGGTATCGATAACCAGCACCGATAATCGGCATCAATAATTGGCCTCGATAATCAGCATCGATGATCGGCCTCTATAATCGGCCTAGATAATCGGCCTCAATAATTGGTATCGATAATCAACATCAATAATCGACCTTGATAATCGACCTCGACAATCAGCCTTGATAATCGGTCCTCGACAATCGGTCTCGACAATCGGCATTGATAATTGGCCTCAACAATCGGCCTTGACAATCAGCCTTGATAATCGGCTTCGACAATCGGCCTATATGCAAGGCGGGGGTCCGTAGATGAACAACAGATCTAAACCAAAACATAAAGATCGGCCCTCGGCCGTGGATATGCCAATCTGATAGCACGGAGACATTCGTCTACGGCGATGATGAACCAAGCAACATCAATGGGGCCCAATGATTTGGGTTGACCCAGAATAATGAGAATGGGCCTAATAAAGGCCTAAGGGAAGGTCACAATGTAGACATTTAACCGTCATCGCCCATTAATGTGGACATTTAACCAACATTGCTCCCAAGGAGTGACCCACATAGAGCCAAACGTATAGTGGGCCCATGGCCTCACATAAGGGCCTATATACATCACCATGGGCCTCACTCAAGGGCCACATATACATCACATCGAGCCTCACCATATGGGCTTCATATATATCACATTGGGCCTAACACATGACATCGCATCGGCCTTTCACATGGGCCACATATACAACTCATCGGGCCTCATCATATGGGCCTCTCATTCATCACATCAGGTCTCATCCAAGGCCACAAACACATCACAATGGGCCTTATACGCGGGCCGCATTACATCAAGTGGGCCGCATGGCATGGGCCTCATATACATCGCAATGGGCCTCTCACACGGGCCTAATATACATCACAATGGTCGCTCACACGGGCCGCACTAATGGGCCTCATACATTCCCAAAAATGAATCATATCGAAAGATCATCTTGACCATACTACAACTAGCAGTGGAGATAATGATTTCCACTGTTAAAACTCCACAAGGCCACCATAGCGTTTATTTTCCATCCAATCTGTTCATATGGTCATAAGGACCTAAATCAAGAGGGAAAACAAATATCATATTGATCTAGAACTTCAGTGCACCCAAAAGGATTTCAATGGTGGACGTACAATCTCCACTGATTTTTGCGGTGTGGTCCACCTGATAGATGGTTGGAATAAAGCACATACATCACACTATGGATGCATGGTGTGGACGTGAAACAGATGAATGGCGTGGTTAAAATATATACATCATGGCGTGGGTCCCACCGTCCAACCATCTGGACGATGTGGATATAGTACATACCTCGTGAGTGGGGCCCATAGAACCTGGGACGTCAATACAACAGCTATATAGCTAGTGTATGCGTACACCAGCCTATCCTCTTACAGGTGGGTCCCACGTGGGGCCCACCATAACATTTATCTTCCATCCCATCTGTTGATAAGGTCACACAAACCTAAATAAAGAGGAAAAGCAAATTTCATATTTATCCAAAACTTCTGGGACCTAAAAAGGGTTTCAATGGTAGACGCTTAATCCCCTGCTACTCGTTGTAGTGTGGACCACCCAAGTTCCGTGAACGGCTGATTTTTGGGGGATCCCAATTCCCAAAGGGGACCCATCAAATGCACGGTGTAGATGTACAACATACATCATGGTGGGGCCTGTGGTGGGGCCCACCTTCCTGACAGCGTCCAAGCAGCAGGACGTTGATTGCGCAGTGTCCTTTGGATGTTGTCAGCAAGTGGCGTCCAGCCCCTTTATATGTTTATATATATTATATATATATATATATATATATATATATATATATATATATATATATATATTTAGATATATATATATCTTAGGTTTTTCATGGGTGGGGCCCACATCGGGATGATCCAGTCCTTCTGTTGGATTCCATGGCTCATAACAGACCCAACGAGCCCAATATTCAACATGTTTTGACGCATAGAAACATCACAGAGAGCCCTAACAATTTCTCACTATTAAAATAATGTTTTAGATGATGTGGCCTACCAGAGCTTCAGATTAGCTTCATTTTTTGGCTTAATGCCTAAAATGAGTTGGGAAATAGGGTGGACGGTGTGGATTAAATACATGCATCTTGTGTGGGACCCATAGAACTTGCAAACGTTAATACAACAGCTTTATTGCTGTTGTACACGTACACCAGCCAATCTGCTACAGGCGGGTCCTACGTGACCATACATCACAGTGGAGTCCACACATGTGTGGGGCCATGTTACTGGGCAGCATGGATAAAATACATATATCATTGGTGGGCCCCACAGAATTTGCTGACATCAATACCACAGCTGTATAGCTATGGTCCCCACCGTCCATCAATACATGCTAGGTGGGCCACGATCAAACACAAAAAAAGGAGAGAGAGAGAGAGAGAGAGAGAGAAAACGAGTGTGATGGAGGGACCCCGACACTATAGGACCTCCCTTCCATGCATACAACATTCATCATGTGGGTCCCTTTACATGTGGGTCCACCAAATCAAAATTAACGGTGGAGGTCCCTTCTCCACCAAAATGCAAGGTCTAGATGACCCTTTTCATACAAGGAAATTAAACATCATTATGGGGTCCATGGAGAATGGCCTCATCATGGGATGGATATATGAATCATGGTGGGCCATCGGCCATACTTGGGTCCAAAGTGAGATCCATACCATCAATCGGTAGGCCCCACTTGGCCCATCATCAAAACATGAAATCTAAGCCTATAAAACACCCACCGATTCCACTCCTTGGATCCTTGAAATGTTAAGCTCCTAAGCTTCCTCTTTGATGGAGGATGATAGAGAATGAAGGGCTAGGATGAGAGATGAGAGGGGTAGAAAGTGGGCCACACTTAGCTCTCTTAGGGAGCTTAGACGGTCCTCTCTTTGGTTGCTTGGAATAATGGTGGAGAAAATGAGAGAGAGAGAGAGAGGAGATGTAAGGAGAGAGGGATGGGTTGTTGTAAGGAAGGTTGACTTTAGAGATGGGAGAGAGAGGGGTGTCATGCTTTGTTAGTAAGAGAGGCATGGGTGAGTGATGGGTGGTACTTGATTTGATTGATGTGATTGATTTGATAGTTCTCTTGGGTTTTGTAAAATGCACGATATTTTTTCAAAATATACGCGGGCCCACAACTCCTGGCCCGGGTATCGCATCAGCGCGCGAGATGCGAAGTTGGAACTGCGGCGATAGCGCGGTCGCTAAGTTTCGAGTCGAATCGATATAAATATACAACATGCGACTGAGGGTCGAGCTCAAACACCGATTACAGGTCGCGTGTTGCCAAAATTCGACCGAGATGATTGCAGAAGCCTACGGAATGGAACGGACTAGGATACGGGTCTTACAGCGTGCGTGGCAGTTCTCGAGGTGTGGGAGGGCGCATGGCTCGACTGCCCAGGATGTTGCTTGGTTCTCTGCGAGTCAACCGGTGCTTGAGGTGGTATAGAGACCTCGATGGCTGCCCATGCATCTATCCCCTGATCGGAAAGTAGGTTTTGTCTCTCCAAGAATCGCATTATCTGATTAATGTTACTAGTCAATGCTTCGACTTGATGTTCTAGAGAGATGAATCGACCTCCTCGGTTTTAGGATCGTTGCGCAAGGCCTTCGTGTGCGAAATCAACCTAAAGTTAGGAAAGCGAATCTCCTTGGTCTGTGAACTATTCCGCTAGTGCAAGAGCAGTTGCAGCAATGGTGACTAGAGCTCTATTTTTTCCTTTCGCCATTATATAACCTCGATGAGATGGTAACGACTTTGATGTCATTCCCACAGACGACACCAAACTATTGATGTAAAAATTCAGTCGATCCTGCCTCACCTCCTGTTAGCCAGAGTACCTACGATTTATTGAAAAACAACAGAAGACATTGGGGGTACTAGTTAAGGCCAGGGACCTTCTGATGCCTAAGTCAGTAGTTTCGTAAGAGCAGTAGAAGAATTGGGATAGTTGTTGTGTGTACCTTTACTCATGGCAGCGGGTGTATTTATAAGCTTTTGAGGGCGGTGGATTATATGGCAATGCCTTTTGGATGGTAATTGCGTATTGTGGAAGAGATCTTCTTCAGGATGCGTCGTGGTTATCTCCCTGAGATCCACGACGAAGATCTCAGGAAGATCTTATCTTAATATATTCTAAGTATATTTGTATTCCAAGCTGGTGGTTGATATCCGATGCCGACCTCCAAGGCCGAGGTCGATATCCGAGGTTGACCTCTGAGGTCGTGGTCTTTGGTTGAGGCCAACCTCTGAGGTCAAGGTTGATACCAGAGGCCAAGGTCGATATTCGAGGTCGAAGTTAGAACCCGAGGCTGAGGTCGACATCCGAGGTCGAAGTTGGCACCCGAGGCCAAGGTCGATATTCGTGGTTGACCTCCAAAGTTGGTAACCGATGTCGAGGTCGGTACCCGAGGCCGATGTGATTTTTCGACCCTCAAGCAATCCATAACCTTCAAGTCTACAGCTGGTCAGTCCATTTTTACCCATAACAACAATTATGTTTTCATTAATAGTTCTTATGTATTTTGTATGTGTACTTCTCCATGAATGTCCATGCATAACACTGATCATTGATAGCAAACCAGAAGCCACATTTTCATAGAAAACAAAGAAGCCCATCTCAAAATCACCTATAAAGAAGCTAACGACAAGGAGATTTTATTTAAAAAGAGAAAGAATCAATCTTCGAATTTCAATTTTTTTTTTGTTTTCAAGAGTTTTGTAATTATTTATATGTATCATTCATGTGGTCAATTATTTGTAAGAGTGTTATGAATTTTTTTTAGAATGAATAATGAATTAAACGAACGTACTCATTATTTTTTTAATGATTGTTAAATTGCATGAAGGTGGATGTGGATGTTGTTGTGTATTCGTTATTACTTTTTTAAATCATTTAATTAATTATATTATCTTGTATGTTAATCTACAGGAAGAAGTCTCCAAGTTTTAATGAACATTATCTTTCAATTGTCTTCAACAAAGTAAAAGTCTGTATACAGCTGAGTCTAAAAAGGATGAAGATAAGGTATGAGTGGTGGCAAGTAAACCACAAGGCTCATCATCAAAGAAGATAAAGATGTCCGTATCGAAATAAACCACATGAAAGCTAGTGATAGAGATATTTTATTTGAGAAAGAAGAATCCATCTTAGTATAGGAATTTCAGTTTTTTATTTTCATAAGATATATAATTAAATGTACATATCATTCAAGCAGCCACTTTTTTGTATGAGTGTCGTGAAGTTTTTTTGTAATGAATAATAAATTAAATAAATGTACTCATTAATTTTTTAATGCATGTTGAGTAGAATACATGTGGATGTGGATGTGGATGTGAATGATGAATTGAATGAATTTAGATGTGGATATGTATGTGGTTGCAGTTGTGAATTTTGAATTGATGAATGTGAATGTAGAACTATATGAATGGATTAGATGTGGTTGTGAATTTTGAATTGAATGGCTATAGACATGGATGTGGAAATGAATGCAAATGTTGAATTGCATGAATGAAAATGTAAAAAGTGAATGTGGATGTGGAAATATATGTGAATGTTAATGTTAAACTATATGAATGAAAATACGGATGTAGATGTGCATGTTGGATTTGATGTGAATGATGAATGGAATGAATAAAGATGTGGAAATAGAGATGAAGGTAGATGGAAATGAAGGTAGATGTGGATGTGAATGTGAATGTTGAATTCAATGAATGAAAATGTGGATGTGAATGTTGAATTAAATGAATAAAAATGCGAATTTTAGGCTCAATTTTTTGCTATCAAATGATATTCAAGTGAGATTAGTTTAAATCTATTTCAAATTTCATAAAATTATCTTTCTAATGAGCATAAGATAACCTTAATTAACGAGAAGTTATGATCGTTTTTTAGGATCACTCTCACTTTCTTTTCCAAGTACGATCTATGTTATAATTGAATTTGGGCCCACTTTGAGGCTATCAAATGGTATTTGTAAGACCCGTATCCTAGTCCATACTATTCCATCGACTCCCGCGATCCTTCCCGTCGAAGTCCAGCAATCTGTACCTTATAATCAATGTTTGCAGGTGACCCTAAGTCGTATCCTGTAGATTTGAGTCGGCTTAATCCGAGACTTATACCATTACGACTGCACCGTCGCCGCGGTTCCAACGCCGCGTCTTGAATACCGATCCGATACCCTGGCAGGGAGATGTGGGCCGACGTTTATTTCAAAGAAAACGCCGCGTGTTTACAATCCTAAGAGAATCTCTACAACATCTCTCATCAATAAATCACTCAAATCAATCAATCAATTAATGCTTTCTTTCTCCCCAAGTCAAGCAACCACTAAGTCAACTCTTTCTCACCCTCCCTCTTACACACCCATACATGTCAAGTACACTATCACCTCACCCATCACTCACCTCACATCCATCCCCACTCACCTCACATCCATCACCCTCACTCTCTCTCCTTCTCTCTCTCTCTCTCTCTCTCTCTCTCTCTCTCTCTCATTTCTCAAATCTCAAGCCAAATGTGGTGGACGTCCCAAGCAATTCCTAAGTGAGAGAAAAGAGTGTGTTGTGTGTGGTCCATTCCCATCCCAAAAACTTTCATCCTAGCCATTCAACTCTCATCACCTTCCATTAAAGTGAAGCTCAAGGAGACCGGCATTCCATCGGACCAAGAAGATCGAATGGTGGGTGCTTTATAGGCTAGATTTTCATGTTTTGATGATGGGCCAAGTGAGGCCTACCGATCTATGGTATGGATCTCATTTTGGACCCTAGGTGTGGCCGATGGCCCACCTTGATTCTCATGATCATTCCATGATGTGGCTATTCTCCAGGACCCCATCATGATGTTTATTTTTCCTTACATAAATAGAGGTCTTTGATTTGGTGGGCCCACATGTATTGGGACCCACTTGATGTATGATTGAATGCAAGGGAGGGCTCATAATGGCGGAGCCCTCCATCACACATGTCCCTCTTTCTCTCTCTCTCTCTCCCTCACTCTTTCATTTTTTTCCCTATTGTATGTGATGATGTGGCTGTGTGGCCCACCCGGATGGACCCCACCATGAAGCATGTATTTTATCCAAGCCATCCATAGGTGGGGCCCACTTTATATATGTATTGTATCCACGCCATCCATCATTTGTGGCCCACCTGAGAAGGCCCACCTTCTGTACTTGGAATGCCCAAACCGTCCAGCGACCCTGGATGTTGACGTTAATTGAAAACACAAATACTAGCTTTGGTTCAAAGCTATTTGGGTGGGCCACGTGTGTAGGCCTCACCTTGATGTATGAACTCAATCCACACCATCCATCCCTTTCCCCAGACCATTTTAGGCATTGAGCCGAAAAATGGGAACAATCTGACTTTCTGACGGGCCATAGTATAAAAAACAGTATTGTTACCGTTGAAAGCCACTTTGATGTTTCTATACACCGAAACATACTAAATATTGGGCTTCTTTGGCTTATCTTGAGCTATGGGAACCAGTGGATGGGGTGACTTCTTCTGATGCAGGCCCCACGCATGAAAAACTGTGAAAAAATAAGATTTCATATATATATATATATATATATATATATATATATATATATATATATATATATGCAGCAGACGCTACTGCTGCCAAGGGCGCGCAGGCAACGCCTTTGGCGTGTAGCGGAAGGACAACAGGACCCACGGTCCCAGCTGTGGGCCCCACCATGATGTGTGTTTATCATCCACACCGTTCATTTAGTGGGCCCCTTCTTGAAGTGGGCCCCCTCCAAAAATCAGCCCTATCTGGAATTCAAGTGGCCCACACGGCAGGAAACAGTGTGATTGAATGGCTGTCATTGTAACCATTTTGTGGTCACAAAGTTTTGGATCATATGAAATTTGTTTTTCCTCTACATCTAGGTCTGTGTGACCTTACCAACGGATTGGATGGAAAGTAAACGTTATGGTGGGCCCCCATGTGGGACCCACTGATGTATGCATTGTATTCACACCTTTCCGCCTGCGCCCTTGGATGGAAAGGCCAGGGACCCACGGTCCCTGCCACGATGTATGTACTCTGTCTATGTTGTCCATCCCTGACCGACCATGATGCATGTGTTACATCCGAACCGTCCAACCATTTCGACAGATAATTTTAAGGCTTGAGATCAAAATTAAGACAGATCTAGGGTTAGGTGGACCACACTATAGAAAATAGTGGGTTTGACCGTCTACCATTAAAACCCCTTTCAGGTCAGTGTGACCTTATGATCAGATTGGATGGGAAATAAATGTTATTGTGGGCCTTAGGAATTTTAATGGTGGAAATCATTATCACCACTCATCTTTGGGTATGGCCCATTTGATATGCATGGGGCCCAATTGGTGTGGCCCATTTGATATACATATAGCCCATGTGATATGGCCCATTTGCCATATGAGGGCCCATTGTGATGTATTCAAAGTCCCATGGGATATGGTCCATTGCAATGTACATAAGGCCCATTGATGCGGCTCATTTGATGTATCTGAGGCCCATGGGTCGAGGCCCAATGAGATGTATATAGGTCCATTGCAATGTGTGATTTCACTGTGGTATATATAATGATGTTTATGGCGGGTCGTGCCTTGGGAACAATGATGGTTTGACGTCCACATTGTAAGAATAATGTTGTTTAAATGTCCCATTATAACTCTCCCTAGGGCCCATTGATAGGCCCGTACTTGTTGTGTGTAGGCCATCTTGGCCCATCTTCATTGTAAGGACAGTTCATCACTTTATAACATGCTTAGTATAGCTCCATGATTCATGCCCATATGCATCATATGTATACTTGATATGAGGAATGTTTGATCATAACATAAGTCGTTGGGCTAAGACATTTATGGGACTCATTATGAGACGGAGTGCCCCACATGATCGCGTGGTACGCGAGAGATTGATGCATGATTGTACGGTGTGACTCATGCATCTCGCATATGTGTGACTTAATCATTGTACACCCTAGCGATATCAGGGTAGTGGCTCCACAGGCACATCGTGGATGGCTGTATCGGATACAGAAAATACTTAGTTCTAGCACTGTGGGCACTTAGGATGTCCTTGGGTGAAAGTCCCAGAAGCTTTTTGATACCAGGAGGTGCTCTAACGTCTAGACCGAATGGATACACGAGCGCCTCAGTGCCGAATACCAGTAGACCGCGTCTCCCACTGTGTCGTGGTCGGTTAGAAGGGGGTGTGGCCTTATCCGCCCGAGTGAGGGGGCTATAAGATAGGCTGAGTTTGACCAGCTCGCAAATGAGTCCACTATCGACGAGCCGGGTAGGTATTGACAGACTACTGGGCTGTGCGACTAGGGAGGTGGCAGTCAGTGTGGAGTGTACTAGACCCCGGTGATATCCCAGAGAGGAACTGTACTGATATATGTACTTGATGAGTACTAGCATGCTTGCCTCGCATCTCGCATATGACATTTGGCTACATAGGGCTCGCATCGCATGGCCTTGGTATGGCCAATAACATTCATGCCTTGCATCACATAGCTTTGGTATAGCTGATAGCATTCATGGACTTATCGCATATTTCCGCATTACTCTGATATTGTATACTTGGCGCTTGCCTTGTGCACACACTTACACCACCCTCTAAGCTTTTGTAAGCTTATGCACGAACGTTGTGTGCAGGTGGCTTTGGATCACAGCAGCGCTGAGGTAAGAGTGCACATTAGATTATTTTGGAGTTTTTAATCACCCCGTATTTCCCTTCCCGCATTATACTTAAAGTTTTGATATAGTGGATATGTGATGATGTTGTTTTATGACTTGGTTATGCTTGTGGCTATGGTCCATTACAAAAAAATATATATTATACTGAAAATCCTCCTTGTAGGATCCCAGGATCGGAATCTGGCATGTGAGTGCCGGGATCCGAGAATGGGACATTACGGAGGCTGTCAGCGCTGGATTTGGCGATCGAAAATTTTGTGAGCCCATTTTCTGAGTTTGGAGTGTGACAGTAGTTGGTATCAGAGCATAACTTGGGAATACCTGAGATCACATCACATATCTACTATGAACTTAGAATAAATAGGTCTCAAGTCCAGATAACTTCACGATTTTTTTCAACATATACCCTTAACGTTTATGCCTTCGAGAATTCTCAAGGCTGATAGGCCCTTGTTCCTTCCTGTAGGACATGCCGCCTAAAAGAGCGACTCGAGCGAATCCCGCTCCACCACTTGCGACTCCCGCTCCACCACCTACGACTCCCGCTCCACCACCTATGACTCACGCTCTACCACCTACAATTTTTGCTCCACCACCGGATATTCCTACTCCCCAGCCTGAGGATGCCACTCCTCTACCTGAGACCGGTGCAGATTCGACCGTACCTGTGAGTGCCGCCCAGCTTCAGCAGATGCTACAGGCGATGACCGTTATTCATCAGGGACAGAGCAAGCGTCCCACTGTTACGTCAGCCGAGGCCGAGCAGGAGCGTGCGAGCGCCCTTCTCAAGAGCTTCCGACAGCACGATCCCTCGCATTTCCGGGGCGAGCCAGACCCTACTGCAGCAGAGATATGGTGCTCCAAGGTGGAGAAGATATTCAATAGTATGAGTTGTATGACCTCGCAGCGAGTCCCATTACCTGTATTTCTTCTCCATGCTGAGGCTCAGTATTGGTGGGCATCTGTTGCCCCATCGGTAGTGGCCAATTTCGTGTGGACCTGTGAGGACTTTATAGACCGGTTCGACCGGAAGTTCTTTCCCGAGCATGTGTGGCAGCAACGCACATTAGAGTTTGAGACTCTGGTCTAGGGGGACATGACTATGTCCCAGTATGAGGCACGTTCCGTTGCGCTATCGAGATTCGCGACGTACTTTGATGATGAGGGACGGAAGTCTTGCCATTTTGAGAATGGCTTGCGTCCTACCCTCAGAGTCGTGTGATCGAACACATGCTTCAGACACTTGAGCAGATTGTAGAGAGGGCCCAGATCTACGATTCAAATTGGGGCGGTTTGCAGAGAGCCCGTGACCAGAGGGGAGATCAGAAGAGGAAGGTGCCCTCTGGTAGTTCCCACCAGCAGCATCATTCATAGTAGTGGCGCACGACCCGCCCAACATTCCGAGCACCAGTGGCACCCTCAGCACTACCTTCGGGACCTTTCACATGTAACTGCTTTGGATGCGGTAGGATAAGACATCGTGTGCACGAGTGTCCCAATCCGCAACAGAAGTAGTCGAGGGCACCGCATCCACCTCCACGACAGCCCCCACAGTAGCAGCAGCGACCATAGCACCAGTCTCCTGTACCTCCTCCACAACAACAGAGGCAGCAAATCAGGCCGCCACCGCTGCATCATCAGCAGCAGAGACCTTAGAGAGGACCTGCACCTCCCCAGCCAGCCCAGGGCAGATTTTATGCCGCCCAGCAGGACCCTCAGTCATCAGGAGGGGTCGTCGAGGGTACTCTCCCTATATCTGCATACATCGTACGTGTATTGTTTAACTCTGATGCATCGCATTCCTTTCTGGCCGATGGAGTCTGCCCGCTAGGGTTTGTCAGTATCGACGCCCTTGGGGAAGACTGTAGTATTAGACCGATTTTGCTCATCTTGTTCTATTCTATTGGGGATATCTTCTTGCCTGCTGACCAATTCGTATTGCCGATGTCCGAGTTTGATGTCATTTTAGGCATAGATTGGCTCGCCGAGTACCACGCCATATTGGACTACTTTGTAAGGACAGTCACGTTCTGTATACCCACCGTGCCAGAGTTTCAGTTTTTTATCGAGCGCAGAGGAGAGTAGCTTTCCTGCTTATTGTCATGTGCCGTAAAGGAGTCAGTTGCTTTGAGTATCGACCACCGGCCAGTCGTTTGTGGTTTTCCGATTTATTCTAGAAGATTCCAGGGTTACCACCTCGTCGGCACACTAAGTTCTAGATTGATCTCGTGCCCGGTTCCACGCCTATTTCGAAGGCTCCGTATCGTCTGACACCATTGGAGTTACGGGAACTGCAGAAGTAGTTGGATGAGTTGCGTGAGTTAGGCTTTATCCATCTGAGTAATTCACCGTGGGGAGCGCCGGTACTCTTCGTGAAAAAGAAGGAGGCTCGTTGAGGCTTTGCGTAGATTACCGTGAGCTCAACAAGGTCACGATCAAGAACAAGTACCCGCTTCCGAGGATCGATGACTTGTTTGATCAGCTGTAGGAGGCGCAGTTCCTTTCGAAGATAGACTTGTGGTCCAATTATCATCAGGTTCGGGTCCAAGATGAAGATATCCCGAAGACAGCCTTCAGGACGCACTACGGTCATTTTCAGTTCCAGGTCATGTCCTTCAGACTGACCAATGCGCTCGAAGTATTCATGCAGTTGATGAACAAGGTCTTCCATCCGTTTCTCAATCAGTTTGTCATAGTTTTCATCGATGACATTCTGATATATTCGAGGACCCATGAGGAGCATGAGTGACATCTAGAGATTACCTTCCAAACCCTCCGTGCGTACCAACTTTACGCGAAGCTGAAGAAATGTGAGTTCTGGCAGGAGGAGGTGAAGTCCTCGGTTATGTAGTGACGAGGCAGGGCGTCGCAGTGGACCCCTCGAAGATTGATGTCGTGCATCAGTGGGGTCAGCCCACAAACACATCCTAGATCCACAGTTTTCTTGGTTTGGCGGGCTACTACCGATGTTTCATTAAGGGATTCTCTTATATTGCTGCCCCATTGATCAGGTTAACTCGGAAGGGTGCCGAGTTCGTTTGGAGTGACACTTATGAGCAGGCATTTATGGAGCTGAAGGACCGCCTCACATCTGTGCCTATCCTCATCTTCCCTCTGGGAATGATGGATTTGTTGTATTTATCGATGCCTCACGAGTTGGCTTGGGTGCTGTCCTGATGCAGCACGGGAAGCCGGTGGCTTATGCATCTCGCCAGCTCAAGATCCATGAGCTGAACTACCCCACGCACGATTTGGAGCTAGCAGCAGTTGTCTTCGCACTGAAGGTGTCGAGGCACTATCTTTATGGGGTGAGGTTTGATCTCTTCTCCGACCACAAGAGCTTGAAGTATCTATTCTCTCAGTCCGAGCTGAACATGAGGCAGAGGCGTTGGATGGAGCTCCTGAAGGACTATGATTTTGATCTCCAGTACCACCTGGGCAAGGCAAACGTGGTGGAGGATGCCCTCAGCCATTAGCTACGAGGCCTGGTGGTGCACATAATGATCCAGGAGTGGAGGATGCTTGAGAATGTGTCTGCATTTAACTTCGAGATCGGCTTGCAGTCTTCTATTGTGCAGTTATCGAGTCTGTTGATTCAACCCTCTCTTGTCGCAAGGGTGATCGAGACTCAATAGGTAGATGAGTCATTGAAGAATTACCGAGCAGAGGTAGCATCTGAGAGTCAGACAGATTGGCAGATTGGTTTTGATGGTAGACTTCATTTCAGAGGCCGATTATGTGTCCCGGATATTCCTGAGTTGCGCAGAGATCTTATGACCGAGGCACATCGATCGCGGTTCTCTATCCACCCTGGCTTGATGAAGATGTATCGCAATATAAGGTGTTAGTATTTTTCGGTGGGGATGAAGCGTCAGATAGCCAGTTTTGTGGCCGAGTGTGACACGTGCCAGCGTATCAAGGCCGATCATCAGAGACCCCATGGTCTATTGCAGCCGTTGAGTATCCAGATATGGAAGTGGGAGCACATATCTACCGATTTTGTCATGGGTTTGCCGAGGACACAGCACGATTATGACGTCATCTGGGTTGTTGGGGACCATCTGATGAAGTCGGCACATTTTCTTACGATTTGTGAGACCTGGCATGCGGACCGGCTCGCCAAGATGTTTGTTGATGAGATCGTGAGACTGCACAGTGTTCCTGTCTCGATCGTTTCAGACAGAGACCCGAAGTTCACGTCTCAATTTTGGGGGAGCTTTCAAAGAGCAATGGGTACTGATTTGCAGTTCAGCACCCGTACCATCCGCAAACCGATGGCCAGACCGAGAGGGTCAACCAGATCATTGAGGATATGCTTCGAGCCTGCGCGATTGATTTCTCGGGTAGCTGGGACGAGCACCTGCGATTGGCTGAGTTCACGTACAACAACAGCTATCAGGCGACCATTTGCATGGTTCCTTTTGAGGCATTATATGGCAGACCGTGCAGATCTCCGAGTTGTTGGACCGAGGTTGGAGAGCGGCGTCTCATAGGTCCCGAGCTTGTGCAGCAGACGTCAAATGCTATCGATATCATCAGGCAGAGGATGCGCACAGCTCAGAGCCGGCAGAAAAGTTTTGCTAATCGTCGACGTCGTCCCTTGGAGTTTGCCGTTGAGAACCATGTGTATCTCAAGGTCTAACCCATGAAGGGTGTGGTTCATTTTGGAGCGAAGGGCAAGCTTGCCCCGAGATTCATAGGACCTTTCGAGATCACCGGGCGGGTTGGCATCGTAGCCTATCGGCTTGCCTTGCCATCTCAGTTGTCTGGCGTCCACAACGTTTTCCATATCTTTATGTTGAGGAAGTGTGGGTCAGACATCGTGCCAGTTATTGATTAGCAGTCGTTGGAGGTCCATGAGGACGCTTCTCACGTTGAGCAGCCAGTTCGTATCCTCGATCGGAAGGAGCAGGTCCTGCGAACCAAGGTCATCCCCTTAGTGAAGGTGCAGTGGGGCCATCATAGTGTGGATGAGGCATCTTGGGAGTGCGAGGAGGAGATTCGAGAGCACTATCCCCATCTTTTCGATGTTTGATTGTATGTTGTATTGTGTTTTGATTATACATGATATTATATTTCCTATTTCCTTATGAGTTGTGTTTAGCTGCGATGGTAGTATAAATTTCGAGGGCAAAATTTTTATTAGGTGGGGAGAGCTGTAAGACCCGTATCCTAGTCCGTACTGCTTCGTCGACTCCCTCGATCTTTCCCGTCGAAGTCCAGAAATCACAACCTATAATCAATGTTTGCACGCAACCCTAAGTCGTATCATATAGATATGAGTCGGTTTCATCCGAGACTTATACCATTGTGACCGCACCATTGTCACAGTTCCAACGCCGTGTCTTGCATATCGATCCGATACCCTGGCAGGGAGATGCGGGCCAATGTTTATTTCAAAGAAAACGCTGCGTGTTTACAATCCTAAGAGAATCTCTACAACATGTCCCATCAATCAATCACTCAAATCAATCAATGTTTTATTTCTCCCCAAGTCAAGCAACCACCAAGTCAACTCTTTCTCACCCTCTCTTACACGCCCATACATGTCAAGTACACTATCACCTCACCCATCACTCACCTCACATCCTTCACTCACCTCACATCCATCACCCATCACTCTCTCTCCTTACAACCCTCTCTCTCTCATTTCTCAAATCTCAAGCCAAATGTGGTGGACGTCCCAAGCAATTCCTAAGTGAGAGAAAAGAGTGTATTGTGTGTGGTCCATTCCCATCTCAAAAACTTTCATCCTAGCCATTCAACTTTCATCACCTTCCATCAAAGTGAAGCACAAGGACACCGACATTCCATCGGACCAAGAAGATCGAACGGTGGGTGCTTTATAGGCTAGATTTTCATGTTTTGATGATGGGCCAAGTGAGGACTACCGATCGATGGTATGGATCTCATATTGGACACTAGGTATGGCCGATGGCCCACCTTGATTCTCATGATCATTCCATGATGGGGCCATTCTCCATGGACCCCATCATGATGGTTATTTTTTCTTGCATAAATAGAGGTCATCTAGACCTTCCATTTTGATGGAGAAGGAATCTCCACCGTTGTTCTTTGATTTGGTGGGCCCACATGTATTGGGACCTACTTGATGTATGATTGAATACAAGGGAGGGCTCATAGTGGCGGAGCCCTCCATCACACGTGTCCCCTTTCTCTCTCTCTCTCCCTCACTCTTTCATTTTTTCCCTATTGTATGTGATGATGTGGCCCACTCAGATGGACCCCACCATGAAGCACGTATTTTACCCAAGCCATCCGTCGGTGGGGCCCACTTTATATATGTGTTGTATCCACACCATCCATCAGTTGGTGGCCCACCTGAGCAGGGCCCACCTTCTGTACTTGGAATGCTCAAACCATCCAGCGTGCTTGGACGCTGGACGTTAATTGAAAACACAAATATTAGCTTTGGTTCAAAGCTATTTGGGTGGGCCACATGTGTAGGCCTCACCTTGATGTATGAACTCAATCCACGCCGTTCATCCCTTTCCCCAGACCATTTTAGGCGTTGAGCCGAAAAATGGGGCCAATCCAACTATCTAACGGGCCATAGTATAGAAAACAGTATTGTTACCGTTGAAAGTCACTCCTATGTTTCTATACGCCGAAACATACTGAATATTGGGCTTGTTTGGCTTGTCTTGAGCTATGGTACCAGTAGGCGGGGTGGATTCTTCCGATGCGGGCCCCATGCATGAGAAACCAAAAAAATAAGATTTCAATATATATATATATATATATATATATATATATATATATATATATATGTATGTATATATATATGCAGCAGACGCTGCTGCTGCTAGAGGGCTCAAGGCAGCGCTTGCGGTGTGTAGCGGACGGACAGCAGGACCCACGGTCCCAGCCGTGGGCCCCACCATGATGTGTGTTTATCATCCACACCGTTCATTTGGTGGGCCCCTTCTTGAAGTGGGCCCCCTCCAAAAATCAGCCCTATCTGGAATTCAAGTGGCCCACACGGCAGGAAACAGTGTGATTGAATGGCTGTCATTGTAACCATTTTGTGGTCACAGAAGTTTTGGATCATATGAAATTTGTTTTTCCTCTACATCTAGGTCCGTGTGACCTTACCAACGGATTGGATGGAAAGTAAACGTTATGGTGGGCCCCCACGTGGGACCCACTGATGTATGCATTGTATTCACACCTTTCCGCCCTGTGCCCCTGGATGGAAAGGCCAGGGACCCACGGTCCTTGCCACGATGTATGTGCTCTGTCTATGTCATCCATCCCTAACCCACCATGATGCTTGTGTTGCATCCAAACCGTCCAACCATTTCGACAGATAATTTTAAGGCTTGAGATCAAAATTAAGATAGATCTAGGATTAGGCGGACCGCACTATAGAAAACAATGGGTTTGACCGTCCACCATTAAAACCCCTTTTAGGTCAGTGTGACCTTATGATCAAATTGGATGGGAAATAAATGTTATTATGGTCCTTGGGAATTTTATTGGTGGAAATCATTATCACCCCTCATCTTTGGGTATGGACCATTTGATATGCATGGGGCCCAATTGGTGTGGCTCATTTGATATACATATAGCCCATGTGATGTGACCCATTTACCATATGAGGGCCTATTGTGATGTATTCAAAGGCCCATGGGATATGGCCCATTGCAATGTACATAAGGCCCATTAATGCGGCCCATTTGATGTATCTGAGGCCCATGGGTCGAGGCCCAATGAGATGTATATAGGTCCATTGCAATGTGTGATTTCACCGTGGTATATATAATGATGTTTATGGCGGGCCGTGCCTTGGGAACAATGATGGTTTGACGTCCACATTGTAAGAATAATGTTGGTTAAATGTCCGCATTATAACTCTCCCTAGGGCCCATTGATGTCCCATACTTCTTGTGTGTAGGCCATCTAGGCCCATCTTCATCATAAGGACAGTTTATCACTTTATAACTTACTTAGTATAGCTCCATGATTCATGTCCATACGCATCATATGTATGCTTGATATAAGGAATGTTTGATCATAGCATAAGTTGTTGGGCTGAGACATTTACGGGACTCCTTATGAGACGGAGTGCCCCACATGATAGTTTATCACATCATAAGGACAGTTTATCACTTTATAACTTACTTAGTATAGCTCCATGATTCATGTCCATACGCATCATATGTATGCTTGATATGAGGAATGTTTGATCATAGCATAAGTTGTTGGGCTGAAACATTTACGAGACTCCTTATGAGATGGAGTGCCCCACATGATGGTGTGGTACGCGCGAGATTGCTGCATGATTGTATAGTGTGACTCATGCTTCTCGCATATGTGTGACTTGATCATTATACGCCCTAGCGACATCAGGGTCGTGGCTCCACAAGCACATCGTGGATGGCCGTATCGGATACCGAAAATACTTGGTTCTAGCACTGTGAACACTTAGGATGTCCTTGGGTGAAAGTCCCAGAACCTTTTTAGTACTAGGAGGTGCTCCAACATCTAGACCGAGTTAATACACAAGCGCCCGAGTGCCTAATACCAGTAGGCCGCGTCTCTCACTGTGTTGTGGTCGGTTGGAAGGGGGTGTGGCCTTATCCGCCCAAGTAAGGGGGCTATAAACTAGGCTGAGTTTAACCAGTTCACAAATGAGTCCGTTATCGACGAGCCGGGTAGGTATTGGTAGACTACTGGTCAGGCAGATAGTGAGATTTATTCCGCTCGCTAGGCTGTGCGGCTAGGGAGGCAGTAGTCAGTGTGGAGTGTACTAGACCCCAGTGATATCCCAAAGAGTAATGTACTAATATGTGTACTTGATGAGTACTGGCATGCTTGCCTTACATCTCGCATATGACATTTCATTATATATGCCTCGCATCGCATGGCCTTGGTATGGCCGATAGCATTCATGTCTTGCATCATATAGCTTTGGTATAGCTGATAGCATTCATGGACTTATCGCATATTTCCGCATTACTCTGATATTGTACACTTGACGCTTACCTTGCGCACACACTTACACCACGCTCTAAGCTTTTGTAAGCATATGCACGACCGTTGTGTGCAGGTGGCTTTGGATCGCAGCAGCGCTGAGGCAAGGGCACACATCAAATTATTTTGGAGTTTTTGATCACCCTGTATTTCCCTTCCCTCATTGTACTTAAAGTTTTGATATAATGGATATGTGGTGATGTTGTTTTGTGACTTGGTTATGCTTGTGGTTATGCTCCATTATTTTGGAGTTTTTGATCACCCTGTATTTCCCTTCCCTCATTGTACTTAAAGTTTTGATATAATGGATATGTGGTGATGTTGTTTTGTGACTTGGTTATGCTTGTGGCTATGCTCCATTACAAAAAAAAAAAAAAAATCATACTGAAAATTCTCCTTGTAGGATCCCAGGATCGAAATCTGACATGTGAATGCCGGGATCCGAGAATGGGGCACTACGGAGGCTGTCGGCGCCGGATTTGGTGATCGGAAATTTTGTGAGCCCGTTTTCCGAGTTTGGGGCGTGACAGTATCCAAATGAGATAATTCTAAAACCATTTGAAATTTCATCAAATTATCTTTCTAAAGAGTATTAGATCACCCAAATCATACCTATAACGAGGGAGTTTTGACCATTTTCGTGGAAAGTGTCTCATGTAGGATCCTAGTGTCTCAAGTGTGACTCATAACAACCTTCGGTCAACCAAACAAAGTTTGGTCCACCGAGGACCTTTGAACATATGTTTAGAAAAGGATTTGTAATTCTTGGTTAAGCGAGGCAGATCTCAGTTAATCGAACCAGACTATGGGTCGCACCTGGGAACACTAGGATCCCACTTGGGACATTTTCCACAAAAATGGTCATAACTCGTTACAGGCCTGATTTGGGTGATCTTATACTCGTTGGAAAGATAATTTGATGAGATTTCAAATGGATTTAGAATAATATCATTTAAATACTATTTTATTACCTAAAATTAGGGCCTAAAGTCCATTATTGCATAGATCACATCTGGAAAATAAAGTGAGAGTAATTCCAAAAAATGGTCATAACTCTCTCCTTACAAGTATAATTGATGTGATCTTATGCTCATTGGAAAGATAATTTGATGAACTTTGAAATAGATTTAGAATCATATCATTTGGATATCATTTAGTAGCCAAAAAGTGAGCCCAAAATTCACATTTTTATTCATTTAATTCAACATTCATATCCACACCTTCATTCATTGAATTCAACATTCACATCCACATCCACATCCATCTCCACCTCCACCTTCATATATACAACATTTATAATCACATCCACTTCTACAATCACATTTTCATTCACTCAATTCAACATCGACATCCACATTCACATTTTCATTCATTCAATTCAAATTCAATATTCACGTTCACATTTTCATTCATTTAATTCAAATTCAACATTCACATCAACATCTCCATTCATTCAATTCAACATTTAGATCCATATCCACAACCACATCTCTATCCGTATTTTCATTTATTCAATTCCATATCCGCATCCACATTCACATTTTCATTCATTTAATTCATTATTCACATCTACATACATTTACACATTCATCATTCACATCAAATCTAAGATCCATATTTACATTCATATTTTAATTTATATAGTTTAACATTCACAACCATTTCCACATCCACATTCACTTTTACATTTTCATTCATGCAATTCAATATTCACATCCATTTCCACATCCACATGTACATCTACATCCATTCAATTCAAAATTTATAACCACATATACAGTTCCACATCCACACCTATCAATTCAAAATTCACAACCACAACCACATCCACATCTAAATTCATTCAATTCATCATTCACATACATATCCACATCCAATTTAATAGCCATTATAAAAAATTCACAACACTCATATTAAAAAATGACCGCTTGAATGATATATACATTTAATTACATATCTTGTGAAAACTGAAAACTGAAATTCCTTTACTAAGATGGATTCTTCTTTCTCAAATAAAATCTCTCTGTCCTCAATTTTTGTGTGGTTTATTTCGAAACAGACTTCTTTGTCTTTTTTTACGATGAGCTTCCCAGTTTACTTGCCATCACCTATACCTTATCTTTCTCCTTTTTAAACTCAATTGTATACAAATTTTTACATTGTTGAAGATAGTCAAAAAATGGGGTTTATTAAAACTTGGAGACTTCTTCTTACATATTAACATATAAGATAATATAATTAATTAAATGATAAATAAGCAATAACAAATCCATATCCACATCCACCTTCATTCAATTTAACAATCATTAAAAATGATGACTACATTCATTTAATTCGTTATTCATTCTAAACAAAAAAATCAGAACACTCGTATAAATAATTAGACACACGAATGATACATACAAATTATTACATAACTCTTGAAAATAGAAAACTGAAATTCCAATACTAAGACGTATTTTTCTATTTTTCAAATAGAATCTCCTTGTCATTGGCCTCCTTATGGGTGGTTTTGAGATGGGCTTCTTTGTTTTCTATAAAGATGGGGCTCCTGGTTTGCTATCAATGACCAGTTTGTGCATGGACATTCAAGGAGAAGTACACCTATAAAACACAAGAAATATTAATAAAAACGTGAATGTGGATGTGGATTTTGAATTGTGTGAATGAAAATGCATATAGAATGCAGCAATGGGTATGAATGTTGAATATGAATGAATGAAAATGTGGATGTGGATTTAGAATTGAATGAATGAAAATGTGGGTGTGGATGCAAATGTGAATGTGAATGTGAATGTTGAATTTAAGATGTGGATTTGGATGAAGATGTGAATGTGAAAATGGATTGAAGGAAGATGTGAATGTAGGTGTGGATACCACTTAAGACACTTTAGAACTCACTTGGGATGGGTGTGTTTGTATCAAAATCTATGCGGATTAGATAGGTGATGCTGATGTTACCACGTGGTGCAAAAGATATTCGAGAAGCATGCATTAGGGATTAAGGGATTGGCTCGTCTGTGGGTATTTTTGGTATTTTAGTTCTCTGGATAGAAATAAACGGTGGCTTCAGCCACATTCTACCCAAAAGAACACTCTCATAGATGAGATCATGTTTGATAAAGTATAACCACTCTTTTCCTATCCAATTGCACATGATGGAGCCACGTGGATGACCGATTATTCTCTCATCTTTTTTCATGAAGTCTCTAAATACTAGAAGCAAATCCAAGAAGAGGATCTTCTCCGAATCCAACAATAAGCACAACTATCAATCCAGCGTAATGTTGTGAATCTAGGTTTAGTCCTCCCTTGCTCAGTAGCAACGGGTACTTAACATAGATTTAGATCCAGTCTAGCCCTGTGCACTCCCTGGATCGACTTAGGTCTTAGTCAGTAATTGTAATTCCCTTCCATCTGTGTCTATGTACTGGATCTGAAGGAAGATAGTAGCTTAGGAATCCATCTGCCTATGCTCATATGTTAGGCTGACCATAGTTGTAATTCTCGACATTGTTTTTGCTTCACTCACTAGCACGCTGCTCTTGGAAGCACCCTGCTGCTTTCAGCCTAGCGGGTGATCCATTGTAGTGGAAATTCATTCGCATCTTCTCATTGCATCCATCTCTTCTCCAGTTTTGTTTCGACCATACAACTAATGCACCTTCGAAAGTCCTTGCATTTCCAAGGCAAAAAGGGTCTCATTTGGAGGAAGAGCCCCAACCTTTGCCAATCGCCTTAGTAACGAGTACACAACATTTGGTTGAATAGAAAAATGGTCGAGCTATGCTCAAGCCTTGCTCAATGTTGTCGCCAAGGGTCGGTGATCACGGTTTGAATCGGACCCGATCGGTTCTGGCACTCTCGTAACCCTCGCAGGTGTTCTGGGCCACCAAATTTGAGATTCAACTGGGTGGATCCTACTTAAGACACTTGAAATCAATGTGGTTCTCATCTAGGATTCAGGTACGATCCATAGTGCTCAGGGGGAATCCACCCCACCAGGTGGGATCCACACTACTCAAGGGTGATCCCCCCCCCCCCCCCCCCCCCCCTAGACCAACTCCACAAAGCACATCCATTTCCACATGCACATGCGCATCCACAGAATGAGAGAATATGTAAATGTTGAATAGAATAAATGAGTATATATATGTGATTGTTGAATTAAATTAATCAAATAGTGGATGCGAATGTGGAATGCATGAAGTTGATGTAATTGTAAAATATGAAAAAATCAAAATATTGATGTGGATGTGGATGTGGGCTTGGAATTAACAAAAAGCAAATGTGGGTGTGGTTGCGGATTTGAATAAGGATGTGGAGGTGAATGTGAATGTTGAATTAAAGATGTGGGTGTGGATGAAGATGTGAATGTGGTGTGGATGTGTATGAAGATGTGAGTTTAGGAGTGGATCCTTGTAACGCCCTGAAAATTGGGGGTTGAGCAGACGCTCAACTCCCAATTCCAACGCATCACTTATGCAACATAGATAATGATGATTAAATGTTGTCTGCATTAGTGCATCAAACATGAATGAGATTATACCAAATCAACATTTCATACTCCGGAGACAATTAAATTACATAAGCGGAAGACTGTGATAAGTATATAAAACATATAAGTTGTTGTAGACCTCCAGAGTGTGAAAATATTACTAGGTTAACTATGTACAAGTATACTCCTAAGATGGATAAAATGACTATACACGTGTGTTCTAAAATACAAAATAACAAGTGTAATGACATCTAGTCACCATCCCAGTAATCCCCGTCGATCAGAACATAGTCTACATAAACCTGCCTGATAACTGCATGTAGGAGAACTCCTCCAGAGTTTGGTTGGTGTTTTAAAACACCGTCCCAGTGTGGGAGTGAGTGATCAACTCGATGGTACTATAAGGCAAAGGTTAACATGTTATCAATTCAATCAAGCAGTAATAATAAAGCAGTACAACACACATGTCCTAAGTACTCTTATTAATGCAGGAATGATATACCGTAATGATGCATACCCTTGCCTGCACTCCCTCAGCGACATCATCTCACGATCGCGGCATGCACCACTTCGGACACGTGCACTTCCTCGCCAAAGCATATGCAATGTGGTGCATGATCGTGTTAGCCAATACTTAATTAGGTTTATTCATACAGCAGATTCGGGAAGCTAAGGTACCTCCCTTTATATCATATACCCAAACGATGATCCATATAGGGTCGTCAATCCTAGTTAATCACATACGATAGGCAAGTTATAGGGTAACGTCACCCCTGATTTAAAAGCAGTGGACAGGCAAGTTCAGGTCACTACGAAGAGGCTCATCACCTCAACATAGGCTTTAGTTTATACTCAAGGTCACTACGGGAAAGGCTCGTCACCTTAGTGTAGGGCGACAGCTCGAATACAGTGTCCCATACCACCGTATTTGGCTCACGAGTTTGGTTTGCTCACTGGACACTACGGGGAGGCTTGTCACCCCAGCGTAGGCCGACAGCTAGACCACAGTGTCCCATACCACTATGCCAGGCTCATGAGTCTTAACGAATCATGACACCAAGGTTAAACGGGTTTTCATTGGTAAGTAGTACCTTAGATTCAAGCAGTTACGTCCATACATGGTAAACACACATTTAGGCTAATCAGGTTACTTGACAAGCTCGACTGGTACGAGCGTACGTTGAATTAGTCGACATGGAACGCGTAAGCACTCCTTGTGGCCTAACCATTATCGACAATCATCGTACGACTCGGATTCATCGAACGTATCTGTTGTGGCGAAACTACTCAGCCACTCGGTTAGAGGCTGTTGCCGATTGCCTAGGCTACGTAGTAGTCCCAATCACACTTAAATGTAACAGGAAGTCATATGTGATAGGCATATCGATATTGAACAAATAATTCGAACAATACAACACTTTAGCATTTTACAATACAATCACACTTAAATAATTCGAACAATACAATCACACTTAAATACAACATTTACATAGCATTACACATATGCATTCCATACACAAATCACATAGTAGGATATACGTTATATGAAGGAATTTATACATATGGCTAAGGTGATTGAAAATCTCTTCTCAACACCTTCATTAAATGCATCTCATCAAACAAGCACTTATTCAGACATTTTATCAAACACCTAGACTAGACATTTTAACATACGTGTTATAATTTGGTTATAACCTATATTAGGGCAAATCCTCTCATAAGGAGTTGTCACACATGCAACAATCATATATTCACGATGAATAATCATGGCAAGCACAAAACATGATTCCATATTCATTCGAACATTTCAACAAACACATGGAATACACTATATTCAACATAATTCATATATATGTGTAATACGCGAGAAACAACGCATCTAAGTACATGTGATAGCAATCTAGTCAGTCATAAATCATTAACTGACATTGAGAGCCTTGAAAACCATAACCTAAACGTTTATAGTCCGCACCTTTCGTCGATATACTCGTATCGAACTCAGTTTGAAACTAAGTCTTCGTCTACGGCACAACGACAACCTATAGCATGAAATAGGTTAGCTATTTCACCATTTACTCTATTTGGATACCTAAAATAGATTAGGGTTAGGATTCCTTACCCAAAAATGGAATCAGAATCGCCGGAATAGCGACACGGGTAAGATGATTCGGCACATGGAGCGGTGGGATCGAATCCCAGGAACTATCTCTCACTCTCTCGCTCTCTCTCTCTCACTCTCTCTCTCTCTCTCTCTCTCTCTCTTCTCCTCACTTTCTCCTTCTCTTTTCTCTCTTCTCTCTCCTAGGGTTTAAAAAATTCGTATGGCATGGGAGAGAGGAGGTTTAAGGGCCTTATATGGGCTCAAAAGTGAGCTAAGTGGCCCCAGGGCCATGGTATACTTAGGATATAGCCAAAGGATGGCTGTTTCGGGCCAACGAAGCTCATCTAAGGCCCCTTTTCTGCATACGGTCCAGAGGAAGTTCCCTGACAATGGATTTATGTCAGGTTAAGTTTTCGATCTGACAGGATTTGTAGAACGACCGCGGAGGACTAGTTTTAGTTCAACGGTCATCGTCACTCGATCAGGGCCATAAGTACACTAACCTATGTAGGGAAATTTCCCTGATCCGAGGGTGTATTTGGGTCAGATTATGATGGTTAGAAACCATAAATTTGGCCTGCAAGCGAACAACCCAATTTACTTAAATCGGAGTTCGATTTCTAAAGATATTCGCGTTTCTCACACATTTCGCTCTGGGTCCAAGTTGTGCATTTTGGATATTATTTGGACTTAATTTCCAAGGTGGTTGTCAAGTCCAGTAAGGTGGTCATAACCGTAAAGTTTCGGGTTAATCAGACTTTCGACGCGCGGTTCTGGTCCAATACGGAGTTTCATGATGCTCCCAAGAGCAACTAGGTTTTGAGATTGATTCTAGGTTTTTAAGTAATGTAGTGTTAGCGACTCTACTAGTTTTGGGTCTTACAGATCATATAGAAAGTGGTTCAAGCTAATCTACCGATTAATTCAGTTTAGCACTTAATTAATTTTCATCAAACTTCTAAAGAATTCGGTCCTTAGTGATTTCTGCCTGAGGTGGTACTCGAGTCTTTGTACGGATTTTTCCGAGACGTTACAATCCCCACAAAGTAGACATTCACATACACTTCCACATGTGCATTCATATAATTCAACATTGACAACAAAATCCACATGCATATCATAGAAAACACCATTCACATCCATTTCCACATCCACATTTTTACACCAAACAATCCACATCCACATTCATACAATTTCACTCTTTCACTTCCACATTTTCATTCATACAACTCTACATTCACATCCACCTTCATAATTTTATACTATATAATTCAAATTTTACAACCAATGCACTTCCACATCTCCATTCATACAAATCCACCTCCACCTCCACATTCACATCCACATCCACTTTTATATTTTCATTCATACAACTATATTTGCATTCATACACTTTTACATCAAAACTACATCTACATTTGCATTCAAACAATTTAACTGTAACATCCTGAATTTTTGCCAACTTGGAATTAGACATCCTTAGGCAATGGGTCGATCCTAACACCTTATTAACTTGTCAGAACTCAATCCCAAAGTCTAAAACCGCTTTTGAACCCATTTCCTTCACAAATCCCACCCTTCACCACCTTGTTCTTTCAATTTTTCTAAGTACTTTCACCCTAGACACTATCTTAAACTAGCTAAGTATTATAACTTGGATCACTTTATATACAAACTACAAAGGCCCAGGTACCACCTCAGACAGAAATTACTCAGGACTAAATCCTTTAGAAATTAGGCGAGAATTAGCTAGGGCTAAACTAGAGTACCTGTGAAATTAGCACCAATCACTTTAAATACGATCTGCAAGACCCAAAACTTGTAGAATCATTGACGCTAGGTTACCCTAAAATCTAGGATCAATCTCATTACCCGGCTGCTCTCGGGAGCATCTCAAAACTCCGTATCAGATCTGGACCGCACGTCGGAAGTCCGATTAACACGAAGTTAAGAAATTAGGACCGCCTTGCTGGGCTTGACAACCATCTCGGAAATTAAATCCAAATAGTGTCCCAGTGCAATTCGCTTGAGTCTGGAGCGAGGAGTGTGAGAAACATGAAAATGATTCCAAAATAAATAAGAATTTATGAAATCTAGCATGTGACGCTTGCGGTTAAGTATTGAGCAACCTAGCCGTCAGAATCAGCCAAACTACACCCTCGGATCAGGGATATTTCCCAAACATATCCATGTACTCGGAATCTCCGATCGAGATCCGCTGACCGTTGAACTGAAACTGGTCCGCCATGCGTGATCTAAGAACCCTATTGGAACGAAAACTTAATGGTAACTAGATCCAGTGTTAGTGAGCTTAAGTCCGACCGCACACAGAAAAGGGGCCGCCAGAAGTGCCCCGTTGAGACGGAACGGACCGTATTTGGACATAACCGAAGTATACTTTGTTCCTGAGTCTAGTTTGGTGAGTTTTGGGCCTATATAAGGACCTTAAACTCTCTCATTTTCAGCCCATACGAATTTGAGAAAACCGTAGGAGAGAAAGAGAGAAAAGAGAGAGAAAGTGTGAAGTTGTGGGAGGTTTCTTCCTGCCCTTTTTCCCTGCCGCTACACGAGCTTAACCACTTCCTTCTAATCGCTTTTCCGGCGATTCCGGCGTCATTTCTAGGTAAGAAACCCTAACCCTAATCTGATCTAGGGTTATAAACATTGCGAATGATGAAATAGCTAATCTATCTCATTCTCTAGGTCGCCAAATCATCGTAGGCGAAAGCCTACCAAATCTATCGAGTTTTCTACGCTCCTACGGCATAAGGTGCGGACTTTAGGTGTATAGGTTATGGTTTTCAACACTTTCAATGTCAGATAATGATAGATTCATGATCTGCATGCAATTGCACATGTACAAACTGCTGTCTGTTTTCCGTTTCGATTAAATACGAAGAATATGGAATTTTGTGTATTCTAGGTATTTGTAGAAAGTACCGTATACATATAAATTTTGGAAATGTGTTTGCCATGATTATTTGCTATATGAACTTATTATATATGTATATAACACTTACTTGGTGAGAGGGTTCGCCCTAATACATGTTTTTGCTAATATACACTATGTATGTTAAAATAGTGTATTCTAAGTGTTTGTGAAAATGCTTGTAAGAGTAAGCGCTTAGATAATCATGCTTCAGGTAGGAGTTGAAATGGGATTCTCAACTACCTTAGAAACATATATGATTTCCTCCATGATGGTTGTTCAATTTAATAGCTTACTATGAAATATATGTGTTTGTATTCCTTGTTTACATTGTACTTTGTAACATGCTTTATGACATGCTTATTAACATGCATGAATTACCTTGTTTATTATGCTTTACTCCACATGCTCTAAATGAGGATTGATTGCGATTGGGACTATGATTATAGTCCAGACAATCGGTACCAGACTTGAGTTCGTGGTTGAGATTCATTTTGCCACGTAGGATGTGTTTGATGAACCCGAGTTGTACTTCCGTTGGCGACAGTGGTTAGGCCAGGCGAAGTGCTTATACACTTCATGCCGTTCAGTTGATTGTGCGCTCGACCTAGTCAGGCTCGTCAAGTGACCCGATATGTCTAATGTATGTCACCATGTTTGGACGCTACTGCTTGAACCTAGGGTACCAAACTTACCAGTGAAATCCTGTTAACCATGGTACCTCGATCTGCTAAGACTCATGAGCCGGGCATGGTGGTATGGGACACTGTGGTCGAGTTGTCGGCCTACGCTGGGGTTTGGTGGTATTGCGAGTGCGTAGTCTGAGCCTCCCCGTAGTGTCCATTGAGCAACCAGACTCGTGAGTCGAATACGATGGTATGGGACACTGTATTCTAGCTGTCGGCCTACACTGATTGGTGACGAACCCTTTGTAGTGACCTCGAGCATACTCTGAATTTGTGGTGAGGCGACGAGTTTGTCGCGGTGTATAGAGTATGAACTAGGCCTGTATCAATTTAGTGATGAACCATTAAAAAGGTGATGGGGGAGTGGTGTAACGATTGCGTGTAACAGCCCTGGCAGCCTTTGCAACGCCCTATAACCACACTATCGTATGAGATTATCTAGGTTTGACGACCCTAGAATGGATCATGTTTGGGAATGAAACAAGGGTGGTACCTTAATTTCCCAATCCTGCTGTTTGAAATGGACTAATAACAACTCGGTAATCATGCTCATCATCACACTGCATGTGCGTGGAAGATGTGGAGCACTGAGGAATGAAAGCATGCCGCGGACGTAAGATGGTGTCGCATGAGGGAGTATGTCGGTGAGGGCATGCATCATGACATCATTTCATACTTGCATTAACAAGAGTACTTAAGATTGTTGACTGTACTGCTTTATTATTACTGCTTGACCGTTTTGATAACATATTAACCTATGCTTTATTGTTCCACTGAGTTGATCACTCACTCCCACGTTACGGGATGGTGTGGTACATACCAACCAGACTCTGTAGCTGCAGGTGTCGGTGATGCTTATAAGGCGGAGCCAGACCTTTGCAATGACAATGATGCTTGTTCATATTTGTTGTATTCTGGCGGCTTCATGTGAGTCTGTGTCTTGATCGACGGGGTTACAGGGATGTTGACTAGAGGACCTTACACATTTGGTATATTTTAGAATTGTACTTATAATTATTTAACCTGGCAACGTTATCACACTTGGAGACTCACCATAGTTTATATATTTTATTTATCTATCACAATCTTCTGCTTGCTATCTCACTTGTCTCTGGAGTACGATATGGTGTTTTGGCTTAATCTCACTCATGTTCACTACACTAATACAGTCAACATTCAATCATCATTCATTTTATTGCATAAGTGATGCGTTGGAACTCGGGAGTTGAGTTTATGCTCGACCCCCCATTTTCAGGGCGTTACAAGATGGTATCAGAGCATAATTTGAATTAAACCGGACCTAGGTTATGGTCACACGACGCACTCTGACGTACTCTGACTTAAGAGGGAGCGACGAAACGTAGAAACAGTCGTAGGTGTCCCAGTTTTGCCAATCGGCGAAGTTCACTAAAATTGGTCGTTTTGTTTAAGTTCGTACTCAACCGTGATCGCACGAGACGACCCCAAATCACTTCTAGGCCGTCAAGGGTTTGAGTCTTTCCCTAGAAATGAATGTCCTTAGGTTGTGGGTCAACCACAACACCTTACACTTAATCTCAAAGCCTAAAACCCCTTTTTATTCAATTTCTTCAAAATCTCACCCTCCACCACTGTATTCTTCATTTCTTTTTAAGCACATTCATAATACACACCAATCCTAGGGTATAAATGAAGAAGAACAATACCGAAACTAAAACTTACCATAAATAGGAAATAAATGGCTGAAATAGGTTTTGACCCTTAACCTTTTGGAATCTAACCAAATAAATGGGTTAGTTGGATAGATTAGCTCCTCCTACCCCAAAATCATATGCCACACATCACATAAACTCATTCCGGTTTACAAATTGGCCCCAAAAATGCCTCAAATGGAGTCGGGGGCCACACTATGAAATCCAAGGGGACTCACGGTGGACCTGGCGTTCATTGGCACCTTGGGAGGGTGGTGAACACCGCCTTACTGCGGAGGTACCGCGGCTGGTCCGGTGGACCACGGCGGAACCGCTGTCACCGCGGTCGACCGCGGTCAGGATGGGCCGGGCTGGTCGGGCCGGTGTTGGTCATGGTCGGCCCGACCCCTAGGCACGTGTGGTGCTCACCAAATTTTGTGGGGCCCCTGTTTCACGTCCGTTTTGCCCCCTCTCTCTCAACTACACCTCCAAGCTCTCCGTTTCTCCAAAAATTTTTGTTTTCGCTCTCAAATCTCTCTCCCAATCGCCCAATCCCTCATTTTCGGCCACAACCCATCCACATCCATCGTTCACAGCAACACCTACCCTCTACCCTTTCCGTTTTCTCTCATTTGAGCTCCTACACCCCCCATTTGAAGCTCAAATTTGTGTAAGCTCTCTAACCTATCCATTTTCTTCCCTTTCCTTCTTCAAACCCTGCCTTTTGGGCCTTTACAATCTCTGTTGAGGCTCAAGTCCGTGGAGAACCAAAACTCCAGCCCCCGTTTCCCCTTATCCTCATTTTTCATGGCTCTATCCGAGCTTGTACGACCATTTTCTTGGAGGCCTAATCATCCATACTGTTGTCTTGTAGTTTGCATGGGTTACCGTCTTTGGATGTTTTTATTTTCATGTTGATGGGTGTAGTAGTTGATAGAATGTTTTAGATGTTTGGGGACGTTTAGGGCCCGTTCATCCAAATTGCATTAGGTGAGTTTAAGGTGGATAGAATTGTAAAGGTAACAATAAATGTATGTGTAAGGTATGGTCCCTAGATTGGGTGTATCCCATGGTTTCCGATACTATGTTTGGAATGTATGCAGTTAAACGTAAATCCCGTATTTTCCTTTTAAATTACACTTAGAAATTCATTATCCTAGGATTTGGAAATCCCATCTCACACTTTTCCAACACCAGGCTCATTTTCCAAAGCCTATAAAATTAATTTTTATCCCACCCACCCTCCTACCAAACATGTCATTCCCAATCCCGAAGTGAGATTAGCAATGCAGTCCCATTTAAGACAATAGGCCCTAGAGTTTTGGACCTAAAGCGGTGCTCCTAGAGTGGGATCAACATTGGTCAAAGGATCCATAGTGCCCACATGCGATCCACAGTAGCAACCATTCAACAAAAACATTCACACTATGTATTCTTACCTCTATTTGCCATATCAGTCACACTCCCTTCAAGGAAAACTTAAAATTGATTGTCATAATAAAGATTGTTGTCAGATTAAAGGTATTATCACCTCGAAATGTCGCCAAAATGAAGGTACTATCACGTGATTATCGGAGTGGGTCCCATGGAAGTAGAAGCAAGGTCTTAACCGCCTTCTTTAATGGTGGTGGTGGTCCAGTCTCTCTCAATTTAGTGGTGGTGGTGGTCCCCTCTCTTTATCAAATTTGTGGTGGTGGTGGTCCCCTCTCCCAAAAAAAATCTGAAAAACCCTGAAATGGGTTAGAATGTGGGTCTATCTCCACATATATGTTTACGGAATGATATTATGGGGCCCATCGTGCATCTCCATTAAAATGCATTCTAGCCATTATCTAGGGCAAAAAATTTCAGGGCATAGCCCAATGAATCAGGGAAGAAGACATCACGGATAGACCATACCAGAGGAAATAGTTGTAAGAAAAAGGTCACTGTTATCTCTATTGGGGACCACAGAGGCCTCGGATGAAGATGAAATGAACGCTCTTCGATGTCTAAGGATGATCTGAAGCGAATGAACATATTAAAATTTTTAAGTAGCGGTCCTATTTGTGACTTCATGGGACCCACAATCTCCTCTTCTTAAAAAGACATTTGCAAGCTATGGCCGTACACTGGCTTAGGTGGGCAGAGGGGTAGTTTGGTCTGAAAAAAGGGCAAAATGTCATCTCGGGGCTAGAAAAGTATAGCCCCAGGAGAAATTGATCATTTAGCCCTGACATCATTATATAGGGCTATTATGGTAAAAATCCCAATTACAAATGACTCGGATTGGGTAGCAACACAGCAACCCATGCTGGTACTGTGTTGACGTGGAAAATTCTATAGGCTAACCATAATACATGTGATATATCCATACCGTTCATCCATTTTTCAAATTATTTTAGGGTAAGAACCAAAAAATGAGTCAGATCCAAAGCTCAATTGGACCACACCATATAAAGTAGTTGCAACAATAACCCCACTGTTCATCTATCTTTCCTGTTCATAAAGTCACACAAACCTGGATGAAGGGAAAACACAAATGTAAGCTTGATCCAAAACTTCTATGGCTCCCAAGAAGTTTTTAATGGTGAGGGTTAAATTCCTATTGTGTGATCCACTTGAGCCTTGAATCTACCTCATTTTTAGGCTCATGACCCAACAAAATGGATGGTCAACGTGGATAAAATCCATACATCACAGTGGGCCCCACAGAGCCCTATCTAAGTTGAGGACGTCATTTGTTTCCATTCGTATTGGGGAGAGATAGCATTAAAGGAGAGATGCATTAAATGAAGAGAGATGGAGGGGGAGAGAGAGAGAGAGAGAGAGAGAGAGAGAGAGAGAGAGAGAGAGAGGGGGAGGAAGGATTCTCTTTAAAGAAATGGGATGACTAAAGAATTTGGACACATATTACATATTCCAACCATGCATCACATATGTAGGAAATCCAATCCGTTAATTAGTAGGGTCCATTGTAAGAAGGTGAAGGACATTACATATTTATCTATCTATCTATCTATCTATCTATGTGTGTGTGTGTGATTAATAATATGATATTCTTTCACAAGAAAACTGGTCTATTAGAAATTCATTCCAATAGTTCGAATTCAACTTGCAAGCATGGTAATAGTGATGACAATCATTTACTAATTTTTAGAAAATAAATTTTAATTAGTGGGCCTTATTTGCTGAACGGACTAGATCTTTGGCACGTAATTCCCATCATACTTATGTAACTTAATGTCATGCATCCTCACATGTGGTGCATTACATTAAATAGAAAGAGGAATTTGTGTTATTTAATATACAACTAGTTGGACAAATTTGAATTGTCTAACTAGTTATGTGTGAGCATCTCTCTCTCTCTCTCTCTCTCTCTCTCTCTCTCTCTCTCTCCTCCTCTCTCTCTCTCTCTCTCTCTATATATATATATATATATATATATATATATATATATATATATATATATATATATATATATATATAGACATGTATTCAAGTGAAGGTCTCAAATCTCACCAATTGGACCATAATTTACTGTCCACCCAACGAATAACTTCCAACCTATCATCTCCATGCGACATCCAACCCTTTTAATAAGTTTAGCCCATGTAAGGATCGCATAGTGAAGAAGTCGAGCCTTATCCACTCACCATGTGGGCCGAACCATATAAAATAATGTCTAGCCATTGATAAACACAAAATACAAGTGCAATCCACTAAGAAATGGATGTGGCTAATTTAAAAGATGATCCACATGATGTAGATAACCTATTGGACAGGTTGTATGTTGTACGCACAAAAAAGGTTGGAGGTCATCTGTTGTGTGGATGGTAACTTATCATCTAATAGGTTGGACTTGAGCCTTTCTTTTATTCAATGGTGCATCAACCATCCTTTGGTAATAATGTTGCTTGATGGCTTAGCATGCTGCAAGTCAACCAATTAGGCCCTAGTCAAACACAAATCAAACATTATTTGGTGGGTTATTGCCCACTTCATTGCACATAACAAAAAGAAGCTTAAAAACATAAAAAAGTAATAGTTTACCTCTTTTACCAAAATTTTCCAATAATAGTCCATTTCACATTGATTCCTCGAATCCCATTCAAATCTCGTATTTTGTTTCCTAATATAGACTAGATCCCATTTCATTTTGATTCCTCAAATCCCATTCAAATCTTGTATTTTGTTTCATAATACAAGCTTAGATTAATCTCAAAGTAGTTTTTACGCTTCCTCTACGACTACAAGGAAAGTGAAGAAAGGAGAAAAATAGAACAAATGAAATAAAAGGGGCTTTTATAGTCATATCAGCTCCATATCAATGCTGATATGGGTTGTATCAGATTGTACTGGCCAATACGTCCTATTTTTCTAGTAAGTTGATCCACCCCCTACTATGCAATGTGGGGGCCGCTACAATTGGATTGAAACTTTTTTCTTTTAAAATCGTGGTTGCATCGGCACTTGGGTGCAATGAGAAAGGAGCGACGGTTGGCTAAGATGCTCCCTATTATAGGGAAAACCAAACAGCCCTACTGTACGGGAAATGCAATCAATCATAGAAGGAATGCCTTAAAGCTGGATCGATTACAATACTAGGATGAACCTCCTAAGTTGATAAGGCACTGACAAAGAGATGAGCCCTGGGGCGACCAGGAGCTGAGCTGTTTAAGGGCAGAGCTCAGTGGCGGGATTCACCTCCCAAGGTGACCAGATCAACCCCGACCAGAGAAACAAAAAACCCGTAAAAAAAATTAAAATAAAATAAAAATCTGCATCGAACCAAGAAAAGAAATATTCAACACGATTCTGTCCAAAGATCACACCAACCGAGGTGGGCTCAGCGATACGCCTAGAAGTATATCCCCATCCAAATAAGGACCCTCCAATAAATCCAGTGTATCCCATCAGGATACACAAGTCGCGAAGCAGCCTAAACATCCTATAAGTACAACCATTGCAATTGGAGAAAGGTAAGCACCAAAAACCCCAACTCAAGTCTCACCTCTCTTCTCAGTCTACCCACCTAACTTAGGCATCAGAGGGTCCACGGCCACAATTGGCACCCTCGTTGTCCTTTACATAGTATTGATGCAGGTATACATGCATATATAAGCGTCGCACTCGTTCATCTAGATTCAAGCAATAACAGATTGGTGTCATCTATGGGAACGACAACAAAGCCATTAAGTTCCCATCAACATCAACGCGGATCGCGATTCTTCCTCCTTCCCCCTCAATGGATAAAAAGAAAGGAATGGCACCGGTCGCGGCTGAGCCTGCACATGGGGGTCAGTCTGAGAACCCCCGGGCTTCGAAGTTGGCCCCCTGATCTCAGACACCATCGCCAGTAACAGCGTAAAGATCCCAAAATCGAGGAAGTTAGCTTGTTGCCCTCGAAAACTAGGTAGGAGCTTTGACCGGCAACATTGATCACATTATGAAACTGCTAGAAAAGTAGCATGCGCTCCCCACTGATGAACACAAAGAGTTGGAAGCAACGACTAAACAATCCTACCCAGTACTTATGCTCCCTGAGCCTCACACTGCGAAGGCCCGAGTAAGAGGAAGCATGCACGTCGTTGAGACTCAAATATTGCAAATTTAACCCTTCAATTACATTAGTTATCTTGACATTTAACTGTTAATTTGATTTAATTATATATGCTTTTATTATACTATGTGATTCGGAAGACTATAATGAATATGCACTTAAAAGGATGGATTTAAAGCTCAAAAGAAGATAATGAAGAATTGGATATTTGAAAGTCATTAATGAAGAATTCACATGCTAAAGATCTAGGAAAACTAAGTGCAAAGAATGGAGAATAGACTAGCAAAATCACAAGTTAAATAAAAGAAAAAACATATTGTTCGGTCCAACTAAAAGTGCACAAAACAGTCCAGCAGGAAATTGTGATTTTCAGACTTAATTTGGTCCCGCCGAAGACAACTTCGGTACCACCTAAGTGGGACCTCAAGTTAACAGATTTTGTACAGATTTTTCAAATGCAACTCTGGTGCGATCGAAGCGTAACATAAATGCTTAAATCCAAGGTTGGTTTGTGATTTCTCCAAGACGGTGCAAAAGTTGGAGTTCCACAACTATAAATAGGAGTCCCTATAACGTCCAAAATCATCTTTTAGGGTTTGGAAAGGAAGAGAAGGCCTAAATGGAGCGCCGACAACGTTCTTTCATTTCAACTTGTTGATGGGTTCTAGTTGATCTTTTTATTTTTCTTCTAAGATGTTTGTCTTGTTATTCTAATCTCTTAATTAATGCTAAGGGATGAATCTTGTAGTTAATTTCATTATTTAGTTTTTTTGATTCAGCAAACAATGGTTAGAATTATGATATTAGATTGAATAGATTTGGATATCATTTTAAAGCCTTCGAATTGTTTATTTCTGGATTTGTTGTGCATTCTGGTTACAACGAATGCTCTGATTTAACACTTGTTTAGCCTCGATTTAGAGAAGGAATCAATCTAATCTATGGTCGCCTAAGGGTACTATAAACGCTTTTGATTTGCTGTGATTAATGTCCGAGTGCTTCATAAGAGAATTATTCAATTGAATTCAAATTCTAATATTATTTATGATTGGTTTAACCACTCTATATTCTGATTAGAAAGATTAGGACTTTGATTCAATTGAGTTATAATCGTTAAATCAGTAAACCAATATTGAGATTGGTATAAGTGGATTTCTGGATCCTTTGTCTTTTATCTTTATTATTTTAACCCTTTTTCTTCATCACTGGATTAAAAACCCAAAAACTATTAGACTTAGATTAGTCTTGGGCCGTGTTCCCCATTCCCTATGGATTTGACCTCAGTCTCACCGAGTTATTACTACAGCGCAGCCCTGCATTTGGGGTTGTAAACAAGTTTTTTGGCGCCATTGCCGGGAAGTGGCGTTGAACACGATTAGGTTTAGGTTTTATATATTTGATTTTTGTTTCAGGTTATATTTTTCTAGTTTTTTTTGAATTTTTTAAACCTAGGATTTTTAGATTTTTCTAATTTTTAGAATTTTATTTTTAGGTTTTATCTTCTTCTTTTTATCTTCTTCTTCTTTCTCTAACATTACTAACATTATTTATTAATTTTATTTTATAGGATCTTCATTGTAGTTCCTCTCTTCTGGTAACATCATTCCTTACTCCATCTACTTGCTTTCCTTTTTGAAGTAGGATTTTTCTGTAAAAATTTTTATTAGGGCTTCATCATGTTCATGTAAGAATGGACACATGAATACTCTAATCAACTTCTAAGTGACGAGAGATACGTTGAAGGGATGACCGATCAGTATGTTAGGAATCAACATTCTTCTCAAAATTTTACTGAAACCATGATTGAGAACTGACTGAAATATAATGCTCGACCGGTTAAGAAATCATTACATGATTATAGGAGGGAGAACAATTATCATCCATCAGTCAAGAAGAAAACAATGCGTGATTATATTATAGGTGGTAATACTTATTAACAACCTTTAAACTCTCTCTCATATGACCCGTATGATTATAATTGGTAGAAACATTAAAGTTTAAATTGAAAAGGTGAACCAACAATCAATTCTAATGACTATCCTCATAGATCCACTACTTATGACATTCAACCAGATATAACCCAAGTGGATTCACTTCAGAAATACATGGATGCTCAAGAACAATTCAGCCAACATATCATTTAATCATTCGCAGACATTAGAAAATCATTAGAGTTGATTGAATCATCCATTCAAGAAATTCAGTCGCTCCCTATTGATGAGAAAGCGGCTAGTTTATCCCAGCCTTAACCCAATCTAGAAACACAATGCAAGGAGAGTGATTCTAACTTGCTTGTGGAGTATACTAAATTTGAGAATAAGGAGGAGTTGGATTATGATCATGAGTATACGGTTCAGTTTTTCAAAGAGTCAATTTCGATGACAGTCTAAGTGAATGATCGGGACACACAGGTTCTTTTCAAACATATCAATGATGATCCAATCCACTTACATGACACACATGATTCTAATGTGGAGCATGATTCCCTTTCAACCACATCCCTCGACTCTTTAGAAGATTGCTTGGCATACTTTAAAAAATTTAATGATTACATGATTAAAGATATAGTAGATGCCTTGCGAGAAAATACCTTAATAGTTGATACTAACCAAGGGAATCGTTTTTCTGAAGAGCTCCCTTCCACAAATCCTTAATGTTTACCATTAGAAGTGGAGGAGCTAAAACTTGAACCGAAGTATGAAACTTCGGCATGTGTTGAGACTAACTTGCTTACAGAAAGTTCCTCTGACTTATAATTAATTGTATTCTCATATTCACCATGTTACTCTAACGTTGAAATTTTTTCTTCTATAGATGAATTATATATTCTCTAGAAACCTCACAATTCTGATCGCAAATATGTCGCTGAGGTTTATAAATTTCTCTAGACATCCATGCTTCAGAACATCCAAGCCTACTGCAAAAATGGCTTTTGGATGATCTTGTTGAGAAACCTATTGAGAAATTTATTGAGATATTGGCTAGAGGTGGAACTTTTCTGTCAAAATTGAGTAGTTTTTCCTTTCTTTCCTAGTTTAGGATTATGAGTTTATTGCTTTCTTAGGATTAATTTATTTTATTAGGTTTGTTTTAGTTGTTGGAACATCTTTTGATAGGAAGATCGCACTTACCTGTTTGTCACCTTCCAGGTACTTTTCATCTACTCCTTTGTATTTTCATTGTTCTCAATATTACTCTTATTGCATATATTTATACATAGAGGACAATGTAGAATTTAGGTTGGGGGGGTAAGTTTTCTTTGAAAAATTCTTTAGATTTGTGCTGCAATTTTGTATTTTTGAGCTTAAAATTTTCAACATTTTCTGTGAAGTTAAGTGATTTTAAAGATATTCCAGATATTAGAATGATAAGATGAAAATGCTAAGGGATTTTTAAAACTTGAATTCTAGTTATTTGATAGATTTCAAAGTCAAGTATGCAGTTATTGATATTTAATTGGAGTTTTAAACATTGATGAGCCATTTAATTCACATGTCACATCTAGCTTACATCTATAAAAGTTTTAGTTAATACTGAATTGTTAACTTGATGATTTTTTAGAATGATTGGAACCAAACCGGGGGAATTTGTCCATCATGTTCAATGAAAAGAATTGAAAAAAAAAAGTGAAAAAGAAAATACCCAGCTAAAAAACTGTTGTCGTCGAAAAGGGCGACTTATCAAAATTCCTTGAAAGGACTATAAAGAAAAAAAAAAGTGAAAATATTGTGAAAGCCATCGATGGAAAAATCCAAATTTGAATGAGTAGAAGGTTTAACTGTAAGGCAAGTTTTGCTTTAGGTTTTGGTTATCCTAAACGTTCTTTGAATTATCAACGTTATCATGAAAGTAGAAAGCTAAAGCCTGTGGTTGTGTTAAGTTTAGATTTCACCATGCACAAGGAACTCAATGTTTAGAAATTGTCTAATTATAGATTAATACTTTAAATTTAATTAGGATATTTACCAAGTGCTAGAGTTTAGGTATAAATTACGCTTTACATTGATATACCTTGATTTCTATAATATGGATTATTTTGAGAAATGCTTGAGTTTATGGAAATTTGTTCATTTAGTTTTAAAATATCTTTCACATGTTTTGCTCGGGACTAGCAAAATGCTAGTTGGGGTGGGTTGAGACTCAAATATTGCATTTTTAACCGTTCAATTACATTAGTTATCTTGGCATTTAAGTGTTAATTCGATTTAATTATATATGTTTTCATCATGTGAGGTGATTTAGAAGATTGATAAATATGTGCTTAAAGGCATGGATTTAGAGCTCAAAAGAAGATAATGAAGAATTAGAGATTTGAAAGTTATTGATGAAGAATTCACATGCCAAAGATCCAAGAAAACCAAGTGTAAAGGATGGAGAAAAGACTGGTAAAATCGCAAGTCCAATAGAAGAAAAAACAGACTATTCGGTCCCATATAAGATCGGTTTGGTACGACCGAAAGTGCACAAAACAGTCCAGTGGGAAATCATAATTTTTAGACTTAATTCGGTCCTAAACCGAACCCAACTTTGGTCCCACCTAAGATAATTTAGTTAGGACCTAAATTTGACAGACTCTGCATAGATTTTTCATATGCAACTTTGGTGCGACTGAAGCGTAACATAAGTGCGTAAATACAAAGTCGATTTGCAATTTCTCCAAGACGATGCGAAAGTTGGAGTTCTACATCTATAAATAAGAGTTTATAGGACATCCTAAATTATCTTTTAAGGTTTGGAAAGGGAGAGAATGCCTAAGTGGAGCACCGATAATGTTCTTCCACTTCGATTTCTTCACATGTTTTAGTTGATCTTTTTAATTTTCTTGTAAGATGTTTGTCTTGTTAGGCTAATCTCCTAGCTAAGGCAAATGGATGAAGCTTGTAGTTAATTTCATTATTTAGTTTATTTGATTCAGCAAACAATGGTTGGAATTATGATATTAGATTTATTATATTTGGATTTTACTTTAAAGCGTTCGAGTTGTTTATTTCTAGATTTATTGTGCATACCGATTACAACGAATGCTCTAATTTAACAATTGTTTAGCCTTGATTTAGATAAGGAATCAATCTATAAAATTGATTGATATGTGGTCGCCTAAGGGTACTATAGACACTTTTGATTCCCAGTGATTGATGTTTGAATGCTTCATGAGAGAGTTATTCAATTGAATTCATATTCTAATATTGTTTATGATTGGTTTCATGAGAGAGTTATTCAATTGAATTCATATTCTAATATTGTTTATGATTGGTTTAACTGCTCTATCTTCCGATTGGATATATTAAGATTTCGATTCCAATTGAGTTATAATCATTGTATCAATAACCAATATTGAGATTACTATAAATGGATTCCTGGATCATTAGTATTTTATCTTTGTTTTTTTAAACCATTTTTCTTCATCACTGGATTAAAAACCTGGAAACCGTTAGACTTAGATGAGTTCTAAGCTGTGTTCCCCATTCCTTGTGGATTCGACCTTGGTCTCACCGAGTTATTACTACAGCGCAACCCTGCACTTGGGATTGTAAACACACATCCCAATACAAACCTTAGAAACCACAGAGCTTGCCGAATCCAATATGCGACATACAATAGACAAAAGAAGGTGAGCTCGGGGAAAGGCCCCAGAAATCATGGCTGAAAACAAGATCCCCTGGGGGTAGAAATTAAGAAATTCAAGATTAGCTCGGTAATATTCAGCAAGCCTACCGAGTGAAAGCCCCAACCTCCATTGATGCCCTTCTTGAATAGACAAAACCACCGTTTACGAATGACATTATGCAAGCCCAACTGTTGTCAAGATTCCAGATGCCTCAAATAATGCCCTATTCAAGATCAAGTGATCCAGCTGAACATCTGGAATATTTCAAAGCATGGATGGAGCTCCACGGTGCCTTTGGACCTGTGATGTGCAGGGCGTTCTCTTTAACGCTGAGTGAGCAACTCAGAAATGGTACAACCACTTGAAGCCGAAATTCATTAGTTGATTCGCCTAGCTTAGCAGGGTGTTCGTCACCCAATTCATTAGGGGTAAAGACATAAGAAAACCTTCGACCCACCTCCTCATGATAACATAAAGGGAGGACGAACTCCTGAAGGATTATATCGTCTGATTTAATGCTAAGGTTGTTAAAGTAGATGGCTATTCTGACTAGGTCACTCTCACGACCATGATGGCAAGTCTCAAGCGAGGAAAGTTCCTTTTTATTGGGAAGAATCACCTAACAACTCTTGCTGATCTCCTCAACCGGGATAAAAAAAAAATATTCTAACACAAAGGAGTTATTCAATGCGAGCAGAACTACTCAAGTAAAGAGTAGCTCGGCAAGAGACTGGAAAAGAAAGGAAAGGAGGCACCCAACACAAGCTCCAAAAAGAGAAAGGACGATGACTAAAGCAGTATCCCCCGATCTAGCCAGCCCCCGAAGAGCCGGTTTCGTAGATACACCCCATTGAATACTACGCCAAAACAGGTACTCATGAAGGTTAGAGATAGGAGGATTCTAAGGTGGCCAAATAAGATGAGGGCTGACCCAAAAAAGAGGGACATGAAGAAATATTTCCATTTTCATTGGGATCACGATCATAATACGGCTGAATGTTTCGACCTCAAGGTGGAGATCGAATCCCTCGTCCAGAGGGGATACTTGCATGAGTTTATCGGCAGAAGGAAAGAGGATCAAGCAGTTAGGTAACAAGAATGACGCGATGAGCAGAATGATAATGAAGCCATAGGCGAAATATGCACCATCTTTAGATGACCCGTCGGGGGTGGAGATTCAAACTGTGCGTGCCAGCCCATGAGTGGAATGCGAACGGCGTTGGAGAGGAGCATCAGGTAAACCTCGTCGGGCAACCTAGGAAGCAACCCAGGATGATTCATGCAACATCACCTTTACTGAAGAAGACGCACGAGGGATTCAACACCCTCATGATGACGCATTAGTGGTCGCTATGACCATTGTTAACCATAGAGTGCATCAGATATTGATCGACACTGGGAGCTCGATGGACATTCTATTCACTGCCGCCTTCGATAAAATGAGAATCGGAAGGTCAAGATTGCGACTCGTACGAGCCCCTTTGCTCGGTGTTGCAAGGGAAAAGGTGACCTCATAAGGGAGCGTTCTTCTGTTAGTAACGACCGTAGAGAGTACAAACCAAGTCACCACCATGGTCACCTTTCTGGTGGTGGACTGCCCCTCAATGTACAATGTGATCCTCTGGTATGCCATCTTTAAACATTGTGCGAGTAATAGTCTCCACCTACCACCTCACTATGAAGTTTTCGACCGAGAATGGGGCGAACAAGGTTCGGGGTGACCAACATGAAGTCTGGTAATGTTATTTAACAGCCCTCTAAGGGAGGGCACATAACAAGTAATAACAATAATCAAGTCAGTTCACCATTAATGCGGAGATAGGCGGTAGGCGCGGAGATCAAGGGAGACTTGCAATGATGGTACAACGCGCTCGAGGAGGCATGCGCTGGCAAGGTGCCTTTTTGCTTCCCGACTTATGGGGCGTGGACATGTGGCACTGCCTGGGGAGTCGAGTTGTTGTGCTAGTGGGAGATCTCCATCTGACTGCATGCATGTGCCGAGGAGCTCTTTCGGCTGTTGCATTTAATGTGGGTAATCATCGCATGTGGTCAAGCTTCCTACAAAAGGGGGAGAACCCTAACGTTTCTAGCCATTTTCTCCCGCCGCCTCTTCTCGAGCTCCCAGTCTTGGTGATTTCCGGTAAGTCAAAAATCTTCTTCTCCGGTGATTTTTACTTCTTCTTTCCTTCCATTTTCTTATTTCTAGACCCAGTATGCCCAATATCTCGGACGAAGGCATTGAGTTTTATGCTTTCTAGGGAAATTCCAACCTGGAGAGTGTGGATTCCAGGCTAGGGGTTCCCTCTGATCCTTCATCTCCGGTATCTCTAAACCATGGCTAGACGATGGAATCTACTCCATTAAAGAGGGCAGATGCTCATTCTTCGATCGAGCAGCCAAATGAGGTTTGTCTTGCTGGGTCGACGTTGATGGGGGTTGATCTGGTCTAGATCAAAGCTGAGTTTCGGATCAGATCTGAGTTCCGAATTCCAGACTCAGTGGGACTTAGAGTCCTCGATCCTGGCTAAGTTCCGGATACCCACGGGAAGGTGATGCAGATATCTTTGTAAGTGCTATGGTATCTAGCTCCTATGATTGTCAAATTTTGTAGTGCTAAAACCTCTTGGAATCTGTGTATTGTGTAGTGCTTCTACATATTCAAGACAGTGCATCTCATGTACAAGGACAAAAGTCTTTACTTCAAGAACTTCAAAAGCAAGTCTTCATGATTCAAGAACATCGCTCAATGATTCAAGCTTCATAGTTCAAGTTATCAAAAGCTTCGTCCAAGTTAAGACAAAGTTTCTAAACTTTGATCCTCAAGCTCAAGCTTCAATTCAAGCTTCAAAAGTCTCGACTTCAAGCTTCTACATATGACAAGATCTCAAGCTTCGTGAGCTTCAAAGATCAATTATCAACTGAAGCAAAAGAAGTATCAATGTTCATACATCATGTATAAGGTATGAATGACCCTAGATTGACCTTAGGGTAGGTCATTTTGAATACATAATTCAATTGGCTCATTTTATAAGTGCATAGTCTGTTTCTCGACTAGTCTTAGACTATGTTCGACTAGTCCTAGCACTGGCTTACCAGTCCAAGAATTCCTCGACCAGTCCTAAGTTTGTTACTGATTTTCAGGAATTTTTGTTAAAGCCTCGACCAGTCATGGACAGGACTCGACCGGTCGTGGAGGTCGCTCGACTGATTAAGCAGGTCTTACGACTAGTCGTGGAACGGTCTTATCTTATCGCGCTCAAAATTTCAAAAATTTATTGGTCCTATAACCAGTCGTGGCGACCTCAGGACCAGTCGTAGATGCGATTTCTGCACTTATAAATAGAGCATGATTTTCAGAGTTTGATATTTAATTCAAGCTAAATCAATATGCCACTCTGAGAGATAAGTTAGTGATATTCTTAAGTTATATAGTGCTCATTTTATATTCTCTTTAATTAGCTTTCTTTGCATTTGATTTTGAATTCTACATTCCAATTTTATTTGAAAGAGAGATTATTGTATTCCCATTTCTTGGAATTAAAATCAAATCAAGCTAGCCCAAGGTGATTTAATTTAAAATCAATTTAGAACCTAAAACCATTTCACAAGTGAGTGTGAACATTGAACTTCTACGTTGAACTTCTACTCCGAACTGGTTCTTTTGGGCTACATCAAAATGAGAATATCCAGATAAGTATTTACATTATTGTAAATTCTATTTTTTTTAATTTCATTGAGATTGTGCCAGAAAAATCTCTTTCTGTTGGTTTGTCTGAGGTGGTCCAGAAAACTCAGAGTGTGGGGTTTTTGAATTGTGTAAGCCCACTTGAAAGACACAATTGTGAGGGTTTTAGGTGAACCTTGAAAAACCTATTTTCATAGTGAACGCTAATATTCACTGTGTGAGGATATTAGGAGTGGAGTAGTTGTGTGACTGTTTTTCTAAATAGTTGGTGTACACACAAGCGAACCACTATAATTTCTGGTCTCGTGTAGATTGAATATTTTTATTTTGTGGATGTTGTAATTTCCCTTTTTACATTTGTGGAGAATATTGTAATTTCTTTTATGCAAGTGTGGGAATGTTGTAATAGCTTAGTTATTTCCTTTGCTATTTATTTTATATCCTCTTCAGTTTGAGTTTTTTATACTCACCCACGTTCTAGTGAGGTTGTCCTGCCATAAACGTTTTGTTTTTGGTGTCAGGTTGTCCTTAGAACCAAGTTTGTATCAAGCTCTCAATACTAGATTTTTGAGGTTATTTTACATTTCCGCATTTTGAGATTATTTATGTGTTATCTGTATTTAATTTATTTAAATTCCACTGTTAATTTTTTAATTTGGCATAATCTGATTCACCCTCCCCCCCCCCCCCCCCCCCCCCCCCCCCCCCCCAGGACTTAATAGCTCGGCCTTTTCAAGTGGTATTAGAGCCTAATAGCTCATTTTATTATTATTTCTTTTGGATTAATTTTTTGAGCTAATCGATCTAAGCTTTGTAAGATGTCAAATTTTGATAGCCTTTCAGTCATTAGGCCTCCACCATTTGATGGCTCCAATTATGCCTATTGAAAAGCCAGGATGAGAATTTTCTTAAAATCCAGGGATGAGAGCGTGTGGCAAGCCACAGTTACTGATTGGACTCCTCCTACCACTGAAGTGAGTGGTATCGATGGATCCAAAACTATGAGAATTACACCTTATTTCTCTTGGACCACTCTTCAGAAAAGTGAGAGTAGTGTCAATGCAAAAGCACTAAATCCAATTATTTGCATACTATCACCGGATGAATTTTAAAGAATTATATCCTGTGATACTGCAAAGCAAGCCTGGGATATCTTAGAAATGACACACGAGAGAACAACAATTATCAAGAAATCTAAAGTCTAAATCCACACAACAAAATTTGAGGAAATACGTATGGAAGAAAGTGAAACTTTCATAGACTTTTATACTAGATTGAATGACATTGTCAACTCTATGTGGGGTCTCGGTGATAAAATCCCAGAAAGTAAAGTTTGTGCAAAGATACTACGCTCACTACCTGAATGGTTCAATTTAAAGGTGACTGCAATCTAGGAACTTCGTAATACGAATAATATGAGAGTAGAAAAATTAGTTGGCTCATTACAGACTTATGAGTTAACTTTTAAAGCTCCTAAAGGTAAATCCGTCGCCCTTAAATCTTCTAAATATTTTTCTCAAGAAAATTGTAGTAATTCTGATGTAGAAAATTCTGAAGATGATATGGCCCTTTTAACTAAAAAGTTTTATAAGATTTTCAAAAGTAAAAAAGAGGGTTGATTTTCAAAAATCTAATGATAAGAAAGATCTAAATCTAAAACATGGAAATCTTTAAAAGACAGTTAATGTTACAACTGCCATGAATATGGGCATTTAGCAAATAAGTGTCCTAAAAAGGACAAAGTTAAAAGGAAAGGAATGTTAGCTACTTGGGATGAATCTCCCTGCTTTGAAGCCTCTTCTAAGTGAGAAGATTCTGAAACCGAGTCGGGTAATGAAGTCAAAGCCCTTATGACTCTAGGTAAGTTCACTTTTTCAGATAATGATGATTCAACTAGTGAAAAAAATCTGAATAGTGATCATAAAAATGAAGAAGACCTTCAAGATGCTTATAATGCCCTATACAAGGAAGTTGTAAAATTGCTGCAAAACTAAAACTTTAGAAAGAAAAGTTTTCTAAACTTAAAGAAGATTTTGATAGTCTTGTTTTAGAAAAATCTCACATTTCAAATTATTTTGAAAAAACTAAGTGCGACTTAGATTTCAAAAATTCCCAAGTTGAAAACTTAAAATCTGAAAATGAAAAACCAAAACTTGAAGTCTCTTCGCTTTTGAGTTTAAAAGACACATGAAAGTATGTCCAATGAGATCCAAAGTTAGAAAAACTCTTATCCGAATCCAGAATATGTGGTGATCGATCTAGATTGGGCTACAATAAAAGCATTCCTCCTAAGCATAAGAATACTCCACCCAGATTTGTGAAAGGGGAGTCTTCAAACTCAAAAGGGAAAAGCCTGAATCAAAATCATTTGAAAAATGCTAAGTCTTTTCAAATCTTAAAACCTAAAAGCAATCATATCAACTATAAAAATCAAAATCGTAATCCTTTAGCTGAGAAAATTGTTGATATACTTAAGGAGCTCTTAAAATCTAACTCAATGGGTCGGTCTTATAACAACTACAAACATAAGAAGACCAACTATACTCCTAAACCCAAGACTGTAATGAAATGGGTTCCCAAAGTTACCTGCTTAGTTGCCCACACTACTTTCAAAGCTACAAGCCACTCAAAATGGTACCTAGACAGTGGATGCTCCAGACACATGACAGGTGATAAAGGTCTGTTCACCAATCTTAAAAATATGACTGATGGATCAGTCACATTCAGTGATGGTAGTAACTGCAGGATTGTTGGCCAAGGTACTGTTCAACTCTTTAACCTCCATTTATTTGAGAATGTTTTATATGTAAAAGGGTTAATACACAACTTATTAAGCATCTCTCAAATATGTGATAATAATCATAGCGTAAAATTTATTAACCTAGGGTGTGAAATTTTAAATAAAAGTGGTTCTGTAATATTAACTGGTCGTAGAACTTCTGAAAACTGCTACATTGTAAGTGATTCAAGCTCATCTAATTTATCGTGTTATATGGTTCATACCGATGAGACCGAGTTATGGCATAAACGCCTTGGACATGTATGCTCCGGAGGATCAGATTGTCGATCTGATCAACACTCATCCGGAGGTTCTTCTGAGGGATGAAGTGGCGTTCTGCTACAAGGTACATTTATTCTTCATCGTTGTTCTTGTCTATTTACATCCAATTTCTAGCATGCTTCCTTTGTTTCGGCTTGTCCCTGCTCTTCTGTCTACTCGCCAGAAAATGAGACAAGTGGCGGACAAGTGTGGGCAGGCAGAGGAAGAGCTCCAGGTCAAGACTGCTGAGGTCGAGGCCCTTCAACGAGCTCTGGAGCTGACTAGGGAGGAGCGTGCCACTTTAAAGATCTATTTGAGAGATGCTCAACAGAAGGAGAGTTTTGCGTTGGTCAAGCTGGAGGGGATAAGGTTGCATCTTTCTTCAGTCGAGAAGGAGCGATCTAAAGCGATGGCCGAGGCCGCGGTGTTAAAGGATGAGGCCGCAAAACTAAAGGCCGAGTTGGCAAGGGAGAGAGAGAGCTCAGTGGCCAAGCTGGCTGAAGTCGAGGTGACTTTGGCTGCTCAGTTGTCCAAGGCTACGACGGTCATCACACTGATCAAGATCATAGCTGTAAAGGAGTACAAAGCCTTGAAAGAATGAGCCGACAAGGAGGAGGTGATCTACAACTGTGACTACAAACGCTGCATAGGGGATGTCAAGGGGTTATATCCTGAGCTGAACCTTGATAGTCTCGGCGATGAGGTACAAGTAGACCCTGCACCAACCGACGTCGAAGCCCCACAACAGCCCCCCTCTCAAGTTGACTGAGCCCCGCTACCCCTCGTCATACTTGTATAATTTTTATTTTTTGTTGTGTTGCCTCCTTATATCAATGAAAATATAATTTTTTGCAGCAATTTTCGTGCATGGGGTTTTTAAGTAGATTTGGCAGGTCGGTTACTCGCACGTTGGTCATAGTAGTAGGCTGATCATATTAGTTGAGTAGGAGCGTTGGGGTGAGCCCTTGAACTCTTTCCTTTAATAAGGGAATTCTGCCATTGTAGAACAAATAGATTGGCTACAATGACCTCTTCATAAAGGGCCGAACAGTTTACTTAGGAGGACTGTTTTCCCTTGTACTAAGAGATCCTCATTGTAGATCACGCAGTCCAAGTAGCGTTACTAATTAGTGGTCTAATCTCTTCTTTAAGTATCGGACATCTGGTGAGGACTGTTCTTCCCTTACACTAAGGGAAGTCCTCAGCAGACCATGTAGTAGAATTGATTAATAGTCCGACCTCTTCTTTAAGGGTCAGACGATTAGTGGGAGGACTATTTTCCCTTACACCAAGGGAAGTTCTCAGTAGGCTATGTAGTTCGAATAGTGTAGATAATGAATATAAGTTCAAATTTCCCAACCTTGGGATTTTTATTATAGATTCTGAACAATAGACATGCAAATTCTAACCTAGTAGGTCAATTATTGTAGATTTCAAACAACGGGCATGTAGATCCTGACCTGAGGTCTGATCAGTTTTTATGGATAGTAGATCTTCAAGTGTTTGGTGTTGTATGAATGTAGCAGAGGTTGTCCCTCCATGTCTTCGAGTCGATAGGTCCCAGGTCGGGTTGTGCCTGTCACCTTGTAGGGTCCTTCCCAGTTCGGCATTAGGGTCCCCAAACTGGGTTCCCTGGTGTTTTTGAAGGTTCTACGGAGGATCAAATCTCATGTTCAGAACCTTCTCACCTTTACTCGGGAGTTGTAAAATCGGGCGACCTGTTGTTGTCGGGTCACAACCTTGAGTTAAGCTTGCTACCTCCTCTCTTCGAGCAGATGAAGGCCTAGAACCATCTGCTTGGTATTATGAGCTTCATTATAGGATCAGACCCGTGCCATGGAGAGCCCCATTTTGACTGGGACGACAACCTCTGCCTTGAAAGTTAGGAAAAATGGGTTTCTCCTGTCGACGTCTAAGCAATAGTTCGGTATGCCTAAAGTACATAAGAGAGCTCCTCGACCCATGCTCCTTTGGCTTTCTCAAACCTAACTTTGAGGTGGTTTTTGATGATTTTGTTGACTGCTTCTACTTAGCCATTAGCTTGAGGGTGCCAAGGAGACGAGTAAGAGTTGTGGACCCCGAGCCTTTCACACATGCCTTGGAACCAGTCGTTGTCGAACTATTGACCGTTGTCTGAGACGATCATATGCGGGATCTCATACCGGCATATGATGCTTTTCCAAACGAAGTCTGTGATTTTCTGCTCGGTGATCTTGTCCAGTGGTTTGGCCTCGGCTCATTTAGTGAAGTAGTCAACCACGACGACGGCGTACTTGGTCTGACCTTTACTCGTGGGTAGTGGGCCGATGATGTCTATCCTTCATTGGGCGAACAACCATGGTCCGGTCATGAGGGTCAGCTGCTCAGGAGGTTAATGAAGTATTGCCACTAATTTTGACACTTGTTGCATTTTCGGGTATATTACTTGGCATCTTTTTGAATGCTTGGCCAAAAGTATCCTCGTCGGATGACCTTATGGGCAAGAACACGACTGTCGTAGTGGTTGTAGCAGATTTCCTTGTGTATTTCCTTCAGAATGTAGTAAGCCTCCTCAGGTTGGAAGCGGCTAGGAAACACTTTTTTGTAGAGGATGTCTCCTACTATGGTAACCAAGCTGACCTGACCCGAATTCTGCGTGCCTCAAATTTGTCTTTGGGCAACGTACCATCCCAGAGGTATTCGATGATCGTATCCATCCAACTTAGGGCCGAGCTGACGGGGCAGGCGACTTTCGGGTCAGACTCACCGATGCTCAGGACAGATAAGAACTCAATGGGGATTAAGTTTGGGATGTCATCCTCGGTTGTTGTGACCAATTTTGTAAGTGCGTCAGCTTTGGAATTCTCTACTTTGGGGACCAGGGTGACTTCGCATTTTTGGAACTTGCTGATGAGTTAATGGGCCTTTTGAAGATAAGTCATCATTTTTTCTTCCTTGGCCTGGCACTCGTTGACGACCTGGTTGACAATGAGCTGTGAATCACTATGGACTTTCAGAATCTGGGCCCCCATGGCTGTTGTTAGCCTGAGTCTGGCAAGCAATACTTCATACTCTACCACGTTATTCGATGTCTGAAATCAAAATCATAAGGCATATTGCGTGCAGGTCTAATCGGAAGCCTCAATGACTACCCCAGCCCCGCTGCTTTAGAGTTGAATGAGTCGTCGACGTGCAATGCCCAGGTTGGTGGGTTAGGCTTGACCAGCTGACCAGCTTCGGCCAGTTAGTCAGTTTCACTACTCGGACTAGCTTCCAAATTCTGGACTCAAGCGAGCTCGACAATGAAATCGGCCTCCGCTTGACATTTGATGGCGGTCTATGGCTGATATTTGATGTCAAATTCGTTGAGCTCGGTTGCCCATTTCTGGAGTTTTCCTGATACCTCGAGCTTCTAGAGTACTTAGCGGAAGGGTTGATTGGTCGGGACTGTAATTGTATGGGCCTTCTCAATGTCTGGATACTTGATCTTGGCTAGGACCAAGGCCTTACTAACATAGTACACTGGGAGTTGTTTACCCCCTTGCTCTTCGATTAGGGCCAAGCTGACCGTTGTAGCCGAGACTGCCAGGTAGAGCAGTAGTGGTTCACCTTACTTAGGCTTGGAAAGTAATGGAGGTGATCCTGGGTACTGTTTGAGCTGTTAAAAGGCCAACTTATAGTCCTCGGTCCATTCTACCTTATATTTTCCTTTCAACTGCTTGAAGAAAGGGAGGCACTTGCCAGTGGCTCAGGAGACGAATCATTGGGGGCAGTTATCCTTTCGATGAGTCACTGAATTTCTTTTACCGTCCTGGGTGAGCTCATATCTAGCAGAGCTCAAATCTTGTCAGGATTTACCTCAATTCCTCTTTGGTTGACCAAAAAGCCAAGGAATTTTTCTGAGCCGACGCTGAAGGTGCACTTGCTCGGGTTCAACTTCATCTGATATTTTTACAGGATTACGAACATCTCCTGGAGGTCGGCGGTATGATCTGTAGCTTTGACGCTCTTGACGAGCATGTCATCAACATAAACCTCCATGGAGTGTCCAATCTGCCGAGCAAACATCTTGTCAAACAGCCGTTGGTACGTAGCTCCAACGTTCTTTAGCCCGAAAGGCATCACTCTATAGTAGTAGAGCCCCTTATTAGTGACGAAGGTGGTCTTCTGCTTGTTTTGTGGGTGCATGGCGATCTGATTGTAACCTGAGTATGCATCCATGAAGCTTAAGAGCTCGTGCCCTGCGATGTTGTCGACCAGCTGGTCGATCCTTGGAAGATGAAAACTATCCTTGGGACAAGCCTTATTCAGGTCTGTGTAATCGACACAGACCCGCCATTTCCTGTTGGATTTTTTCACTGAGACAACGTTGGCGATCTAGTTGGGGTAATAGATCTCCTTGATAAATCCGGCCTTTAAGAGCTTGCCGACCTCCTCTCCATTGATGGCATATCATTATGCTTCGAACGCCCGTCACTTCTGCCTCACTGGTCGGTGGTCCAGATCAACATTCAGCTTGTAGACCATTACTTTCGGGTTGATGCCGGGCATGTCTTAGTGGGACCAAAAAAATACGGCATCAAAGGAGGTCCATGATCTTGTCCCGCAAACATGGAGCTAGTGATGAACCGACCTGTACAGTACTTGTAATTGCTATTATGTTAAGCACACGTAGATTGTCAAATTTCGTAAGACAAAAGTGGTCGAGATCAGTTTTCAAGTATGGATTCACAACAATTCTAAATGCTTAAGATTGACATAAGATCAGCTCAAGACTGACTTATGATCAAGACAAGATCGACACATCTTCTCAAAGAAATCGTTGCCCGTATTCAAGTCAAAGTTCAAGACTAAGTTTAAGACAAGGTGACTTAGATATTTGCTATAACATAGGTGGTATAACCCTAGAAAGACCTTAGGAATATGTGCTTTCAAAAAATCTCTATTTTGGCTTTTTATAAGTGTTTTTGCCATGGAATTCGGCCAACCTAACTTCCTCGACCAGCCCAACTTCAAGCCCGAGCAAAATAACAAATTCTGCTGTAAATTCGTCTAACCTAAGTTTTGGTTCAGCTAGCCTAAGCTTGAAATTCGGCTAGCCCAAGAAAGTTCGGGTGAAATTTCAGCAACACAAATCTTTGAATTTTACAGGAATACGGCCAGCTGAATTTGTCCTCGGGCCAGCCAAATTTTGGATAAATCTTATCCCATGCAATCCGATAGACGTTGAACCAAATCCGGTGGACTCCGGCCAGCCGAAGCCAGTCTTAGGCTAGCCGAAGTTCTAACCTCTTTGCCTATAAATTGGGTCTTTCTCTCATTCTAAATTACAACAAAAATTAATATAACCTTTCTGCAAGAGAGAGAAGCTCAAATCCTCAGCAAAGCTGTCAGTGTGGTATTTATATAATTTATTTTATAACTTATTTAATTCTCTTATCTCTAGATCGTTTTAATCTTATTCTGAGATGGTAAACTATACTCTTCTTTGAGATCTAAGAGAATTGAATTAAGTAGCATTTGAGTTTTTCATTTTTAAAATCTATAGAACCCTAGACTCTTTCTATCTGATTGAACACTGTGACATCTACATTCAAGAAAGAAGTCCTTCTGCTACAAGCTTCTGCTGCGTCTTCTACATTTGAAGATAAGTATACTTTCTGAAATTCTTTTTAGGTTTTTCTGAGATAGCTTGTGAAATTATCAGTGAGATTTTGTCTGAGATAACCTGTGAAAATCTCAGTAGGGTTTTTATTGTGATAGCCCGTGAAAATCACAACGAATTGTATCAAGTTGTTAAGGTGACCCTGTGAAAACCTTTTTATAGTGAAAGCCAAAATTATGAGGATAGTAAGTGTGGTTGTTTTAAGTACCGAACCACTATAACTTCTTATGTCATGTGGTGAATGCTTTATTCTTTTTGGTGATTGTATGTTATTTATTATTTCATTCTTGTGGTGAATGTTGTAATCCTTTTATATACTCTTACTAGTTTGAAAAATTGATTTTAAAGACATTCGTGAAATAAGGTTGTCTTGTCTAAAATTTTAGGTAAAGGTTGTCCTACGAATTATTTGGAATCAATGTTTCAATACTTAAGCGATTGAGATTTTTATAATCTTTACATATTTCGCATTTATTTCGATTATTTGGCATTGTCCTATTCACCGGCCCTCTAGGACATCGCTAGCTCTCCATTTCAATACTGATCAGGTTGGATTCACTAATGGGAATGGCTACGGGGTCTTCCACTGGAGACCCTCTCTTGATTGATTCTTCTCGGGGATCAAGGAAAGTGATGGCCATCGTGCGATGATGCGTCCTTAAAGCCGTTGAGTAGCACCGGTGAGCTTCTTGTTAATCTCTTGTGACTTGCTTGACACTGTGCTCGATCAAAAACTTCATTATGAGATGGTATGTTGATTATACCACTCGCATGACGTTGAGGGATGGTCGTCCGAGGATGACATTATAGACGGAAGGGCAGTCGACCATGAGAAAGTTGATAATCATCGTCGTTTAGCTTTGTCCCTCTCCCGCAGTGACCAAAAGCTGTATAGATCCCTCGGAAGTGACCCTGGCTCCTGTGAATCTGAGCAGAGGAGTTTTGATAGGTCGAAGTTGGGACCTTCTAACCCCTATTTTATCGAAGGCGTCAGCGAAGAGGATGTCGGTCGAGTTATCGGCGTCTACCAAAATTCGAAACACTTTGCGGTTGGCTATAATCATAGCCACGACTAAGGCATTGTCATGGGGGTGGTGGACACCTCGGGCGTCCTCCTCGGTGAAGGTCGGCTCGTCAGGGACCATCTTCTGCTCTTTCGGAGTCGAGATGTGAGGTGGATTGATGCTCCAAGCTGCTGTGGCTGATGCTCCGAGCATGAGTTTTGCATGCTTGGTTTGAGTCTCCTCGTCACGTAGGCCCACCGAAGATTGTGGATTTCTCCTGTAGCCTCGTTGTTGTTGCCATTGTTGGGTTGCTCGTTCTTCCGATCTGACCGTTCTTCCCTCCTACTGACATACTCTCGTAGATGTCCGTTGTAGATGAGGGCTTCAATTTCTTCCTTAAGGTCAAAGCAATCACTGGTGGAATGGCCATGGTCGTAGTGAAAGTGGGAGTACTTCTGTTTATTCCACTTGTCAGATTTGGTCTTCATCCGGTTCAGCCATTTGAGGAGTCGTTTGTCCCGAACTTTCATGAGGACTTATTCGGGCATAGCATTGAGGGGAGTGTAAGAGTAGAATTTGATCTTGTGTCGTTTACTCGGACGTTGACCCCTAGTTGGATCATCATCTCTTCTACACTTTGTTATTGGGAGCTGATGCATGTTCCTCCTTAGGTCATTTCTCCCTGGTCGAGCTTCCTCCATTCCTGGTAGCTTTTCACGAGCTAGAAAGCTCTTCGGCATTGGAGTACTTCTGAGCTCGGTTAAGGAGATCGGCCAATGTCATCAGGGGATTCTTGCCGAGCGAGAAGAGGAATCTCCCCTCCTTCAAGCCGACCATCATAGTGGCTAGGGCGATCTGATCTGAGTAGCCCTCCACTTACATTGCTTCTAAGTTGAAGCGTTTGATGTGATCCTTCAACAACTCGTCCTCCTTCTCAGTGATGGTGAGGAGGTAAGTCATTGGCTTACGCCTTTCTTTTCTTCCAATGAAATTGGTAACGAAGGATTTGTTGAGCTGAGTGAACGAGCTGACAGACTTTGGTTTCAACTGCCAAAACCATTTTCGAGCTGCTCTTGACAGAGTTAAAGAGATTGCTTGGCACATCACGCGGTCGAGGCACATGAAGCTCCATCCACGCCCTGAAAGATTCTAGATGCTCGATTAGGTCAGTGGACCTAAAATAAGGAGTAATCTGTGACATCCTAAATCTAGGCGGAAGTTGAGCTAGCATGATATCGTCGGTGAACAGTGGCTTAGTTTCCTCCAACAAAGCTTTTACCGAGGTTCGAGCGCATCTATGATAGGCTTGTCGTATGTCGCCGATCTGACCTTGTAGTTCATTGAGTTTGTCCTCCAAGGGATCCTTGTTCTCGGCTACCGTTTCGGGAGCCTTACCACACATCTTTTTCTCCAACTCATGACGTAGGTCAGAGGCAGCCAGCGCGGCAGTGCCCAAAGCATGGGAGGGTGTACGTCTCGGTGTTTCACAAACCTGTTTGTTCCTCCAGGAGCCGACGGGTGCTTGAGATGGTACTGAAACTTCAGTGGCTACTCGAGCAACAACTTCCTCAGCCCCTTGGTCTGGAGGAGGGTTTGTTACTCTAACATCTACCTTATTTGATCAATGTTACTGGTCAACGCTTCAACTTGATGCTCCAAAGAGACAAGCCGACCTCCCGGCTTTAGGACCGCTGCACTGGACCCGCGGCTGCAGAATCAACATGAAGTTGGGAGGTTAAGTCCCGATGGTCCACAGACTGTTCTGCCGACACAGGATTGGGTGCAATAGTGGCGGTCTGGGCTTTCTTTCTCCCTTTCACCATTATTGAATCACTGTAGATGATGAGAACGACTTTCAATGTCGTTTCCCATAGACGACGCCAAATTGTTGATGCAGAAATTTAGACGTCCTCCTTGGACAACTTGAGACCTATAAGAGAAGACAAAGATAGAGACCCTGGTTGCAGCGGGGGACTCTCTGATGCCAAAGTCAGACAAATAAGCTAGGTCTAATAAAATGTAGGGTTTTTTTATTGAGATTTGTGCGTCAAGTTGTATGTACCTTTCACCATTGGATGTGCTCTTATTTATAGCTGAAAGGGGGTAGTGGCGTAGATGACAATCTCCCTTTTTAGTAGGTGCATATTGTAGAGGGAATCGTGTCCTGAGCGTGTTGCAGATATCTTCCGAGATCTTTGGTTGAGATCTCAGACAGATTTCTTTGATAGGATCTGAGTGGTCGAAATCAGGAGAAACATGCAGTAGAAGGTCGAGGTTGAGTAGAGTATCTGAGGTGGCCTACATAGCTGTCTCGAGGAGTATTTCCCTGACTTGAACTGTCTGATGAGCCGTGGCCAAGCTTTCCCTTAACATTGAGCAAATCACTGACCTGCCAACCTGATCTCGAGTGTCGTATTAGAGCGTAGAGACCGGGCTCCCTTCCTTGGTAGGACATAAGATGGAATCAGAGATGACCATTCTCTTCATCTTATCATACGGTGCAAGGGATCTTTTGCAAGTCTTCCGAGCAGGGCGTGCTCGGTCTTGCACAGGGTCATGCCTCCGAGGCTCTTCCGAGAAATTTGACCATCAGCTCGGGCATGGACGGGTTCATGGGGGAGCTCGGCGTTGATTAGTAGAAACATATGAGTGTCATTTTCTGGCCGTTGAGGAGCTCTTTGGTCATGATCGGCATTGGCTCCTTGGTCATGATGGCGGCCATGCAACTTGTACAGACATATGAGCCGACCTGATGTTGACCAGCTCAGTTTCAATGATAACACAAGATAAGGAGAGAGAAAAGCTCATCTCTCCAATGAAGCTAGCGCCATCACCAGAGAAGCTTCCAAGATCCATCTGAAACAAGAAAAACTAGAAGGAGAAGTCAGGAGGAAGATGCCATGCAACTAAAGGCTAAAATAAAATGGATAGAAAAAGAAAAACAAAATTGTCTTATGACTAATCTTCACATATCCTGAAATTCCAAGCATAGAAGGACAAGTCCAAGTCATGCATCTAGACCTGGATATTTGCTGAAATGATGCAGATTTTGCTGAGCTTTAAATGATACATCTGAGGTTCCTGACCTCAAATTTTTGTATATAAACATTTTGTATGTTTATAATTTTGTCGTGTACAGTGATTGTACATAATTTTGCCAAGTATACTGTTGTTTCACAGAAATATTAAGAGCATACTTGAAGGATCATTTGAAAATATAAAATCATTCATCGGCGATTGGACTATCGATAGGACATTTTCGATTAAATCGATAGAGAGTCGATGCTATCGACGACTCCTTAGAATATGAAAAGTAACATAATCGTGGATGACATCGGTGACATACTCGATAGAATCGATCGACAACTTCTCGATAACATCGAAATAATGATCGATCATATCGAAAGATGCCGCCCGATAAAAGCAAGTGAAACGAAAAAGGGGGTCAATTTTTTTTCAAAGGTTTCACTGTCACCTCCTCTGCTCGATTCTCTCGACCGAAGCAGTTGGAGCCACGATGGATTGCTCACATCATTCCACAAATCAGGTAATACCCTTCTAACACGTCAAGAGTCCATTCTCTTTTGGGTATTCGTCGTTTTGTCGTCTTTCCCAAATCGTTAAATACTTTATCTGTCACATGGGTAAAGACAAAGGTGTAGCATCTAGTCAGGGGAAGTCTTCAAGATCTACCCGACAAAAAGTCCTCGCCTCTAGAGAAAGAGCGAGGGCCCCGGAAAGTGGGATTCCCACTAGGCAAAGATCACAGACTTCACGAGGTGGGTCCCATACCGAATCTCCGGCACCACCTCCTCCGACTAGAGCAAGTTCACGACCACCAAAATACATGGGCAGGAAACTTATTCAAGAGAGAAGGGTTGACAGGAATGCCTCAAACCTTACAAATTGGAACCCCTGTTTGCCGCAATAGATTGGCTGACTGTTTTGAATTTTGGTGGGTCATGCCAACTTGAGAGAACACGGAATTTCCTTGCCGCGTGTCATTCACCGGTGGCTGATCCTCCTTCTTTCATGGTATCCTTGGGTGATGATGATGCGTTTATTACGCCGGCTACAATAGCTGAAGCCATCGGACTCAACATGGTCCCGGAAGGTATCCTAGAGATGGATCTGGATAACATGGATATTCTATCCAAGGTCACTAAATATCTTTGCAATGGTAGGGACATCCCCTGACATCAAGGGAATGCATTAAAATCCAAATATATGAATCCAAGATTTCGGATCTTGCATGGTATCTTCACAATGAACATCTATCCCAAAAGTACAAACAGATCTGATCTCACTGGGCTCATGACCATGATTGTATACTCAGTTGCCAGTGGGTCAAAGATCTGCCTTCCATCTCTAATTGTTTCTCAGTTGGTAAATGCCATCCACACATCTAGGGACCTCCATCTACCATACCCCTGGATTATCAATATGATATGCAACAAAATCGGGTTCTCATCAACTATTGATCCGGTATTCCCGCTCCAAGTTTTCAATAAAAGAAATATCCGGAGAATGGACTTGGATTTTCACGAATACAAGGTGAACCCGGAGGAAGAAATCTAGGCAGAAGAAGTTGAAGGAGAAGGTGGCGATCTCATGGAAGGGGAGGAAATGACTGAAGATGCACCTCTTGGACCTGATCCAGCCCCGTCCACGTCATCAGCCGGGTATGGCAAAAGGTTCAAAATGGATAGAATCGGGGCAATCCAAGAGATATTCATTCTGTACGTGAGCAGTTGACAGTCTTGGAGCGAGTCGTTCAGAAAGCGCAGCAGTCTATACAATAGCTGGTGGATCTGCCACATGCCGACGGGACGACACGATGCCATCTCATTCTGCTCCGTAAGGCCGGATCATGCATGCTATCGTACACACTTAACTCTTATCTCCGCGTTTGAACATCAGTATCTTTTTAGATGTTCTTCGCTATCACTGGTGTGTATGACAGCCTTCTAAGATGTGCACAGTTTTTTTTTTGTTGTATATGCCCACAGCTGGGCTAATGTTGATGGATGTTGTTGGGTGCCCATGTATGGGCTTGATATCTTTTTGGAAAACTGCCATGTGGAGCAGTATATTTTTTTTGGTTGGACTGAATGTTTTATTGGCTTAGGATTTACTGCTGTCTGGGGCAGTTTTGGTTCTCTTATGGCTGAATATAATGATTAACCTCTTTCCTGCTATATTTGTGTTAAGCTCCCCTGGTTTATCAAGTTATGGAATGCATGTGTCGCCTTTAAATGAATATTTTTCACTGCTCTACATCTGTTATATCTTATCTAATATGCATTCATGATTTTGAAATTGATGTTTGCTTGAATTAAGTTACAACTTTTATACATCAATGATCTGCTTCTAACTGATGGGATCTCCCATACGATTCACTCTTCAGTCAATATCACTTGCTATACCTTTGTCAATGACTGACAAAAAGGGGGAGAACAGTTCAAAACACCCCGAGCGGAACATTGTATATCAAATGGTGTTGCAGGTGTTAGGGGTAGCAGCTGCACCAAGAAAGGGGGAGTTTTGAAGTAAGGGAGAGCAGCAACTGGGTCGTGTACATGAGGTAGAAAATTGTAAAATTGTGTAAAAACATGTACACACAATTTAGGGTGTATTTGTCTAGAAGTATTCTAGGGTGTTTTGGGTATTTCGTCACGTAATTGACAAAGGGGGAGATTGAAAGTGCACCTGCTAGTGCCCTGGTTTGTCAAGTTACGTGAATGATAGGTCAGACTATCTGCAGAGCTCGATAGGAAGATCAATTCAAGCGTTTGCCTCATCCGGATGTGTGGAAGCTCGCCATAGGTAAATCATAGCCTCACATCCCATGTCCCAAAACACAAGGTGATTAAAACCCTTAAAACAAGATAGACATTTTAGGGTTTTTAGGTGAGAAAACTTTTTACAAAATAGGAAAATCTCTAAGTTTTTCTCACCTTGTCGATTTTATCGAAGCACCCTCGATATGATCGACTGCACTGTCGATGTCCTCGATACCTTAACGATATTATCGATAAGGTGACCAAAAATGTCCAGCAACTAAATATTCATCTGAACGGATTTATCGATGTATCGATACACCTATCGATATCATCGATAAAAGTACTAAATATGTCCAGCAACTTCACAACATATTTGGACGAATTATCGAAGTATCGATACACCTATCGATATCATCGATATTTAAATCTCGAGTCCATCGGGAGTGGCTCGATAAGATCGACAAACAGATTTTCCAACACCCCTGTTTTTTAATGAAAATCTCAAATTCCTTCGATATATCGATGTCCGTCTGATATGATCTGAATTCAAATATCGATAAGATCAGAGGTCCATCGATGATATTGATAGTGGGCACGCATTTCTTACAGCAAATATTTCAGGTTGTTTTTAACTATGATCGGGGGGCCCTTCGATAGAATCGATATTCAAATATCGATGGTATCGACACCAGGTCGATTGCATCGAACAAGGACACAAATCGTCCAGCAAGCTTAAAGACAAATCCGCTGGATTTATCGATGCATCGACTCTGATCTCGATATCATCGACATTCAAATTCTGATGATCTCGACGGTTCCCCGATCATTCATGAAAACCTGAAATATCTCAAAGTCAAGTCTCTCTTATTTTTCAAGTGTCGATTAATCGAACTTGTCATCGACGAAATCGGAGTTCGAAATCTGATGACATCGACAATAGTTTCGATTCATCGACCAATTGGCAAAGAGTTTCAAAAGCGTATGACATTGAGTCCGAGTCATCAACAGACCATCGATGCTATCGAGAGTATACACTTGATAATATCGAACCTACTCAATGATATTGAACTCTGTCATAAATGTGACTGTTTTATATCCGTTGGAACGTTTTGTCTATATATAGAGGACTTGTCTTTTGTTGCTGTGAGAGAAAGTAGAGAGAGCTTTTGTGTGTTTCAACTTATATCTTATATCTAAAGCCCTTTCTCTCAAGGGAGTTCATCCTCCAATCCACCCTCATCATTGATTTCAATAGAGTGGATTAGGGAATGAACTTCCGCATTCAAGGATCCTCCAGCTACTACCTTAATGACAAATCATTATGCTGGGATGCCTTGAATGCATAAGATTGGAGTTACTCTATCTTCCTAATAGGAAAATCTTTAGAGAGTAGGATTCCATCTTCACCTTGACCCAACCCTAAGCCTAGTCTTGGTATATCTTTTGTGTTGCGGATCAAGGGAGCAGAAGACTCTTCGTCAACAAGGAGGAGGAGATCTTCGGCGTTGTGCTTAAAGGGACTCATCAACTTATTTGTAAGTATTTAGAGTCCAGAGGATACTTGTGATCATTCCTTTCTAGGATTGGGTCTTAAGTGGTTATCACCCTTTGAAGTCCTCAAGGAAGCCTCCGGCGGGAGTGTACGTGGTAGGTGCGTTGTGTGGACCCTTGCTCTGTGGAGAGCATAAACATCTGGTTAGGAGTGAACCAGTAAAACTCCCGGGTGTGTTGTGTGGACCCTTGCTCTATGGAGAACATAAACATCTGGTTAGGAGTGAAACAGTAAAACTCCAGGGTTAGAGGTGAACCGAGTAGAAACCTCCGTGTAAAGGTTGAAGGTGAACCTGATTTAAAACCTTAGGTTTGAGGTGAACCCTGGGAAACCTCCTTAGTGAAATTCGGTACACTTAAGAGTTGAGTGTGGCAGCCGGGAGTGGAGTAGACAAGTAGTCGAACCACTTCTTATGCTTGATCATTTGTGTGATTATGTTAACTGAATTCATATCTGCTCACACTTTACACACAATCACATTCATCATAGACTATAACTGCTTCATGCTTATTATTTGAATAGTTCTGTGATTGGATCCTCTACTAGGCTTGGAAGCCAATTGAGTTACATTTGAGTAATCCTGAAAATTGCATACTTGTTAGGATTAAAGTGATAGGATTTTTAATAACTCGTAAACCTTAAAAAAAATCCTATTCACCCTCCCTCTAGGACATATTGACATATTCCAACTTCAACTCAAGCGGTCTTCACCGCTATTTCAAATACTTATAAACTATTTGGACACTTTTGAACATATTCGAGCGATCAAACATGTGAGGCTTGCACGATCGAGGAATGCTCGATTGATGTCGATTGATCGATGCTTAGATTGATGGTGCGCACAGTTTTACATAATTACTCAATTAGTTTTATATTCCGGATGTTATGCTATATATATGGGTGCAATTACGGGATTAAGGTAAAACAATCGAGGATAAAAATGTTTCTAGAATTTGGAGTGGAGAAAATGAGGGTTTTCTAAATTGTAAGTTTATCAATATCTTGTACCTTTTGTTTTCATAGTATTTGCTATCATATTGTGCCATGGCTTTTTTTCCACGAGAGATTTTCCGTTAAAAATTCATGTGTACTTGTGCATGTTTTATTGTGTTTATATTTCGATTGTTTGATTCAAATTCGGAATTTGCATTCATGGATTCCTAACAAGTGGTATCGGAGCTAATGTTGGAATTTAAGTTTGAATATAAAACATGTTGATGAAATGATTGAACGTTAAGTATGGAGCTGAAAAGTTCACCAATAAAAATAACTTTGAACTATGAAATGTGAAGACAAGAGGTCTTTTAGTTTAGTAAGGGCTGGAACATGCACTCATTGGGACAACGAAGCATTCCACGTCTATAAGCGATGGAGATTGAAAGGAATTAGATGAGAGAGCTAAAACCTTAATTTAGTTATGCCTATCCGACGAGGTTATATATAATGTCATTGATCAAAATACCACAACAATACTTTGGGCGAAGTTATAAAGCCCGTACATAATGAAATCACTGTCAAATCATCTGTATGTGAAGAAGCAGTTCTATAATATGAAGATAGTAGAGGGGTTTGATCTTAATGATTATATTAATGTATTTAATCATATACTTTGTAAAATGATGAGTGTGGAAATGAAGATGGACGATGAAGATCAAACCCTAATTCTATTAAACTCTTTTTCATAATCTCACGATAGCTTTATAGACATTATACCTAAGTATTGACACCCATATATGTCCAAAGTGTCATTAGAATCCTTCAATTGAAACAATTGAGGAAAGACGGTAGTGGTAGTTCCACTTAAATTTTGAATGTTCTTTATTTCTAGGATCATGCCTTGAAATGAGCTTACAAAATGAATGGAATGTGTGGATGTAAGGCACACACATCACAGCGGGCCTCTACAGTTAGGGATCTACCGACCTTGATGGATCCAGCCATCCACCCAAATCACACCCGTTTTCATCAGGTGGGCTGGACATGGCCACATAATTAATTTTAGACCATTTGTCAATTTCTTTTCTTTTTGTACATAGACCAGCCTGATATGTGGGAGTAGGAATGTACCAACATCTGATTAGAGGCTTGATCTCACTCCGGTATGCAATGTGGCTATCCCAGTATATTCAGCATCGATGTCCCTCGGACATCCAAAACACACCAATAAAAATCCCAGCTTTACGTAACCGGGAGTTACAAAATCTCAGAACGTGGATTGCGTACTAACCCCATCCCCAGGTCCGGACGGGCAGGGGCTCTGAGTGGCCACCGTTATTATGGGTTTTATCCACACCGTTCATACATTTTTCCGGATCATTTTAAGGCATATTTCGACAACTGAGTCAGATCCAAGACACAAGTGGATCACACAACGAGGATTAAACTCTTACCGTTGAATATTTTTTGGGGGAACAGAAGTTTTGGATCAAGCTGATATTTGTGTTTTACCTTTATCCACGTTTATGTGACTTTATGAATAGGTTGGATGGAAAATAAACACCACAGTGGGCCCTAGGAAAGTTTCAACGGTGACCCTCATTATCTTTGCTTCTTCTCATGGTGTGGTCCGATTGATCTTTGGATCAGCCTAAATTTTGGTCATGAAATATAAAATGACACAGAAAAATGTATGGACGGTGTGGATGAAATATATAGATCATGATGGCTACTTAAAGCCCCTGCACGTTCAGAGCTCCGGACTGGCAGGGGTAGTATGCAATCGGCGTTCCAAATCTGCAACAGAAACTGGGTTTTTGAGAAATTAGTTTTCATAAATCCTCCCTCCAAACTGGACCTTTAAGAAATATTGAAAAATGGGTTTCAGTTCAGATCTGCACTTCTGATTTCCTCATTTCCATCTCAGAGATCGGTATCTCTCTCTCTTCATAATTTAATCTCAGAATCGATATTCTGTTTTTTCTTGTATTGGTTTTTCAAATGTTCCTGAAATTTCAGTTATACGTTTGGCTTTGTTCTGAGTTTCTAAATTCTAGATCTGGAACAGATTCTTGTTCGATTCGTGTTTGCATTCGCAAGCAGAGAATGACGGATCTCTCTCTGCACATCGTTGCAGAAATCTGTGATAATCTAAAGTTTTCCTCGTTTTTATTTTATTTTTGAATAATTCCTTCAATTCAATGCAAGAAGAACATGTATCCTCAAGCCCTGAACTACTACAATTGGAGCCCACATTTTGTTTATCTAGGCCATTCATTTGGTGGGCCTAGAATTAGTTGGTTAAGGCAACTGTCCACATTTAATGGATAAAGGTGAAAGATGGCTGGGATCTTGCTGTATGGATGACCTTTAGGGATCATCAGATTGACTGCCTGGATCACCGAACTGTGGGCCCCACCTGGAGGAACTCATTGCCCAGCACTCTCAGCCCACGATACCTGCGAGAATCCTCCCAACCTGTGTTCCGGCAAGCGGAGCTAGAGGTTTGGTGATCCAGGCCTTTGATCTGATGGTTGTCCATGACCAACAAACCTCCTCGGCAATCCAAACCATTCAACCTGTGGCCTGCAAATAGATAGTAGTCCACGTTGACAAAAGAAAGGCCAAAGATTGGATGGGTGGGGTCTTCCAGGCCAGATAACTTTTGGAGAGGGAGGGAGGGAGCAGGTAATCCTAAACATTCAACTTATAGCTTGCAAATAGAGAGTAGTGAGAAACAAAAGCATCAATTGGGCTTGCAAATAGAGAGTAGTAAGAAAACAAAAGCATCAATCCACATCGAAGGAAGAAAGGTCAAAGATTGGATGGCCGGGGTCTTCTTGGCTAGATAACTTTTGGGGTGGGACCCATAAGATTAACTGTCTGGATCGCCAAATGATAGGCTTCACTTATCATAATCCATCAGCATCAAGTTGTTCTATATCTATTATGATACAACCTTTTTTTTTTTTTTTTTTTTTTTTTTTTAAAATTTTTTTTTTTAACACACACACCCCACACACACGCACACACACCCGCCGTGGGATTTCACCACTGGTGGGTACTCGAACCCTTGACCCGGTGTTGAAACTCCTTGGAGTCTACCATTATGATACAACCTTAATGGCCGGTACGTACAAGTAACGGCTGTGACCATTACATGATCTGGGAGTGAAATGGGGCAGTTGGTTTTTTGGGACCATAGCATAACGACTGTTACTCACGTAACGGTTGAAAAACAACCACTTATTTTTTCTATTTAAATCCATTTTCCTTCATTTTTTTCACTTTTCTCATTCCAAAAACTTTCCTACATCATTTTATAACAAATTTCGACCACTCGTACTATAGTTTTTAGAATTAAAATAGTAGATTGAATTGATTTGGACGAATAAAATCTTTGAGAGCCATTAAAAAAAATAGAAAAAAGTGGTATATATGCATTTTTTTTTTCTTTTCTGATTTCTAATTTTAATGCTTGATTGTGATGTGTAAACATTAGAGACATATAATTATGTTCATAAATTCATCAAACAACCCAATACAATATTCTCACCAAAGAGTGGACCATTACCATAAACATATACAAAAAAAAAAAAAAAGAATACATATCTGGAATATTTATATTATTCCAGATTTTCTAGATATTTTCCAGATTTTTTCGGGCAAAATTTTCTTTTTGAACCATTATGGGAGTCGTAACGGTCGTTGCGCCCCTATATCAACTGTTACAACCGATTCCTGTATCTATAATGGTGCTAACTTTTACGGCCTCCGTTACCGATACAGAATACCTTGCTCAACATCTATACTGGAAAAGGTTGGTTTGGGGGGACTAATTCTGCTATTGATTGCTCGGGTCTTCCGGGCTAGATACCTTTTGGTGTGGATCACTAAAGGATAGGCCTCATTTATCATATAGTTCCTCAGCTGGTAGACTCTGAGGAGTTTCAACACGAGGTCTTGGGTTCGATACCCATAGGTGGTGAAATCCCACTACGGCGTGCGTGGGTGTGTTAAAAAATAAAAAAGTGGATGGAGAGAGGGACCTTGTTATTGAATTTATCCATATTGCTTGCTAAATTTACTCTTTTTTTTTTTTTTTTTTCTTTTCTTTTCTAGGTTCTCAATTGATTGAAAAGTAAGCTGTTGTTGAATATCTATATCACACAGTCTTGTACTCCTTGACGTTCGGCCTTCTTATAATTCATAAGTGTTCACAATGGTAAGCCTCATCCCATTTATACTTTCCTCATTTCTTTCATTGTTTGGGGAGTGCTTGTGATTTCCAAATTTGGTGTTGAGTCATATGCCCCCCTTTTTTTTTGTAAGCTGTATTTAATCAAATTCCATCTCTCAAAATATCAAAAAATAAAATAAAATCAGATACCTTTTGTTTAGGTTATAGGAATCTATCTCCGTGTTGAATGCCACTTTGGGTTAATTGTGACAAAGGAGTGAGCATTGGTTTCGGTGTACTGTACCGGTTATGAGCGAAACTGGGTCAGATTGCCCCATTTTAGGCCAATACATGCATATCGTTCTGTATGGGTTGATATGTACTTATTTTGGATGATGCTTGTTTCTTGATGATACAATTTATGTTATCCACATGTTGGAATCTCACCAAAATTTGTCTTTTCTGAAGGAAAATAAAGGTCCTTTTTGGACCTACACCTATTCCCAGCATGTCTTTAAATTGTGGTTTTTGAAGTGTGACTTATCAGGGGAATGAAACTGGAATGACTCGCTCTGTCTTGGTCCGTTTGGTTTGGACTGAAGTTCTTATCATCTGGGCCTGTTCCAGACTATAACTGCATATTTTATTATTATTTAATTGTGGCAGAAACTGTTGGAGAAAGGGATTGAAGCAGACCATTCTGTCTACAATTTTTGTCAGACCAAAAAATCTTGTCCCTACATTATGATTGAGCTATTCCCATACATATTGATTAATGGATTGTGCAAACATCCAATCATTTCTGTTATCTATTAAATTGGTATGCCATATGGTGAAGTGGCCATTCATCTTGCACAAGTTAGCCTTTGTGGGGGTGTAAAGCAGATTTTTTTTTTTTTTTTTTTTAATTATTAAATATAACTCTTGCCCTCATTCTTCTTTGTAGTTACTCATTTTCTTTAATATTGAATGAGAACATTTTGGTTTCTTCCCCTTATGATATTGATTCTGTTTTATTTGTGAATTAGGTGGTTCTTGCTGCTTCTATCATTAGCAAGTCTGGTAAAGGTCAGTTTTCTTCCACAAAAATACATATGAATGGGTTTCTTTCTCCATCACATCTCACTATTGCTATATATACATTAGACCCTGCTTATTGCAATATATTCAATTTGAATGTAGATGCTGAGTTCACATTGGGGTACAGGATCCCTTGGACCTGATGCTAGCTGCAGTTTCATTGCTAGTTGAGTAGCTTTCTTTCTTTTCATGTGTTTTAAAACCCGGACCTGACTGGCGGGTTGGACTGGTTTGGAAGTAGGCGGAAGAATGAATCAGGTTACCTAGAGGCCCATTTTGGTAATAAACCGTTTGTACCGTCCGAACTCTTTGGTTCAGCTGATCCAAGCTTCCTGTTTAGGTATAGCACCAGTTGGGTCAACTGGTCAACTGTTTTTAAAAATCAGATATGAAAGTGCTTTTAGCTTGGTAGAGTTGTAGTGACCTCTTACTTCAGAAATCATGATCCTAAACAGTTTGGTATTGATATTTTTGTTGTATAATAAAGTACCATTTTATATTTTTACTTCAGTAGAAGTCAGGGGGTCAAATTGGTTGGTTGAGTGATTGGACTGTTTTGTCACCAACCGCTGGCAGGAGTGGGTCTATGTCCATTCTGTGACATTGCTTTTTAAGAATGGATATCTCCTGGAATAAGATGGTTTCTCGGTATTCTTGTATTCTAATTGAAAATGGTTGACAGAATGCTCTGCATAATTCATTGAAATAAAGTTGCTTTTACTACTGTATTTTTTTTTTTTTTAGACATTCATGTTAAACAAAGAATGACTATTTAAGATAAAATACATTTGGTTTTGTAGTGTTGAAGCATTTAGTTGACCTTTCTGATTGAATTAGTTTTGTTTAATACCTCTTCTTGAGAAGCTACTTGTATTTTTTGTTAATACATGGGATCAATTTAAAAACCCAAATGGGCAGTTGGTTAGAAATTAAAAGATCTTAATTTTTTGCCGAACCTTTTTTAACCATTAATTCTCTTTTCCAAAACCAGATTGCAGGTGGTGATTGTCTGATTATTATGACTAGATCAAAGCTAAGGCTACCACTAGACCTGGATGTTTGCTTATACTTGTATTTTTTTGTTAATACATGGGATCAATTTAAAAACCCAAATGGGCAGTTGGTTAGAAATTAAAAGATCTTAATTTTTGCCGAACCTTTTTTAACCATTAATTCTCTTTTCCAAATCCAGATTGCAGGTGGTGATTATTTCTGATTATTATGACTAGATCAAAGCTAAGGCTACCACTAGACCTGGATGTTTGCTTATACTGTATGCTTTTATTGTTGACACCACTCAAGTTTGTTAACTTCAGTACCTCTACTTCCTTGCAGCACTGGTCTCGAGGCAATTTGTGGATATGTCTCGTATAAGGATCGAAGGATTGCTGGCAGCATTTCCTAAGTTGGTTGGCATAGGAAAACAACACACATACATTGAGACGGAAAATGTCCGTTATGTCTACCAGCCGATAGAAGCTCTATATTTGCTACTTGTAACAAACAAGCAGAGCAACATACTTGAAGACTTGGATACCTTGAGTATTCTGTCCAAACTTGTATCCTTTGTGTATTGGTTTCTTAACTCGGGTGTCTCACACACACACACACACATCTATGCACATACATACATACATATGCATATATATATGTATATGCGTGTGTGCACCCTATTTTCTTGCATAAAGCATCTGAATTATGTGCAAGGTGTTCCAAAATGGTAACGGCGGCCGTAACGGCCACCACCATTACTGTTATGATACGAGCCGTAACGGCCACTGTATTGGTCGTTATGGCCCTTTTTTATTTTTTGGAAAAAACTGTTCCGGGCCATTATGGACCGTTATAGGGCCTTTACGGCCTGTTTTTTCCATAATGGCCATTATGGCCATTTCGACCCCGTAATGCGTAACGGTTATGACCATTACCGTTACGGCCGTTACGTACCGAAGTTTCTCCCTGCCTAATTATCTAGTGGATATAGTGTGGTTTACAAGAATGAAAAGCTATTATTATTGAATAAAATTGGAGAAATGCTTCTACCTTTTTTTTTTTTCTTTTTCTTTTTATAATTAATTGCATGGACTTTTTCTTTTTATAACTTAATTGCATGGATTATATCAATTGTAGGAAAGTTTAGGGTTATTTTAGCTCTCTTATGATTTCTAGTATTCCTCTCTACCTGTCCAAAATATTTCCAAGGTATCCACCATATTCTCCATATCTGGAAGCTAGTAAGAATATTGAGACATTTAGTTGAGCTTTAACTTGATTCAGGTACCTGAGTATTCTCCCTCTCTAGATGAGGAAGGGATTTGCGAGACGGCCTTTGAGCTGATTTTTGCTTTTGATGAAGTCATCTCTCTTGGGCACAGAGAAAATGTAACTGTTGCTCAGGTTAAACAATACTGTGAGATGGAAAGTCATGAAGAAAAGCTGCATAAGCTGCTAATGCAGAGCAAGATCAATGAAACCAGGGATGTCATGAAGCGCAAAGCTAGTGAGATTGACAAAAGCAAGGTGTTTGTTTGTGCCACATCATGAAGCTCACCCCTTTGTATATGGCTTGGTGTTTTAATTCATTTCCTCGCTCTTAGATCTTGGGCTTTGCCTGTTTTATTTTTGTTTTCATAGTTTTGGACGATATTCTTATACATTTCAACATTTATTTTTTGCAGATTGATAAGAATAGAGTCGATAAAGGAGGGTTTATGTCTATGCAGTCGATGGGTTCGGGAAGAATTGAAAGTGGCTTTAGTGATATGAGTATATCTGGTGCGGGAGGCGGTTTTGGAAGTGGTTCTGGGTTTGGATCAGGCACCGAAGTTGAATCCTTTTCTAGCAAGTCTAAAGGTCTGTGTGTCATTAGAGTGCCTTATTTCCATAAAAGCATCTTTGCTTGATGATGAAATAATTGAAGTTCTTTATACTTTGAATTTGAAGTAGACGACATGATCAATATTTAGAAACCAGGCAGACAGTCTTGATTACTGCTGCAATATTTGTTATTCCTTGAAATGTCTAATATACCCATTACGTGGTTGGTGGCTTTTGGTTTTGGGCAAGGACGGTGTTTAATTTATATGAATAATGAAGGTAAACCGGTAAATATTCTATTTTACAATGTTAAGGATGTTGTCATTGTTGGTATAGTCATCGTATCAGGCTTCGGAACTCTCAGATCCATTTTGGTGTACTACTTCATAGTTATTTGCACATGTGGCTACACGTAACCAAGGTTTTCAATAATGGCGACTATGGCTGTAACGGCTAGCCTTTGGCCATTATGATACGGGCTGTAATGGCTGTTACGGTCCTGTAATGGTCAAAATTGTTTTTAAAGGAAGAAACTGTATCGGCCTCGTGATAGACCATTAGGCCCTATAACTGGGATAAAAAATTTAAAGGAAGAACTGTGTCGGCCCCATAACAGTCGTTACGGGGCTGTTGCGAGCCCTTTTTTTTTTTTTTCCAGAACGGGCGTTACAGCCTTGTATCGTGTAATAGCTCCCACCATTACTAATGGCCGTTACATAACCTTTTTTGAATACCATGCTTGTGACATGTGCATTTGTTGGTCATTTCATGGAAAGACTGGATAAATCCCTGGAAACTGCTTTTTAACCTTGGTATCTGTACCCAGTGATAATATCTCAAATACATCTATATTTTACCAACTGAAGACCTCGGATGCATTCATCCCTTTTCGTTCCCCATAAGCAGTCAAAACCTGCATGAATATCTGTATAACCTCAAAGGAGTAGACACCAAGCATTTCTGTAAATTGGCATGCAAGACTTCTTATCTTTGAAGATGTCAAATCTGCTATAGATGAAGTCATTTTGTTGCAGTAAAATGGATTCTCTACTATTTACCAAGAAAACAACTTACAATTTCCGTCTGACAACAGAATCAGTGGAATTCTGTCGTGTTTGAGAAAAGATGCATGTGTTGCCATTCTGATGGGTTGAAGGTGAAGGCATCAAAGTAACTCTGCTTGGGAGTTGAAGAAGATGATCAAGTATGATAGATAACTCTTCGTGGTCCTTGCTGATAAGTCTGAAGTACTGTTCTTAATGCTGGCAATGAAGATATAGACAGATAATTGGCAGGTGCACCTGAGGCTCCCCCCTACTACAGGGAAGTAGAAATATGAATCACAGCTTTGCAGTTGGGGGATAAATTCTCATCAAACTCTGCTTGACAAGAATTATAAGGCCATATGCCAAAGCTTTGGTTCATCAAACACTGCTTGACGAAAAGTATAAACTGAAGCTTAGGTTGTTACATACAACTATAGCCCTTCAATTTATAAAATATTACACCTATAAATTTATAAAATATTACAACTATAGCCCTTATGCTGAGAATTACATCCCAAGAATATGTTCTCTAGATTTCTGGTGAAGTGGTGATTTTGAATATTCAGGATGCGTGTGGATCCAAGTACCAGTACAAGATAATAATTAGGATCTTGGTTGAAGGGAAGCAGAGAGCAATAAATGATTCTTCTGCTTCCTTACTAGTGTCAGGAGCTTGTTGATGAGATAAATGGCCATAAACAAAAACTTACGTTGGAGGTTACAGGAAACATGAGTTAAAGTGATTCATGCAAACCATTGTTTGAATTTTCTCCGATATTATTGTTATCTCTGGCTTGGGGATATCGATAACACTGGTAGCGATACCGATAACACCGGTAGTATTAGAAATTCCATAGATCAACAATGCATCGCTAAGTATTGCCAATGTATCGATATCACCAATATTTTCAATTGTGTAAATTCCAGGCGTCGCTTGTATTGCCAATGTATCGATATGGCCAATGTATCGCCAATATTTTCGACTGTGTAATGACGCTTGTATCACAAGTGTATCGGCGATCTTTCAATAATATCACCAATGTAGAGATATCACAGAAAGTTTGTTTATTAAAAAAAATCTCTTTCAAATTTTTTTATGGGCACATTGTTGTATGCAATTTTCAATTTATCGTTGCTAATATTGATAATATCTCAATATTATCATTATCGCAACATGCTCGATATCATGGCTACAATCATTCGTTTTCTTTCTAGTTGTTGATGATTTGTTGGCAAAATATTGTGAGTTGTTGATATTTTGCAATATCGATGGATGTTTGGATGGGAGGTTGGATGGATGATTGGATGGGATCAATGGGATGGTTAGACTATTTCTTACGACAACACATGCTTTTAAGCCCCCATTAAATGAAAACTTATTGTGTATACATTCTTTTTACAATTCTTTAATATATATATATATATATATATATATATATATATATATATATATATATATAAAATTTCTAAATATGCAAACATGTCTATTTTAGCATCTCCTAAAGTTTCACTTCTACTATTTTCCCATGTTTTCCCACATTACCGGTTATCAGCGATATTATCGGTGATATCGTTAGAGCTGTACACAAGCAGCAAAAGCTTGGTAACTCGCTCGACTCGGCTCGAAAAATTTCGACTCGACTCAGATCGAAGCTGAGTTCGATCCGAGTCGAGCTGTTTTTTGGTGCTCGAAATGAATTCGAGCCGAGCTCAAGCTTGCCCCTGCTTGACTCGGCTCGACTCAAATAGTGCTCGAACTCGGCTCGACTCGGTGTACTGTGTGTATATATATATACACCCTAAAAAAAAACCCTACTTTACTTTACCCTACCCGCATGCTGCACGACCATTCCCCATTTCCCTTCCCCTTAAAAAAATACCCTAACCCTCCCTCCTCCCATTCTTCTCGAATCTTCCTCCCAATCCTTCTCTCCCCTCCAAATTGCGAGTCTCAAAGACTTGGCAGAATCCTACACCCTCACTTCCATCCCATCCAATTATGCCTACTCTTCACCCAAAGCCGTCCATCTCACCGATTCCGTTCTCTCACAAGAAATCCCCACCATCGATCTCTCTTTGCTAACGAAAGGAACTCCAGATCAATGGTCCCAGATCGTCCGAGATCTCGATCAAGCATGCGGGGAGTGGGGCTTCTTCATGGTAAAAATTAAATGCAAGTAGATGAAAACGTTGCCTTTTTTCATTCTATTTTCTTTATATATATATATATATATATATATATATATATATATATATTAAAGGTGATAAATCATGGGGTGGAGGAGAGCCTGAGGGCGCGGATGCTCAACTTTTGTCAGGCTTTCTTTGACTTATTAGAAACAGAGAAGACGGAGTATGTAGGGAAACACGTGTTGGATCCCATACGGTGCGGGATGAGCTTCAATCCAACGGTGGATAAGGTGTTGTACTAGAGGGATTATCTCAAGGTGTTTGTGCATCCCGCCTTCCATTTGCCCGACAAGCCGGCCGGTTTCAGGTGCGTTACGATACGTCAGACGAAATATCGGGACGTGGTCTCATCATCAAAATTGAAATAGCTGGGCTTCTTTGGAATTGAGGAATGAGAAGCTTTGGTCATGGTTCATCGCCATTTACCATCGCAGTGCACACCTCGCCCTGTCCGGCATGCCACATCGACTGTCCGGCGTGCCACCTCGCCCTATCCGGCGTGCTCGAACTCGGCCGAGCCGAGCACGAGCTGCTGTTCCGAGCTCGAAGGCTGAGCCGAGCCGAGCACGAGCTGGGACTCGAGCAGTCCGAGTCGAGCACGAGCTGGGCAAAGCTCGACTCGGCTCGACTCGGCTCGTGTACACCTCTAATATCGATATTGTTTCTTTATCCCCGGCTAGCGATACCGATACTTCGAACACTGATCCAAACCATGCATCATGCGTGAAGGGCCACATGTATGGAAGATCTTTGTTCATAGTCGAAACCAATGGACCATGGAGGCCCACATATCTGATCAGATTGTCTATCCAATGGTCTGATTGGCCAGTGGGGCCCGGGTATAGATATCAGATCACATATAGTATAAGGTTTCTTCATTTAATGTATCTATACAACCTTACCAGCTTGTATAGCGGTACGGGGATCTATAACATTCCATAGATATGATATATAGGGATATCTGGGAGTGGAGAAGGCTTTATCTAGGATTTATTCATGACTCTACAGAAGTTTCCCTTCATGTGGTTGTGTATAATGGCTTCTACAATTTATATGTTTGGAAATTTGATACGATCTTGATGTTTGGTATCAATGTGGTGGTGTTTAGAGGCTGTTTGGAGTTTTGCTCAACCATTTTATGCCCATGTTTAGAGTTTTACTTTACTGTAGAAGGTGCATGCAGCTCATATAAGGCTTCATGGATGGTAGTTTAAGAGTTATAATACTTATGGACACTTTGGTAGCTGATTTTCAGATACTATAGGATTTTATTTTTTATTTTTTATTTTTTTAATGAAGCAATTGGATTTGTTTTATGGTTTTTTCATTAAATAAGTAACCAATAGGGTTACTCGACTTTAGCATTATAGAATATAAACAGTTTGAGAAGGCTGTATAAGATTGGCATTCATATGAATTGGAGAACGAACAATTGAATGAAAAAGCAAAGTCACTTTTGAGGTTTTCAGCATGTGTTGCTCTTTGATCTAGCATTACTCTTATAGTAATAGAATGGAGAATGAGTGATTGAATTCAAGAGGTGAAGTCTTCTTTATGCCTTTCAGCATTTGTTGTTTTCCTATTTAGCATTCATTTCTGATTATCTTAGCCTGTGTTGCTTGATCTTTATGGTGGCTCAACTTTCAACTTTGTGAAAGATTTTCTTGGTGGTGGGATGATGGTGTAGCAATCCAAGTTGAAACTTTCTCTCTTCTATTTGGATTGCAACAGAAGGCTGATCTTTGTAATATGATGGTTTTCTACTTCGAAAATATATTTTTCTATCGAGGAAATATGATGAGAAGTACTATGCTGTGCTACAAAGCAGGAATTGTTGTGGATCATGTGCACATGCCTCCACTAAGGCTGTCAATGGGTCGGGTTTGGGTTGGGGACTGATGTACCTAAATAGGTCAATTGGATTTGTGTCATGTCAGGATCAAACACAGGTACTATACATGAGGTACTAGATCTGAATCTGGTTGGAGATATCACGTTGGTTCCTGCTGGGTTGTCTTGAGCATGATTTAGAACTGGGGCTAATACCAAGCTGTCACACCCCTAATTTCGGAACTGTGGCTCTCTTGACCCAGTCACCTAGTCAAGGGTGTGACTTGGGAAAAATTCAAATAATCACATTCATTCCATCGCACAACTCCTGATATGAATAAAAGAAATACCAACTAAATAAATTAATCAAAGATCCAAAGCAAATATTCACAAGATGTTTCCCTACACATTCGATTATTCAAGTCAATCAACTAAATAAGTTTCCTAAACAAGAAGTAAATGAAATGTTTCCAATCATCTATTTGTTCAAAAACTGAAAAAAATGTTCATTCATTCATTTTGTTTCGCCCATATCTCCCAAAGTTCTTGTGCCTCCATGACTGCTCTGGTACATTCCACTTCCTCAAGTGGGATATTATGGACGTCATCCGGTAATTCATGCAAGAGATGCACATATTCTTCATCCGGGATTGTTAGTAATTAACATTGTGAGCTATCAAAGCCCAATAAGTATAATGCATGCATTTATAAATCATACATGACATAGGTAATATCACACATGGTATTCTCAAAACATATATAAATCAATGCATGATCAGGCCACTTGCCCGAGTTTCCATCACAAAATCTGTATAGTTAATCATTTGAACCACTAGGGCCCAATCTATTTCAACTTGGCCTACCAACACCCACCTATCTAGCACCAGTTGACCTTAACTTGAGTGTCGGTCCACATACTGGATGCATAAGCCTCGGGTATTGACTCATCCCTTGATCTTAGGTTATCTCACCTGGCCTAGCTCATTGAGTAACCATTACGAGCTGGTTAGACTCCTACCCTGCCAACTCGTAGTTCTTGACGGAGGCCCTATTGGTACCAACTAGGGTTGGGGTTTCCCACCCCGGGACCCCTCCTCCCATCTGTTTAAGGGACAACTTATTCCCTGAGTTGTCTGATGTTCATTTTCATGGAGCACATTCACCATACTTTTCTCAATTCGATCATGATAAGCAATTTTAATTCATAAGGCATGTTAACTGCAACACATGTAAGTTAAATAATGCATACACAAATCTACCATCCATCAGTTTGTGACTTACTCGTATAGAGTTTAGCTTATACTTTCCCATATAGAGTAATTTACATGGGTGTACTCCTTCCTAATGCTTCTTAGTAAAACTGTCATGAATGGCCTCTTGGTCCGTCGGATATGCCTCTTGGCCATGATGACTTTCTAAGGGTTTGGCTAATTGCACAAAGAATACAAATTTCTACTTCAATCTACAGAAATTTATCAGTTTATGCATTTTAAATCTCACAGCCCGACTGGACTAATGTGTGATGAGTTGGAACTCAAACAATAGAGTATCAAATTAGTATGTGGCATTTATTTCTTTCACGAGCTCTGATTGATAGCCCCCCCCCTTTTTTCCTCTAAATTTAAGGTAAGGCCCATATACACTAAGTAGATAGTCTGTTCATTACAAATTGCAAACGAAAGCACACACACACACACATGCTAGGACAGAGCATTTTATTTTTGAGTATGGCTATTTTTTTAAACTCCCGTACCACTAATATATATATAACTTATAGATTCACAAGATAATCCAATACTAGAGTCAAATCAAAATAATTCCACCAATGGACTGATCTAAAACACTGATATGGCCCATTTGAAAATCAGCTAGCCCCAACCAGACTTCCATGTCCAGATCCAACTACATCAAAATGGTCCTCCAGCCACAATTCTTCCTTTCTTTTTATATCAAATAGATTGAACGTGGGGCTTACCTATCTGTCCAGAGTGGACAGCGTGTGGGGCCCACCTGTCTGCACCAAGTGGCTGTCCGTTGGCTCCTGTTGGGTTGTCTTGAGCATGATTTGAAGTTCAAAATGGGGTTTGGGTCTGAATTTGGATCCAAAATTAGATCAGGATCCATTTTCGGTTCTCCATGCCATAACATGCCTCTTGTAAGGCTGGTAAATAATAAGTATAATTAGAATAATTAGAATCATTAAAATAAGGATAAAAGTTAAAAATAATATATTTTGGTAGTCGGGTACCGAAGTTGGTATCTGACTTCCTCGCCTAGTTTCTAGTTCAATCTAAATCATCGGACCTGAATTTGACCCGATTATTGATTGTGCCCGAAATCTGTACCTAGTACTGATTAAGTTGGATTAGATACTTACGGTATCTATGGATTTTGGTATTTGATTGATAACCCTATCCACCATCATTGTGAAAATTTTGATAGTTTGATTGGAAATATTTTCTTCAATTGCTTTGTACTGAAAAAGTTGTAGAATGGAATCTGATTCCTACACGTGGGTTAGCGGAAAGATCCTTCGCTGAAAGATCCCAAGGTGCGAGATAAAAGAGTGGCTAAAAATGTATCATTTTTAAGACACTAGGTTTGAAGTAAAAAGAGCAACAATAAACTTCATGAAGTGGCTACAGTCAAGTTCGGTTTGAAGCTTGCAGCATCAATTCAAGCTAGCCACATCACCATTGAAGGAGATTTAAGGGTTGCGATTGGATGGTTGGAAAGTGGAAGAGGGTATATGCCTTAGTGGCGAGTGCTTAGTCACGAAGGGCACCCCGTTGCGTATTTTAGTGAGAAGTTGAATGAGGCAAAGCCGTATTCCACCTATGACAAAGAATTCTATGCGGTTGTCCAATCCTTGTGCCATTGGTGGCATTACTTATTACCACAAGAATTTGTCAACTGGCGAAGCAGAGTTGAAGAGGCAAGTAGATGAGCTCATTCGAAAGGGTTTCATTTAGGAGAGTCTGAGTCCGTGGGTGATCACGCCCGAACTTGGGATACTGTTTTGCCTATAGCCAAGTTAGCATATAATAGTTCCATTAATAGGTCCATAGGCATGAGTCCATTTGAGGTTTTGCTTAGATGCCTTGTGGATGATCACGTTCGAACTTGGGATATTGTTTTGCTTATAGTCGAGTTAGCATATAATAGTTCCATTAATAGGTCTGTAGGCATGAGTCCATTTGAGGTTGTGCATGGCTACAAACCTAGGAAACCTGTAGATCTCATACTTATGTCTGTGTCCCATAGGCCATCTGAGTCAGCACATGAGTTTGCATGTCACATACATGAGTTGCATAGTGATATCAGGAAGACAAGAAGCGAATTAATGTAAGTAATGAAAAATACAAAGTGTTTCCTGATTCTCATCGCAGGTTTTATGAATTCCAAGTAGGAGATTATGTCATGGTTCGTATGAGTCCTGAACGGTTCCCACATGAGGTCGTTAAAAAGTTACAAGCGCGTATCGCAGGACCATACAATATACTGTAGAAAATGGGTCCTAATGCGTATGTAGTAGACCTTCCACTTACCATGGGTATTAGTTTTACTTTTAATGTTAAAGATCTAGTACAATACAAGAGTCTTGCTACTTCGCATGTTGATTCATCCATAGACCCTCCCACAGACCATGACCTAGTCCCAAACCCATGGCCCCTACCTGACCAATCATCCGAGCCTTTACCACCTTTACCCGTCTTGCCTGCTCGAAGCGAACATACTGGATGCACAAGCAGTTTCCACTCGACATGGGAGATTTCATAAATTCCTTGTCAAGTGGAAGCACAGACCGAGTTCAGACAGTACGTGGATTACAGAGGATGAGCTACAACATTTAGATCCAGACATTTTGGAGCTCTACGGGAGTTTTAGTCTGCCAGGGACGTAACTCTTCTCAGCCGAGGAGAGTTGATGAGGATATCACTACGCATACACCTTTGCGTATGTATCAGAGGAGGAGGCGGGCCACACCGATTTCCCTGTGGCTAGGCGAGTACTCGTGATCGTGCTGAAAACCCCATGTACATGTGCGGGCATCTGAAAGACCCCACACTGGGAAGATGCACATGGGCTGCTTTATGGGGTAATCTAGACTGTTGGATTGGAGGGATGTGACGATCGGGCCGTTGGATCACATGATCGGGCCATTGATCGTGGATCGTCCACACTAGTTTTTCTTAGACCTTATCAGCTTATAAGATTTATTTTTGTTTATGTTCTGTTTAGACATCATTGTGAGTGTTTTTAGTTGATTTTATTTAGGCTAGGGCTGTTTTCGTTAAAATTCGCAAGATAGGGTGGTTATTGTAATTATTGAAACTTCTTGGAGCTATAAAAAGGGGGTGGGCGTGTGATTCTCTCTCTCATTGGATTTGTGAAAAAAAAACAAAAAAAGCTTTTGCTCATTTTTTTTTTCTTCTTCCATCTTCATGAGATTTGAAGATACTTCCATGTGATTTGGAATGGAGATTGGTGTGAGGCTAATCTTCATCAACGGAGTTGCGAGGTCTCCATCCATCCTACATCGTCCTTTTTGTCTCCATCAAGGTATTTTTTTTAAAAAAAGTTCTTCGATTCTCCTATCCCAAATCTTCATCTTCTTATAAACCTAACTTTCCCAAACCCATCCACAATCCAAACCTTAAAAGACCTAAATCCATCCAACCTAGCCACACGTGTGCCCGTACGGCCACACGTGTGAACCCCTTGGGTTGGCCGTACAACCACACCTTGTCTCTTTTGGTTTTCCATCACCCTTAAAATCAAAACCCCTTCAGTCTTTCCCAAAACCCTAACCCTAAATCTAGAAATCCCTAACTTTACTACTTTCCCAAATTACCAAACCCTAACTTCTCCCATTCTTCAATTCACCCAAAATCCTTACACCCCTTCTAGCCAAATTCCTATAAACCATAATTTTTCGAATTTCAGATTTTCCCCTTCCTAACCCTAATCATAGAGCATACAAGTCAGCTCCTTGAGTGTGGAACGTACCTAAGCTAAATTGGAGGTTCTATCATTCCATTGGGCCTAGTTTTAATTGTTTTATATGATTTTTTAGCATGCGAGCATGTGATTTAGGTTAAATCACTTTTTTATTTCCTATTATTTACTCTTAATTACATGGTGGGTTGACATCTTTTGTTAATTGAATTACTTTATGGACACTTTCATAATATCCACGTTGCATGCTAGCATTAAATCATGTGTCCTGTATTAAATTTGGTATCAAATCATGCGTTGTCCAATCTTTGCTACTTTCTCCACATTGTATGCTAGTATTAAATCACGTGTCCTGCATCAAATTCGAGGGTGTACGCCTTAGTGGCGAGAGAAGTTACACCCAAGGTTAGTGTAGAGGGACCCCGTGAGGTGAAGCCGATTATGGATGAGTTTCGCGATGTATTTTCAGAGGACTTACCAAATGAGCTTCCACCCATGAGGGATATCCAGCATGCCATTGATCTAGTCCCTGGGTCAACTCTACCAAACCTTTCTCATTTTCGAATGAACCCTACAGAGCATGCAAAGTTGAAGAGGCAAATAGATGAGCTCCTTAGGAATGGTTTCATTCAAGTGAGTATGAGTCCGTGTGCTGTGCCAGCGCTTCTCACGCTCAAGAAAGATGGCACGTGGCGCATGTGTGTGGACAATAGAGCTATCAACAAAATCATGGTCAAGTGCCGGTTTCCCATACCGCGTCTTGATGATATGTTAGACACGATGGCAAGTGCCACAATCTTTTCGAAGATTGATCTCAAGAGCGGGTATCACCAAATACGTAAACGCCCATAAGGTGAGTGGAAGACAGCCTTTAAGACGAAGTATGGGATATACGAGTGGCTAGTCATGCCCTTTGGCTTGACTAACGCCCCGAGCATATTTATGAGAGTGATGACTCAGGTGTTGAGACCCTTTATGGGTAAGTTTCTTGTGGTGTATTTTGATGACATTTTATGGGTAAGTTTCTTGTGGTATATTTTGATGACATTCTTATCTATAACACATTAAAGGAACAACATCTCCACCATCTGAGGTAAGTTTGATGGGTCCTTAGAACTGAAAAGCTATACGCCAACCTTAAGAAGTGCACATTTATGTCAAAGAGCGTTATCTTCTTAGGGTTCATCGTATCATCTAAGGGCATGAGGGCGGACTTTGAGAAAGTTCGAGCCATAGTTAAATGGCTTGAACTGCGCAATATTCATGAGGTGCAAAGCTTTTATGGCTTAGCAATTTTTTATAGGCAATTCATCAGAGGATTTAGATCTATTATGGCTCCCATCACGGATTGCATAAAGAAAGGGAAATTTGTATGGACTAAAGCTACCTTTGAAGCATTTAAGGAGATTAAGGGCAAGATGAGCGAAGCCCCCGTCATGTGCCTTCCAGACTTTTCTAAAGTCTTCGAGGTCGCGTGTGATGCATTTGCGGTATGTATAGGTGACGTGCTTAGTTAGGAGGGGCACCCCGTTGCTTATTTTAGTGAGAAGTTGAATGAGGCAAAGCAACGATATTCCACTTATGACAAAGAATTCAATGCGATTGTCCAGTCTTTGCGCCATTGGCGGCATCCCTTATTACCACAAGAATTTGTCTTGTTCTCTGATCATGAGGCCTTACGCTATCTCAGTTCCCAGAAGAAACTAAACCATAAACATGCCAAATGGGCCCGATTTCTTCAGGAATATTCTTTCGTTATGAAACATAAGGCTGGGGTCGAGAACAAACCTGCTGATGCCCTTAGTCGTCGTGTGGCGTTACTCCAAAGTATAAGAGTAGAAGTAACTGGGTTTGATCAGCTGAAAGAGGAGTATCCTACTTGCTTAGACTTTGGAGATTTGTACGCGTCACTGCGAGATGGTCAATCGAACAACAATTGCGGGTTTGTCATCATTGACAAGTTTCTATTTAAAGGTGACAGACTCTGCGTTCCTCGTACCTCCCTCCGTGATTTCCTAGTTTGGGAACTTCATGCAAGAGGGTATCCTGTCATTTAGGGAAGGACAAGACCATTGCCCTTGTGGAGGATAGATTTTATTGGCCAAGTCTCAAGCGAGATGTAGCCAAGATTGTGGGGCAGTGCACGACTTGCTAATTGGCAAAGCAAATGAAGCAAAATACAAGATTGTATACGCCTTTGCTAGTACCCCATGCTCTATGGCAGGATACTAGCATGGATTTCACGTTGGGCTTACTAAAAACTATCAAGAAACATGATTCAATATTTTTGGTTGTGGACTGTTTTTCCAAAATGGCCCATTTCATTCAGTGCTCAAAAACGTCAAATCCTCCAATATGGCTAACTTTTCTTTGGGGAGATAGTGCGTTTACATGGTCTACCTAATACCATAGTGTCTGATCGTGATATATGCTTTATGAGCTATTTTTGGAAGATACTATGGCACAAGATGGGGACAAGGCTTCAATTTTCATTTGCTTATCACCCTCAAACAGACGGTCAGACTGAAGTTGTCAATAGGAGTCTTGGAAATCTGCTTAAATGCCTTGTGGGTGATCACGTCCGAACTTGGGATAATGTTTTGCCTATAGCTGGTTAGCATATAATAGTTCCATTAATAGGTCCATAGGCATGAGTCCATTTGAGGTTGTGCATGGCTACAAACTTAGGAAACCTGTAGATCTCATACCTATGTCTGTGTCCCATAAGCCATCTAAGTCAGCACATGAGTTTGCACATCACATACATGAGTTGCATAGTGATATCAGGAAGATAGGAAGCAAATTAATGTAAGTAATGAAAAATACAAAGCATTTTCTGATTCTTATTGCAAGTTTTATGAATTCCAAGTAGGAGATTATGTCATGGTTCATATGCAGCCTAGACGGTTCCCACATGGGGCTGTTAAAAAGTTACAAGCGCGTAGCGCAGGACCATACAATATACTGTAGAAACTGGGTCCTAATGCGTATGTAGTAGACCTTCCACTTACCATGGGAATTAGTTCTACTTTTAATGTGGAAGATCTAGTACAATACAAGAGTCTTGCTACTTCGCATGTTGATTCATCCATAGACCCTCCCACAGACCATGACGTAGTCCCAAATCCATGGCCCTTACCTCACCAATCATTCGAGCCTTTACCACCTTTACCCGTCTTGCTTGCTCGAAGCGAACAAATTGAAGACATATTGGATGCACAAGCAGTTTCCGCTCGTCATGTGGGATTTCAGAAATTCCTTGTCAAGTAGAAGCACAGGCCGACTTCAGACAGTACTTGGATTACGGAGGATGAGCTACAACATTTGGATCCAGACATTTTGAAGCACTACAGGAGTTTTAATCCGCCAAAGGCAAACTCTTCTCAGCCGAGGAGAGTCGATGAGGACATCACTTCACGTATACCTTTGCGCACGTATCAGAGGAGGAGGCGGGCCATATCGATTTCCCTGTGGCTAGGCTAGTACCTGTGATCGTGCTGAAGACCCCATGTGCATGTGCGAGAATCTGGAAGACCCCACATTGGAAAGATGCACATGGGCAGCTTAATGGAGTGATCCAGACCGTTGGATTGGAGGGACTTGACAATCAGGTCGTTGGATCTCATGATCGACCCTTTGTTCATGGATCGTCTACACTAGTTTTTCTTAGACTTTATCAGCTTATAGGATTTAGTTTTGTTTATGTTATGTTTGGACACCATTATGAGTGTTTTAGTTGATTTTATTTATAATAGGGCTATTTTCGTTAAAATTCACAAGACAGGGTGATTATTGTAATTATTGAAATTTCTTGTAGCTATAAAAAGAGGGTGGGCATGTGACTCTCTCTCCCTCATTGGATTTTGTGAAAAAAAACAAAGAAGCTTTGCTCATTTTCTTCCTCTTTCATCTTTATGAGATTTGAAGAAACTTTCATGTGATTTGGAAGGGCGATTGGTGTGAGGCTAATCTTCATCAACGGAGGTGCGAGGTCTCCAACTATCCCCACATGATTATCCATTTTCCCTCCATCAAGGTATTTTTTAAAGTTCTTCGATCTTCTCCATCCCAAACCTTCACCTTTCTTCTAATCCTCACTCTTTCCATACCTATCAACAAGCCAAACCTTAAAGGACCTAAACCCTCACAACCTAGCCACACATGTGACCGTACGGCCACACATGTGAGCCCCTCAAGTTGGCCGTACGACCACACTCTTGTCCCTTTTTGTTTTCCATCACCCTCGAATCGAAACCCTAGTCTCTCTTTTCCTAACCCCAATCATAAAACCTACAAATCTGTCCCTTGAGTGTGGAACGTGCCTATGTTAAATTGGAAATTCTATCCTTCTATCGGGCCTAGTTTTAATTAATTTATGTGATTTCTTAGCATGTGGGCATGTGATTTAGGTTAAATCAGATTTTATTTGCTATTATTTACTCTTAATTACTTGGTGGGTTAGCATCTTTTGTTAATTGAATTACTTTATGGACTTTTTCATAATCTCCACGTTGCATGCTAGCATTAAATCATGTGTCCTACATCAATATCCTTGGGATGCAGTCAACATGATGTAAGAAGCTATTGACTTGTACAATGCTAGACAGGTAGAGCTGGTCCATGTCACCATTCAGCCAAAGCGTAAGCAGACCTTTTAGTGAAGTAAGGAGTTTCTAGATGTGAGAATACCATTAGCGGAGGGACCTAGGGGGCTATTATGGTTGCGACTTAGGTTGGGTCAGCTCGAACCTGATTGACGTAGCTCGAATTTTATGTTGGGGTTGGGCTGGGGTTGATAATCCTCAACCCAACCCCAACCGGGTTGGTTCTACCCGAGCCCAATTGGCCCAACCCGACTTTAGGATGAAAATCCTCAAACCAACCCCAACTAGACCCTAGGTTAGGTTGGGTTAGGTTGAGGCATCTAGCAACCCAAACCCAACCTTATATGCAGTAAGTATAAATGTGACTTATGGCTATTATCACCACCACCACCATCTAAGCCTTATCCCAATTAATTGGGTTGGCTACGTGAATACTATTCCGCCATTCCACTCTATCAAGGACCATTTCTTGAGTTAAACTATAGGTCACTAATTCTTTTCTTAGTATCTACCCATTTCCTTTTGGGCCTTCTTTCCCTTGCCCTTTTAGATCCTTCAACTTGAACTCACTCACTTCTAATCAGTTGATGGTATATAGGATTGACGAACCTCGGCCTTTGATCCAAAAGAAAAGAAAGGAAGGGAAAAGGGAATTCAGGGGAAATAGAAAGTATTTGGATTGCAAATTACAATCCGAACACATTCAAATTCAAGAAGGGCTCTCAAGCTTCTTACTCCCAAAAATAAAAATAAAAAAGAAGAAGAAGAAGAAGAAGAAAATTCAATCAAAAGTGCTTTTACAATCTTCAAAACAAGTATTTTTGCTAAGCCCTACAACTACTCAAAAAACCTTGTAACAAACTTCAACAAAATTCCTAACTAATTTCTGAACAATCTTGAATAGGCATAACTTATCTTGTGATTAGTTACCGAAGTCCAACTAAACTCACACTTAACTAACTACCAACTATCCACAAGAAGATGTCCAAAATATGCTCAGAATTCCCACAAATATTGAATTTAAACCAGACAAGCGTTGTACACACGTGGCCCGTGGTGTTGGTTGCCCTAATCAATCCTCGCCCTCCATATAGGCCAGGCCTACCTGCACTACATTGGTGTAGTTATTGGTCTCCATTGCCTATTGGTGCAACTCTTAAGTTCCCTTGAATGCATTCTTTTCCAATTCCATCCTTCCTCATCTTGCCACTCATCTATTTCAACATCCTCATTTCTATTATGCTCATGCTATAATTGCCCAACATTCTGTGCTGTAAAGCATGACCGGACTTATAGCCATCATATAAAATTTCCTCCTTAGTTGAATTGGTATGTGGTGATCACATAAAACTGTAGAGGCACATCTCCACTTCATCTACCTAACTTCAATTCTATGAGCAACATCCTTCTCAAAATTTTTTTTTTCGATATATTATAGAAAAAACAGCAACAGAACAAGGACTGCTGAGATAGCAGACCAGAGGATTAAAAGCCGAAAACCAGAAAATCACTTTCCTTGCTGCCATTGACAAGAACCCCCCATTCTAAAATTAATTTCTTGGCCCTAGAGCACACTACGTGGGCTGAAGACTGCCTGCCATTAAAGCATCTATCATTTCTTTCTCCCCACACCGACCACCAAATGGCAAGGAGCGCCATTTTCCAAATCTGAGATTTGGCTTTGCCAAGCTTAGTACCGTGCCAATACGAAATCAAGTTGGTCGAGGAATTCGGCATACATCCACTGACGTTAAACCTGTGAAGGAACTCCACCCAGATTTGAGAGATGAAGGGGCAGTGAACAAGGAGGTGATCCACCGATTCTTCGTCTTGCATGCAGCAGAGACAAATATTGACCATTTGCATGCCTCTTTTATGCAGGTTGTCGACTGTAAGGATCCGATTCCTGGTGGCCAACCAGGCAAAACAGATGTACTTCGGAGGGGCAGGATACTTCCAAATAAAAGGTACAACATTGGCCGCAATAGGGAGGCTAGGAGCTAGGACATGGTATAGCGATTTAACCGAAAAAATGCTGGACTTGTCCCTCTTCCAGAGAATGCTATCAGAGGTGGATATATTAGGATTCGTCTTGGATATACATTCCAGCAGCTCCGCAAATTCAGTGATCTCCCAATCATGAAGGAAGGTTCCTGACGCATTTAATGTCCCAAACAATGTTGTTGCCCGAACGATCATAACAATTAGCAACAAAAATAGACTTGTTTGGAGCCAGTCTGTAGATGTTTGGGAATCTGGTTTCCAGGGAGTCCTCGCCCACCCATTGGTCTTTCCAGAATCTGATGTTCGCACCATTGCTGAGGTCAAAGCTGACGTTATCGATCACCACCTTCTTGGATCGCAACATCCTTCTCAATTTTGCTGCTATTATAAACAGAATATGGTTCGTGATTGGAACTGTCGATGCTCTAGACTCTATGTTATGTAGGGTTTGTGATCGGAACCGTCTATGCATGGAAAATGGGGTTATAATAACCAGAATTGACCAGGGCCCACAGGCAGAGTGGCCTGATGTCTTTTGAATGATCTCTTTAAACATTAGCGATTTTTTATTTTTTTATTTTTTATTTTTTATTATAAAATCCGTCTTTAATTTTATTTGTTGTAAATATGATTGGTGATGTAGATTTTATTTTGCTAGTTACATAACATTTATTACTTTAATGATGTTATTTGATTGTAGGATGTTTGATTTTATGTGTTTACTATTACAAGTGTTAACCTGACTGAACCCAATCTAATTCGACCTAACCTGACCCAACCTGAATTGTGCTTAGGGTTGAGTATTCAAACCTTGTTTTGGGCTTGGGTTGGGGTCAGCTCGGCTAGGTTGGGTTGGGTTGAACTGAGCCCAACCCAACCTTAAGAGGACCCAACCCACAACCTGACCTGACCTGAATCCAACCCGAGGTGCCTGACCTGAATTTGAAGAAATGTAGTTACTTCTTCTGCAGCAGTTGAGACATCTGGATGAAAGGGATGCTTGGGCATGGGAAATGTAAAGGTCAGAAAGTTTTCTCACTCATATCTTTCTACTTGGCTTTGTGCTGCCCTACTTTATAGAGGTATTAGGATCCAGAGGGTGCTTTTGGTCCTGTGAATGTCCACCTGACCTAAGGTCATTTTGTTTAGATTGCTATTGGGAAAGAAGAAGTTGGTGACAATTGATAGTAGAAGGGGAAGGCATGATTTCACCTATTTGTGAATCATGTTTCTGCGGATGTGGAATTGGTGGACCATTCATTCATGCATTGTGATTTCTGTGGGTTATTTAGAGGAGGTTCTTTGATATCTTTCAATGTTGCAGCTAATTCAATTAGATCATTTTTTTTTTCTAGTTTGGCACGATGCGGTCAAGGTCCGTGGAGACTTTCCTTGATTACAGGCTTGTGGTCAATTTTGCTGAGCGTGACGAGAAAACATTTTGCAGTTGTTCAAGTGACCCTGTGGAGGATTTAAGAAGAGCCTAGTTGAATACTGTTGTGTGGGCCAAGTCCCTTAAGCCTTTCAATTGTTCTTCTTTTGACTTTTTCAAAATTCCTGTAATGTTGCATTCATCTTGGGATGACGATTATTTACCATCACCTTGTACTCTCTCTTCTTTAAATAAAATTCATGATCTCTCAATAGACACACACGCACTTTCTTGTAATGTGAGATCTATATATTTAGTGTCTTTGCTCCAATTCACACTCTCTCTTAATGTGAGACCTACTATGTTGAGAGACTTTGCTCCACTTCACTCACTATTTAAGCTCCGATTACAATAATCATCATTATTAGCCATGTCCAACGCTAATTTACTCAAAAAATTGTACCCTTTTGTTGACACTAGAAAAAACTACTTCTGTATATGAAGTGCCACCACAGACCATTGTATACTTGTCATTGTAGAGCAATTATATATTTCTTGAAAATTGGCATGTAAGGAGGAACTTTTATCGAACTTATCATGCCCATACTCGTCCTCGCATGATAAATTTCAGGGAGTGCTATCATTAAAAGAAATCAAGTGTCTCAATCATCTCTTGAACAGAAATGCAAGACATCACATTATTTTGGAAGATAAAAAAATATGGCTCTTGAAGAGAAATTAATGAATAACATTAATTTGCTACCAAAGGACTTGACATATTTGTAACTCTTACTTATGATTTTGGCTGTGGGAATTTGTTCTAAGACTCATTTCCACCATCAGGTCGTCCATCTGGATCTGCCACTGCTCCTCCAAAAGGTCTTGGCATGAAACTTGGCAAGACACAAAAAGCAAACCAATTCTTGGAATCTCTGAAAGCAGAAGGCGAATTGATTTCGGAGGATGTGCAACCAACTGCTTCTCAGTCAAGGTCATCTGTTTCACTTCCACCAACTGATCCCATCACACTGATCATTGAAGAGAGGCTTAATGTGACACTTAAGCGAGATGGCGGAGTTGGCAATTTTGATGTTCAAGGTACCCTTTCGCTCCAAATTTTAAACCAGGAAGACGGGCTCATCCAAGTTCAGGTTCGGACTCTCTCTCTCTCTCTCTCTCTCTCTCTCTCTCTCTCTCTCTCTCTCTGTCTGTCTATTTATATGTATGTGGGTGTATTTATATACATGCATGCATGTGTGTATGAATATGACTGTCTATCTGCTCGGAAGAAACGAATTGGGCAAAATTGGAAGAGTATGCCAAGGGAACTTTGTGTCAACAAATCTGGTTTGATGATGAAGGGCGTCTTTTGATCCTGTTCTTGAAATGTTAGCTGTTCAACGGTGGATTGATAGCTTGAAGGAGTCAATGTGAAGCAAATAGAATAAGGTTATCAAGAGAAAATGAGGTTGTTTTTCTCATGGTAGAATCCCTTTGGATGTGACTGTCCATATCTAAGACAAATAAACAGTTCTAAAAATGCAGAATGGTTGTTTTGATCTGTACTATTTTCAGAAAAATGAATACATAGAGGTGAGGGTGTACTCACCCTCAAGCAGAAGATATAAGGTTTATCACTCCATCTTGCTTTCGAACAGTTGAAAATTGAAATATCTCCTTTGTGAAAGCTTGTATTAGGCCATATGCCTGTCGATGTTCGTTCGTGATTCCAACTGTTTGATATCTTGAAATACTTTTTCCAAAGAACATGGCAATTGGCCTAGGAAACCCAGATACTTGTATATGCTCAGGGGTATCGTGTCAGACACAAGACAGTCTCGATACTGGCACTATGTGCTTATAGGATACTTGTAAAACTGAATCCTATTGTACCAGGGCTGTTATATTTGAAATCTCAACAATTTTGATTGTGATAACTATATAAACTGTAGTAGTTTCATCACTAGTCAAATGATTCAAGTAAAGCCATAAAATGGAATATGAATAGCATGTTCAGATGTTACAAATGGGATACTATTATTCACATGTGTCCTGGATTTTGAGAAGTAGAGATTGTATGCCATTCTTGTATTGTATCCTTATCAGTATCCAAATATGGTAAAGTAACAACCGACATGCAGCATCCATTCATGACTTGAATACGTTGTTTTGTGCTATCTAACTCGTGGTTTCGTTAGAAGAGAAGATTTTCTTTTTGTGCTACTCAATCTAAATCCGTCCACTTGTTGCTGCAGCCACTGTCCATATTCTTTCTCAAACTGTTCTGCCACAGTATATTGCCGCATTTTATTTCAATTCACATGCTTTTCCCAATTGGAGTGTCTTTGGACTAAGCAAGCTACATGAATGTTAGGATGAGTCTTGGAGAATTATGGTTCTTGAGTTTGAGTCATTGGCAAGAATTAAAGATAAAACTCGAATTTGACTTGTGTCCTCAAGTTAAAATATAGAAGGATTACATGATCTCTCTCCCAAGGTTATGTAGTATCTTCGGGTCCTTAGTTTGTATGATTGGGTCCTATATTTGCTGATCCTGATTGTGATTTTATATGTCACATAGTAGATGGACCTAGTGTTCTATGTATTGGTGATTCAATATTGGTTGATATTATAGGTGCCACACCCCACCAATACGAAGCATAGATGGCATAACCTAGTGTTGTCATATACAATTGCATAAGCACTTACGCGTTTGCATATGCCGTTCTGGGAGCATATAACGCATATGCCATTGTGGCATATATGATTTTATGAACATTGGGCATTATGCCATGGCATATGCAATTATGTCATTGCTTTGATAAAAAATATTTTTTTTTGGGGAGTGTGTGATGGCATATGCGATTGTGTGATCACACATTTGCATAGCCTCCTTGGGTCTCATACAATTGCTTATGCTATTTGACAACAATGTTATAACAATAAAGAAAACAAAACAAAACAAAATATCATTGATAATATCAATATTATTGGGCAATACGTTCCAATATCTTGGGCAATATAAAAAATATTGTGAGAAATAGGTGGTTTTCCATGAGTATTTATACATTGTTATCGCATGTAACAATAACAACATAAAATCTTGCAAAATTCAAACCAAAAAAGAAAATTTTGGGGGTAATTTGTTCCTAGGTGTGTTTTAACTACACTCGGGCTGTTTCATATCAAAGCACAATTTGAGTGGAGAAATCATTATTAGAGAGAGGATTCAGGCTAGAACCCAAAGGTGAGGAAAACTAGTTTAAATTACATCTTTTTCTACATGTTAATATGGATTCCCATTTTTTTTTTTTTTTTTTTTTAACAGCAACTGACTGTGATTAGAGAGGGAGTCAAAGTTCAAAGAATTACAACCTACTAAAGCCCAGAGAGCAAAGACTAATCATCTTGATTGAAATCTCTAAAGCATAGAACCTAACTAATTTCATCGTCCTTATTCTATTATATACGTTTTGAACCATCCCTATTTTTATTTTTATTTTTCTAGAAGCTCTGTTTGTTCCTCTCCCTTCAAATCGTCCAAAGAACCGCAAGAAAAACCAATATCCACACCACTCTTTTCTTCTCCCAAAGCCTCCCCATGCCAAGCTAGAAGAACGCTTGCTAGTCTCGGCATCACCCACTCCATTTCAAATGAAGCTAAGGCTTTGTACCACACCTATCGTGAGAAAGAGTAGTGTATAAATAAATGGTCCATTGTCTTCACCTCCCTTAAACACATCACACAACAATTGGGCAACACCATCGATCTCTTATGAAGGTTATCTATCGTTGAGACCGGGTTCCACCCCACCAACCAAGCAAATGCAGCAACCTTGGGACGACCCCCATAGAACCACATAAACGATGAACATCCCCCGTCTGCTGCCATCATGGTGTTGTTGAGCATGCACTATAAAGATCGAACCAAGAATCTACCAAACTTGTCCAATGACCAAACCATTGAATCTCTTTCACTGAAGAAGGCTTGAAACCATGGAGACTCGCCAACAATTGAGCAAACTTGTCTGTTTCATCATCCTACAAATTCCTCGTGCAAGGGGGGCGATAAACCACGCCATTGCCCAAAGAGGTGAAGCGCCTATCTACAATCACTCCCACATCTGCGGCCAAGCTTGTGATCCTTGGGAATACTTCCTTTAGAGGTCTATCCCCAAACTAGAAATCCTCCCAAAATTGAATCCTTGTACCATCCCACAAGAGAAATGCAAGCTTTCCTTGACAATATTGGTCATTTTGGCACCCTCTTCCACAACCCTAATGCCTTGTACATTGATGACTCCTTTACCCTACATCCTCCATCTTGAAACATCCCCTCTTTCCTGATATGGCTTGCACACCTCCTCCCAATTTAAGAGGTGAAACTTCTACTTCACCTCCTCTTGTTGCCAAAAGAATTCCCTCTTTAACTTCTCCAGCCTACTCAACACTGATGCCAAACATTTGAAAAGAGACATATAATAGATGGGAAGATAAGATGAAGTGACTTTAATCAAAGTGAGCTTCCCACCCAAGGATGGATGCCAACTCTTCCATTTAGATAACTTCCTCTCAACTTTTTCTATCACTCTTATCTCACAATTGCTTTGCAGGCTTACCTATGCAAGCAGAAGCCCTAGATATGTTGTCAGAAATGAGCTGACCCAACACCCAAACACCTTAGCCAAATTGACCACCTCCTCCTTGGAAGTGCTCACACTTAACATCTCACTCTTTGCCACATTCACTTTGAGCCCATAGTCTGTTTTAAAGTACCTTACTAATTTTCTCAATCCATCCACTCATTCTTCCTTTGCATCACAAAAAAGAATGTTATCATCCACGAATTGAAGATGCAAAATTCGAAGCTCACTCCTTCCCACCCTGAAGCCATTTATCAGATCTACTTCCTAACCTTGACTTAACATCCTACTCAACGCCTCAACCACCACCACAAATAGGAAAGGAGAAAGCTGATCCCCTTGCCTTAGACCCTTGGATGCCTTAAAATACCCTTTCAAAGAGCCATTGACTACTAGGGAGAATCCATATCTATGCATGATTCTAGTACAAATCCATATCTATGCTTGATTTTCATATAATGACATAGATTGGAGGGGAAAAACAGATTTTGAAGGTGAAAAGTGGAGGAAATTTGGGAGATCTAGATTTTCTCCATTTTTACCCTTCAAATTTATAATATGTGGAAAAATTAATTGTTGATGAGTGTTGATAGGCCATGGTCTTTCCTTTTTTGAAATAATATTTTTAAAATATAATTAAGAAATAATAAAGTATAAAATAGTCTTTAAAAACATTATAGCTGAACTCATTTTGGATGTAATTGCAACACTTATGGCTGGTAGTGCATGCTTGTGTCCTTAAACAATGGAAAGCTACTGAGCATAATAGCATTTTTTTGTGGCAATTTTTTGATGCCAATCCCACACACAAGAAAGGAAAAAATGGAGACAAGCAAGAAATAGAGAGAAAAGGGAAATTGATTGCTTTAATTGAAAATGGAGATGCCAACACACTATAGGTGGTTTGGGGATTCACTCACCCAAATACAAGAGGATTCACTCACTCTCAATGATGAAGAGATCTCACAAAGAAAATGGAAAATACACTAATGCCTCTTCTCATAAAAAGACTACTACATATATAAGAGGACTTGAGTATGATATAGTACTTCTTGGTGTACCATCTTCTTAGTGTACCATGGGTTGCATCAATCGCCACCCCATAAAAAGAACTCGTCATCCAGTTCGGCTTTGTAAATTTTTCCCACATTCTTTTGTCGAGATCCTATAATTCCTTATCATTGATCCAAGTATCTCCATATTGAGGCTTGTTCTTCCACCGGACGAGATATTTAGTATAGGCATCTTGCCCTATACTCATGGACCGTTGGTAGAATGTTGCCAGGCTATGGAAGCTCCGCATGTCGGTGACCAATTTTGGGGTTGGCCACTTTACAATTGCTTTGATCTTCTCCTCATCTACTTTGACACCTTTAGATGAGACAACATATCCCAAAAAGATTACATTGTCGATCATGAATGAGCACTTCTTGAGATTGACATATAGCTTCTCTTCACGCAAAACTTGCAACACTTGATGCACGTGTTTGGTATGTTCACATAGAGAAGAACTAAATATAAGAATATTATCAAAGTAAACAACAACAAATTTTCCAATAAAAGGCCATGATACTTGATTTATGAGTCTCATAAAAGTACTAGGTGCATTTAACAATCTAAATGGCATGACTAGCCATTCATAAATGCCTTCTTGAGTTTTAAAAGCAGTTTTCCATTCATCACCCGGTTTGACATGAATTTGATGGTACCCACTTCTAAGGTCAATTTTTGAAAACACTGGAGCACCATGTTGTCAAACAACCATTTACTCCAAAAGCTTAAGCTGTCAGAGTGTGGTGTATCAATGTATATCAAGGGACTTCATGACTTCAATACCCCCCCGCACGTGCGGGGTGGGAACTCTGCACGGGAACATACTGACGAGGGTGGAGGGACACTCACACCATAAATAGGCCGGGCTTGATTTCCCGATCCCTGGGCCGAACTTGATTTTCCTGACCCCCCGTGGGAGAATAATATATTAGCAAGGCATATTTGCTGCTATCGAGATTCTAATATAGGACCTTCCGCTCTGATACCTTGTCAAATAACCATTTACTCCAAAAGCTCAAGCTATCAGAGTGTGGTGTATCAACGTATATCAAGGGACTTCATGACTTCAACACATGTAATATGTCCAACATGTCATCAAGTTTAGGAATTGGGAAACTGTATTTTGTTGTTATCTTGTTGATAGCAGTGTTCGCAATATCGGTATCGCACAATGTATCGCACCCTTGGGATACAGATACGTATCGGTTATCGCACGGGATATATCGTTTGTATCGCATAGTTTATCGCACTTTTTGGGAAACATGGGAAAACATTGGGAAAATGGTTGAATTTTTTAATGAAACTTTAGGGATTGTTAAAAAGGCCCTTAATACACACTTTTAAATCATAACATCTCAAAAAAAAGATGCACATAATAAATTTCCTTTGTATAGGGTCCTAAGTTATGCGATGTTTAACTGAACTAATGCAACTATATTTAAATTGAATGCATGATATTTATAAATATACATAGTCATGTATGAAAACACAACCAATTCATTGAAAAACAAAATAAGAACTTAAGAAGTAAAATCTGATAAATATACATTTCTTTGATGAGGACTAGTTGTGGTCTAGACCCACATAGAGTTGCGTGGTGGCTCATAATCATCATCTCCATCTCGACGTGGCTGGGCATAGTACCGCTGCTCCACTAATCCACAATATTGTACCCAGGTCATAGAAGAGTGGTACCAGTTAAGATACTCCCTGACATAACGCTGGTACTCATCCTCTCCGAACTGAAATAATACGCCCATTCGTGGGTACTGCGTAATCGTCACAGTCTGTAACTGATATGGATCTGGAAAGGGCAGATATGAAGCTCCTTGGTATCCATATTGTTGGCCATATCCATACTGCTGCTCATATCCTTGCCCATATGCAGAAGTGAACTCTTGACCAGGGTTGAAAAATGATGTGCCGTAACTGCTGGAGTCACTCGTCGCATATCCACTAGGTCCATATCCATGCCCATGCTGTGGCACAGAACTCGAGCTACTCTCCAGTGTTTGTGATCCAGATTCATGTTGTGGCCTGTAGCTCGAGCTCCCCTCCCTCGTCCGTGATCCAAATCTGGAGCCACCTCGCCTGCCACGAACGCTTGTGTCCCTCATGCATTTTGCCAGCAGCTCTTCCTCAAAATCAGAAAGTTTATGAGTCTTCTTTTTCTGCAGTAGCTTTTGATGCGTGTATGTCTTATTGTAAACAAGACGAGGTCGTGGTTCTCCTGGACGAGAACCATGGTCAGCGTCCTGCGTGGAATGATCGAAATTCTCCTCCCCGGTAAAAGGGCTAAGAGGCCTCTTATCCTGACTCCCACCCGCGTCACCACCATCACCATCACCATCATCATCATCATCATCATCATCATCATCATCATCATCATCCTTACTGTCATCAGAGTCATCGTCACCCTTATCGCCGCCACCATCATCACCGGACTCATTTCCCGCATCACTCTTTGACTGAGTCTCGGTGTCAGACAATGTTTCCCCACCACGTGTCCCTCGTGATAGTGAATGCCGCGGGCTGCCCTCCGGACTCCTCGTTAATGGGTCGAATGCCTTATCAGGAGACCTCTGTTGCTCCACATGTTTGTCAACATCAATCCCTTGTGTCTCTGCTTCTGCCGCAATATGTGGCTCTGGACGCCCATCCGAGGTATCTAAGTCATCCGACCTAACCCACTGGTAAACTATGTCATCCTCCGCATCCTCAGCATATGCATGCTGTCCGACCGTCATCAGGTCTAGTGGGTCTTCCTGTGCTTTTCTTCTTCCTTCCGAGCGGAGCAACCTCTCTCGTAACTTCATATTGTAGTGACAATACACTAGCTTCTGAAGCCTCTCATACCCTATTCTGTTACGTTTATTTGTATGTATGAGGGAGAATGTACTCCAATTCCTTTCACAGGGTGACGAGGACACCGTCTGTGCAAGTACACGGACAGCCAATCGTTGTAAAACCTCACAGTCAGTCCCATACATGGACCACCATTCGCCTGCGTATCATAAGATTCTTTCATTATCCTAAAATTTTCAAAATAATATAAATGTTAAGTTTACTACAGTGACTCACATGGTATCATGGCATTCCTTGACTTCACCGCAGGGTGACACCCAAACATCCCAACTGCGTCGCGGAATTTAACAATCTGTTGATAGCGTATAACAACTAGAATAAGTATTTAATAATCGAGATGAAGATAATGATAATGTAAGTGCGGAACATATTTACCTCACTACCAAAGGTATCTTTCCCCGGACAATCGAGGAATAAGTGATCGTACACCTCATGCACAACCCTCTTTAATGAATTATCTTCGAAGAGGTTCCGGCTGTAGTGGTATTTGGGATTTAGGAAATATGCTGAAAACCAACATATACACATTAGTACAACTCTCGCTTATTATTGCATATGGAAAAAAATAAATCCATTTAGGTACTTACCAGCCTGATGTAGTGGGTGAGAAAGCGTCCTTTCCCAATGGTCGTCTATTATTGCATGCACCCATTTATATGCATTGGGAGCTTTAATCATAATGGCATCTTTCATTAGTTGTATAGACGGATACAACGACCCCATCGACGGATTTGTCTCATTGTCCACCATCCTCAACACCACATAAATGGGCTCTAGAATACCCACAACACCACGCACTTTATCCCAAAATGTCTTTCCCAGCACCAGCTCCTCAATTCTATAGGTTACTTTCGTCAACCTCCTTTTCCATTCTACGTAATCATGAGAGGCGAAAAGCTCTCGTAACCCTTGTTTGTGTTTGAGAAGGCTACTTAAGGCGATATAATTTGTGGCGAATCGCGTCGCTCCGGGGCGCACTATATCCCCACCACACCTCTCACGCATTGCGGCTAATAACCAGCCGTGGTTGTATACAAAGTTTGTGATGAGTCGTGCATCAGTAATTACAGTCTTCACCGACGGCCTATCCCCGATCCCCTCCAGCATGAGATCGATGCAATGGGCTGCGCAGGGGGTCCAATACATATGATACTTGCTCTGAATATCTTTCCCTGCCTTAACAAATGCACTCCCATTATCCGTAACAAACTGCACAATATTTTTCCTCCCAACATCTTGCATGATGTTGTGCATTAGTTTGTAAATGTAGTTATGATCTTTGATCTTACTACTCGCATCTATACTCTTTAGGAACACCGCCCGTCCCCTGGAATAAATTATAAAATTTATAATCGACATCTTCGTCGGTCCGGTCCAACCATCACACATGACGGTACAGCCGTACATCTCCCATGACTGCCGATACGAATCAACGTATGTCTTCATTTCTGCATGTTCATCATCCAAGTATTTTCCCATGATCTGTGCGGGTGTAGGCGGCTGCACATCCTCTCCCCCACGCTGCACTTCACTTATCATATTTTTGAAGTGCGGGCTTGCTGCGGCATTTGCGGGGATTTGACCGTATATAAAAAATTTTGCTATAAAATTTCCAACTTTTTTCCTCACATCCCCTCCACTAAACATCTCCTTTATTTTCTTTTGTGTCCCTCCCACCTCTTTGTACATCCTCGGATCCGAAGGTAGATCCGGCACCCGCATGCTGCTACTCCTGCCCATGCCCCATATTCCTCCTCGCCTACTTCCCTCCCCTGATCCACCCCTAGCACTCTCCCCTGCTCCACTCCCCCCACCACGCTCATGGATAGACCCCTCAAATCGAGGCCTACTTGTATTCCACCTCCTATCTTGATCCCTCTCCCATCGATCCCGTATGGACTCTTGCATTGCGCGGTTGTATTCGGGATCATCATCATCATCTTCGAGATCCACTACATCATCCTCACCTGCATATGGTGGTCGCCCCAACTCCTCCCTAATCTCCCTCTCCCGTGCATGTCGTTCATCTTTTGTCTTCACATTTTTTTTCAATATGCTCCTCATCTGTTCTCGCACATCTTGTGGACACTTTGGGCAATCCACAACATTGCGATACCCTCCTGCTAAGTGCTCCTTTAAGCGGGTTACTCCACCACTCCTCGATACATGGCCGCATAAATTACAAATACTCCCGAATCGATTATCGGGAATGGGCTGACCGTACCTCCACCCTATATCAGGTTGCCTACCTCCTCTTCCTCCTGACATATTTTCTCTGTAAAATAATATTATATAAGTCTTTATCCAAAAAATGAAGCTTACTAAAAAATCATGTGGACCACACGAAGGCAAACAATGTGAATTGAATGTCTACCATGAAACCCTTATTATTGTGAAAAACATTGAACAAAGAGGGGATAGAAGAGAGAGAGAGAGAGAGAGAGAGAGAGAGAGAGAGAGAGAGAGAGAGAGCAAAATGTGATAGAGGTAGAGTTCTCTACAACACTCAAGTCAATGTGGGCCACCATATTTTAAGTGTAAAACTCAGTCCATTCATCATATTTTATATTCACTATCAGGTCTTGAGGTAAAAAATCAGTTACATTTACCACTCAAATGCACCATATCATATGGAATAGTGTGAATGGAATGTCAACCATAAGTTCATGTGTGGGCCACCGTGACTTTATTTAAAATGTCTTTTCATATGGAGAAGGGTTAGAAAATTATCCTCCACTAAGTCGAGATTACTCCGGTACATTTTTCTAAGTGATGTTTTATCATTTTGGGCCAACTGATCTTACACGAAGGCCAATTAAATTGTTTAACGGTGTTTCGCTGCCATCTGTGGTGTGGTCCAGCTGATATTTGGATATGATTCATTTGTTGGATAATGCTCTAATATGATCTCCAAAAATAGATGAACGGTGTACATATAATAAATACATCACTTTGGGCCCACGTAACTTTGATCTCCTTTGAACCGTCCGTGCAACTGGAGCTCAAGGAGCATGGAAACGGGTTGGCTACTCCCCCTGACACCAGCCCCGGGGCTGGTGGTCGGTGATCTGTGGGCCCCACAATGATGTACGTGTTTCATCCATTCCGTTCACACATTTTTACAGATCATTTTATGGCTTGGTCCCAAAAATGAGAGGTATATAAATCTCAGGTGGACCACACCACATGAAAGCAATAGTGGTTGGATATCTATCATTAAAATCCTCCTAAGGCCCACTGTACTGTTTATTTTACATCTAATATGTTGATTAGGTCATAGAGGTCCAGATGAAGGAAAAAAACAAAAATCATCTTGATCTGAAACTTTTATGGCCACATAATGTTTTTTAATGGTCGACGCTCATTCAACACTGTTTCATGTAATGTGGTCCACTTAAGATTAGGATATAACTCATTTTTGGTCTCATACTGTAAAATAATCCGTAATAATAGATGGACGGCATGGATGAAACACATACATCATGGTGGGTCCCACGGAGCACTGACCACCAGCCATTGGCTGGTGCCAGGGGGAGTAGTCAATCCGCGTCCAAGGAGCACGGACGCATATTGCGTCCTACCCCTGCCCGTCTCTAGCCCAAAATGGGCAGTTCTGTGGGTTGGGCCCACCTTGAACGTATGTGATCTATCCACACCGTCCATTCATTTTTCCATCTAATTTAAGGGGTTGAGCCAAAAATTGAATCATATCTAAAGATCAAGTGTACCATACCACAGGAAACAACAGGGATAATGATATCCACCGTTGAAACATTTCTAAGGGCCCACGTGATATGACACCCACCGTTGAAACATTTCTAAGGGCCCACGGGATATGACACCCACCGTTGAAACATTTCTAAGGGCTCACGTGATGTTTTTTTAAACCATAAAACCTATTCATAAGGTTACGTAGACGTGGATGAACTTAAAACACAAATATCAGCTTGATCCGAAACTTCTCTGGCCCCAAAGAAGCTTTTAATGGTGGACGTTCAATCCCCACTTTGTGGTCCACTCAAGCCCTGAACCTGCCTCATTTTTTGGTTCACGTATTAAAATTTTCTGAAAAAATCGTTGGACGGCAGGATGAAACAGTTACATCACGGTGGGCTCCACAGAGCCCTGCCCGGACGGATTACCGTCCAGGCGGGGGTAGGACGCAATCCGCGTCCGCTGGTGGCGGTGCTATGTGGGTCACACCATGATGTATGTGTTTCATCCATGCCATCCATCTGTTTTTACAGATCATTTTAAGGTATAAGTCCAAAAATGAGATATATCCAAATCGGAAGTGGACCACATTACAGGAAACAGTGTTAAATGAGGGTAGACCATTAAAAACATTTTGGGGGTCATAAAAGTTTTGGATCAAGCTGATATTTGTTTTTTCTCTTCATCTGGGCCTGTATGACCTAATCAACAGATTGGATGTCAAATAAACAGTATAGTGGGCCATAGGAGGATTTAAATGGTATATCCATTCACTATTGTTTTCATGTGGTGTGGTCCACCTGAGATTTATATCCCTCTCATTTTTGAGTTCATTGAATAAAATGATATTTAAAAATGGATGAACGGAATGGATGAAACACATACATCATGTTGGGGCCCACAGAGCGCTGACCACCACACCACGTCCCGCATGCATCCGGCGTACGCAATCCGCTTCCAGCGGATTACGGACGTTGCGTCACCAAGTTACGTGGGTCCCACCATGATGTATTTTTCCTATCCACACCGTCTATCCATGTTAACAAATCATTTTAGGGTGTGAACCAAAAAATGAGTCAAATCCAGAGCTCGACTGGACCCCACCACAGAAAACAGTGGAGAGAGTGACGTTCACCATTAAAAATTTGTGGGGTTCACCATGCCTATGAATTTTATCCAGTCCGTCCATCTATTTTATTAGATAATTTTATGATATGGGTCCAAAATTGAAGGATATCCATGGCTCAAATGCACCACACCACATGAAACAGTGTGAATTTAACTTATACCGTTGCAAAATTCTTGAGTGTCACAGAATTTTTGTATTAAGCTTATATTTTTTTTTTTTCTTCATCCATGTCTTTGTGATATTATTAACAGCTTGGATGACAAATCCACATCATTGTAAGGCCTAGGAAGGTTTCAACGGTGGAAATCATTATTTCCACTGTTTCCTGTCGTATGATCTACTTGAGAGTTGGATATGCTTCAACTTTGGGTTCAACCCCTGAAATGAGCTGAAAAAACGTATGAACGGTGTGGATGAACCACTTATTTTCACGGTGGGCCCAACTGAGTTTACTCAGTACGATAAGAGCGTACTGAGTTACGGCGTACGCAATCCGGGGTACGTTTTCACCCCTCCCGCGCCGGTCTCGTCATTTTCTCAGCGAACGCTCGCGATTTCCCTCCTGGACTCGCGATTTCCCTCCCCTTCACGCAGCGAAGTGATCGGAAGAGGGCTCTCGTCGAATCTGGCCCGATTTCTCGCCGAATCTCCGAGAAATCCGCACCGGCACGCTCCAGTCGGCGAAGAAACAGAAAAAATGAAGAAAATGGCAAGAAATTTTGGAAGAAAGGGGGATACAGGGTACTTACCGGTCGAATGGCCCACCTCCGATCACCGCTACAGGTATTCTCCGATCTCTCTCTCTCTCTCTCTCTCTCATTTAAAAAATTTTGATTTTCAGCAACCCACGGCATCGGTTTTTTATTGTTGTGGGTTGTTGGCTACAGTGGGACTCGTGAGATCCCTGCAAACGCACCCGTGAGTGTCCCTGCAAACGGACCGTGACTCTGTTTGTCGATTTCCGACAATAATGGAGGCGGAAATACCGCGATATCTAAATCGGGGTGGGTTGTATGCGCGATATCGCACGATATCGGCGCGATATCGCACGATATCGACGATATATCGCACGATATCTGGAGTTAGGGTTTTTTTTGTATCTTCCGGGTGTTATCGGCAAAGTATCGTCTCGCTGGGGTGCGATACCGATAATATCGGCCGATATATCGGCCGATAGTATCGATATTGCGAACACTGGTTGATAGCTCGACTATCAATGCACACCCTCCAAGTTCCATCTTTCTTTGGAGTGAGGAGGGCGGGTACGACACATGGACTTAAGCTTTCTTGGATAAGTCCTTTCTTTAATAGTCCTTCCACTTGCCTTTGGAGCTCAGCATGCTCCGAAGGGCTTTTGCAATAGTGTGGCAAATTTAGCAATGTGGCACCCGACACCAAATCAATTCGGTGTTGGATGTCCCGCATCGGTGGTAACCCATCAGGAAACTTGTCAGGTGTGACATCAGAAAACTCTTCCAAGATTTCCATCATGGATTTGGGTATTTCTCTTACTTCTTCCTTCGCGATCTCTTGGGCCACAAGGGCATAAACATGGTTCATTTTCCTTCAAGTCTCTTTAAAATGTTTTAGAGACAAGATGAACTTTATGCTCTTTAGGGACACGAGAAGGAATTTCCTTTAAGGGAGTTTATACATACTTTACCCCATTAAGAGAGAATAAATATTTTTTCTTCCATCATGATGAACATCCTGGTCATATTGCCATGGTCGTCCAAGTAAAATGTGGCAAGCATCCATAGGTAAGACATCTAACCAAAGTTCATCACAATACTTACCAACATAGAATTTCACCAAACATATTTCATTGATTGGGACTACACCTCCATTTTTGAACCAAGAAATTTTGTAAGGGGTAAGATGCTCTAATACCAATTGATGCCGATCCTACACACAAGAAAGGGAAAAAAAGGAGACAAGCAAGAAATAGAGAGAAAAGGGAGATTGATTGCTTTAATTGAAAATGGAGATGACAACACACTATAGGTGGTTTGTGGATTCACTCACCCAAATACAAGAGGATTCACTCACTCTCAATGATCAAGAGATCCCACAAAGAAAATGGAAAATACACTAATGCCTCTTCTCATGAAAAGACTACTACGTATATAAGTGGACTTGAGTATGATATAGTACTTCTTGGTGTACCATCTTCTTAGTGTACCAAGGGCTGCATCATTTTTTGAGTTATAAGTATTTAATCATGTTTCTTTTAACATCTTTTGAAGTTCCATTGAAAATTGTCATCATTTTCCCAATCTTTCCCCATTGTTTTCCTTCAACAACGATATATTTCTTGATATCAGTGATGTTATTGACAATATTGATACATGTTTTTGTATACATATAATGATAATAATACGTAAAACATAGATGGACCATGGCCCCAAGATGTACTTGATAGGACTTCCCAAGTTCCCAGCCCTTTGGTGGCCTGGAAATTGATGATTAAGAAAAAAAAAATACAGCAATAGATTCTGTTTCTTCTTTACTATCACCATCGTTTCTCAAAAAATAAGAAAAAATAAAAGAAAAAGATTCGGCATATAAATTTTTTTTAAAAATGATTTGGTGGCTAGGTTCTTCCAATCAGGGGGGATTTTTGAGACATGGTTTGTCCATGGTGGGGCCCATTAGATTAATGATCTGGATCACTGAACCATGGACCCTATTATGTATGCCCTTGGGTTGAGGTTCTTGAGGATCATATCAGTCCTACTCCTATTATAGATTAATGTTCATGGGACATCAGACTTCTGCAATAAAGTTACCTGCCCTACCATGAAGATCACCAGCGCAGAAATCATGTTTTACTCATCAAGTGGGCCACCTATATGAAAATAATGGAAGGTGGAAGGTTTTCTCAGACTAGCCAATTTTCTAATTCATTGTACACATGGCATTGCAAGACGAGAGGACCTGCCTGATTTTGTGGCAGATAATCTTGATGGTGTGTGTAGCTTACATGTAGATTAGAGTTCCCGCATCGGCAAGTAATCATGTGTTGCATGTGAAGGTCACATGGTTGTAGGCACTATTTGAATGATCTCCAATATTATCAAAATATCCTTGGTATTATCTGTATCTCTAGCTCGGCAATACCAATAACATTGGTAGCGATACCGATAACACTGGTAGTATCAGAAATTCTAGGTATTGGCGATGTATCGCTAAATATTGCTAATGTATCGATATCGTCAATATTTTCAATTGTGTAAATTCCAGGTGTCGCATGTATTGCCAATGCATCAATACCGCATGTGTATCGCCAATATTTTCGACCGTGTAAATTCCAGGTGTCGCTTGTATCGCCAATGTGTCTATGATATTTGTGTAAATTCTAGGTGTCGTTTGTATTGCCAATGCATCGATACCGCCGGTGTATCGCCAATATTTTCGACCGTGTAAATTCCAGGTGTCGCTTGTATCGCCAAATGTATCTATGATATTTCGATAATATCGCCAATGTATCGATATCGTCAGAAATCTGTATCTTAAAAAAATTCCCATTAATTTTTATTATTATTTATTTATTATTATTATTTTTTTTGTGGCCGCATGGTTGTATGTAGTGTTCAATTTTGACGATAATATTTGATAATATCGCGAGATTATCATTATCACAACATGGCGATATCGAGACCACAATCTTTCGTTTCTTTTCAGTTGTCAATGATTTGTTGAGTAATATCATATGCTGCCGATATTCTAAAATATCAATAGATGTTTGGTGGTTGGATGGATGGTTGGATGGATGGATAAATGGGATGGATGAGATGGTTGGACTGATTTCTTACAACAGTGCATGCTTTTAGGCCCCCGTTAAATGAAAACTTATTATGTATACATTATTTTTGCAATTTTTTTTTTATTCCTAAACATACAAATATGTGTATTTTAACATCTCATGAAGTTTCATTGAAAAATTCCACCATTTTCCCCATTTATTCCTGCATTTCCGGTTATCAGCGATACTAATATTGTTTCCATATTCTTGGCTAGCGAAACTTGTAGTGATACTGATACCGACACTTCGAATACTGGTTGTAGGAATCATTCCTCATTTTATAATGCTTGATCACCATTGATGCCTATTGCTCTTGCAGGATGTGTTCATTTTGTTTTCTTAGAGGGTACATTTGTTTTATAATCTTGCTTTCCGTATCCCCGGCTAGCGAAACCTGTAGCGATACCGACACTTCGAACACTAGTTGTAGGAATCATTCCTTATTTTATAATGCTTGATCGCCATTGATGCCTCTTTCTCTGGCAGGTTGTGTCCATTTTGTTTACTTAAGAGGGTATATTTGTTTTATAACCTTGCTGCTGCAACAGATGCTGATGTATTAGCATTTCTCTTACCGTAATATCTCTGTTGCTGTGCCTTACTCTCAGATTGAAACTGGTTTGAATTCCGGTGTCCTATTCAAAACCCATCCCAACATCAACAAGGAGTTATTTTCAAGTGAAAATATTATTGGGCTGAAGGATCCTAACAGACCTTTTCCGACCGGCCAAACTGGTGATGCAGCGGGTGTTGGTCTTCTGAAGTGGAGAATGCAGAGCATGGATGAATCACTTGTGCCACTGACCAGTGGGTTTGATTTCTTTATACAGTTTGCCTTTACAAAGATTCTGTTCTTATCTACATTGAGAAATGATATTTCACCCACGAAGTCGGTAGTTCCAACCACAAGATGGTTAGAAGTAGAAATTAAGAAACTTAGTTTGCCCAAAGGTCCCCTATAGAGGTGGAAATAACATTCCTTTATATTTGCTGTTTACTATATTGTATGTATTTGCAGTCAACTGCTGGCCATCAGTTTCTGGAGGCGAAACTTATGTCAGCATGGAATATGAAGCTTCATCGATGTTTGACCTACGAAATGTTGTGATCACAGTACCATTGCCTGCACTTAGAGAGGCACCGAATGTCCGTCAGGTTGATGGGGAATGGAGGTGTGTGCTTCCAATGCTCTCTCTCATCTTTCTCGTGTCTTGGATGATTAAACCAAAGTATAGCTATGCATTGCTTCTGCTGTAAACTGTAGTCGTGACTTAAAATTACTTGAAGGCTTTATTTGGGCATTGCATCTTTCCTTTTTGATAATAATAAATTAAATTAAAACAGGGGAAATTTTCAACAAGGGAATAGGGTTCCAAACAATGATAATTTGACTATTTATTTTTAGAAATCATGGTATTCTATAACAGTAACAGTGTCTATAATGGCCACCACCATTATTGTTACGATACGGGCTGTAACGGCTGTTAAGGTCTTTCTTGTATCTTTTATTTTAAAAAAAAAACCTTTATCACCCTCATAATGGACTGTTATGGGGGCCATAATGGCCATTACGGGTCATTTTTTCTGTAACAGCCATTACTACCCTGTAATGCGTAATGTTTGCTGCTGTTATGGCACACCATGGTGGAAATCCTGATAGATAATCAAGGTTAGGGCATGCCTTGTGCCACCAAATCAGCTCTCTTGTTGGTTTCTTGTGTAAATCTTGAGAGGAACTACCTTTCCGCTCAAGTAAATTTCAACTGACTTTAATTTGTGGGATATTCTCCAGGAACTACAAGTGAAAGATGATGCAAAAAAATGGTGTCTAAAGATGCATTGTCTAAATGATGATTTCTAAATACTCTGAAGATGCATTGTCCAAATGACGGTTTCGAAAGATTCTAAAAGATGCATTGTTCAAATGAAGCCTAATGGTTTTATCTTTCTGTCATCTGGTGCAAGTCTAGCGTGGGCACGTATTACTGGTATTTCTTTACGTGCTGAGTATAAGATCATGAATCTAGGCTGTGGCTGGCTTTGATTTCTATAGTCTGTAATTTTAATATGTCAAACTTTGAGCCTTATGGTTATAAGTCACTCTCATTTATTTTGTTGCAAAATACAAGTCATGCTACTTCTGAAATTCGAAGATTTTTTTAGTTTGAAAGAGACAAAAAATAACAGATGCATACTGTAAGTTGTATACAAAGTACACACACACACACACTAGCACACACACACACACACAAAATACAAAGTACATATATTCTCGATAGGTAAAGCAGTCATTATGCCTGTCATTGTTAGGGCAGGTTGTTTACTGGTGTATCCAAACCCATAATGGACTAAGGTTGTCAGATCTAGGTCCTTGTTAGGTTGGGGTTCCAGTACCATATTTGAGGTACTAGACCTGAATCCAAGTAGGTTCAGGTACCTGTTGGGTATATAATCAGGTCTTAGGATCTGATTTAAAAAGCTTGGAAGAAGGGGGGTCAGGTGAACGTTGGGTTTAGCAATGAGGGGAGGAGCAGTGCTTATGGAGATGATGAGGATGAGTGGTGTCTGGGGGTTTAGGAGGAGGAGGTCAGAAGAGGATGAGCAAGATCCAGATCAATTTAAATTGAGGTACTCGATTGGTACCCCATTAGGCACACGACCCAACATGATTACTGGTCAGGCCTAAACCAATGGGCATGAACCTGGCGTGATTATTAAATAGTTCTAGTTTATGGACCTGGATCCATTTAAATTGAGTCCAGTACTGTGGGTACCCACAGATTCAGGTATTCGTTGACAGCCAGGTCACAAAAGGCCAAACAATTACAAGGCTACCCAGGAAATACAAGAAAGATCACAATCACGAAAGCCCATTATGATCGAGGCCCAATCCATGACATCTGTCTTAGCCCTCGAGAAAACTCCTGATGCATTCTTGCAAAGATTGCGGAAGCACCAGTTTTTCCTCCCCCCATAAGGCCCACAGGCCAGCTAATAAAGTCATGCTCAAAGCCTCTTTCCTCTCTTGCCAACCCCTCCCCCATGCCACGAGAGAAGGCGCTCCTCGCTATTCTTTGGCATCACCCAAGCAACTCCAAAAGTTCCCAAAAATCTATCCCACATCTCCCTCACAAACACAATGAATAAAGAGGTGGTTGACCGATTCCTTACCCCACCAACAAAGCATGCAAATACTGATGATTACCATTTCCCTCTTCTGAAGGTTATTGACCGTTAGCACCTTGTTCCATCCTATCAACTACACCATAGCCGCTACCTTGGGGGGAACCCCATAAGACCAAAGGAAGTATTCAAACCTTCCCCTCGTGATGATTTGTAGAAAGACCAGATGGCGAATATCCCGGGTTTATCTTTGAGCAACACCGTGTCCATATCGGAAGAAAACAATATATTCAATAGCTGCCCAAATAGGATAATGAATTCTTCCTCCTCTTTTGACAGGTTCCTACAGCATGGGGAGATCCAAGTCAACCTAGATCTTGAAGTTGAATAACAACGAGTTATAGGGATGCGAACGTCCAAGTCTGGTGCCAAGAAAGCCATCTTTGAGTACACCTCGCATAACCTCCTCTCACCCAACCACACATCCCTCCAAAACCTATCCTCTCTCCCCTCCCCTATAGAGAACCCCACCCCATCCTTGACTCCTCCCCCCAACTTGAGATAGCCTTCGACAACCTCAAGGCCCTATACGATGAGGACCTCTTCGTCCACCATCCCCCTAAGTCCCATACTTCCTCACTACAACTTCCTTGCAAAGGCTTCCTTCTTCCAAGCCAAACCGTGTATGCTATTTGCCCATAAGTGCTAAATTTATAATTTCCAGCTTCCTGATTCCTGCTCTCCTTCCTTTATTGGTCTACACACCTCCCATTACACGAAGTGGAATTTGTTCTTCTCCTCCATGCAACATAAGAAATTGTGTTTAAGGTGCTAGCTTATTCAAAACACCTTTCAGGCATGTTAAATAGTCATATGGTTGGACTATTTCGGTTATTGGGCTTTATTGTACATGTTGGATAGTATTTAGGCCCAAAGGATTAGTCTTTGCTTACATTACTTAAGAAGGGTATTTTTGTTATTTTCAGACATTTTAGTGACGATCTCTCAAGTAAGAAGGATTAGTCTTCGTCTTCTCAGAAGTATGCTTTTCGTCAAGTAAATGGAATTGCTTGCAAAAACGAGCGTAGGAGCCTTTAACTTGAAGACAAAGGCTTGCTGATATATATATATTTTAATTTTTTTAATTTTTATTTTTCTTCTGTTAAGGTGATGCTTAACTTGTTTTTCTTTTGTTACTTTGTCTTGGAAACAGTTTTTCTTGGTAGTTTCGTATATCCATTATGTGAGATGTATGAATGATATTGAAGTGAGTTCTAGCTGATAAAGGGCTGTAAATTTCTCTGTGATATTTTTGAGAGGTATAGTGTTGCATGAATCTGATTAGAGATGTTCTGTATAAGTTAAAGTAAATCAGTTCCAGAATAGCCATAGAGCTGAAAGGTGTGGTAAGTGGTCTCCCATCACTAGGAGAAGTGTTTGGACCTTTGTTTAATGTGTTCTTAATATCCGTGAAGTTGAATAGGAAGAATTATCTTCTCTGGGCGAAATCTGTTGAAATGTTTCTCTTAGCCCAGGAAAAGGATAAATTCCTCATGGAATTTAATCGGAGGAATCCAATCCTAGATATAGACAGTGGGTGCGTGATGATGCCTATATTAGATCCTAGTTGTGGAATACCATGGAACCCAAAGTGAGTTTTAATTTGGTATTCTTGAACACTGCAAAAGATGTTTGGGATACTGTGGAAAAGATATACTTCTCAAAGTAGAACATCTCTTGGTCTATTAGTTGTATAAGTAGATTTTCTCGTTCTAGAAGGGGGATAAGTCCTTGGTGAGTATATCGCTTAATTGATTGGCATTTGGGAAGAGTTCTCAATATATCATCCTATTACTTAGATGTTACTCTTACGAAGAAGCAGTTGGAGGATAAGAAAGTGGTAAAACTTTTATCTAGTTTGCCAAAAGAATGTCAATTGACTAAAGATTAGATTTTGAGTGGTGTATCAGTGCCTTGATTTGTGGAAGTTTATGTTAGGTTTTAGAGGGTCTCTTTTGCAAATGACTTTGATTATGCTCATGTTAATGCTTCTGATGAAGTTGAACTGGCCACTTAATCTAGTTACACTGGTTTACGTGGAGGTCGTGGTGGTTGCACAAGTCGTCATATGTACTGTACTGGCAGTAATGGTAGGTTGTCAAGGGGAGGTAAAGGTGGCCGTGGCGTAGAGGAGATTGCATGTGCACTCACTGTGATCTGACGATTCACACTGTGGTTTTTTGTTGGGATCTCCATGGAAAGGTTCCGAAGGCTAATCAAACTCTTGTGATGGACAATGTTTCTGCATATGGTAGACTCACCACTTCTACTTCGTCGAATATCGGTAGTGATTAGATTAGTGTCAAATTATCACAAGAAGAATATGCACGATTCATCTCTTCTACTGGCTCTATGTCCAACAATGTCCCTTCTACTTCTACAGCCACTCTGGCTCAATTAGGTAAAGCATGCCTTTCTTCATCTCATCCCTCTTCATGGATCATTGATTCCAGGGCATTTGATCATATCTTTGGTAATCGCAGTTTTTTTCTTCTTTTGATCATGTTTCATTAGTTGTCTGTTACTTTAGCTGATGATGCCTTGTGTACTGTTGTTGGACTTGGTACTACTTAGCCTAACGTGTCTGTGTCCTAATCTTCTGTCTTATTTGCCCCCAAATTTTCTTTTAGTCTTTATTTATAAGTAAACTAACGGAATCTCTAAATCGTTGTGTTTCCTTCTTTCCTTCTTTTTGTGTTTTTTAAAACCTCAAGACAGGTAGGACAATCGATAGAGGTTATGAGAGGAATGGCCTATATTATTTAGAGAGGGAATCAACAAGTGTTGCTGTACTTCTTAAGGGTCTAGCAATTCAGTGGCATCATCATCTGGGTCATCTCTCTCCAAAACTATAGACTTGTTTCATCCCTTTTGAAGATGTCAAATTTAGAGTGCAAAAGTGCCAGTTGAGTAAACATCATGGAACTCATTTTCCGTCTAGGGTCAATAGTAGGAGTGATGTTTCGTTTAAATTAGCCATTGTGATGTATGGGGACCAACTTAAGTCTCTAGTTTGATTGGTTTTAAGTACTTTGTTCTCTTTATTAATGATTTTGTAGAATAACGTGGTTATATCTCATGAAACATAGGTCACTAGTCTTTCATAAGGAAATAAAAACTCAGTTTAGTGCAAATTTGTGTATGTTTAAATCTGTAATGCTTTGGAATTTATTTCTTTGAATTTGAGATCTGTTGGGTGAAAAATAGTCAAGTCGCTAGCTCGACTTATGGGGACCAACTCTACTAAACAACACGGCCCTTTTGGCATCCAAGCCCTAAAGAGCATCTACATCCAGAAACAGGCCGACTTCCCAGGGGGTCGATGCAACTATAAGAATGCTCAAAGAAGGTACAACTGTAAGTCCACTCAAATGGCCAATTGCCGACCTAACCTATAGGTCGACCATAGCTCGGCTATAGGTCGGCCATAGTCCGGTTGAAGCTCGACCAGAGCTCGATCATAGCTCGACCAAAGCTCGGCTATAGTTCGGGATAACCTCCGGGAAAAGGCAAAAGCTTGTTCCATGGAGAGCTCAATAAATGACCAGTCCCCGAGATCAGCAATCCGAAGATCTCTCTAACAGCCTGAAGATCTCTCTAACAGCCTGAAGATCTCTCCCAAGATCTTCGGAGGATCAGATCGAATCTCGAGAACTTCGGGATCTAATAAGGATCTTGAATGGATTTCGTCTCCAACGTATCAGGAAAGACTCCCTATCACGTATGTCTTCCCTCTCCTATAAATAGAGGTATCCACGCCAAAGTAAGGTACGCACATTCTCACCCTAATATTCGACTGGTGACTCTTTTCCCAAGAGATCCTACCTACAAAAGACCCCAAAGACCTGACTTAAGCATCGGAGGGTCCCCTGCACTAGCCAGGGTCTCCTTTGTCTCTTGCTTTTCTTTGTGCAGGTTCACACGGGTTAACCAGGGAGGGTCTGCCGGAAAACTGCATCAACAAGACCTATGTACGAAGTTTGGGCATTAATTATTAGACCTCTTGTGCTTATACACCTCAACAAAATGGGGTGGTTGAGCATAAGAATAGACATCTGATTGAGGTTACTTGTACTTTGTTATTAGTAGTGAATGTTCCACTACCTTACTAGAGTGATGGAGTTCATATTGTATGCCATTTGATAAATAGGATGCCATCGTCAATTTTAGACGGCAAAACACCGTTCTCATTGGTATTTCCTAATCGACCATCATTTTTTTCCTTCCTAAGTGTTTGGTTGTATTGCTTTGTTCATATGCTTGGGTACGGTCAAGATAAACTTGTGCCTCGTTTTATTAGATGCATCTTTTTGGGATATTCTCACATTAAAAAAGGTTATTGATGTTATTGTCCTTCACTTAAAAAGCACTTTGTGCTAGCTGATATTACATTCTTCAAACATGTCTTGTTCTATGGTAAAACTGAACGTATTGTATAAGCTGCCATGTTGTTGAGGAACCACCACCTTAGAATGATTTTACATAGATATATTACACAAAAAGGAGAAAAGATCAAGTATCTCAGACTATTCCCTTTCAATCCACACCATCAGCTACCACAACTAATGAGGTTCTCAATCTTTTGAAGTCTGCAGAAGTTGTCAATGATCTACCTATTGCAATTAGTAAAAGTAAATGTTTCTATGTTCCTTATCCAACCTCCAACTTTGTTACCTTTAACAACCGCTTGTCCACAAATTATCAGAAGTTTGCTCTTGCCTTGTTTGACATTTCTATCCTTGAGTCTATTCAGGATGCATTGTTAGATGAAAATTGGAAAAAAAGGGCTATCGATGGGGAGATGAACGCCATGTATTCCAATGATACATGGGAACTAACTGATCTGCCATCGGGTAAGACACTAATTAAGCGTAGATGGGTTTACATGGTAAAAGTTTTACTTGATGGGTCAATCGATCATTACAAAGCCATGTTGGTTGCTATTTGTGATTAACCCCCCTTTTAGCTAGATGTAAAGAATGCACTTCTGCATGAAGAATTACATGAAGAGGTTTATATGGAGCAACCTCCTCGGTATGCTGCTCAGGGGGAATCCTCTAAAGTGTGCAAACTAAATAAGTCTACATGTGGATGGAAGTAGTCGCCAAGAACCTGGTTTGAGAATTTCAGCAGCGTGGTGGTGTTGTATGGATTGAAGAGGAGTAAACTATATTAGTCCATTTTCTCAAAGCATGCTACATCTGACTATATTGTACTTGTTATGTATGTGGATGACATAATAATGATAGGTGATGACTTGCCGAGAGCCTGGTTTGAAAAGTTTAGCAGCGTGGTGGTATTGTATGGATTGAAGAGAAGTAGATCACTCCATTTTCTCAAAGCATACTACATCTGACTATATTGTGCTTGTTGTGTATGTGGATGACATGATAAGTGATGTCTTGGAGGGTATTGAGAAGCTGGAGTCGTATCTTCAATCTCAGTTTCAAATCAAAGTTCTTAGTCTTCATCGATATTCTCTGGAGATCGAAGTGATGAGATCTAAAGTTAGAATATATTTATGTCAAAGGAAATATGTTTGTGATAGAAAAGGCATGTATGCTAGGCGCAAAGCCTACATATACATCGGTAGATCCCCTTTTCAAACTTGACCTTGAAGAACGAGAGTTATTGGTAGATCCTGGCATGTACAAAAGATTCGTCGGCAATCTTATCTATTTGACCATCACCAGACCATACACTGCCTTTTCTATCGGCGTGGTTAGTCAATCAATGGAAAGTCTAAGAGCCCCACATTTAGTTGCAGTTATGAGAATCTTCAACACTTAAAATGTGCACCCGAGAAAGGTATCTTGTATAGATCTTATGGTCATCTCTTGATAGTTGGCTATTCAAATGTAGATTATGCAGGGTCTAGACATGACAGATGGTTGACTATAGGTTAATGCACCTTAATAGCAATGTGGTTACCTGGAAATGTAAGAAGCAGGATGTGGTTGCCAGGTCAAGTGTTGAGGTGGAATATAAATCAATGGCACACACAACTTGTGAACTTGTTTAGCTTAAATCACTTCTTGAAGAATTGGGGTTTGTGGTTCAAGGTCCAAATCAAGCTGTTATACATATTGCCAACAATCCAGTATTCCATGGGAGAACAAAGCATATAGAGGTTGAATGCCACTTCATTCAAGATAAGATCTCTAAAAAAGAAATCTACATTCCATATATTTGATCCCATAATCGGGTCTTAGATTTATTCCCCAAAGCACTTGGGAAGTCTTAGTTCAAAAAACTTATATTTAATTTGGATATATATGATATCTATGCTCCAGCTTAAGGGGAATGTTAAATGGTCACACGGTTGGACTATTTAGGCTATTGGGCTTTATTGTACATGTTGGATAGTGTTTAGGCCATAGGATTTGTCTTTGCTTATATTACTTAAGTAAGAATGGTATTTTTGTAATTTCCAGATGCTTTAGTGACAACCCTAATAAAATTGTAGAGTACGGGACACATAGAGGCAATTGAGCTGCAACAGTCCCACTTTTCTTCTCTTCTTCCTTTCACTTCTTTTCTCTTATTTTCTCTACTTCCTTCCCTAATTTTGGTAGTTTCTCTCTCATCACACGTTTTCACAGGGCACTTGACCAGAGATTAGTAGTGGAAGATTAGATGATGCTGCTTTGATCAAGGTTGGTCTACCCCCAAGGAAATATGCATATGCTTCCAAATTGACTTCTTCTCAACTTTCTAAAAGCCTTATCCCACAAGTCTTTTGCAGGCTTCCCAATGCACAACTGCAGACCCAATTAAGTGGAAGGAAATGAGCCAGCCCTACACCTGAACACTTATGCTAGCTTTTCAAGTTTCAACCTCCTCCTTGGAGATGCTTATACCCAACATTTCTCTCTTTTGGACATTCACCTTTAAGCCTAACACCATTTCGAAGCAACAAAGAATCTTCCTTAAGTTGTACACCTTTGACTCTGTATAGGAAAAAGGATTGTGTTGTCTACAAATTGAAGCTGGGATACATGAAAGTCTCCCTTGTCCACCTTAAATCTGCTAATGAGCCTTGCTGCCTCCCCTTTTGCCAACATTCTACTTGGGGCTTCCGCTACTGCAACAGATGCAAACGGGGATAACGAATCCCATTCCCTAAGCTCTTGAGATGACTTGAAGAATCATTTTACCGACTTGTTTACTAAGGCCAAGAAATTGGCTGAACTTACGCACACCCAAATACATCTCCTCTGCATCCCTCCACACCCAAAGTTGCCTAGCGTGTAATCCCAAAATCCCATTCCACATGATCATATGCCTTTTCTACATCAAGCTTGCATACAACGCCACTCTTGGCTTCCTTATAGTGAGAGTCAATGCATTCATGGGTGATCAGAGTGTCGTTTAAACCTACTTGCCTTTGACAAAGGTGTCTTGAACTTTTGAAATGACTTTCCCAAGGATTGACTTCAACCTTGATGACAACACTTTAGCTAGAATTTAATATGGGGCACTGATAAGGCTAGTGGGTCTGAAGTCCTACAACCATTTTGCTTCCTCTTTCTTGGGAATTAAGGTGATGATCGAAGCGCCGAACTCAATTGGAAGCTAATTACTATCGAAGAGCTCGAATAAGAAAGAGATCAAATCTTCTTTTATAGACTCCTAGAACACCTGGAAGACCGTGAGGGGAAGCCATTCGGGCTGGAGCCTTATCTCTCCCCAACTTGTCCACTAATGCCTTTATCTCCTCTTCGGTCAACGACCTCTTAAGGGAAGTCGCCCTCAATAATATACTGAAATTCCAAGTTTTTCAGCCTCGGCCTCACCCACCCATCGCTTGAAAGAAACTTCTTGTAGAAAGATACAATAGCATCACAAACTTCAAAATTTTCCTCCAATTTGACTCTGTCCACTACCACGCTATGGATCTTATTGTTCCTAAACCTGGCACCTGCCAACCCATGAAAGAACTTCGTGTTCCCTTCCCCCTCCATAAGCCAAGTTGCTCTCAAGCGTTGCTTTCGTTTGATTTCTTGAGCATTACCTTATTTATAACAATGACTAGGGCTATGTTTTGACAACCCTAGTCATTGTCAGTGTTCCTAATATCGATACTATTGGCCGATATTATCGTTATCGTTGCCCAGTGAGACGAAACCCATCCGAGACCCTAGAAATAATAATAATAAAAAAAATAGATTTCTTTTTATTTTGAGATATATCACACAATTGTTTTGCGAAATCGCCGATATTAGCAATACTATTGTGTTGTATCTGTCGATTTACTGGGAATTTATTTATTTATTATTTATTTTTTTTAAAGAAGAGGAAAAATCTTTCATAAGAGGGGATTTTGGTACCTATGGAAGAAGATTGCATGATCAGAAGCTGAATTTGGCTGGCCACTCGATCGAGAGCTAGTGGTCTACCAAAAATCATGGGGATTTGGGGGATTTTAGGGTTTCAGAATGACCGGAACCCTATCTCTATTGCAAAATTGGCTTCGGAAGCTCCTTTTGAGGACGCAGATTGCGTCCTACCCCCGCCCGTCTCCAGCCGGGAACGGGCAGCAACTTTGAGTGGCCACGTGATGTATGGGTCTTATCCACACTGTCCATCCATTTTTTCATATCATTTTAGGGTATAAACCCAAAAATGAGGCAGATCCAAGGCTCAAGTGGACTACAAAATGGGGATTAAAGTCTTACAGTTGAAAACTTCTTGGGGGCCACAAAAGTTTTGGATGGAGCTGATATTTTTGTTTTCTTTTCATCCATGTCTATGTAACTTTATGAATAGGTTGGATGGAAAATAAACATCACGGTGGGCCCTAGAAAAATTTCAACGGTGAGAATCATTATCACCGTTGCTTCCTGTGGTGTGGTCCACTTGGGCCTTGGATCTTCCTCATTTTTGGGCCTATATCCTAAAATGATACGAAAAAATGGATGGATATTGTAGATAAGACCCATATATCATGGTGGCCACTCAAAGCTTCTACCCATTCCCAGCTGGAGACGAGCAGGGGTAAGACGCAACCTTTTTTAATGGATGCAATAGAGACAGACGAGATGTATAGGCAGATGGTCTGTCGCATGCTCGTGGGGTCCACCTTGATGGATATGTTTTATCCAGGCCGTCCATCCGTTTTTTCATATTATTTAAGGACGTTATGCGAAAACTTAAGCAGATCCAGATCTCAGGTGGACCACACCAAAAAAAGTGGTGAATGACCATTAAAAGTATTTTATAGGCCACAAAAGTTTTAGTTTAAGCTAATCTTTGTATATTACCTTCATCTAGTTCTGATTGACCTTATTAACGGGTTGGATGACAAATTTAAACATTACGGATCTACTTAAAGTAGGCCTTGATATGTTTTTAATGGTGAACATTCAACAATCATTGTTTCATGTGGTGTGGTCCACCTGAGATTTGGATATACTTAATGTTTGGGACAACATCCTAAAATGATCTGTAAAAACGAATGAACGGAGTGGATATACAACATATCATCAAAGGTAGGTGGGCCCTACATTAAGGGTAACATCAGCTAAGCAGTTACCTGTGTAACACCTAATCCGCGCCCCTTAAGGGAAAGTGGATTCAGTGTGACTTGGCTGCACCAAAAATGGTGTGGCCCTTACGGTGGGGCACACATAGATGTATATATTGTATATCCATTCTATCCATCCATTTGGAGAGATTATTTTAGGTCATAAGACAAATAATGGGTCAAATCAAAAGCTCAAGTGGACCCTACCACACAAGAGTGGGGATTGAACTCTTACCATTAAAAAATTTGTGAGGGCCACAGAAGTTTTCGATCAAGCTGATATTTGTGTTTTACCTTGGCCCATATTTGTATGAACTTATGAATAGGTTGGATCTCAAATAAACATCATGGTGGATCCCATAGAAGTGGTTTCAAGTTTCAACGGTGGGTGTCATTGCCCCCATTGTTATCTGTGGTAGGTTCCACTTGAGCTTTGGATCAGCCTAATTCTTTGGCTTAGGCCCTAAAATGATCTCTCCAAATGGATGGACGGTGTGGATACAACACATACATAATGGTGAGGGCCACAGTCAGGGTCCCACACACATCGTTGATTCCGTAGCAGGGCTGGGTGCGAAAATGGTGGTATGCGAATTTCCTGATAACGCCTTTCACAGGAAGTTCCTATGCAGGGATGCTAGGTGGGGCCCATCATGATGTTTCTAAAAAATCCACACCGTCCATTCGTTTGTCCAAATCATTTTAGGACGAGACCAAAAATCAGGTGGATCCAAAACTCAAGACGGCCATAGGAGAAGGAAAACTAGACAAAGTTTCGTACCATTGAAACCTTCCTAAGCTCCACTCTTTCCTCCCGTGCAGCCCACTTGAGTTTTGTATCCACCTTATTTTTGGTCTCGTCCTAAAATGATTTGGAAAAAAAGGATGGACGGTGTGGATTTTTCAAAAACATCATGGTGGGTCCCACCTAGCATCTCAGCACGGGAACTTCCTACGAAAGGCGTTCATAGGAAATCAATTCCATTTTGGGATCCACTCGGTGGGACGCGGATTTGCCTACTAACGCTATCTGTACTAGTAGCTACTGGTCGGTGCCCTGTGGGCCCCACCATAATGTATGTGTTTTATCCGCGCAATCCATCCATTTTTTTAAGATCATTTTAGGGCATTAGCCCAAAAATGAGGTAGATCAAAATCTCACGTGGACCACACTAAAGGAAACAATGGTGATTGAAGGCTCACCATTTAAAACTTCATGAGGGCCACAAAAGTTTTGGATGAAGCTGATATTTGTGTTTTCCCTTCATCTAGGTTTGTGTGACCTAATCAACAGGTTTGATGCAAAATAAACATTACAGTGGGCCCTATGAAGTTTTTAATGGTGAATGTTTAATCACCACTGTTTTCTTGTGGTGTGGTCCACTTGAGAGTTGGACCTGTTTCAATTTTGGCCACATACCCTAAAATGACCTGAAAAAATAGATGGACCATGCGGATAAAACAAATATCATGGTGGGGCTCACAAAGCATTATCCAATAGCCACCTCGCTATTGGCAGCATCAATACGCAACCCTTGGAAGCATCTGTATGCAACCTGCATCCAACTTGGTGGATCCCTAACTATGGGGGACACTATAGGCTATGTGCCTTACATCTACACTGTCTATCAATTTTGAAAGCTCATTCAGGTCTGTAACCTTATGAACAAGTTGGATCTCAAATAAACATCATGGTGGGCCCTAGGAAGGTTTCAACGGTGGGTGTCACTGTCCCCACTGTTTTTTGTGGTGGGGTCCACTTAGTTGTGTTTTCATATATGTTTTGATACATTTATAAATGTTATACATTATATTTGAATGTTGTTGCCAAGGTGTCCCTTATCGGTATCGGTTGGCGTAGCGGTGCCCTCCGAAACCGATACGGATACGGGGGCGTAACGGCTCGTAACGACACATTTTTTTTTTCCCAAAAAAATATGGATTAAATCCGGAATATTCTAAGCATTCCAAATATGCATTCATTTATAAATTGGAACGTGTTTATGGTGGTGTAACGGTCCATTCTTTGGTGAGAAGTTGTATCGGACTGTCTGATGAATTTATGAACCAGTTAACCTGAATTTGACTACAAAATTCATATATTTAATTTTCTAAATATCTAATTTATATACTTAACAACTTGATATTATTTCTCCCAATAGTTCTTTAAAAAAATTAAATTAAATTCAGGTAGATGGCGTTGCCAATTTGGGGCTGACTTGGAGGACCAATCTATGCACCAAATCAGCCTCAAATTCATGCAATTTATTGTCATTATCCCACTTATGAATTGGTGGACATTTATTGGATAGTGAATCATGAAAAAAAAATAATCAAAAGGCCTTATTTTAAAAAATAAAAGTCCACAAATTAACAATTAAAACTATTCAAACAATTTGATTTTGGCATTGTGAGTTAGCAATTGCAGTCCATAATTTAATTGCTAAATTTTAAGTTAACATATGTCTCGTGTACAATTTTTTAAGGCTCGAATTAGGCGGGACTCGGATTGTGAAGTGTAGCACATGTGTCAAATTTTTTTGGGCCCCACCCGTGATGAATGTGTTATATCCACACCGTCCATTCATTTTGCCAATTAATTTTAGGGTATGAGCCCAAAAATGAGGCACATCTAAAGCTCAGGTGGACAGTACCGTAAGAAACAACAATAATTAAACGTTCACCATTAAAAATTTATTGGGGGCTACAAAAGTTTTAGATCAAGCTGACATGTGTGTTTTCTCTTCATCCACGTCAGTGTGACCCAATTAATAGGTTAGATTGAAAATAAACATTAAAGTGGACCTTAAAGAAATTTTTAATGGCGAGCATTCTATAACTTCCTATGGTGTGGTCCACGTGAGATTTGGATATTATTAATTTTTTAGATCCTTACCTAAAATGACGTGGCAAAATGGATGGACGACATGGATAAAATATATACATCATGGTGGGGCCCACTCGGGTTTGATCAGATCAAATTGGATGGAAAATAAACGTTACCGTGGGCCCTACGAATTGTTTAATGGTGAAAATATTATCTCTGCTGCTATTTTTGGTGTGGTCCAGATGATCTTTGGATATAATTCATTTTTTGGGTAGTGCTCTAAAATGATCTCTAAAAATAGATGAACGGTGTAGATGTAATAAATGCATCACTGTGGAGCCCATATAACTTTGATCTCCTTTGAACCGTTCGTACAACTCGGAGATTGAGGAGTGTCAGCGCTCGTCTCAACGTGACACGTACCTACAGCGCTGGTGCGCGGTACGCGTGAAAAAAAAAAAAAAAAAGGCCGAGAGAGAGAAACCGAAAAGAAAAAAGAGGGAAAGAAGAGAGAAGAAAAAAAGAGAGAGAGAGAGAGAGAGAGAGAGAGAGAGAGAGAGAGAGAGAGAGAGAGAGAGAGAGAGAAGAAGAAGAAGAAGAAGAAGAAGAAGGAGAAGAAGAAGAGGAGGAAGATGGCCGCAGCCGCAGCAGGGCCGTAGCCGCAGCCGCAGCTGCCTGAGAAGAAGAAGAAGAAGAGGAAGAAGAAGAAGAAGAAGAAGAAGAAAGAGAAGAAGAGGAAGAAAAGAAAGAAAGAGGTACGTTGTTTTTTTTTTTTTTCAAGGCCTGTAACAGCCGTTACGGGTCAGTAACGGCCATTATGCCCATAACAGACCCGTAACAGCCGTTACGGTTGCAAAATCGGGCATCGGCCGATACGACCCCGTATCGCGTAACGGTTCCCACCGTTACCGTTACGTATCGGCCGTTACGGCCGATACGTAACCGATTTGGGACACCTTGGTTGTTGCCTTAGTTCAATCAGACAGCACATGACTTATGACCCTATACAAAGGAAACCTATTGTGTGCACTTTTTTTTTTTTTTTTCCAGATGTTATGATTTAAAAGTGTATTAAAGTCTTTTTTTAACAATCCCTGAAGTTTTCTTGAAAAATTCAACCAATTTCCCCATGTTTCCCAAAAAGTGTAATAAATTATGTGATACGAACGATATATCCCATGCGATAATCAATACATATCTTTATCCCAAGGGTGCGATTCATTGTGCAATACCGATATTTCGAACACTGGTCATTGTTATGAACCCAAATAAATAAGGTGAAGAATCGTCTTATCAATAAGATAACTTTATTTACACTGGTAAAGTTACAGTTTATGGGCGCCCTTGTTGCAGTGTTACGACCTTTATGATTTTTCTATGAAATGTCTTGATTTTCTTTAGCAAACTTACCAATTGAAGAAAATTAAAGAAAAATGAACCAGTCAATATGCCATGATAGGATGGTCTGCGAAATGATCTTGGGAGCCTTTTTTTTTTTTCTCCCAATGTTATGACCTTTTTAAAAAAAAAAACCTTCCATGAAATGGTCTTGATTTGCTTGAGCGAACTTCTCTTACCAATTGAAGAAAAAATAAAGAAAAATAAACCAGTCAAGATGCTATGACGGGATGTGTCTACTAATTCAAAGTTTTGGATTCTAAGGGTGTTTTTGATGCACTAATCAGTGGAACTGTGACAATTAGTCTATGATAGTAGTGACAAAATTGTTATTTCCTTGCCATTCGTATAGAAAATTTGGGCTTTAAATTACAATTAGGCTACTTTTATGTAAGACTTGAAAGAATTGTCAACTGTGATTTGACTCTCAAGGGCTATGTCTACTAGTTAAGGCAACCTCATTGTTTTGTCATTTCTTCTTAATTAAATTGGATTCATGCATCCAAGTCATTTGATCATAAGTTATGCGTTGTTTGACTGAACAAACGCAAATATAGTCAAATTGAATGCATAACATTTAGAGTGTATGTGATGATCAAACGTTTGTACTCAAATTCAAAAGCTCTGGTAGCTCCTTTCCTTGCCCAACTATACTCAAATTCAAACCCTAACTTTTCAATTACAGCCCCTAGTTTCAATGCAAATACTACTGTATACCATCACCCAACCCCTAACCTCACCTTAGAACAAATATAAGCCTTGAAGAGTCCAGAAACTTAACCTGAATCCTTAAAACAGTTGACAACCAAGACCCCGAAACTTCATATTCAAAATTTGCATCCATCCCTAAACCCCCCAAACCCGTCCTGATCCTAAAAGAGTACCGTTACGGGTGCATCTAAACCCAAACTTTGGCTCTTTCTTTAATAAAAACCTTCTACATCCCAATAGACCCAACTGTAGCCTCCTAAACCCCTTAGATTTGTAACCGCAGCTTATATCTCATCCCTAATTCCACCCCACAACTCAAACATCACACCTTTTCCTAAGCACTAACCAAAATTCAGCGCAACTATCACCCTGAACCATTTCCCAAACAGTGATCGGTCCCAAAATTGACCACAACCTGTTTACTTCTAGCCATAACCCAACCCATTCAAACTGCACCAAATTTGCCCTTATCTTATCCCTAATAACTGTCTCTGAATCTGTGCACTTTCAGCCCTTAACCCAGACTGTCCCTGACCAGAAAACTGCCCCAACATCTATCCACATGCACCTCTTAACCGAGCCCATAAACTGACCAGAAACTGTACCAAAATTGATCCACTTCCAGCCCTTGATCCTGCCCATGAAACTTTCCAAAAGCCCCTATTCAACTCCAAAGCCTGTAGACTAATCCCATCTCTCTTAAACCTAGACAAACCCTAAAGATCTGTCTCAAACCCAGCCTATTGTTCACACTGATCTGGTATAATTTTAAAGCTGACAATTAGTGGGACTTCTTTCAGATCTGAGAAGGCAGGCAAAAACCCGAACAATATGGTGGTGAAGATGCTACAGCAAATAATGGGAAAAAAAATGGGTGCTATGAGCCTATGACAAGTTGAATGCATAATTGGATAACAGGGCGACTGTTGCAGTGCAAAATAGCGATAAAGGTAACTCTGACTGATGATGAGGATATCGCCACCCTTTTGGACAGCATGGATCATGCTGCACATAAGATAGCCTATCAGCACAATAGATCAACAATCAAGATCGATCGATTGGAGTTGGGCCAGCATGTGGTCCTTGTTTATCCATCGAATGGAAGGTGTTCAAGGACCAGTTATCACGCCAATTTTGTCAGTGTATTTATATCTTTTGGCCATCTGTATGCATCACCACAACGACCCAAACAGGCTGCATAAAGTGGTATCAAAGCAGGAGTTACACCTAGCATGACCAATCCAGGTACCAGTTCATCTACCTTGCTTCCCCATCATTTACACCATCACCATCCGTTCCATCTAAGCTGGTCATTAAAACCCCAAATGTCTTCCTAAGTTCAAGGCCATAAATGAAAGATCATCAATGTGAAATTGTGAATGTTAAGGAGATTAGCAAAAAAGATGTGGAAATCAAATTCCCCACACAAGGTTGAGTTGTTGATTGAGATTCAAGATAGGGGGTCTAGAAAAGGAAATTGAGGAGATGATATGATGCAAGCTTGCCCTAAGGCAACACAACGCCTTGATTTGGAAGAGGATGCCTGGGACGTAGCTCGTCAATATTCAATCTTGAAGATGTGCTTGGGAATTTATGGTGAAAGTTGGACCTTAGCAAAGGATCAACTTTTGATGAGGAACCTGAGGAGATTGACTTGAAGCATCAATGGCCACCATCTTCCTACCACCAAATTGTTGTCGTTGATCTACTATAACCATTGTTGCACCTCTCACCTCTATCATGTTGACCACTCCAAGTCCATCATCAATGTCATTGAAGAAACGTTTGAATGCTCGTATCCATACAATTCAATTGATGTTACTTTGTATGAATCCAGTGCTTGGGAGTGATTTGTACGTCATTGGAGAACTCCCGAGGAAACAAAACTTAAGAATTAGTTTTCTTCAACATGGGGATTGATCCAGGCAACATTTAGATCAATACCTTCTTCACCATTCATTTCAAAATGGCCCATGATCAGAACATTCAAAAGCTCGTATTTTAGACACGTCACATGGGGGGTCATCATCATCGACCTAGGACTGCTATTTGAATCATCTAGATTAAGCAAAGGTGAATGATTTTTTTATGGTTCTCATAAAGATAATTCAACTTGGGTGGACGTATCTGATAGTCTGGATTAAGCAAAGGTCAACGATTTTTTACGGTTCTCATAAAAGATCTATGTATTCGACTTGGTTGGACATATTGTGAATGCTGGAAATTGGCGGCCACGACTTTTTATCTTTGTTTTGAGGTTGTATGAAATGATTTGGACTGATGTAGTAGACTTGGAGTCGCCACTAGCCAATTAGCTCAAAATCCCGCAGTCGGCTAGAACCTGCAGAATCTATAAAAGCCAGAGAATCCGGAGACTCCCTTGCTTTAAGTTGTGACTCCTAATATGCGACTTGGGATTCCGAGTAAGAGACCTTAGTTACAGAGAAGGAAGGTGTTAGGCACCATCTCTGTTCGTACTGGTGTACGGTCTCTACGTCATGTGGTAAGCTGATCTTAAGGGATAAAATGATAAGATGTAAAGCATTAAAATGAGACTAGGCAAACTCGGATTTTTGATATTGTAGGGTCCGAAATTCCGGCAAGCCACAAAGCATACGTCCAGAGAATGTCTAGCAATGGAATTTACGAAGAGATGTGATGATACTAGAATGTTATGCAAGAGGACTGGGTTACCATGAGTTTTTGATGTAACAGGATCCGGAGTTCGGCAAGTCGAAGCATACGTTCAATGGAAACCTAGAGGAGCAGGGGATTTGAGAAGAGAAGTAATGATGCGATTGATGAAGTATGAATGCTAGTGATGATGGCACGATCTTTGGCTTGCACTTGAAATGGCTCGGATGTTTGGGTGCACCATGGTTGAAAGGGTTGACCTAAGTGGGACTAGGAGGCTAAGAGAGGGTTGGAGGAGGCTAGAAGGAGTTGAAGAAGATGGGAGCTTGAGAACTTAAGCACTCCCTCTCACTCTCACTCACTCTCTCCCTCTCTCTCACTCTCCCCCACTTGGTGAGAGTTGCTTCTCTTTGTTGGTTTTTTGTTGGTGTGAAATGAAGAGAGGAGGGGGGTATTTATGGTCCCTTGGGATGATCTTTTGGTGATTCTAGGGAGTATGAAGGGTGAATGATGATGTGGTAGCCTAGGATTGGTGGAGGGAAGGGAGATGCCACATGGCACTTATAGGTTAAAAGGCTCGGTAAATGGTAAATATGAGGAATTCTAGGGTTAAGTAGGTCCTAGCAGAGTTGACTTTCAGGGGAGCAACAATTGTAGCTTGGGGCACATTTTTCGAGAGGCAGTAATCGGATTACCGCCTCTTAGTGTTCACTTCTGTGATTTAGCCAACTGGCTTGTCCGGGCCTGGAGAATGGCTAAAAGCTTGGGTTTGGGGATTTGGCTTAGAAACGGCTCGGGTATGACTTGGCTTAGGTAGTGGCTTGGGTCTGGCTCGGCTCAGGTAATGGCTTGGCTTAGATAATGGCTTGGGTTCAGCTAGGGTTTGGCTTAAGCTTAGAAATGGCTGATGTTTTAGGTAGGGTGTGGGCCTGTGGGGTTTAGGTTTTATTCCTAAGAATCATCCATGCTCTATCAAGTTGCTAGCTTGGGTGGCAACAACATCCTACATCATGGGTACGAATGCTAAGAGAAGTCAAGGAAAGTGAGTGGTGGTAAGCTTAATACGACAACTGCATCTCGTAGACATAAAGTGCATGACGTGCTAAGCCACTCACAACTCTATCAAAAGAGGATCGCTATGGGAGGGTAATGCCAAGGAGGGTAGTCGAACCCACGCCTATAGGGGAGCAGGCCCACGGTGCTGGCCACTCACCCAAACTCCGTCGGGTAGGAGTTGAATAATGTTGACTTTGATTATTTGAAAAAAAAATAATCGGGCACTACAAGGCCAAGTGCACCTGGCTCCTCTACAATGGCCATGTGTATGGAACTATGCAATGATTTTGGTGATTGAATGAAAGTTTTAGCCTCTCTCTCTCTCTCTCTCTCTCTCTCTCTCTCTCTCTCTCTCTCTCTCTCTCTCTGCATGCATATAATTGGAGGATGTAATTCCTAAGGGTGCGATATCTTGGGTTTCAACTATCAGAATGGTTTTGAATGACCTCTCTTGAGAGAAGGTATTTCATTGAATAGGCAATGCTGCTGGTTTATACAAGGAAAGTTAAATATTTACATGCCAATCACATAGAGTGATTGTAGGAAGCTATACATGGAAAGCTATCTAATTTACATAGAGTGATTGTAGGAAGCTATACATGGAAAGCTATCTAATTTACATAGAGTGATTGTAGGAAGCTATATATGGAAAACTAAAGTCTAGAAACCTAGTAAGGAAAGTATATACAGCCTAGATTAATAACCATAGATATGAGAGCCATTGATTCTATTGACATCTCTCCTCAAATTGATGCGGGTTATCCACCAGCATCAATTTGCTTGTAAGAAAATTGTGCCGTTGCTGAGTGAGAGCCTTGGTAAAAATATCAGCCACTTGAAGATTGGTAGGAACATGAGGAAGAGAAATAGTCTGAGCTTCAAACGCCTCACGGATGAAATGGCAGTCAACCTCGATATGTTTAGTGCGTTCATGGAAGATAGGATTGGCTGAAATGTGAATGGCACTAGTATTGTCTGCATGAAGAGAAGTAGGTCCACGTGGAGAGAAGCCAAGTTCAGTCAATAACCCTCGGAGCCAAAGTATCTCAGCACAAGCTTGGGACATGGCCCTATATTCAGACTCAGTCGAGGACTTTGACACACGGTCCTGTTTCTTGCTTTTCCAAGAAATAAGAGCCGTACCAAGAAACATACACCAACCTGTAGTAGAACGTCTAGTATCACTGCACCCTGCATAATCAACATCACTATAGGCTGCAAGATCGAGTGAAGTACCAGCTGGATAGGAAAGTCCTCTCACGGCTATGCCATGGACATATCTAATGATGCGACGGACTGCAGCCATATGAAGATGCCTAGGAGAAGCCATGAACTGACTAACTTGTTGAACAACATAGGAAATATCAGGTCTAGTAATTGTAAGGTAGACCAAGCTGCCAACCAGTGTACGATAGGGTACAGGGTCTGATAACAAGTCACCCTCTTCTTTGCGCAGCTTGAGATTAAGTTCCATTGGAGTATCTAGAGGGGTAGAATCCTGAAGACCAGCTGTAGCCACCAAATCCTGAGCATATTTGTGCTATGACAGAAAAATTCCATGTGCTGCAGTAGTAATTTCTAGACCAAGAAAATACGTAAGAGATCCTAGATCCTTCATGTGAAAGGAGTCCAGTAGATACTGTTGTAATTGAGAAATCAGAGCTGAATCAGTGCCCTTGATGATGATATCATCAACATAAACCAAGAGAATGACAACACCATTCTCAGTTTTGCGAAGAAAAAGTGATGCGTCATACTTGCTTTTGTGAAAAGCAAACTTGAAGAGGGTAGAAGTAAATTTCTCATACCATGCATGAGGGGCCTGTTTAAGGCCATACAATGAGCGACGCAACTTGCACACTGCTAAACCGGCAGGAGGACGCATATAAACATCTTCCTTGAGATCCCCGTGAAGGAAGGCATTCTTCACGTCCATTTGGTATAAGGCCCAATTTTGAGAGGCAACAATAGCTAAAATGGTGCGGATGGTGGTCATTTTGGCCACCGGAGCAAAGGTCTCCTCGTAATTTACTCCGTATTCTTGATTATTTCCAAGAGCTACTAAGCGGGCTTTGTATCGGTCCAAACTACCATCGGATTTCACCTTAATAGAGTAGACCCACTTACAGCCAAGTGGAGTCACACTTGCAGGACAATCTATCACATCCCAAGTCTTATTAGCCTCAAGAGCACATAGCTCTTCCTGCATGGCCTGCTGCCAGCATTCCTCTTTAATTGCCTTTGAGTAACTAGTAGGAACAGCAATAGAAGATAGAGTGGCAGATAAGGCAGAAGAAGTAGCACCAGTCAATGGAAACCCATACCGGTCAGGAGGAGCTGATACTCTAGAGGATCGGCGTAAAGGAACAGGTGGCAAGATAGGTGCGGAAGAGGGGAGCACTGGAGAAAGCCTCTGGTATACCATGCCGGGTTGAAACCTTTCAATCGGAGGTCTGGAATTATTCAAGGTATCATTAAAAGAAGGCAAGAAAACAATGGGAGACTCTGATGAGGAAGACATAGGAAAGAACCATTGATTTTCAAAGAAGAGCACATTCCTTGAAACACGAACTCGATTAGAAGTTGGATCATTGATGCGGACACAAGCGCATTCAAGGTGTACCAACGAAGAAAGCGTCCACCACAAGTGTCGTCCTTGTGGATAGGCAACTATTGAGGAACTGAAGACCTTTCACATGTGATTGGACATATAGAAGACCCCACTCAGGGAAGACACATGTGAAGGAAGATTGGAGAAAGAAGACCGAGCGCCCGAACTTTCCCGCACTTATGTTGTTTGCGCGTTTTTGCTTAGTTAGGGGTCTTTTAGTAATTTTATGTCTTTATTAGGGGTCTTTTAGTAATGTTATGTCTTTACTTGCTTATTCTAGGGGTATTTTAGTACTTTTATGTCTTTATTTGCTTATTTAAGTGGGTTAAAGCCCTATATGCGAATTTAAACTATTGATTAATGAAAAGCAAACCCTTTGGGTGCCTCCTTCCTCTCTTCTCTCTAATGGTGCTTCTTCTCTTCCCTTGATCTTCCTCTTCTAATTTCTTCTTGTGCCAACTTCTTCAAGGTAATTATTTCATTCTTTCTATTTTTCAGTTTTGGCTATTCCTTCTTCGATCAAAATTTTGAGAACTGATCTAAACCCTAAACCCCCAAATTCTCAAATCCCTAATCCGAGAAACTTCTTGGTTCTTCGGACTAGTGATCTTCATTGATCGATTGGGTGTGACCATGCAAGATCGGGAGGTCTCATCCCTCGCCGGATCCGACCTAAGTAATAATTGAATGCCATACTCCATGGTTGTGATGATGGCCCGCTCCATTGCATGTTTCCTTTATGATTTTCTCAATTATGATGATTACTACTAGAATTTTAGATCATTTATTCCTTTTATTTCCGCTGTTTAATTATGTTCATGAGCATGCATCATAATTAGGGCTGTCCTGCGTCAAATTTAGTATCAAAGCATAGGCTTGCATGGTTTTTGTCTGGAACTTTAGAAAGTTTTCAATTTTAGAAACTTTCCAGATTTCCAGATTTAGAAACTTTCCAGATTTAGAAAGTTTCCAAATTTAGAAACTTTCCAGATTTCCAGATTTAGAAAGTTTCCAAAGTTAGAAACTTTCCAGATTTAGAAACTTTCCAGATTTAGAAAGTTTTCAATTTTAGAAAGTTCCTAATCTGGAAAAATTTTCAGATTTGAGTTGTTTCCTGTTTCAACTTAATTGTGTTAGTTCATAGTAGTTTTGCATTCATCGCATTCATCTTGAAAGTCATAACACCTAGTAGTCTAGTTGGGTAGAGTTTGGTCCAAGTCTTCATTGTATGCCCACGAAAAGAGGTAGAGGTTTCGGACTTCAACCTACCATGAATAACGAGCAGTTATCTGAGCAACTTAATTGATACAAAAGATAACCGCCCTAGAAGCGGGTCAAAAGCGTGAGTTTGCCCGCCTTGAGAACCAAATTACCACTACCATGACTAAGGTCGAGCAACTAGAGGCGTCCCAAAAGGAAAACTCCGCTGTAGGGTATGATGCGCACTCCCAAGTGGGAGGAATCATTGAAGAACGCGCTGTCACACGTGGTGGTAGTGAGGATAGAGATCGTGGTAATGGTCGTGGTGTGTTGGAGAGGCACGAGCCACATGTGATCATCAAGACCGCTATGATCCAGATGAGCGTGCGATGAAGAGTGTGAGAGTTGAGGCCCCGAGTTTTGATGGGCGCTTGGATCCCAAGGCATTCCTTGACTGGGTTGCTGACATGGACCACTACTTTGAGTGGTATGGCATGTCGGAAAACCGTCAAATGCGGTTTGCTAAGATGAAGCTTGTGGGTCAAGCCAAGCTCTTCTGGACCAACACCGAGCGTAGGATAGAGAGAGTTAGTAGAGCCCCTATCACACATTGGTATGAGATGAAAGAGAAGTTGAAGGAGAAGTACCTTCCTCTCTCATACCGTCAGAAGCTCCTTGATCAATGGCAATCCTTACGCCAAGGGTCAATGTCTGTCGCTGACTACATCGCTAAATTTGAAGAGTATATGATGCGATGTGATATCCGAGAAGACCCTCTAGTAACGCTCTCGCGTTTCAAGATGGGCCTTTGTGCGGATCTTCAGCGCGAGCTTATGACTCAGCCCTTAACGTACTTGGATGAAGCATATCAAGTCGTGCACGAGTTAGAGCAATATCTGAAGGCTCCTGTCATTCGTTGTTTTGAGTCCCGAGACTCTAGTGCTAGATCTAGTTGCCAGGGAACTAGACCTAATATTGGTAGTCAACGTAGGGCACAGGCGACCATTCCGCCTAGGCCTAGGGAGGACAAGGGCAAAGGGGTTCTTGGTGCCGGTCGTAGTAATATGAGCCAAGTGAGGTGCTATGAGTGTGGCAATCTTGGTCACATGTCTAATCAGTGTCCTACGAAGAGCCGTGGGGGAACCTTAGTTATAGGCGAGTCCCACGAGGGTGGAGATGACCAGGGTGACTATGAAGTTGAAGAGTATCACCCTGAAGGAGGACTTACTGATGAAGAAGATGGAGAAGCAACGCTTGCAGTAGTCAGGCGTGTGCTAGCTCAGTCTAGAAGTAGTGTTGATGGCATCGAAGCACTATCTTCTACACTATTGCCAAGTGTGGTGAAAAGAATTGTAAGGTGATAGTGGACAGTGGAAGTTGTCAGAATGTGATTTCCACTAGCACCTTAGATCGCTTAAAACTGAAATCCACACCTCATCCAGACCCGTATAAAGTTTCTTGGGTTGACAAGACATCCCTACCTGTCACCCAGCAATGTCTAGTCCCCATCGAGTTTGGGTCATACAAAGAGTCCCTGTGGTGTGATGTTTTACCGATGGATGTGGGACATGTTATCCTAGGTAGACCGTGACTATTCGATAATGATGTCACGATCTTTGGCCGTTCGATTGCGTGTACTTTTATGTATAACGGTAAAAAGATCAAACTTAATCCCATGCCACCTGAGAATACACTAGGGAAGAAAAAGGATGAGAAGGCAAGTGAGCCTAGAGGAATGGGGAAATCCAAACTTAAGTCTCTACATATAATCAGCGCAAGAGAGTTTGAAAAAGAGGCTAAGGAGGATTCTATGGTGTATGCCCTTGTGGCTAGAGAGATTACACCTGAGGTTCCATTAGAGTTGCCTCGTGAGGTGACCTGGGTCCTGAAGGAATACAGTGATGTATTTCCTGAAGACTTACCGAATGAGTTGCCACCTATGAGGGACATACAACATGCCATTGATCTTGTCCCAGGGTCTACTTTACCGAACCTTCCTCACTACAGGATGAACCCTGCAAAGCATGCAGAGTTGAAGAAGCAAGTTGATGAGCTTCTGCAAAAGGGTTTCATCCAAGAGAGTATGAGCCCGTGTGTCGTGCCTGCATTGTTGACGCCAAAGAAAGACGGCACGTGGCGCATGTGTGTGGACAGCCGTGCCATAAACAAAATTACTGTTAAGTATAGGTTTCCTATACCTAGACTTGATGATATGCTTGACATGATGGCCAGGTCCACTATATTCTCTAAGATAGACCTCAAGAGTGGATATCACCAAATCCGTATACGCCAAGGAGATGAGTGGAAGACGGCGTGATGACACAATCTTTAGCACGATGGGCTATATGAGTGGTTGGTCATGCCCTTCGGCTTGACTAACGCACCCAGTACTTTCATGCGGGTGATGACACAAACTTTGAGGCCGTTCATGGAAAAATTTCTAGTGGTGTACTTTGACGATATTCTTATTTATAGTACCACTAAGGAATCACACCTTGAACATTTAAAGAAGGTCTATAGTGTCCTAGGAAGGAAAAATTGTACGCTAATCTTAAGAAATGTGCATTCATGTCTAGCCAAGTTGTGTTCTTAGGATTTATAGTGTCATCTGAAGGGATGCGCGCAGACCCTGAAAAAGTCAGGGTCATAGTTGAGTGGCCAGAACCAAGGAACATTCATGAGGTGCGAAGCTTTCACGGCCTAGCAACTTTTTATCGTCGGTTCATTAGGGGTTTTAGCACGATCATGGCTCCCATTACCGAGTACATGAAAAAGGGAGAGTTCGTGTGGTCTAAAGCCGCAGTCAAGGCTTTTAAAGAAATTAAGGGCAAGATGGTGGAAGCTCCTGTCATGCGTCTACCTGACTTTTCTAAAGTCTTTGAAGTAGCGTGTGATGCGTCTGGTGTCGGTATAGGTGGAGTGTTGAGTCAAGAAGGACACCCAGTGGCCTATTTCAGTGAGAAACTGAATGAGGCAAAACAAAAATACTCCACTTACGACAAAGAATTTTATGCGGTAGTGCAATCCCTGAGACATTGGCGACACTATCTCCTACCGCAAGAATTCGTTTTGTTTTCTGACCATGAGGCTTTGAGATATTTGCATTCTCAGAAGAAACTCAACCCAAGGCATGCCAAGTGGGTAGCGTTTCTTCAGGAATATTCGTTTGTTTTGAAACACAAGGCCGGGGTTGAAAACAAACCAGCGGATGCCCTTAGTAGGAGAGTGGCGTTGCTCAACTCTTTGAGTGTAGAGGTAGTCAGATTTGAGCAACTGAAAGATGAATACCCCATATGTCCTGATTTTGGGGGTACTTACGTATCGCTCTCTAGTGACCAACATATTATGGGTGAATATGTTCTTAAAGATGGTTTTCTTTTCAAGGGAGACAGATTTTGTATTCCCCGTATGTCCCTTCGTGAATTCCTCATCTGGGAGCTTCATTCAGGAGGGATAGCTGGCCATTTTGGTCGTGATAAGACCATTGCCCTCGTGCGCCAAGTCTCAAGCGAGACGTAGCCAAAATTTTAGGGCAGTGTCGAACATGTCAGCTGACAAAGCAAATAAAGCAAAATACCGGGCTGTACACGCCATTACCAATGCCACATGCTCCGTGGCAGGACATTAGTATGGACTTCGTGCTTGGGCTTCCCAAGACTATAAAAAAGCACGATTCCGTTTTTGTCGTTGTGGACCGTTTTTCTAAAATGGCACATTTCCTCCCATGTTCGAAGACGTCGGATGCGTCTCATGTTGCTCGTCTCTTTTTTGATGGTGTGGTGCGTCTCCATGGGTTACCTAAAACCATAGTGTCTGATCGTGATGTTCGATTTACTAGCTATTTTTGGAAGACACTGTGGCACATTATGGGAACTCGTTTGCAATTTTCTACTGCTTACCACCCACAAACAGATGGTCAAACTGAAGTGGTAAACCGTAGCCTTGGAAATCTTCTACGCTGTCTAGTGGGTGAACATGTTAAGACTTGGGACCTAATTTTACCAACTGCTGAACTTGCTTATAATGGGTCAGTTAATAGATCTACAGGGTTGAGTCCTTTTGAAATTGTAAGTGGTTATAAACCTAGAATGCCCATAGATCTCTTACCCATGTCTGTTACCCAAAGGTCTTCTGAGTCAGCCGATGCATTTGCACGCCATATTCATGATTTGCATACACATATTAGACAGCGGTTAAATAAGAGCAATGATGATTATAAAGTTTCAGCTGATTCTCATCGTAGAATGCAAGAATTTCAAGAAGGAGACTATGTAATGTTGCGAATAAGGCCAGAGCGATTCCCTCAAGGATCTGCTAAAAAATTACAAGCACGTAGTGCTGGACCATTCAAGATATTATAAAAGGTTGGGTCCAACGTGTATCGGATTGACCTTCCACCTGAAATGAGCATTAATCCAACTTTTAATGTGGAAGATCTAGTCCGTACCCATACTCCCATTGTTGATACATCGTCCCTTTCATGGCCTTTTTCTGAGTTTGCTACTCAACAACCCCTTCCACCACTTCCTCCACCCATTACCCATAAAGAAGAAATTGAGGAAATCTTGGATGACGAGATAGTATCCACGAGAGATGGAGGTTTCCAAAGGTATCTTGTCAAGTGGAAGAACAAACCATCGTCTGAATCTACGTGACTGTCGGGCGACGCATTGCAGGGTATTGATCCAGATCTGCTAGAGCGCTACAAAAGTTTCAACTCGTCGGAGTCGAGTTTTTCTCGCCTGAGGGGAATTGATGCGGACACAAGCGCATTCAAGGTGTACCAACGAAGAAAGCGTCAACCACAAGTGCCGTCCTTGTGGATAGACGACTATTGAGGAGCTGAAGACCTTTCACATGTGATTGGACATATAGAAGACCCCACTCAGGGAAGACACATGTGAAGGAAGATTAGAGAAAGAAGACCGAGCGCCCGAACTTTCCCGCACTTATGTTATTTGTGCGTTTTTGCTTAGTTAGGGGTCTTTTAGTAATTTTATGTCTTTATTAGGGGTCTTTTAGTAATGTTATGTCTTTACTTGCTTATTATAGGGGTATTTTAGTACTTTTATGTCTTTATTTGCTTATTTAAGTGGGTTAAAGCCCTAGATACGAATTTAAACTATTGATTAATGAAAAGCAAACCCTTTGGGTGCCTCCTTCCTCTCTTCTCTCTAATGGTGCTTCTTCTCTTCCCTTGATCTTCCTTTTCTAATTTCTTCTTGTGCCCCTCTAACTTCTTCAAGGTAATTATTTCCTTCTTTCTATTTTTCAGTTTTAGCTATTCCTTCTTCGATCAAAATTTTGAGAACCGATTTAAACTCTAAACCCCCAAATTCTCAAATCCCTAATCTGAGAAACTTCTTGGTTCTTCGAACTAGTGATCTTCATTGATCGATTGGGTGTGACCATGCAAGATCGGGAGGTCTCATCCCTCGCCGGATCCGACCTAAGTAATAATTGAATGCCATACTCCATGGTTGTGATGATGGCCCGCTCCATTGCATGTTTCTTTTATGATTTTCTCAATTATGATGATTACTACTAGAATTTTAGATCATTTATTCCTTTTATTTCCGCTGTTTAATTATGTTCATGAGCATGCATCATAATTAGGGCTGTCCTGCGTCAATCATAGCATACATAACCTTTTTGTGTGACACTATAACCCAAGAAAGCACAACGAATGGATTGGGCAGAAAGCTTGTTTCTGTCCAGTGGAGGAAGATGCATAAAACATACACCCAAAAGTGTGAAGATTTATGTACATAGGATGGTGATGATAGAGCCTGAAATATGGGGACTCAAGATTCAAAGCTTGAGAAGGAAGTCTGTTTATAAGAAATGTAGCTGTGGTAAGGGCTTCCACCCAAAACTTAGGAGGAACTGAAGACTCAATGAGCAAAGTTCGGACAACATCTAAAAGATGACGGTTTTTCCTTTCAGCTACTCCATTTTGTTGTGGAGTATATGAACAGGAGTGTTGAGAGATAATACCTTTAGAATGCAAGAAAGATTGGAACTCATGTGACATATATTCCCCACCCGAGTTTGACCGAAGGATTTTAACAGTAGCAGAAAATTGAGTTTGAACTAGAGCTAAGAATAGTTGGAACATAGGAAAAACTTCTGATTTGTGCTGTAAAAAATACACCCATGTATATTTGCTATAGTCATCAATAAAGGTCACGAAATATTTGTATTGGGCATGCGAAATAGTAGGACTAATACCCTAGACATCACTATGGATGATCTCAAAAACGTGAGTGGCTCTACTGCCTTAGAAGGAAAAGGTAAAATCTTACTTTTGCCAAGTTTACAAGTTGCACAATCAGAAAATGCAGCAGAAGAAAAATGCTCTTTATTATTCAGTAGACCAGATTTGAACAAATAAGATAGAATCCTAAAATTAGGATGACCGAGGCGTTTATGCCAGACTTCGGGAGACACTCTAGACTTATTACAAAGTAAAGACAGGAAAGGAGGTAGGTTTCTTGGGGCAGGTATTTGTAGAGAAAAGAGACGTCCATGCTTAGGCCCTTTCGCTATCACCTGTCCTGACATCTGATCCTGCAGAACACACCCGTCATGAGTAAAATTAACATCATAATTTTGGTCCACAAGCTGGCCAACAGAAACTAAGTTCACAGACAGATTAGGTGACACAAGGACATCCTTAAGAGAAGAAGAGACATCACTAACTGCCACAATCGGTAGAGCACTACCATTAGCTGTTTGAATATGTGAAGAACCACAATATTCCCGGACATTACTTAAACCATGGAGAGAATTAGTCATATAATTAGAAGCACCCGAATCTAAGATCCAAGAAGGAGATGAACCAGTACCTTGAAAACCCAATGCTGAAAATGCACTCACAATCATTTCTTGGACTGTTTCTCGAGTTAGAGAAGGTGCTGGAGGCTGTAAAACAACTGCAGAAGAGACGGCATTAGCAGCAGGTTGTGAGTCATCAGTAACAACAGCATGGTAGGCCTTGGTGGAGCGTGAAGGTCGAATGGTACACTCTTTGATAATGTGCCCCGGCTGCTTGCAGTAATTGCAAAACTTCTGAGGACAGTTAGGGGCAATATGGCCATATTTCTTGCAACTATAGCACTGTGTGCTGCTCATGTCACGGCCCTTCCCCTTGCCATGAGCAGCATAAGCAACTGAAACAGTATTAGAAGTAATGCGGGACTGCTCCATAAAGTTCTGAGGATTGAGACGTTCCTCACGCAAGAGTTCTCCAAAGCAGGCCTCCAAAGTTGGAGCCGGATCTCTATTGACTAGAGAGGCACGAATAGACTCAAACTCAGGCCTCAATTTCATGAGAAATTGATCTCTTTGACTGGTTCTGTGGATATGTTGTACTGACGCCAAACCTTCGACAGAAACCTTGGCTGTAACAAGGTCGGAATAGTCATTCCACAGGGTCAAAAAACTAGAGTAATAGTCTTGAACTGATAAATCTCCTTGAGTATAGTTAGCAATGGCCAACTCAAGATGGAACCGCCTAGCATTGTTGTCTTGGTGATAGACTTGCTTGAGATAGTCCCACATAGCCTTTGCAGACCTATGAGGGCGCAGAGAAAGGATCAGATGTGGCTCCATGGAGCCAAGAATCCAGGACATGATCTGATTATCTTTGGCTGCCCAAGCTGCCTTGTCAGCCTCACTAGAACCTCCTTTGCTGCTACCATCAATATGGCCCCACAGCGCCTTACCCTTGAGAAAGATCTCCAATTGAAACTCCCAGGCAGTGTAATTTTTGCCAGTAAATCTGACACAAACATTATCTGCCTTCTCCATACGGATAGCGACTATGACTGAGAAAGCTAGGACGAAAATTTCTTAGGAAATAGCTTTGATACCATATCAGAATGGTTTTGAATGACCTCTCTTGAGAGAAGGTATTTCATTAAATAGGCAATGCTGCCGGTTTATACAAGGAAAGTTAAATATTTACATGCCAATCACATAGAGTGATTGTAGGAAGCTATACATGGAAAACTAAAGTCTAGAAACCTAGTAAGGAAAGTATATACAGCCTAGATTAATAACCATAGATACGGCAGCCATTGATTCTATTGACATCAACAATGCAATTCACTTGTGCATCACTTGTTCTGTTCTTTGCTGTTAGGCACTGGTTATTCAATCAACATTTGCATTTGTGCTTCTTGCAGGTATGACCCGAGGGGTTCTGTCTTGGAGTGGTCCATTCTTCTTATTGATAACTCGAATCGCAGGTCAGAGAGTACTTCATTTTAAATTGCTTATGATCTTTTACAACAGCTTTTTTTCTTGTCTTTCTTTATTGAGTCTAGCTAAGCTAAACACACGGAAACCTTGAAATTCTGTGGTTGAACCCTTTTGCAGTGGATCAATGGAGTTTGTTGTTCCTCCAGCAGATTCTTCCGTCTTCTTCCCCATCAACGTTATATTTACTGCTGCAAACACATTCAGTGATGTAAAGGTTTGTGCCTGGACTTCAAGTCACAGCATTTGGCAGTTTTATTTTCTCTCTGTTTCTGTTTATAGCATTTCCTGGCATGGGTATTTTTGAAGTCTCGTGTTGTGGTAAGTTTCCCTCAGTAACTTTTTGTTCTTTTATGAAATTGGTAAAATATTTTACTTTCCACAATATTTATAAATTGGAGAAATCTTCCAATGCTCTCAGAGCACCATAGGTTATAATGCTACATTGGGACACTGTCTAACCCATTGTCCAGTCTGTTCATTAGTTTCATCTCGCATTTCATGGACTACCTTGCAAACAAATCCATTTGATCAGTGGAATTTAATATGGATTGTCTTGATTGTTTACACAAAAATAGGTCCAATGAACAATTTGATCCATCTGTTTGTTAGGGCTCATAATGGCGTTTTTATGATTCTAAAGAATCACTTTTGTTAGGCAATCATAATCATCCCATCAATGGCTTAGAGAAGGGATGGCTAAAGAAGATAAGGGCAAATCAAGGATAGGTTAGATCATCTGATCAGTGCGTTTTTTGTATGGTAGTCCAGGAAATGTGTTCTAGACTTGATACAGGGTACAGATCAATCAACTGCACTGTCCAGTAAACTGATGCAACTAGAGCACTATAACTAATGGTGCTCTGGGAGCACTGGAGCAATTCTCTATAAATTAATACTTTTATCACTTTCTTGGTGGCTGAGCTCTTTGCGTTACAATGGAGGCTAATGATCGAGTGTGACAAGAGAGTCACTCAGTTTGGGGCTTCCCTGCTTTGTAAATTTTTTATTTTTATTTTATTTTATTTTATTTTTTTTTCTGTTTTAATAAGATTATCATTTTTCAAAAAAATAAAATAAAAAATCTAATCTTCTGAATTGGTTAAGAAAAACCAGCAAGTGTACTTGTGTGATTTCTTTAAGTGGTTGATGATCATTTTACTTCAGTAATGCACATATGTGCTGTTTAGTTAAATTACCAGAAGGTTAACGGCTATTACACCCCGGATAATGCTTGTTATAAATGACTGTTTGTGTATTCTTACGAATTGTGTATCCACCAGCAAGATGATCAGAACAAGTACACATTGAAGATGTGGGTCCCAAAGGCCCAAGTTGTAGGTCCAGCCACCCACTCAATGAGCCCAATGTATCATCCTACTTGCACCTTCAAATCTTTAAAAAGGATTTATTTTGATTCACTTTTGTGTTTACAATTGTTTTAGGGTTTCTTTCATTTTATTAAATAATTCTTTTTTGTCACTGAGGGCTTTAGAAGGGCTTTTAACATACATATATATATATATATATATATATATATATATATATATATATAGATGATTTTTCTTTTCTATGAAAGGGTTGTGCTATGGTTACACCCTACAATAATGCTAGTGTGTGCTGCTACAGTTATGCTAGTTTTTTTCTTTTGGTTCTTCAAGGCCATATTAAGGGCTGAGAGCCTAAGATGTTGTGTAAGTTTACTTTAAAGAACATATATTCTCCTCATGATCATAGACTTTACCCCAACTCTTTGGTGTTGGCTTTATGGATCCTGTTTCGCAGAATGAAAACATGAATGTCATGATCGCTGAGCAGAACTTCGATGACTGGCAGCCTGCCTGGCATCAACCCTCCCTTATCCAGGCCAGGCACCTGTTGGCATATTTCACTAGGTGGATTTTAGGGTGTTTCACACACAGATCAATGGATACAGGTGTGGTCCACCAATGAGTGGACCAACCCGACTTCACAGCAAGTAATCTTCATGATGATCCATCTTTTAGATGGTTCAGATGTCCCACAAATGGCACATTGGGGTCTGGCACATCTCATCTGGCGGAGTTTAGGTTATACACATGCACACAGGCACCCATCATCATATCATCATCATAACCTTGTCCTGACCATCTGGGGTCAGCTTTATGAATCCTGTTTTGCCCATCAATCCTATCAAAGGCGGAGAGTTTGATTGGAAAATGCTATTGAAGGCTGTAAATTGAGTAAAATTAGATTGTAGAATGTTGGGATATGTTTGATTTGATTGTATGAATCATAAAACTTTGTGAATTAGAATCCAATTTTGTGATGAGTCTCTCCTATGATCTTCTGCAATTATACAATTTGCTCAACAGTAGACTGGGTCAACATGAAAAAATAAAAATAAAAAATGTTCTGATGCATGTATCTCTGTGCAGGTTGTTAGTGTCTTGCCACTAAGAGGTGGCCCACCTCCCAAGTTCGCTCAAAGAACACAGCTGATCGCAGAGAACTACCATGTTGTTTGAGTCCAAGCGGGAGCAGCAATAGACGGGTAACCTCTAATGTCAGGTTGTGTGGGTCCCATTTTTTCTCCCCAGGATATGTATTGCCTTATGTTTTGGGATTTTTGTTACATTTTCTTTGAATAGGAATGACTAGAACAACATTTGGGCAGTCATTGGTCTGGAGAATATAATTAATTTTATTTTTCCCATCGTGCTGATATTTAGATTTGCTAATGTGACAAGTTGACCATCTCGGGGAGATTTTTCTATCTTGCGAGTTTATCATACATAACTGCAGTATCTTGAGTGATTTCTGAGAATGATATTAACATGCAACGGTGCTCTACAGGCTAATCTTTTGGAGTAGAGACCACTTCTATCTGTTCGACATCTGTTGTGAGCTTGAACACCCTAGCCGAGAACCCTCGTAGAAAGAGGGAGCTATGTCGAGTAAACATGATCCATCTTTACACACTCCTGTCATTGGTTTTAGGGCTGCAACTTGGGTCCAGGTCCAGGTCACCCTGAACCCAATTGACCCCAACCCAAGTTCAGGTCAGGTTGGAAAACGCCAACCCAATTTGAATTTTGGTTGGATTTGGGTTGAGCGAATTCGGTTGGTTAGGTCTGGTGGGGAATAATCACATGTATTTGGGTCGGGTTGGGTTTCCTATTAGGTCCTCTTGAAGTTGGGTTAGCTCGGGTTGACGCTCAACGTGACCCCACCCACCCGAGACTAGAGTTGCACCCCTACTTGGTTTATTCTTGCAGAATAGTAAATGAGAGGATGGCTCACCTGATGCTTTCTTCATCTGCTATTAAGAGAAAGACTGCGAAGACTGGGACACCTGGCCCCATGTTGTCTTAGCAAGACCACAACAAAGTCAGCTTTAGCGAGATGTCCCCAAGCTTCCCATGGCCAATCAAGGCCCACCATGTGTCATTTTGCCCCTCACCTACTCCCTTATTACTACATTGATATAGGCTCTACATATAAAAGCCCCTCACCCCTTCATTCCCATACATCTCTCCCATCTTCCAAATTCCATACAAGTTACCTCCACTCCCTTCCCTAGCTTAGCATCTAACTTAGCCTATCTCATTATCCTAACCCAAACTGTCACGACCCTAAATCTAGTGTTGGTAATTCACGATTATTATACACCAGATTTTGATTGACAGCCTCCGTAGAACTCCGATTCTTGGAACTTTCAAGTAGCACATACTAAGTCCCATAAGCGGGGCTCCACAAGGAGGATTTCTGAAAGCAAAACCAACAAACACGTTGCATTTATCAAAATTTCATCATATACAATATATATTATTGTGTACAACTGAGCACCTCAGGGTAAAACCAAAACATAAACCACGTCATATTTACTATACTTGATGTACATATGCAGGGTTTTACAAAAAAAAAATACACACCGATATGTACAACACAAAAGGACAACTGGAGTCTATAGCCTTTACTCCTGCAGCTTTCTACTCTCACCTGAAAAATAAAAAGGAAAAAAAGAAAAAGGAAAGCTTGAGCTACTATACCCAATGAGTGCGTGTGTGCCGTGAAAATGCATGTTTCATGTCATGCTCATTTAATGCACACAAATGCACAGGCTTCCAAATTATTTTTTTATTATATACAGAGGTGGGACTTCTACCCACTTGTAACATACACACTTTTTCAACAGTTCCACAACTTTCCATATTTCCCAATTGGATCACCAAAGTCTAAAACAGAGGTGAGACTTCTACCCACTTGTATAGACTTTTCCACCGTGGTCAACTACAGAGGTGGGACTACATAGTTCACGAGCCGAACTAGTCCAACCCACTTGTGTTGCACCTTACTATCTGCCCAACAGCGAGAAGTCATAAGTTGCCTGACAAAATGATAACAGACAATTTACGAGCTTGTCATACACAACCTATCTTTGCTTGCCCATAAGCAGGTCAGGTCAAACCTCTCAACCAATCGACACACGTCGGTGGGAGTCGCTGCCTACTTTGGTATTTCAACATTTCAGCGCTCTGTTCTTCCACCCGGTCTAAGTATTGGTCGCTCCCAATGGTACCAATCGGTGTTTAGGGACTTTCACCCATGGACCCTCTAATCATGTCCTGTCGAATTACATATTTTCGGTGTGGTGTTCAACTTAAGTTATAACAAAGTATGTTCATATGCATAAGTCTACATACAAGCACAAGATGTCATGGTTTTCAAGGCAAGCATAGGACGACCTCCCTCATGTGGTCTCCTCATACATTTAAGTTCCATATTTAAGTTCCTCATAAGGATCTCATGTAGCACATCATGTATCTAGACGGTTTACATACTCATCATAGACACATCGTGTGTCGCACCACAATCCACTAGGATCACCATATCATAAGATGAATCATTCACTCTCAAGCATACAATGATACAACAACTAGGAATCATACATATGATATGCACATGACTTAGCCAATCTAACTCCAATCCGGGATTTATTCTGTTATAAAACTTCATGCTACAAGCATGCTCTTTCTCAAGAAGTAACGACATTAAAAGGATGAAGGATATTTCTTTGAAACAATTTGTCAAACAGGTAGTGGCCGTACTTTGTAAGGGACAGCGAGAAATCGATAGCAATTCGTATGAATTTAAACAAAACTAACTTATCTCTATCATCCAACCTTCCATTAATAATCTCACTAATTAAACAGCAATAGCCTTCAGAAAAATCCAATGAGAATATAACCCGAACGAAAATCCAGCAATATTCTAACCTAAATCCCACGAGAACATAACCCAAATGAAAATCCAGCAATATTCTAACCTAAATCCAGCGAGAACATAACCCAAACGAAAATCCAGCAATATTCTAACCTTAATACAGAAATTCCAGCACTAATTGAACCATAAATGAAAATGCAACGATAACCTAACCCTAATACAACAATTCCAACAATAAATCTGGCAAGAATTTGACCCTACATGAAATTCAACGATAACCTAACCTAACCCTAATACAACAATTCCAGCAATAAATTCAGCAATTCCAGTGATAACTAACCCTAATACAGCAATTCCAGCGATAACCTAACCCTTAAACAACAATTGCAGCAATAACCGAATCCACAAACAGAAAATTCAGCACTGATTTCACCTTAAAACAGCGAATTCAGCAATCTTCTAACCCTAACTGAAAATCCAGCGAAAACCAAACCAGAAAATAGAAAATCCAGTGAAAACCTAACCTTAAAACAAAAAATCCAGCGATAGGATTTTGAAGGAAACCTCAACTTACACATATAAGTGCTCTTAATCTATGCACTCACCTGTAATGAGCAGAGGATTGGATCTCAACCTCTTCTTCTTCTTCTTCTTCTTCTCCTTTTCCTCTTCTTCTTCTTCTCCCCAACTAGTAGAGTGCTGAAAAATGAAATGTTTGAAAGAGGGTTTTTCTATTTATGGGTTTGTAAATGGGTTTAAAGTGGCTTTTGGCTAAAATGGAGGGTTATGGGATGTATTGTGTTAATTTTGAGAAATTTAAACTTATGGTAGTAATAAACAAAAGGTTATTTAAGTGATTTAAACTAACGTATTCCAATGATTTGAAAATCATCAAGGTCATTTGAGTATATTTTCTCAAAATATACATGTACATATCGATGCGTAACTTACAATCCGGGTGTCCTATTGACATGCCGTTTTCGCCAGTAACTCCGTAACTTGACCACGACCAAACGGTTAGGCTCTCCGACCTAACGGATTTGAAAACTCGATGTTGGCGGAGCCTCACTTAAAATAAGGACATAATGGTCATTTCTAAGATTGTTTAATTTTAAGTCCGTATCTTAACATTTGGATATCGGGTTGAAATACGACTTGCGGCTCGATAATAGAATAACATTATGATCAAGTCAAAATATTCTCGGGGCCAATGGACCTACAACCAACGGCTATCCAGTGTACAAACCAGATTTCTGGGGTATCGGGTCATACACAAACCCTTAGCCTTTAACCCAAACATAAGTCTTTAGTTTACCCCCAAAGCTTTATAGCCACCAAACCCTCCACCTACTCTAACCTACCCATTCAAACCATCCAACCTATTCTAACCTACCCATCCAAACCATCCAACCCACTCTAACCAACCTATCTAGTCCACCTATTCCATCAAGTCCACTAAGATCATCTCACCACTTTAATTTTAGTGGAATAGAGCAGTGTTGTCAAAATCCTATGATTTAGGATATACGGTTTGAGTCAAATCTTAAGTAAAACGATTTGAAACCAACTTTTGAATCCCTTTTTATATGAATCTTACGATTTTATGTTTTGAATCCTACTATTTAGGAGTTAAAATATACTGTTTGCTTCTATTTTAAGTTTCACTTGGCTTTCATTTAATTTTAAGTTTAAGAATCATTTAGAAAAAAAACTTTTCAAAGAAAAAAAAAAAACAAAATTACTTAGAAAAGATATATATTCTCTTCAACGTTAAATTGTAGATTTTTTTTATTTTTTATTTTTTAATTTCTTAATTAATTGGTTGAAACATCAAATTGATGTATGACTTATAAGAAATGTTTTTATGGATGATTACTATTATGTTGACTTATATACTGTGGAATGATGGTTAGAAATTAATTATTTTTTTTTTTTTTTTTTTTTTTTTTTTTTTTTTTTTTGCCTCTCTACATAATTAAATGTCGCTTTTCCAATGTCATTCTACATTCTAGAAAGGTAACAAGAACATAAATCATTAAAAGGATCTTTGTATGTTTTTTAACGAAAATTTCTTGAAAAAAAAAAAGAAAGAAAGATAAGAATCCTTTAGCACTATCACGACATGGTATTATTTGGTGCATATTGATGGCAAAAGGGTGATTGCTACGTTTTTTTTTTTTTTTTTTTTTCTGATTTATTTATATTTTTCATATTTTTAAGAAATCATTAAAAAATCTTACGATTTGCGATTCAATATGATTCAACCCCAATTACAATTTGCGATACGATAATGATTTTGACTACATTGGAGTAGAGTTAGGTTTTAAGAGACAATCATATTTTCTACCAAGAGTGTCCGGATTCTTCATCCCTCTTCTCATATTTATATCGAACTTCTTATAGAGTATCATTTACTACGTTGTTTATTTTTGTCAATAGCAATACCTCTCTTCCCATACACCCCATACTCTTTAGGTAACCTTAGGGTGTATGCTCTGTGCCTTGCCGGGTTTTTAGGATCCTTAATGCAGGGGCATTTCACACCGGGCTCGAGTGGGGTAGCATGTGGGATGCGGGGACACACTCGGGGTGGGCGGCCTGTGTGAGGCGGGTGACTCTTATAAGGTGGGACCCATGTGATTTGGGGCCCACGAGGGGGGTTCGGCTGAGGTCCTAACCCATACGATGTAGGGTCTGGGCTATGAGATAAAAGGATTAATTCGCCATACTCTAACAGTTTGAGCTTTTAGAGCAAGTGGTTAATTGTCCTCCATCAAATTGGTATCAGAGCGGGAGGTCTTCTGTTCGAGACTCCTCACTGAGAGTGATTAATGAAGGGGCATTTTCACACTAGGCTCGAGTGGGGTTGCCTATGGGATGCAGGGGCACACTCGGAATGGGTGGTACCCATGTGATTTGGGGCCCACGAGGGGGGTTCGGCCGAGGTCCTAACTTATGCGATATGGGGCCTGGGCTATGAGATAAAAGGATTAATTCGCCATGCTCTAACAGTTCGAGCTTTTAGAGCAAGTGGTTAATTGTCCTGCATCAATCTTGGCACATAAAGGCAAGGCTAGGTGATCGCCTAACCTTGCCTTTTAATACTCTGCTTTTTAGTTATAGTATATATGAGTGAGCCGACTCCACAACTGTTACCTAGTAGAAATTTCTAGTCGACTCTTGACTAGGGTTGTACATGAACCAAGTTAGCTTGAAAAAGCTTGATTCGACTCGGTTCGAAACTGAGTTCGAGCCGAGTCGAGCTGATTTTTTTAGCACGAAAAAATTTCAAACCGAGTTCGAGCTTGCCCGAGCTCAACTTGACTCGGATCGAACCCCAACTCGAATCGAACTTGGATCGAACCAGTTCGGTAACTCGATTACTTTGATATTGATGTTGCTCACCAAGTGTTTGATAAAATGACTCAATGAAGTGTCGGTTGATGGTAAAGAAGGTATGTATATGAAACAAATACTCTTTTTTCTTGATTTTGATGTTGCCTACAAGGTGTTTGATGAAATACTTGTAAATAGCTGCTACTGTTTTACATACAGTAAAAAATTGAAAGTGCACTCCATGTGTTTGTGAAAATGCCGCACGGGCTCAATCTTGGCTTGAAGTCGGCTCGAACTGGCCCGAGCTGCTGACCGAACCGAGTTGAGCTGGCCAATCAGGCTTGAGTACCGAGCTGAACCGAGTTCGAGCTGGGGTCAGCTAGTGGCCAGCCGAGTCAAGCTGTGCCAAGCTCAACTCGTGTACACCTCTACTCCTAACCTTGTTTGTAATAAGCTAGATAATAAGACCACTCTAGAATTCAAAATTCCAAAAATCCCATAAAGTAGAGGCCATACTTTTGTGCCAATGGAAAAGGGGTTAAGAGAAGGGTGCTTAACCCCATCTCCTCTTACTCAGAATCTCTAGTCTAAGCCAATTGCAAGAGCCAGTCTTTTACAAGGAGTCTTCAGATTTTCCAGTTCTTTTACAATTCTGCGGGTGTAGTTGACCGTGGGATTCCGAGTTAATTGGCTAGTGGCGACTCCAACCCAACCGAACATCATTCTTGAGTCAATACCACACCCCCCTTCCAAGACAACAAAAGTGAGAGCCCAAAAAGAGGCCTGTGGGCACACCGCATTCACAATATCATTTAATGATTTTTGGGAATTCTAATTAGAGGCTGGCTCCTCTCCAAGTCCCTGTTCTTATTCTACAATTGCTGTGTGAGACCTGCAAGTCGTGTGCAGAATCCAACCTGTCCACCATGATTGCCCTATTATGAATGTTTGACACCCCAAAAATCAGGCTGACCCAACATCACATGGGCCACCATGTGAGCTTAGATGTTTTTAGATGGTTGTCCATTATTTTCTATGCTGTGCCCCACCTAATGATTTTTAGGGCATCCTATTATCATTATCGTGTTGGATCACATAATTCATCAGCTGGATGGCATTTGCACAATCAGCTAGGTTGGTCCAGTCACAAAAAACCATGTACAACCATTTTCAAAAAAAAAAAAAAAAAAAAAAAACCTCCAAATTCCCATGGTGGCCCGCATAATGGTTGGATCGGACTGATTTTACCAAGGGTCTGAAAAATAAAAGACCCCCTTTGATGGACAAGTTGGATGACACAGACACTCGGTGGGCCCCACACGCAGAAAACTTGGAATAAGCTTATTCTACAAGGACCTGTAGAGGAACCAGCCTATGGTGGGAAACGATGTTTGTGACTAGCTAGTTAGAACACTCACGTATAATCATTGCTTTGTAGAGCTTTTTAGGACACGAGAATCCCATCTGGATTTGATGGTTGACTCCCCTAGTTAAGAGGAAGGAGTTCAGGTATGGCATGTACCTCAAATCCCAACCGTCTAAATAGTGGAACCTATTGTGTATTGGTTGACTCCCCTAGTTAAGAGGAGTTGTAGGCTACTTTCCTTTTATTTATTTATTTATCTTTTCTATCCATTAGTTGTCCACCAATTGGCCTGTCAGGATGTGTGATTTTTACGGTTGTAATCCATCTACAGTGTGCTCCCACTATTTGGGCGGTTCAGGTTCAAGGTACATGCAACGTCAACTAAAGAAGCCATCCCAACAATGTCGACATGCTATCATTCCGATAGTATTATGCAAGAGGAGAAACGCTGGCCGGATCTACCAACGCAATGGGACGGACCTACCGTGGTCTGCATGTCCAGCATCCAACCCATCCAGAAAGGTCTCCCAATCATGAAAGTAGGAAGCGCAAAAAGCTTACCAATCTAACCATCATATGGGCCACCATGTGGATCCTGGGATTTTGGACGCTTATCCAATGCTTTTTATGGTGTGGCCCACCTGGTGATTGTATAGCTGTATTATTATTTATTTATTTATTTTTTATTATTATTATTATTATTATTATTATTATTATTATTATTATTTATTATTTTGGAACTACCATCAACAACTTGATGAGCAGATTGAATTTCATAAAAACAACATGGTGACCCACATCATTGAAAAATAAAATAAAATGGACCACTATCCAAAAACATTCTAATTCATGAGGTGGCCAACATGATGGTTTGGATCGGCCTATTTTCTAGGCATACCAATTCCATGGTGGAGCAACCTTTTTGGATGGGTTCGATTACATGAAAACACTACGGTGGGTCCCAAGAATTGTAGTATAAAGCTTCTTCCTTAAAAAATCCCAGGGGTAGGGCGTGGAAGTGGCAATGGGCCACTTAAGAGCCCGGGCCAAGCCCAGCATGCTCAAGCTTGAGCCCAAAAGAGTTGGCCCGGCTAAAAAATTTGACAAAATCCCTGAGCGGAATGCTAAGTTGGACGGATTAGAATATCTATCTATATATATATTGCCTGCTTGCCCATCCAACTCTTCCATCATGTACAGTTTGTTTGCTGTTGTTAATGCACCAGGTGCATGTGCGTGTCAGAATTGAAATTGCAGCTTCAATTTAAACTGAACAACAATGACCCCGGGCACTAAGGTAGACACATAGTGCATGACCAAGATTTAAAGAGACCGGTCGCCTATTCAACCACTTGCTCAATGTATAAAATCGGATGAGGTGATATTCAAAAGGTGGGGTTTGTCCTCTGATGATGAGTTGCACCTTTCTCTTCCGTACAAAAGGACTTTTCAATACAGACAAAATGAAACGGGAAAGAGATTCTTACAGTTGGTCACGAACAATATCTACGGAACACTCTGTTGATGGAAGAACTGAGTCCAGTGTGCTAGCATAAACTCAAATTACAGCTAAAGATTATCAGCTACTCGGTTACCGCTACGGATTACACTATAGAATGTAAAACAGTGGGCTTGGAAAGTAAATATTATACTATGAAATGTAAATTGACATGATAACTGAAAGAGAGATTTGGTTTGTTTGGGTTGGTATGAGATGATCTTCTTTCTTCCTTTACTTGGTTATTTATACCTTTGATCCAGCCATTCTAGATCCTTCTAACGTTCCAACGGTTACCATAATCGTTCTTCATTACTGCTCTCTAGATAATTCTCATGTTCTAACTTCCTTTGCTTCTCCTCTTGCCACCTGTCATGTAACCGTTTGAGCATGATCATTTCTCCATCAGCCGCTCAAGCAGCACACAGCACCACCTGATACGTCTCGGCTACACTTATCGAGAAATCCCCTTTGTACATATCTGCAGATCTCCAAATTCACCATGCATATCCATACAGATCACACGTAACTCCCCCTGATTGGTTGTAGAAGGGTATGACGATAATGAGGATGAACATTTGTCCCCCATGTCGATGTACGTTTGATAGAAAAGTGATAGTGACGTACAACCCCTCATTAATAGTGTATTAATTGTGTATACGTGTCACCAGGAGACCAACCACCTTCGGCCGATTCGTTGCAATGTGCCAACAACAGTCACGTTTTATCGAGGTAGAGGAACCTCGTGCTGACACATGTACCCATATTGATTTTAACAAAATAGTAATGATGCCCTAATAAATGCTTCATTCCTTTGACCGATATAAGTGACGTTTCGAATTTCATTCTTGCGCTCTCATCTTCCTCTGAAACTTCATATTCTCTGAAAATCTCATTCCCTTCCTCCGATCTTCAACAATGGTTGTCTCTTCTTCGTCTGCTCCTTCCTTTAATCAAATTGATCTGATGGTTGTGATGGACTCTCTTGCTGACAATTGCATCGAGAAAATAATTCTAAATTAAATTCAAAATAAAGAAATCTGGCATCCCTAAACGGATAATATCAGACTTTGATTGTATGATTTGAATCTTGATCCATTACTGCTTTAACTATCTGAAATTGAATGTGATTGGGGCTATTGTATAGTCCAGGCAGTCGGTAACGGGATTGAATTCGTGGCTGAGATTCATTTGCCACGTGAGATGTGTTCGACGAACCCGAGTCGTACTTCGGTTGGCAATAGTGGTTGGCCACACGAAGTGCTTATGCGCTTCATATCGTTCAACTTGTTGTGCGCTCGAGCTAGTCGGGCTCGTCAAGCAACCCGATCTGTCTTATGTATGTTCACCATGTTTGGACGCTACTGCTTGAACCTAGGGTACCAAACTTACCAGTAAAATTCCCTCTAACCATGGTACCTCGATCTGCTAAGACTCATGAGCCGGACATGGTGGTATGGAACACCATGGTCGAACTGTCGGCCTACGCTGGGGCCACGTGCCTCCCCGTAGTGACCAGTGAGCAACTAGACTCGTGAGCCGATTATGGTGGTATGAGACACTATATTCGTGCTGTCGGCCTACATTGATAAGGTGATGGGGGAGTGGTGCAACGATTGCGAGCAACAGCCCTTTGTAGTGACCTCGAGCATACTCTGAATTTGCGGTGAGACGACGAGTTTTGCCGCAATGCATAGGGTATGAACTAGGCCTGTATCAATTTAGTGATGAACCGTTAAAAAGGTGATGGGGGAGTGGTGTAACGAATGCGTGTAACAGCCCTGGCAGCCTTTGCAGCGACCTAGAAACACACCATCGTATGAGACTAACTAGGAGTGACGACCCTAGATAGGATCCTTGTTTGGGAATGATACAAGGGAGGTACCTTAGTTTCCCAATACTGCTGTTTGAAATGGACTAATAACAACTCGGTAATCATGCTCATCATCGCACTGCATGTGCCTGGTAGATGTGGAGCACTGAGGGATGAACGCATATCGCGAACGTAAGATGGTGTTGCATGAGGGTGGTTTGGCAAGGGCATTCATCATGTCATTCATACTTGCATGTCATTCATACTTGCATTAATAAGAGTAGTCAGGAGTGTTTGATTTTACTGGTTTATCATTACTGCTTGACTGAATTGATAACATGTTAACCTATGCTTTACTGTTTCACTTAGTTGATCACTCACTCTCACGTTACGGGACGGTGTTGTACACAACAACCAGACTTGTTGAGTTTCAGATGATGGCGATGCTGCGAAGCGGAGCCGGACTTTTATGAGGATGAGGAGGATTTCTCCTTTATACAGTTTCAGGCGGGTTCCTGTGAGCCGTGTCTTGATCGACAGGGTTACAAGGATGTTGACTAGAGGACCTTATACATTCGGTATATTTTAGAATTGTACTTGTAATTATTTAACCTGGTAATATTATCACACTTTGGAGACTCACAACAGTTTATATATTTTATTTATCTATCACAGTCTTCCGCTTGCTAATTCACTTGTCTCTAGAGTATGATACGTTGTTTTGGCTTAATCTCACTCATGTTTACTACACTAATACCGACAACATTCAATCATCATTCATTTTGTTGCATAAGTGATGCGTTGGAACTCGGGAGTTGAGTTTATGCTCGACCCCTGATTTTCAGAGCGTTACACTAGTTTATGATGGATATGACTGTGTAAGTGTGTGTGGTGTGATCTCAGATATTCAGATATGCAAATATTAAAGTAAATCACACAATCAGAAGAATAGCAATCTCAAATACAACTATTTTTATAGTGGTTCGACGACTTGTCTACTCCACTCCCGGTAACCGCACTCAACCCTTAAGTGCACCGAATTTCACTAAGGAGGTTTCACAGTGGTTCACCTCAAACCCAAGGTTTTAAATCAGGTTCACCTTCAACCTTTATAACCTACACTGAGGCTGACTGTTTATGCTCTCACGAGCAAGGGTCAACACAACGCGCCCACTTTTAGGCACACTGGCCAAGGATCTTCCAGAAGACCCTACTGGAGATTTCTACACGGTTCACCTCAAACCCGAGGTTTCATAGCGGTTGACCTCAAACCTAAGGTTTTGCTGGTTCACCTTCAACCAAATGTTTATGCTCTCCACAGAGCAAGAGTCTACACAACGCACCCACCACGTACACTCCCGTCAGAGGCCTCCTTGAGGACTTCAAAGGGTGAGAACCACTTAAGACCCAATCCTACAAAGGAATGATCACAAGTGTCCTCTTGGACTTTAGATACTTACAAATAAGTTGATGAGTCCCGTTTAGCACAATGCCGAAGATCTCCTCCTCCTTGTTGACGAAGAGTCTTCTGCTCCCTTGATCCGCAACACAAAATGATATACCAATACTCGGCTTCGGGTTAGGTCAAGGTCAAGATGGAATCCTACTCTCAAAGTGTTTTTCTATCAGGAAGATAGAGTGATTCCAATCTTATGCATTCAAGGCATCGCAGCTTAATGATTTGCCATTAAGGTAGTAGCTTGATAAACCAGGACATTCAAGGCATTCCAATCTTTGTAGACAATCTGATTTAACACTCACGTAACTTGACAAACCAGGGCACTTTCAATCTCCCCCTTTGTCAATTACGTGACAAAAATCCCAAAACACCCTAGAACATTCTAGACAAACATATCCTAAATTGTGTGTACATGCTTTTACACAATTTTACAATTTCTAGCCCATGTACACAACAAGTAGTTGTTCCCCCTGACTGTAAACTCCCCCTTGCTTAATGCAACTGCTCCCCCTAACACCTGCAACATTATCCAAGCAGATATATAATTTTCCATTCGGGGTGTTTGGACTCTTCTCCTCCTTTTTGTTAGTCATTGACAAAGATATATTAAGTGATATTGACTGAAGAGTGAAATATTTGGGAGAACCACCATGTCAGAAACATACAGTTTTAAAGCATTGATGTATAATGAGTAAGTTAGTATAAGCAGACATCAATTTTAGACTTTATGGATGCATACTAGACAAAATAGAGCATTGATATAGCAGTTTAGAATATTTATTAGAGAGATCACATGCATTCCATATCAGACATAGATAAACCAGGGGAATTAAACTCATGGTAATGGCAGTAAAAAGTAGAATTATATTCAACTATATACCAAAATATCTAAACATATACTGCCACATACAACAGTAGACTTAAAAGTTTATCCCATCAGAACCAACCCAAAAATATGTTCAGTCCAACCATGGACATATACAATATCCCAAAAAAAAACGTCAAATTCTTCAGATTAGTTAGTTATCACATACACTCAGACAGGTGTAGAATATTCAAAAAGATACTAATATTCGTACGCAGAGATAAGAGTGAAGTGTAGGTGATAGCATGCAGTGAACATCATCATGGAGCGGAGTGGGATGGTGTTGTGTCGTCCCGGCGACAAGTTATCACATCCACTAATTGTTGGACGGTTTGCTGCACACTTAGCATCATCCGTTCCAGGACTGTAAATCTCTCATTCACTGACTCCCTGAGCTGAGAGACATCATGCTGAATGGCGCCAAGCTTGTCTTGATGAAGCTTAGATCTTTTCGTATGCCCAGCTCCTGATGTTGATAGAGCATGTTGAGATCCAGAAGCTTCTTCTCCGGTCATCTCAGCTCTACCTATGGGAGCGTCGCTAGCCCGACCTTCTTCCTCAACTTGAATGCCTTCCGTCAGGGGTTCCTCAGGGTATTTATGAAACCTCAGATCCATCCTTCGGATGTTGCTTTTATTGAAGGTTTGGAGAGGAAGTTCAGGATCATTTGTTGTTGGGAACCCTATGGCATTACAGATTGTATTGATGATCTAGCGATATGGTATGAGAATGTCCCTAGCCCTATGAAAAGCGTACACCAACTGATACACAATCAGGGTAGGCAGATAGATCTTGACCCCAACGGCGATTGAATAGATTATTATAGTCATGAAGCCAGCGAGGTCAGCTCTGTTGGAGCCTCTAGAGTAAATATTCGAAGCGAGAATACCATGCAAGACTCAATAACGTGGTTCCATGAGCTTGACTTTCAGGGCATTCCCTTGGTACCACTCAACATCACGATTATGGCAGAGAAATTTAGTGACCTTGGACCGAACTTCAGGATCTTCCATGTCCATATCATGGATTCCTACAAGAGATAAGATAAGATTGAATATTCCTGCAACAGATCCTAGAGTGATCAGCACATCATCACCATTTACAGTTACAGAGATAGATGGAGGATCAGATGTCGGAGAATGACAGGCAGCGAAGAAGTGGTAAGTTCATTCAAGCTGATATGATCCACCAAAGTCGAGAATTGGTGACCAATCTATGGCCGTAAATAAAGGTTCCAGATTATATGGAATTAAGTAGCTTCTATCGACTTTCCTTTCAGGAATGACTTTCCTCCCTACAAATCTTGCCAAGACAGGATTAACTTGCACTGGTGGAGGTGCCTGCTCTTCCGACTGGGACCCACCATGTCTTGAGCATTGCCTTGTGGGGATCCCATGTTCGGGAACACTTGCTGTAGCCTTGGAGGCAAGCACCTTTTGTCAGGAGGTTTTCGAAGATTCCCCCTGTCCGGATGTTTTCCCATGGGACAACAAATTTGAAAGTTTGGAGAAAGAGGACAAAATTCTTCTTTTAATGAAATGAAAAATACTCGACCACGTGAGAGAAACTCTGGAATTGAGTGAATGGAAGGATAGTACCCGTTTTTGAGAAGTTTCTGGGACCCACCACTGGTCTTCTGGTCGTCGATTCGAGCAAAAACAAAGACAGACAACTTTTTCCAAAAAAAATAAGATTTTTCTGCACAATCGCCTTTTATCGGGCGCCAGACTTCGATTTGATCGAACACTCTTTCGATTTTATCGATAATAGTTTCGATGATATTCTTGATCAAGTGACTTTCCACATTCTGAAAAGACATTGATAGTATCGACTTTTTATCGATTTGATCGAGAATGCTCATGACAATTTAGCAGACATATCAGACATGAATGTTTTTCAATTTTCAGCCTTCAGATGATTCTTCAAGTATACTGTTAGTGTTTCTATGATTCAGTAGTATACTCAACAAAATTATGTATCATTATAAACATTTGAATGTTTATATACAAAAGATGGAGGTAAAGAACCTCAGATGTATCATTGACAGCTCAACAGAATATTTCCTCATTTTAGCACAGGTTCAGATTCTGATACATGATCTGAACTAATTCTTCCTTACCCATTTTACTTTGTTACTCGATTTCGGTGGTGATGCAAGGGCATTTCTTTTATCCATATTCCTAAGAGGACTTTTGAAGTTCCGTATTTCTCTGGTTAATAGTTCGTTAACAAGATTCTGATCAGAGCTAGGTTGAGTCCTCCTTGGTGTTATGTATTCAAACTTATAATGACCTGAATCACCACACAAATGACATACCGGAGTTATTCTGGTTTTGCTTCCAGAAGCAGCAGATTTTTCAGTTCTAGGAGTTGCATTTCCAGTCATTGATTTATGTTTTACATATCCTAGGCCACTTTTATCCTTCCCAGGTCTTTCCATTCCTAACAGTTTTTCCAGCTTTTCGCCACTTTGGAAAAACTTGTAGTTTATTTTGGCCATCTTCTTGGATTCTTCTAGATCAAACAGGAGTGTATGATTTTCATTACGAAGAAGTCTATTCTTATCTTCTAGCAGTTCAACCTGTTTGTTCAGTTTATCAGACTCATTTTTTAGAATAGTATTAATTCGTTCAAGTCTATCATTATCTATATGATATTGCTGCAGATCATTTATTAATTGTGTGTTGATTTCCAATGTTATATCCAGATATTTCTTTTAAATTCCAATTTGTTCTCAGATATTCCAAGTCTTCTAACCACTCAAGTTGATTATAAGCATCTTGTAGTTTATCCTTTTCTTCTTCTTCTTCTTCTTCTTCTTCTCCGGTTTCCTCATTATCAGATGGAAACGATTCAGTGGCTAGTTGTTCTTTCTCGTTCTCAGATTTAGTGGGAATGATTGAAGCAGTGGAGACCATGAGATTTTCAATGATTTCTTATCTCCATCGCTTTCTGAGTCACTAAATTCTGAGTTTGACTCTTCTGTATCATCCCACGTGGTAGCCATTGCCTTGCCCTTAGTTTTTCTGTTTGGGCATTCGGTTGATAGGTGTCCATACTCCTGACAGGCATAACATTGTGGTTCTTTAGTTCTTCTACTAAATTTGTCTGCAGAAGGTTTGTGGTTCACCTTTCTTCCTCTGGAGGGACGGTCGCGATTCTTCTGAAAGAATCTTCTGAATTTTTGTGCCAGCAAAGCCACTTCCTCATCTTCATCCTCTTTTTCGCTTTCACTGTCCTCTTTTAATGTTTTCTTTGAAGTTTTTAGGACAGTTGTTTTGGATTTAGGGATTTGTTTGAAGTGTAGTTCGAAAGTTTGTAGGGAACCTACCAGTTCTTCTACTTTCATCTCATCTATGTTCCTACACTCCTCAATTGTTGTAACCTTCGGATTAAATCATTCCAGAAGGGATCTTAAGATTTTTCTACAAATTTTTTGTACCAGAACTTTTTCTCCCAATCCACCCATGGAGTTACAGATGATATTCAATTTTGTGAAAAACTCCATAAAGGTCTCATGCTCTTCCATTATGAGACTTTTGAACTGTGAGGTCAATAGTTGCAGTTTAGACCTCTTCACAGTACTTGTGCCTTCATGGGTCGTTTCTAATAAGTCTCATGCTTCCTTCGATGTCTCACACATACTTATTTGGATGAAGATGTCTTGGGACACGGCACAGTAGATGGCGTTCATAGCTTTTGCTTCAGCAGTCTGTTTTTTTTTGTCGAACGCCGTCCATTTTTCTTTGAGTTTGGGCTTTGTGATGGTTGTGCCACTGTCAAGTACGATTTGTTCAGTTGGTGGCACGTATCCACTTTCAACTATATCCCAAACATCATGATCCAAAAATCTCAGAAAGTAGTGCATCCTAGCCTTCTAATATGCACAATTTGAGCCATGAAATACTGGAGGTCTAGTGACTGATGAGCCCTCTCCTTTGGCCATATTCCCAACTTCAGTCAAGATCACTCTCTAGGCGGTGAAGCCCTTAAAGAGAGACCCGCTCTGATACCAATTGAAACTACGGTGAAGACCGCTTTAGTTGAAGTCGGGATATGCCAATATGTCTTAGAGGGGGTGAATAAGACTTTTAAAAGTTTGTATGATTTATTTAAAATCCTATAACACTAATCCTAACAATAGTCACATATTATGATTACTCAAAAATAACTCTACTGGCTTCCAAGCCCGGTAAAGGATCCAATCACAAACTGTTTAAGAAGTAAACAATATGCAAACTAGTTTATGATGGATATGACTGTGTAAGTGTGTGAAGTGTGATCTCAGATATTCAGATATGCAAATATTAAAGTAAATCACACAATCAGAAGAATAACAATCTCAAACACAGCCATTTTTATAGTGGTTCGACGACTTGTCTACTCTACTCCCGGTAACCGCACTCAACCCTTAAGTGTACCGGATTTCACTAAGGAGGTTTCACAGCGGTTCACCTCAAACCTAAGGTTTTAAATTAGGTTCACCTTCAACCTTTACAACCTACACTGAGGCTGACTGTTTATGCTCTCACGAGCAAGGGTCAACACAACGTACCCACTTTTAGGCACACTGGCCAAGGATCTTCAATAAAATCCTACCAGAGGTTACTACACGGTTCACCTCAAACGCGAGGTTTCATAGCGGTTGACCTCAAATTTAAGATTTTACTGGTTTACCTTCAACTAGATGTTTATGCTCTCCATAAAGCAAGGGTCCACACAACGCACCCACCACGTACACTCCCGCCGGAGGCTCCTTGAGGACTTCAAAGGGTGAGAGCCACTTAAGACTTAATCCTACAAAGGAATGATCACAAGTGTCCTCTTGGACTCTAAATACTTACAAATAAGTTGATGAGTCTCGTTAAGCACAATGCCGAAGATCTCCTCCTCCTTATTGACGAAGAGTCTTCTGCTTCCTTGCCGCAATACAAATGATATACCAATACTCGGCTTGGGGTTAGGTCAAGGTCAAGATGGAATCCTACTCTCAAAGTGTTTTCCTATCAGGAAGATAGAGCGATTCCAATCTTATGCATTCAAGGCATCCTAACATAATGATTTGCCATTAAGGTAGTAGCTGGAGGATCCTTGAATGCGAAAGTTCATTCCCCAATCCACTCTATTGAATATCAATGGTGAGGGTGGATTGAAGGATGAACTTCCTTGAGAGAAAGGGCTTTGGGTATAAGATCTAAAGTTAAACACTCAAAAGCTCTCTCTACTTTCTCTCCCAGCAACAATAGACAAGTCCTCTATATATAGGCAAAAGGTTCCAACGGATATAAAACAGTCACATTTATGACTGAGTTCGATATCATCGAGCATATACTCTCGATAGCATCGATGGTCTGCTCGATGACTCGAACTCAAAGTCATACGCTTTTGAAACCTTTTGCCAGTTGGTCAATGAATCGAAACAATTGTCGATGTCATCGGATTTCGAACTCCGATTCCATCGATGATAGGTTCGATCCATCGACATTTGAAAAATGAGAGATACTTGACATGAAATATTTCAGGTTTTCATGAATGATCGGGGAACCATCGAGATCATCAGAATTTGAATGTCGATGATATCGATATCAACGTCGAGGCATCGATAAATCCAGCGGACTTTTCATTAAGCTTGTTGGACAGTTTATGTCCTTGTTCGATGCAATCGACTTCGTACCGATGTCATCGATATTTGAATATCGATTCTATCGAAGGGCCCCCGATCATAATTAAACCACTCTAAAATATGCTGGAAGAAATGCGCACCCTCGATCAATATCATCGATGCACTTTCGATCTTATTGATATTTGATTTCAAATCATATCAGAAGGAGCATCGATATATAGAAGAAATTTTGAGATTTTCTTTTTAAAAAAAACATGGGCGCCAGAAATCTGTCTGTCGATGATATCGAGTCAACTTCGATAGACTCGAGATTTGAATATCGATGATATCGATAGGTGTATCGATACATCGATAATTCGTCTAGATATGTTATGAGGTTGCTGGACATTTTGGTCCTCTTGTCGATGGTATCGATAAAGCATCGAGGACTCGACAGCGCAGGTCGATCATATCGAGATGTGTATCGATACAATTGACTGGGCAAGAAAACTTAGAGAATTTTCCTATTTTGAAAAGCGTTTTCTTACCCAAAGACCCTAATATGTTCTAGTTTATTTTTAAGGGTTTTAGTATAACTGGTGATTTGGGACAAGGGATGTGAGGCTCAGATTTATCTGTGGCGAGCTTGCACACATCCGGCTGAGGCAGACGTTTGAATCAATCTTCCTATCAGGCTCTTTAGACAATCTGACTCAACACTCACATAACTTGACAAACCAGAGCACTTTCAATACACCAAGGGTCAATGGTGATCAAAGTTTGAACTGGATCCACATCGGTTCTAGCACACCTACACAACAGCACACGTATCTTGTGCGGCATGAAATCGTACCAACAGCTACCCCATTAGTTTGTCTTCTAAATAACGCATGAATTTACCTGTCTGGTTAAGCCTGCTAGGCCTTATTATGGTTTTGGGGAGGGGTTATAGGTTAACTAGGCTATGTTCCTAATTGTTTTTTAAGCGCAGGCATATTACATGGTCCAAAAAAAGTTGCGTAGTTGGGGTGGGTGTCCAGAGGGATATAAATAGACATATATATATATCTATTAAAATACCCAACCAATGAGTGTCTGCAGGGACATACATAGACATATATATCTATTAACATATATATCTATTAAAAAAACCCATCAATATCCTACCTTTTCCTATGAATCTCTCGCTTTTTCTACGTTAGTATTTGGACTCATACAGTTCAAAGTCCTTTCAAAATAGCTTTTAATGCTAGTATAAATATTTGGTTGGTATTGACTTTCTACATACTTGTAGATTCATAATCATTTTTATATACGCAAGTGAGTTTTTTTTTTTCCACGCCAATCAATGTTTAGATCTCGTATTTGTAGTTCGTTGAAAGGGTTCTTTAAGTGGATCTCAGCATCGAGTCCAAAGGGCATCCATCCAAGTGATTGCACGTGCCATACCAGGAATAATAACCTTGAAAAGCTGGAGCTTTTTCTCTTTTCCTTCTATGATGACAATGCAATTTTGATTATGACCCATCCACGGTGAGTGAACAGCGTGAGGTAGTGGAACACAACTTGTGTAGAGACTCAAACACCTGTGCATCACTTCAAATCCATAAATAGCTTCTTCTTAAATTTAAAAAAAAAAAAACAAAAAAAATAATTATTATTATTATTTAAAGGGGGCATCACACATGCAAGTGTAAATGTCCAACGGAGAATTTACTCACCCAAATCAATGCAACAGTCACAAGGGATCGCAGTTTCCGCCTTTCGCAGTAACTTCTGCGCTGAAAACTTAGGTGGGGCCACCGTGATGTTTTTAAGAAATCCATCCTGTCCATACATCTTGTGAGCTCATTTTAGGACAAAAGGCCAAAAATGAACCGAATCCAATACTTAAATGGGCTAAAAACGTGATGATTTAACGTCCACAGTTGAAATAATCTTGGAGCCACAAGTTTTGAATCAGGGTAATATCTGTGTTTTCAGTCCCTCCCATTAGGAACGACTTTAACGACTTTATAAATAGTATGGATGGCATGCAAACATCACTATCAACCCTTGGAAGGTTTTAACCGCAGGAATTTCCATACCCACCTTTTTCTTTAGTTCCAACCACTTGAGTCTTGTATCGGGTTCATTTTTGGTCTCAAGCTCTAAAATATTTCAACTGTGGACGTTCAATCCCCACGTTTTCAGCCCACTTAGTATTGGATCCGGCTAATTTTTAGCCTTATGTCGTAAAGAACTCACAAAGCATATGGACAGAGTGGATTTCTCACAAATATCACAGTGGACCCCGCCTAAGTTACCGACGCAGGAAGTTAATGGGAAAGGCTTTAGCAGGGAATCTGCGTTCATCGCTCTTAGAGCACATTAGTTATATTGAACCCCTGGTTGCATGGCCACTTTATGCCTTGATCAATCTGGATGGTCCATTGGGTCGAACAGGCATTTCGTTTATCACCAGATAAGAACCACGCCTATCCGAGGATTCTTACCATCCGCTCAATAGCCTGTAAAACGGACAGCCAACATCGTTTATCTGGAATCATTTCCAGTAATCAATTTGATCCATCTACTTATTGCGACCTACCATGGATCACTTTGGTTCTAAAGATTCACTTTCATTGGCAATCCTAACCATTCCCTATAGGGCTTAGAAAATGGTTGGCTATAAAAAATTAACTTTAAAATTTAAAATATATTTTTTTTTTTTAAAAATCATAATAATAATAATAATAAATTAATAAATTAATAAAAATAAAAATAAAAATAAAAATAAAAGAAGAAGAAGAAGAAGAAGTCCACGTTATCGGAACAACAGATCATTGTTATACTTGCATTTACCGGTTGTGACTTCTCTAATAACGCTGGAAACAACCCCTCTAATAATGACATATTGCTCGTAGTGCTGGATACGAATCCAGCTAACTCACTTAACTGACTCAGCTTAACTTGAAGAAACTCGACTCGACTTAACTCGAAACTGAATTCAGACCGACACGAGCTGAATATTTGAGCTCAAAAAAATTTGAGCCCAGTTCAAGTTGGCCTAAAGCTTGACTCGGCTTGAATCGGTCCATAACTCGAACTCGGCTCGGATCAGTCCAACTCGACTTGCTCAGTTAATTAATATAAATATAAACTACAAAAAAAAAAAAAAAAACCCTACCCCCTTTCACTTCTCAACCCGAATGAGTGCCCTTATCCCAACCTAAACCCCATGTAATATATTAGCAATTCCAAGGGTTAATTTTTTTTCCTTCTGATATTTAATCATAAGCGATCATCAAGTAGGTCATTTTAACCATTTAAACTAATATACGTGACAATATGTCCATTGGATCACCAATCCAAACCATGAATCATTAATCCAAACTATCTAAATTGTATAGTAACAGATTAATTTTCAAGTCTACCATTAAAATTATCATCTAACAGATATATCATTAAGATCTTGAGAATTTTTCATTGGACCACTTGATCTTTATATAGACCACCGTTTAATATATTCTTTTACGCAATATCAACAATGCAATATATAAATCTTGACTTGAACAAGGATAAAAAGTTGTGATGTAATGCCAAGAATTCTTGAACAGTTAATTTTAGCATATTTTGTAGACACTAGTAGAGTATTTAGGAATTGTTTGATTTATTATTTTATCATTACATGTGTTGATTGGGTTGATAACATGTGTAACTTAGAACTAATGGAACCACTGAGTTAGCTACTCACTCCCACTTAAGATGGTGTTTTAAAACACAAACCAGACATATAATTAATGTAGGTATCAGTGAGACCTCAGACGGGTAGGCTTATATCGGCTTGTGTCACCACTGTTATGTTTCGGAGGATTGGGCGTAAACTAAAAACTTTACACTTTAACCATTTTGGGTATGTATATTGTGGCTTGTATAATCCTCATTTTGACAGACACTACTTTTCAATTGTACTTTGATTATCTGCCATATATTTATTAATTCTTGTTATCTTTACCTCTCTTTGGTTCCACTAAACTAAATTACATAACTCTAATTATTCGTGTATAGACTTAATGTGAATTAGAATGAGGACACATGTGCATTTTATTAAGCTAACACCCGAGAATTAGGGATCGAAGTCTATGTACTCGGGTGCTGATTTTCAGGGCATTACATGCACTGTCACCTAAACTAACACTTGTGATTTTCCTACAATTAACCATGGTTATTTTGATCAAGAAATCATTTTTACAAAATGATATAAGATATAAACAATCTAATCATACGCTTAGATCAAGAAGACTGTACTTTTGGTACCCACATCTCCATGACATGTACACATATGTTGTTTACACCGTCATCCACCCCAAAATCTCTCACCCTTAAGATAAGAATTATATGCACTTTAAACACATGTTACATGTGCATATGCATTTATATAAGAGAGGTTTGGCTCCCCTATATAAGGCATGTCAAACCACTTATAAGCACTCACACTTTAAACATAGAGAGAGTGGGATGTATGCGATCCAAGCCACACAAGCTTAAGAATCATTGATCTCCACCATACATCAAGTAAATAACATCTATATTGTATTTTTCAAGGCCCACATGTTTTGATTTTTGAATGGGCCATTTAGACGTTCCAATCGGTCAATCTAGATCATTGATTTGAGGTCTAACCTATTTACATATGTACAAACATGGGAATTTTCAAATCTACCCATTTATTAGACATTTTATTGAGTCCAAATTTAATCAATTCTAGAACACGCAATGACTACCGAATCTGATGGAATTAAATACCTTATATGGCCTTGGAACCTTACTAAACTTGTACCATTTGAATGGGCTACAAAGCTGCCCAAATTGGGACCATTTGATAGTCCAACAACTGCCAAAATTTAGATCCAGATTGTTATAAAATTAGAGGAAAGATCATAATAATGATATGGACCATTAAATCGACGATCGAGTCCAATCCAACCGTTAATCAAAGGTTTAATAAACCAATCAAGGTATTAGATTTAAAATTAAAAATAATAATAATAATAATAACTACTTGATCTAATGTTAGATCGGATCACCTGATTAAAGATCAATCAGGACCGTTGGACTAAAATATAATGCTCCGAACTTCGAGGATCGAGCCGTACTCGACTCCCGAGGTCCCGAGTGTCACTTATGCTTTCACGAGAATGCAAGAGTTAGTACATTTAGCCAGATATCATGGTGGCATGAAATCAAACCAATTAATGCAATATACTCTGAAGTAAATGATCCAAAACATCTCAACTAAAATAGACAATATGCGCATTTATTCAGAGTATATAGCGAAAACTAGACAGGTTATGAGTACATAGTCCAAAATACAAGAAAATGAAATGTGTCCGCCCTAAGATCCTATCAGTGGCCCAACGACATCCTACATAGGCCCTCCGAGTGCCTGAAAATAAGAGAACTCCTCTGAGTCCACATATGCCTCCTCCAGTGCATCGGATTCTAGGGTACCTGCATCTAGAATCGGTGGTTGGTATTTTAAAACACCGTCCCACAATAGAGTGAGTGATCAACTCAGTGGTTCCATTAATATTAAGTTACACATATTATCAATTCCACAAGCATGATCAATGGTAAAGCATATTAACAACCAGTTCTTAAGTATTCTTGTTAATACATGTCCATGCCGATATGGAATGATGCATGTCCTCGCTTTCCAACACTCTCTCATAAGTGTCTCCAACACCTCATTCGCTAATGCCAACACTCCCATAACAAGCGACCACTACACTCAAGTCACCACATCCTAAGCTAATGCAATGCAATGAATGTTCATGTTAGCTGAGTATTTAGTTAAGTCCATTCATCCAACAAGGTTAGGGAAGTTGAAGTACCTCATTGAATCAATGGCCCTATCCAAATCCATCTGGGTTCGTCAATCCTAGGTGAGCACATACAATAGGTAGGTTCGTGAATTGAATTTTGTTTGCAGTCACTACGAGGAGGCTCGTCACCTCAGCGTAGGCCGACAGCACGGGCACAATGTCCCATACTACCATGCCCAGCTCCCGAGTCTTATGGATCATGTCACTAGTGGTTAATAGTGACCTTTAGAGGTAAAAGGTGCTTCATATTCAGACAAGGGCGATCATACATGGTGAACGCACGGGGTTGGTCAGTTATTGAGTTAATCCGACTGATCTGGATGGACTCTGGCACAGCCGGCACTAGGTGCACACATCCTACATAGTCCAACTACTATCGGTTGGCCGTGTTCGTCTTAGACTAGTCAGGTTTGCCCATGCAGCCCACCCGATTTGGGCCGCCCTCATGCATTTAGAGTTTGCCGACCAACCGAATTAATCGATCAATTATGAATCAACAACATACTTCACACATTACTCCTTTCAAGAACAGGAAAGGTTGTATAATGGTAAATCAAGAAGGTCTCACTTAACTTGGACATTTTACCGAACATATAGACGTATTACGCAGACATCGAAATTTGTAAGTGATTAACAAGCGACTTATATGCATATATTGGAGGATGATACAATGTATGAGCAATAATCTTAGTAAATCGAACCTACACTAGCATTTAATCACTTATCTAAGTTACACTACGCACGATTAGCAATTCATGGAGGATAATCGGTCAAAAGGACGTACACTAGTTAGCATGCGATCAATTATTGCAATTCATGAAGGATAATTGATCAAAGAACGTACACTGATTAGCCTGCGATCATTTATTCATTACACAAACCATCAATCGCAACATGGGTTCGATAAACGGTAGCCTAAAGGTAATGGTCCGCACCTTGAGGTGGTGCACCGGGTTTGGGGGCTCGTTCCTAGGCTAGTTCCCACAAATTAGCTCCCTAATATCCTATAACAAGACGATGGACTCATAAGGGCTCATGCAATCGGTTTCCAAGAGGAAACCTTCATGGAAGGGTTGGTTTCTCACCTTAAATTGCTACCGGGAGAAGTTCCGTCAGTATAACGTGGTGTAGATACGTTGTCAGCCGGCGGGGGCAAGATGGATCCTCTACACCAGCTCCCTTTCTTCACTTTCCCCTCTTTCCACTCCTCTCACTCCCTCCCTTGGCAATGAAAATTCGTATGAGAGTGAGGGGGGGTGCTAAATGAGGCATTATATAGGGCCAGAAATGTCTGAAATGGCCCTAGACCTTCCTTTTCTATTAGACTTGTCCTAGGGGAGGTTAGTTTTAGGTTTCTGGGGACCACCGATTCATCCGTGATAGGAGAAAAGTTCCTTGTTATAGAATCTACAGTTTTTTGCAGTTGGGCTTCGATCGGATACCTCCACTACAAAAAAGAGGGTTTTTAGTGACGAAACTTTTAGCGACGAAACGCATTTTCGTCGCCAAAAGTCACTTTTAGCAACGAAATAAATTTTCGTCGCTAAAAGTGAGCTTTTAGCGACGAAAATTTTCGTAGCTAAAAATAGTGCATTAGACTTTTAGCAACGAAAATTTTCGTCGCTAAATACTCCAAACATTTTTAATAAATTTCTTTTAGCTGCGAAAATTTTCGCAGCTAAAAATACTGTATGAGACCTTTAGTGACAAAAATTTTCGTCGCTAAAGACTCGGAACATTTTCTTAAACTTTTAGCGGCGAAAATTTTCGCTGCTAGAAGTCTTGTACTGTACAAGACTTTTAGCGGCGAAAAGTTTCAGTGCTAAAAGTCTTCTACTGTACAAGACTTCTAGCAGCGAAAATTTTTTCTGCTAAAAATAAACTAACATATCTTTTAGTGACGAAACTTTTCCTCGCCAAAGGTTTCTTTTTAAAAAAAATATTCACATAAACTTTTAGCGGCGAAACTTTTCGTCGCTAAAAAACACTATTTAAAACTTTTAGCAGCGAAACTTTTCGCAGTTAAAAATTTTCAAAATATGTCTGATTTTAGCAGCGAAAATTTTTGCTGCTGGGTCTTTTTTTAAAAAAATATTTCAGCTCAAAATCCGTACAAAATTCCTGATATACATCTGTTAACAATATATTCCATCATATTCACAGTCACATCCATCTAAACCCAAACTACATAAAGTTTTAGCGGCGAAAATGTTCGTCGCTAAAAAATACTATACAAGACTTTTAGCAACGAAAATTTTCGCTGCTAAAAATATTTTCCAAGACTATTAGTGTAACGCCCTAAAAATCGGGGGTCGAGCATAAACTCAACTCCCGAGTTCCAGAACATCACTTATGCAACAAAATGAATGATGATTGAATGTTGACTGTATTCGTGCATTGAACATGAGTGAGATTAAGCCAAAACAGCATATCATACTCCAGAGACAGTTAAATTTGCAAGCGGAAGACTGTGATAGATAGATAAAATATATAACCTATGATGAGTCTCCAGAGTGTGATAACATTACCAGGTTAAATAAATACAAGTGCAGTTCTAAAATATACCAAATGTGAGGAAGTGTAATGTCTCTTATCCCAAGTACCATAGCCCCGTCAATACACTATCAGGTCTTCATTGACTCGTCAGAGAGATACAGATAGGAGAACTCCTCCTATCATCATAGAAGTAATCCGGCTCTGCTTCACAAACATCGCCATCACCTGAAACTCAACAAATCTGGTTGGTGTGTACAACACCGTCCCGTAACGTGGGAGTGAGTGATCAACTCAGTGGAACAGTAAAGCATAGGTTAACATGTTATCAATTCAATCAAGCAGTAATGATAAAGCAGTACAAATCAAACAATTCTAACTACTCTTATTAAATGCAAGAATGAAATGACATGATGCTGTATGCCCTTGCCAAACCACCCTCATGCGACATTATCTTACGTTCGCGAATGCTTAACTCCCTCAGTGCGCCACATCTACTAAGCACATGCGGTGCGATGATGATCATGATTACCGAGTTATTATTAGTCCATTTCAAACAGCAGTATTGGGAAACTAAGGTACCTCCCTTATATCATTCCCAAACATGATCCATTCTAGGGTCGTCAATCCTAGTTAATTTCATACGATATTATGGTTTGAGAAGCATAGTGAAGGCATCGCAAAGGGCTCGTCACCCGTCAGCGCGGATACAGATCTCACCGTATGCGGCTCAATTGCTGGCCGTCAGCTCGAGTACAGGTCTCACCGTACTCGGCTCAATCACTAGCCGTCAGCTCGAGTACAGGTCTCACCATACTCGGCTCAACTCATACTCTAGTTACTGTGAAAGACTCGTCGCCAATCACAGACCCTTGGAGTATACTGAAGATACTACGGAGGACTCGTCGCCCGTCAGCACGAGCACAGGTCTCACCGTACTCGGCTCTCGCCGTAAGTATCGACAGCTCGAATACAGTGTCCCATACCACCGTATTCGGCTCACGAGTTTGGTTGCGCAATGGTCACTACGGGGAGGCACATGGCCCCAGCGTAGGCCGACAGCTCGACCACGGTGTCCCATACCACCATGCCCGGCTCATGCGTCTTAGCGGATCGAGGTATCATGGTTAAAAGGGGTTTCACTGGTAAGTTTGGTACCCTAGGTTCAAGTAGTAGCGTCCAAACAGGGTGAACATGCATAAGACAGATCGGGTTACTTGACGAGCTCGACTAGTACGATCGCCCGTTGAGCTGCACGACATGAAGTGCATAAACAACTTCGTGTGGCCTAGCCACTGCCGACAGGCAACGCACGACTCGAGTTCGTCGAACACATCCCACGTGGCAAATGAATCTCAGCCACGAGTTCAATCCCGTTACCAATTGCCTGGGCCATAATCATAGCCCCAAACACAATCAATTGCAGATAGATAAAGCAGTAATGGATCAAGATTCAACTCATACAGTCAAGGTCTGGTATTATCCGTTTAGGGCTGTTGCACGCACTCGTTGCTCCGCTCCCCCATCACCCATGACGGATCATACAACGTAAATATAGATTTAAACATATGCATTACATAGTTAAAATCATAAAGCAGTTGAGCATGTTATGAATCACAACACAAGCATGAGTTTGTACATGTTCAATTCCTAATCACACAACTATCAAAGGAGATCATACACATAGTTAAAAGAGGTTGAGAATCATATCTCAACATCCTTATACATTACAATTTGCTAACTCACTCAGACATTTCAAGATACACTTGAACTACATACATCACATACATGACATATGTCGATCACATAGGCATTAGGCCAAATCCTTTCACTAGGGAGTTGCCCCAATCATAACACGCGTACACCCACGACGGATAGTCATGGCAAGCAGGAATCCAAGTTCCACATTCATTCAGCCATTTCCACAAACACTTGGGCCACACATTTTAGCATATACAGTGTATATTGGCCGTGGCGTGATTTAGGGCAAATCCTTTCGTCAAAGGGGTATCGCCAATACAACAATCATGAATCCATGACAATTAGTCATGGCGAGCACGAATGAGAATTCCATACTCATTCAGTCATTTTCACAAACACTTAGAATACACTATTACAACATACATGGTGTATGTTAGCAAGACATGTATTAGGGCTATCCTTTAGCCAAACGAGTATTTTATCCATGTATAATATATTACTACAACAAATAATCATGGTAAATACATCTCCAAAATTTATACGTATACAGTATTTTCTAGAATACGCAATTTCAACATACATAGTGTACATAAGTAAAACATGTATTTAGGCGAATCCTTTTGCCAAATAAGTATTTTATCCATATATCGTATATCCATATAATAAATAAACATGTCAAACACATTTCCAAAAAATATACGTATACGGTATTTTCTACAAATACCTAGAATATGTAGAATTCCATATTTTTCATCTTTAATCGAAACGGAAAACAGACAGCACTTTGTACATGGGCAATTACATGCAGATCATGAATCTATCATTATCCGACATTGAAAGCGTTGAAAACCATAACCTATACACCTAAAGTCCGCACCTTTTGTCGTAGAATCGCAACGGAATCGATAGGTTTGCTAAGCTTCCGTATTCGGCAGTTTGGCAACCTATAGAACGAAATAGGTTAGCTATTTCACAACCTACAATAGTCTAAACCCCAAAACAGATTAGAGTTACGGTTTCTTACCTAGAAACGACGCCGGAAACGTCGGAAAAAGCGTCAAGAAAGGGATGGTGCAGCCCGTGTGGTGGCAGGGAACAATAGTAGGGAGATCCTCCCACTTCTCCCTCACTTTCTCTCTCTTTTCCCTCTCTCAAATCCCAAATTCGTATGGCTGCCATGAGAGAGGGTTTAAGGTCCTTATATAGTCTCAAAACTCACCGAAATAGACTCCTGTTCAAGGGTTACTGCTAATATAGGTATTTCGTCACTTTTCCAGCTCAAAAGAGAGGTTCTGGTGGCCCTCCTTGAGTCAAACGTCAGACTTAAGCTCACCACACATGGATCTATGTGGGATTACGTTTTCGACTCGATCGGATTCTCAGATCGCACGTGGCGGACCACTTTCAGTTCAACGGTCAGTGGGCCACGATTCGAAATTCCATGTACATGTAAATGTTCCTGAAATTTTTCCTGATCCGAGGGTGTAATTTGGTCTGATTCTGACGGTCTGGTTGCTTAATACTGATGCGCAAGCGAATGGTGCCAGATCACTATTCCAGATATTTATTTGTAAAGGGAATAGTTTTTTCACACTCCCTCGCTCCGGATCCAAATGAATGGCCGTGGGACATCGGCTGGACCTGATTTTTGAGATGGTTGTCAAGCCCAGCGAGGCGGTCCTAGTTCCTTAACTTCGTGTTAATCGGACTTCCGACGTGCGGTCCAGATCCAATACGGAGTTTTGAGATGCTCCCGAGGGCAGCTGGGTAATGAGATTGATCCTAGATTATAGGGTACTGTAGCATCGATGATTCTACAAGTTTTGGGTCTTGCAGATCATATTTAAAGCGATTGGTGCTAATTTCACAGGTACTCTAGTTTAGCACTAGCTAATTCTTGCCTAATTTCTAAAGGATTTAGTCCTGTATGATTTCTGTCTGAGGTGGTACCTGGGCCTTTGTAGTTTGTATATAAAGTGATCCAAGTTATACTACTTAGCTAGTTTAGGATAGTGTCTAGGATGAAAGTGCTTAGAAGAATTGAAAGAATAAGGTAGTGAAGGGTGAGATTTGTGAAGGAAATGGGTTCAGAAGCGATTTTAGACTGTGGGGTTCAGTTCTGACGAATTAATAAGGTGTTAGGAGCAACCCATTGCCTAAGGACGTCTAATCCCAGGTTGGCAAAAATCTGGGATGTTACAATTAGCTGCGAAACTGTTGGCCGCTAAAATTAAATAGTTTTATTTCTTTCTTAAGGTAGATTTAACCCTTTCATTAAGATAGAATTTACTGTGCAACTCGAAGAGGCGCTATCCACTTTTTGATTTTCATTGTATTTTAAATGAGTCCAGTTATATCTTGTCCATTATTCTCCTCTTCGATACTCCAGGTAAATCACTTTAACTATTTTGTTGGTATTATGGCTTTCATGATTGATTGTTTCATGAGTGGATTGAATGAATGGATTAGTAGTTTAAATAAATATTTAAAAAAATTAAACATTTTTCGCCTCAATTTGTAACCAAGGCTTGGATGGATTTACTAGTTTGGGTTTAGCTGGATGTGAATGTGAATATGATGAAATATATTATATAACAGGTGTATATCAGGATGAATATGATGAAATATATTGTTAACAGGTATATATCAGGAATTTTGTGCGGAATTTTGAGCTGTATATTTTTAAAAAAAAGATACTTTTAGCGACGAAAATTTTCGTTGCTAAAAGTGAAACGAATTTTTGTAGCAGCGCAAATTTTTGCTGCTAAAAAATCTTGAAAATTTTTTTGGCGGCGAAAATTTTCGCTGCTAAAGGTCTTGGAATTTTTTTGCAATGAAAATTTTCGCTGTTAAAATCTTGGAAATTTTTTTTTGCAGCGAAACTTTTCGCTGTTAAAGTTTTGGATATTTTTTGGCGGCGAAAATCTTCGCCGCTAAAAAGTCTTGGAAGTTTTTTAGCGGTGAAACTTTTTGCTGCTAAAAGTCTTGTAATTTTTTCGTAACGAAAATTTTCGCAGCTAAAAGTCTTGGAAAATTTTTTCGCAACGAACATTTTCGCTGCTAAAAGTCTTGGATGCTCTTGGAAAATATTTTTGGCAGCGAAAATTTTCGCTGCTAAAAGTCTTGTAAAATTTTTTTTTGCAGCGAAACTTTTCGCTGCTAAAAAGTTTTGGATATTTTTTGGCGGCGACAATTTTCGCTGCTAAAAGTCCTGAAAGTTTTTTGGTGGCGAAAAGTTTCACTGCTAAAAGTCTTGAAAATTTTTTTTGCAGCGAAAATTTTCGCTGCTAAAAGTCTTGAAATTTTTTTTGGCAGCGAAACTTTTTGCTGCTAAAGTTTTGGATATTTTTTGGCGGCGAAAATCTTCGCCGCTAAAAAGTCTTGGAAGTTTTTATGCTCTTGGAAAATATTTTTGGCAGCGAAAATTTTCGCTGCTAAAAGTCTTGTAAAATTTTTTTTGCAGCGAAAGTTTTCGCTGCTAAAAAGTTTTGGATATTTTTTGGCGGCGAAAATTTTCGCTGCTAAAAGTCCTGAAAGTTTTTTGGCGGCGAAAAGTTTCACTGCTAAAAGTCTTGAAAATTTTTTTGGCAGCGAAAATTTTTGCTGAAAATTTTCGCTGCTAAAGGTTTTGGAAAAATTTTTTAGCGACGAAAATTTTCGTCGCTAAAAGTGGTGTTTCTTGTAGTGCTCGATCTATCGGGGGGACCACATTTGTGTTGGACGATCATCGGCGATCAATCGGGGCCGCAGCTATACGAAAATGGGCAGGGAAATATCCCTAACCCATATCTCGAGTTTGGTCGTTGTCTGACGGTCAGAGAACCGCAACTTCACGAAAGAGTTGAGAGGCTATGTAATGACCCTCAATTTTTATCATAAATTTCAAACTGAAAATGGGATCAACTACCCCGTGATTACTAACTGACACAACCAGATAAAAACTAACAGTCCAAACTAATAGCAATCAACCCACATCAAGGTAAATCTCCGAGTACTACCCTTTACAAGAATAAAAATGAATTGATCTTGAGTCCAGGGCGATTCATAAACCCTGTAAGATGAGCAAACCGCTCAGAGCTCATCCACAATCAATCAGGACTACCAAAACTCCAACCTTAGGCGTTCAATGACCATGTAAGACAAGACGATGTGGATCGGCTGAGATCACGATGTGGACTCCACATCTGATCTGTGCGTGTGTACAGATAGTGTGCACGCGCCGTGCATGAAATCTACATATCGGGTCAAACGAGCTTTGACCCGATAGAAATCAAAAATCAGAGAAATTTCAAAACTCCTCACGCCCAACGCACATTCAAAACAAGTCGTCTGTTTGACGATGCAAACGACTGTCCACTCAAATCCAGTAGCTAAATCCAAACCGTCCATCTGATAGATAGGGTCCCACCGACCCTAACCATGCTTGGATCCACGATTGAAAGTCACTTGGGCTAGCTCGGTCAGCGACCGATCAGGCATTGTAAAAGGAAGGTGCTGACAAGGAGGGTAGATCCACGTTCGAACATTGGCCTCTAGAAGCTTCTTTCAAGCCATTCATGATGTTGAGATTAGGGCGGTCTGGGAAAATCTCATAAAAGCCGAGATATCGGCAGGTCACAGCCACGTCTCGAACCGATCCCACTGTTTACCAATGTATCATCAACGGCCCATCATCACCATGTAATGGACCCCACAAGCCTCCTGAGGATGATCCAATCCATTTAAACACCTCCGATCCTTGGATCGACCGTCGGTTGCAAAATCACCATGACCAGCGGGTCACTTCTCCAATCTGGCCGGTTGACCCACATCCTATAAGTCTAAACCTTTCACACATCCAAACCGTTCATTGTGTGGCCCACCCCATTTAAAGTCTATCAAAAACAATCGTATAGGCCCATACATGAGATCTAATGCATAAGGAGACCCTGATGGCAAGCCATTCTCGGCTAACTCGAGTAATCTCCACGCTAATCTTTGTGATTAGCTGTGGATAATTCTAGAAACAGAAAGGTTATAAATAGCCGTGTGTTAGGGCGAATCCCAAGGAAAAGAAAAGGAAAGGAAATATAAAGAGAGAGAGAGAGAGAGAGAGAGAGAGAGAGTGTGTGTGTGTTTGGGCGCCGCTGGAGCGAGTTGCAAGCTTGGTAGCAACTCGACTCAGCCCGAGTCATTTAGTGTCTGAGAGAAAGCTGAGAGAGAGGAAGGAGATAGTAAGAGAAATAGGGAAAGAAGGAGAGAGGAGTAGAGAAATCAGGAGAGAGATCGGCCGCTAGTGCGAGTTGCATGTCCTGTAGCAACTCGACTTAGTCGCCACAGAGAGCGAGTTTGAGTCAGATTTCGACTCACTCTACCCTCAGAAAAGGAGTCCTAGGAGAAGGTCCGTTGCAAAATACTGCTAGTGCATACCCAACTCACCCGCACCAACCGAGTCATCTCTGCACTAACTTGCCACTCCAGACGCACCTGTCCTCGCTAATAGGTAAATCAGCCATCTCTATGTGTCACGCCCCAAACCGGGAAATCGGGCTCATAAAATTCGCGATTGCCGAATCCGGTGCCAACAGCCTCCGTAGTACCCCATTCTCGGCTCCCAGCGCTCATAAGCCAGATTTCGATCCTTGGATCCTACAAGGAGAATTTTTTAACGTACATTTTGTCTCATAAGAAGCATCACAAGTTTACCCAAATCACAAAGGCAACATCATCATTACATATCCACTAATATAAATATTTGAATACAATGTAGAAAGGGGAATACATATATCGAAAATTAAAACTCCAGAAGACCGCTGCACGCTCCAATCTCAACGCTGCTACAACCTAACGCCACCTACATGCATCTATCGTGCATAAGCTTATAGAAAGCTTAGAAGGTGGTGTAAGTGTGTGCACAAGGTAAGTGCCAAGTATACAATACAATGTCATAAGTCATACAATATCAAAATAAGTAAAAATACTGACAAGATCATGAATCATGCAATATCAGAGTAAGCGGAAATATACTAGTAAGTCCATGAGTGCCATCAGCCGTACCAAGGCTATGCGATGCAAGGCATGAATGCTAATGGACATATCAAGGTTGTGCGATGTGGAGACATAGTAAGCCAAATATCAGATGCTGAGGATGCAATGCAATATGCGATGCGAATGATCATGCAGGAGTGTGAAGTCGGGATGATAGTACGTAGTATCGCAGGCTATGGGGTCCATCACAAGAGACTTCTATCCAAACCAGTCCCATACCTAATTTGGATAGTCAGACTCAATGTGGTAAACTCCTGATCTTAGGTTAGTCGCGTGCTCCAACCAAAATCCTGGCCATTATGAAGGTACCGTAACAAATAGTTGCGCACCACCAGCCTGAGTGGATAGTGAATGAATGAATGAATGAGTGAGATGCTGAGTATACAACTCCTACTCAATAAGTCCACATATCAACACCGTACATCTCTGGGATCATCACCAAGGTCTAGTACACTCCAAACCAGATTACTGCCCCATCGTGTGCAACCAGGTGAGTGGAAGAGACCTCACTATCTGCCTAGCCAGTAGTCAGTCAATACCTACCGGGCACGTCGATAGCGGACCCATTTATGAGTTGGTCAAACTCAGCCTAGTTTTACCCACTATAAATCAGGCGGATAAGGCCACACTCCCTCCCAACAGACCACGACACAGTGGGAGATGCTTCCTACTGGTATTCTGCACTCGGGCACTCATGTATTCACTCGGTCTAGACGTTGGGGAGTCTCTTGGTCACGGAGATTTAGGGACTTTCAACCACGGACATCCAAGTGCCCAGATGCTCGAACCAAACATTTTCGGTGTCCCATCTAGCCATCCACGACATGCTTGTGGAGGCTACGGCCCTGATGTCGTTAGGGCGTATAGTAATCACAACACACAATGCAAGATGCATGAGTCATACAATCCAGTCATGCATCAATCCTGCGCATACCGTGTGCTCATGTGAGACAATCTCCGCCTATCAGGGAGTCTCATAACAACCTGCCCAATGACATATGCAATGGTCATGCAGATGATGCGTATGGGCATGTATCATGATGTTATGCTATCACATACTCATAATCGGTATCGATAACAGGCATCGATAATCGGCCGATCAAAGGGCCTAAGGGAAGGTCACAATGAGGACATTTAACCATCATTGCCCATCAATGTGGACATTTAACCAACATTGTTCCCAAGGAGTGGCCTATATAGAGTCAAACATATAGTGGGCCCATAGCCTCACACAAGGGACTCATATACATCACAACGGGCCTCGCTCAAGGGCCACATATACATCACATTAGGCCTCATCAATGGCCACAATTATATCACAATAGGCCACATACAATCACAATGGACCACCTACAATCTCAATGGGCCTTACACAAGGGTCTCATACATCAAGTGGGCTACATCACATGGGCCTAATACACATCACTAAGGGCCGCTCACACTGGCCTAACACACATCACTATGGGCTGCTCACATGGGCCGAAAATACATCACAATGGGCCTTACCAAATGGGCCAAATATATAATAGGTGGGCCACATCCACAGGCCTAATATACATCACAATGGGACGCATCACATGAGCCTCAAATTCACAACAAGTGAGCCCTGCACATGGGCCTCAAATACATAACATGTGGGCCCTACACATGGGTCTTATATGCATCAAATGGGCCATGTATCTAGGCCTCGAATGCATCAAATGGGCCACGCATCATGGGCCTAATACATATCACAATGGGCCTTGCCCATAGGCCACGAATTCATCACAATGGGCCTTACCCATAGGCCTCGAATACATCACAATGGGCCACAACCCATGGGCTTCAAATACACAATAGGTGGACCCTACACATGGGCCTAATATACATCACAGGTGGACCCTGTACATGGGCCTCATACACATCAAGTGGGTTGCATCAATGGGCCGCACTAATGGGCCTCAAGTAAGAGCTTGGGTTACACCAAAAAAATCATTTCAATAGTTGTAGGTGTAACATGTGTATCACTATACACTATCATTCTATGGGGCACATGGCTACTAATGATGATCAGCACTGTCCAACATTGGACGTGCAAATCAGCACCATCCAAACATTGGACATTTAAATCAGCACCGTCCAAACATTGTCCAGCACCGTCCAAACATTGTCCAGCACCGTCCAGCACAATCTGGACGGTGTGGATGAAATAAATACATCAAGGTGAGCCCGTCAGATGGACGGTGTGGATCAGATACATACATCACGGTAGGGACCCACAGAACCTACTGACGTTGGTCCAGCAGCTATATTGTTGTTGGATGGACGGTGTTGATAAAACACATATATCATGGTAGGGCCTCACCAGCACCGGTCTAGATGGATGGTGGATGTAGAACACATACGACAAGGTGGGCCCCACCCCCACAGCAAAACAGATGGATGGCTTGGAGGAAATACAGATGGACGGCGTGAGTGAAACACATATCTCACGGTGGCGTCCCACACCACTTGCTGACGGTGTGGAAATCAGATGCATACGTCTCGTGGCTCACTTGTATGAACAGTGGATGAAGCACCTTCATCAAGGTGGGTCCCACGTAAGGACAGTGTGAATAACATACATACATCCTGGTGGTGTCCCACGTCTAGGGACTGGATGTGAGGTGTCCCACATCCACCGTCCAGATGATGGACGGTCTGGATAGCGTGGATATAAAACGTACCTCATGTGGGTCCCATATAGATGGACGGTCTGGAAATACGTACGAGGGGGGTGGTCCATACGTGTTGACGGATGGACGGTGAGGATGCAGAATACAAACATCCAAGGTGGGCCACGTCCCTACTGGACATCCGTTTGATGGACGGTCTGGATACAAAACACGTGTCGTGTTGGGGTCCACATCCAGCACCGTCTGAATGATGGACGGCCAGGATAAAATACATACATCACATGGGCCCCACATGCTGGGCAACCATGGATATAACACATGCCTCAATGGGCTCCACCGTCTCTGATGGACGACTGGGATAAAAATACATGCATCTGGTGGGTCCAGCACCGTCCTAGGACTACTGGATGGTGTGGATTCAGCACACACGTCTGGTGGGTCCCACGTTCAGCATCGTCTATTTAGGTGGGTCCATGTGGTGGCCCACCAAAGTTCTAGATCAGCTGATATTTGTGTTTCCATTAGTCCAGGCCCCACTGTCCAAAGCATCTAGACGGTGGATGGCATGGATGAAAAACATACGCCAGGTGGACCCACTCAGCTGTACGGTATGGATCAAGTGGGCCACACCCATCACAAGAGAGAGAGAGAGATAGAGAAAAAGAGAGAGATCAGATGAGGTGGGAGGAGCTCTGCCACTATGAGCTCCTCCATGCAATGCATACATCAAGATGGGTCCCACCATATGTGGGCCCTCAATCATCAAAATCACACAAATCAACTCTAAAAAACACCCACCATTAGACCTTCTTGGACTTCTTCTTCCATCGATGTGTCCTAGAGCTCCATGGAATTTATTTCAACGGTCGAGATGAAGCTTGGATAGTGGAGATGGGAGGTAGGAAGTGGGCCACACAAACTCTATCCATGGAGCTTGGATGATTGCTCTCATGGGGTTGCTTGAAAATGGAGAGAGAAAATGAGAGAAAGAGAGAGAGAGAGAGACGATGGGAGAGAAGTGATGGGAGAGAGGCATGGTGAGTGATGGATGGGTGTAATTGACATGTATGGGTTGTAAGAGAGAGAGATAGTTGACTTTGGGGATGGTGTTGTACATGATATATGATGTGTGATGTGTACTTGATTGATGGGATATATTCTCTTGGGATTTGTAACGCGCGGCATTTTCCTCAAACTGAACGCGGGCCCACATCTCCTGGCCCGGGTATCACCTCGGGGAGCGAGACAAGGTGTCAGAACCGCGGCGACGGCGCTATCGCAAGGGTACAAGTTTTGGGTCGAGCTGACTCTGGAATACGGGATACAACTCAGGATCGTGCGCAACTGCAATCTACGCGTGGCGGGTGATCGAAATTCGACCGGGAGGACCGCAAGGGCCTACGGAACGGTACGGGCTAGGATACCGGTCTCACACTACGCCTTCAGTTCAGTAGAGTTTCAGAGGCCACTCGTTAATCTAGTTGCTAGTCATCAACTCGGACTGATAAGCAATCTTATTTCTGTGTAAATCCATCGGTAGGTCGTCCCAACTTTAATAATGCCACCCCACTCCGACCAAGTTTACAGCAATCAGGCAAAATGAGTAATGTATCTGACTCCCTATTTGTTGATTTTAGAAGGACTCTGAGGAAGTCGTGTAAGGAAGAAATGACCCCCTGTTTCTCCCCACTAATTGAATCCATCATTTGGTCGACTCGGAGATATTTTGGAAATAACGGACTGACTCAATGAATTGACCTAGGTGAGCTACTAAACCCGAAAAACTCAACTCTCTCTACTCCGGTTTCACCCTATCCCCACTTAACTATATCTATGACTGATTCTCATCCTAACTAGGTTCTAGATCGGACTCCAGATTGGTCTCCAACGCATGACTAAGCCAAACGCCGAGTCGTGAAGGTCCTGATCTGACTCGGACCCAATTCGAGATTAAAATCCGAGGTCTGCTGCACAGTCAGGTAGAACCAGTTCCAGTGCGGGTATCATAATAAAACCCCATCATCTAATGAAACTTTTATCCTTAACGTGTTAGTGAGTTAACTCTGTAGATGCCCAACTGAGTCAACTCAGTAATAACTCTCTGAAATGTGCAACAAGGAAATACCTGTGGTTGTCTACTTTATAGAACATTTTTACCTCCTCTCAAATCAAATCAAGTGAGAGATTGGTAGAACTTTTAAAACAAACCATCCATACATAATGTAGAATAGAGATTTATTAACTATTACTTTGATGTCAAGACTTACAGGCCCACGAGCATATAAACAGAACAAGAAGATATTCACCCAAGGTGAGGGATATCCCGCATGGCTTCATCATTTCATTGAATTCTAATATAGTTGCATAAAGATATTTTAATTGTGCAAATAGTAGTTGTGTTTCTTTAATTTTGAATTGACATGAATAATCATGTGGGAACAATCTTAAAATTGTGTTACTCTAATCTACCTCATAAGAGTTATAGCACATTCATTATGCCACATTTGAAATTACTTAAGTACATGTATATTTCTACTAGTTGCATTAAATTTAAGAATTCTTGCTCCCATTCCAATGATAAGTTTGCTCCATGGATTAGATTTGTTATAACTTGATACTGATGAAGTTTTAGAATAACATCAATAGTAAGTAGCCCTTTAATTTCCCATATGGATGTGATGAACATGAGTTAGTACATTAAATTTCATTACTCAAGCCCCACAATTGATAACTATGTAGTTAGAATTTAGCATTACATTCTCTATGATATTTTAGTAATGGCTTGATTTTGGGCATAGTCCTACTAGTAATGACAAGGGTCATGATATTTCATTTCATCCTATTTTACAAATTAAAGTTATGTATGATGTATAGGATGTTATCATTCATGAGAAATGTTGAATAAACTTGTTACCAATTTAACATGCTTGAATGTTATAATTGTGGGCCCCTCCTTTGGACCTAGAAAAAGTAAATAGATTTATATTGAGCTCATGTGTGGATGGTTGATATCCTATTAAAGGACCGTGTGCTTTGACCACGTTTATAAAAGCATTCTTGTTAGTCCTATGAAGTGTACATGAGTATCATGGTGCATGACATACACGCATAACATATGAGCTTTTTCGAGTGCTCAATGTAAGCCACACTCTGTTCGATTTGCTGAAAGCCCTACCACTTCAGTTAAACTCCTAGAGCATGTGCATTTGTGCCACTTTGGGCGCTCTTTCTATACATGGTCTTTTCTGAGTGGTTAGTTCTCCTTGGGCGTACCTTTGCGTACTTTTCCGGGTGACTAATTCTCCTTGGGCAATCTATATATCTATGGTGTTTTCCGGGTGGCTAGTTCTCCTTAGGCGACCCTTATTTTGATAACTTGATGAGCATCCCTAGATTTGTGACTTGAGCATACATTCATACATCCATTCATTTACATTTAAGTTCATATTACCCTCAATATGATTGATTAGGTGTGGTTTAAACTGTTTTGGAATGATATGGTATGTATGAATCCTTAAGGGAAATTCCCACTGAGTTTTCATTCACCCAATCGTGTGATTACACCAAATAGATACAAGTATGATGGAGGAAGGAGGCACCTATGATGGGACCCCTGGCGCAGCTAATGAGGAGTATGGAGAGGAGGAACCGTATCCTGATATGGTTAAGTCGTTGGAGCTCGACTGATAATATATGACATATTTACTTTCATGTTTCAGACATTATTTCCTTTTTCTTTAGTTTGAGAACTGTAATATAAAAAGAAAATCTCCTGCTGTGAGATCTCACTTCACTCCTTTATTTCCACTCACGTATGTTGAACTCTTTTTATTAATTTATACAGTAGTTATATTTCGATGTTATGAAATGGGTTAGTAATTAGATGAATGATAGTTTCATTTATGATGTAACCCTCAGGTTCTCGTACTCGAGCGATCATCCTCGGGTTATGAGAATCAGGGTGTTATAGGCCATTTTTACTTAAATTCCCAATTCTAGTCTAGAGGATTCACGTATCTCAAGCACCCGATCTCCGGCCCAAGTTGAGAAGTTTCGGGTACCATCTCGGTTTACCATCCGCGATGGGCGTCAAGCCCAGTAAGACAGATGATTTCCTATAGTTTTGAGCTTAACGGACCTCCGGTGCTCAGCCTAGCCCTTATTTTGTTTATCCGAATGTTTTCGGGTCAGACAAATCCCCGAGATTCGCTTTGGGTCTCAGTCGTACTTAGTTAACATCATTTGACGACTTGTGAAAGTTCCTGTTCGATCTTATTTATCGTTAATTCCCAGGATTTTGTGTGCTTACCCCTTTTGCAGCTAGCCCGATAGGGTCCTCAGGCAGGTCCATTAGTGGACGCCTTAGGATCCAATGAAATTTTGGCTCAGGTGTTATATAAAATCATGAGAAATAAGGAAATAAATTGTCGGACTAGATGGATCTAAACATCTAATGTCTTTAAGGTAGATCTTAATCTTAAGTCAAACTTAACAAAGATTAATACATTTAATCTATGATTAGAAACATGGTAAATGGACTATCTACGGCTCAGATATAAGAAATTAGGGACTTGATTAACCAATTTAATAGAATAATGTAACAATCTTAGGATCTTACTCATTTTTGCAAGTGTTTTAAGAAAATGGACACTAAATAAGGAAGAAATTAACTTAATACTTGTATTCTAGCAATGACTAAAAAGAAAGAAACTTTCTATAGATCGTAGACCCGATTGCGGTCATTAGATCCATGAGAAAAATGATCAAAAGGTCAAAATTGTCGAATAAGGAATTGACATTATGGGTAAGTAGTCACTATCATGGATGAATTTTTCTTCATGCATTACATAACATTATATGCTTACTTTTGCTTAACTTTTATAATTTATTTATATCTGTGTAAGTATGTACACATGATAAGTGAGATACCTCAAACCACCGTTTGCACAGGATGTGATCAAACTCCTACACATGTTAGGCTTATATGAATCTTGGTCTGATGGGTGTTGGTAGTGTAACATCCCGGAAAAATCCGTACAAAGACCCGAGTACACCCTCAGGCAGAACAACCCAAGGACCGCATCCTGTCGTATAATTTAGACGGGATTTAGTTAAGTACTAAATAATCGAAGGATTAAGCTTGGGCCACCATTTTCCCAAATGAGAAGGCCTAGAATCAGGAATACTACTGGCTCAATGTCATCTTAAAATCTAGGAGAAATCCCAAGGTCTGTCGCTCTCGGGAGTACATTGAAACTCTGTAATGGACCTAGACCTCACGTCGAAGGTCCGATGACCGTGAAATTATAGGAAGATGTTTGTCCTGCTGGGCTTGACAACCATCATGGGAATCAAACCCAGATAGTGTCTAGAAACACCCAACTTGAGCCATGAGTTAATTGCATGGGAAACGCGAATATCCTTAGAAAATGAACTGAAACTTAAGTGAATTGGGTCGTTCGCTCTTACGTAAAGTTGAGGATTTCTGACTGTTGGTTTGTGACCAAACTTCACACATGGAGAAAGAAATTTTCCTACACACATCCGTATAACCGTGTCCTCGATTGGACACATATGACCTCTGATCTGACACGGGCTCTCCATGGTCGATCAGCTCATCCAATCGCACCAAAATCATGTCCTGGCATGGATCCATTATCAGGGAGTGTACTCCATGACGTAGATGAGCAGTGGGCCTCCCTAAGAGCCCTGTTCATCAGAAACGGCCGCCCACAGGGTAGAAACATAATATAAAGTGGTCATGAGGCCATTTACACCACATCTAGGGCTATAAATAGCTCTCATTTCACCCTCTCTCTCTCTCATATACGAATTTTACAAACCCTAAGGGAAGAGAGAAGAGAAAAGAGGAAGGGAAACTTGGGGAGATCGCTGCAACTGTGGGAAATCTTCTCCCACGCGTCCACGTGCCTAATCACCGCCCCCTTTGCGCTACCAAACCTCTTTCGGCTACAATTTCGGGTAAGAAATACCAACCATAATGTCGATGGAGAGCTCCCAGATAGTTTTTCGTCAACCTAGCTAACCAGTTTCATCATTTAGGTGCCCGACGTTCCATTTTTGGAAACGTAGAATTTGGGCCGAGTTCGAGTTGAGCGTACTAATGAAAGGTGTAGACTATAAACGCTTAGGTTACAGTTTATCAGTGTTTTCATGTAAGCTAATGATTTATGCTTATCATGATTGCTACTGTATTGTCTTAAATATGTTGATTTTTATATGAGATACGCCTATGAACTGTGATAAGTAAATGATGCAACCTATGTGTTTGTTGAAATGTCTAAATGGGAAATAGAGAGTGATTAGTGCTTGCTATGATTACTAATCTAGGATTCATCATTGTCATATGCATATAGATTTCTCTGTATAAAGAGTTGATAAAACATATGTTGTAACTAACGTAGTCTATGTGTTTGATAAATTGTCTAAATGAGAAATTGTTGATGATTTGTATTTACTACAAGTATTAAGGTAGGATTCTTTATTATTATGCATATGTATATTTTCCTTATGAAATAATCGATAAAATGCAAGTCTTATTTAACATGGTCTATGTGTTTGATGAAATGCCCAAATGAGAAATCCACTTGGATTGTTTGTTGAATGTTGGGATAGATATTACACGTCGTTGTAGTAGCATTTGGATAGGATTAGGGTTACAATCATATTCCAGGCAATCGGTAAACGTCCATGTTTGGGTGGCCGAATTAGTCAAGCCACCTTGGGGCAAACTCGATGAATACGAGTCGTACGACAACTGTCAGCAGTGGCTAGGCCACAAGGGGGGCTTATGCACTCCATGTCGATTAAGTCAACGTGCACTTGTACCAATCGAGCCTGCCTAACGAACCGGTTGACCTATTGTGTGTTTACCATGTATGGACACGACTGTTCGAATCTAAGGTACCCCTCACCAATGTAAAGACTCACCTCTAACAACGGTACCACGATCCTTGAAACTCGTGAACCGGGCATGGTGGTATGGGACACCGTGTTCGCGCTGTTGGCCTACGCTGGGGTGACAAGCCTCCTCGTAGTGACCGCGAGCACAACTTCTTGCAACTTGCCTTTCGTATGTGTTTAACTAGGAGTGACGAACCTAGATGGATCTAGAACATAAGAGCAGGACCACTGCGGTTGTTTGATGCCTAATGTTCGATTTGGGTCAATGTAAAAAAGGGAGGTACCCTAGCTTCCCAAACTTGTTGTGTAAATGAGCATAATTAATCACTTGGCTAACATGACCATACATCACACTACATTAGTTAGGATATGGCAAAAAGGCGTTGGAGTTGTACGTTTGAGGAAGTGTTGTCATATGCAAAATAGGTTGTCGAAGTCGCGTGTTGAGGGAGCATTGATGGGCGAGGGCATGCGTCATTACTTGCACTCCATATCTATATTAAAGAGAATAATTAGGAAGTGATTGTTTATGATTGCTTTATTATTACTGCTTGATTAACTTGATAACATGTGTCACTTTTGCCTTATAGAACCACTGAGTCGATCACTCACTCCCACTCTGGGACGGTGTTTTAAAGCACCAACTAGAAGCTGATTTAGATGCAGGTACAAACAATGTATATGCTCTGGAGCAAGACTTCTTGGATGAGGAGGAATTCTCCTACTTCCGACTCTCGGGCGGGTCGATGTAGGCCACGTACCATTGCGCAGGGGACACTGGGCATCAGGGCTTAGTTGAACACATTTACAATACCACATTTTGTACATTTTGAAATTATACATGTATATATTGAACCCAGTACGTACTCATACTCTGGAAGAAATTTTGTGAAACATCTGCATACTTACATAGACATGTTTTAGAATCCGCACTGGCTTAATTTCATTAAATCCGGAGTATGATGTGTTGTTTAGTATAATCTGATGCATGCTTAATTCATGAATATGAAAGAAAACTAAATATCATCATCCACAAGACATAAGTGATGTTCGAAATCTCGGGAGTAGAGCTTTACTCGACCCTCGAAATTCAGGGCGTTACAGGTAGGCCAGATGTTGTCACAGCTATGGCCCAGGTTGTTCACTAAGGAAAACGTTTATGTAGTAATGTGGCATACTAAGATTCTTATAGAGGCACTTGTATCATGCCTATATTGTGAATCATGCGTACAACTACTTGTTGAGCTGTTAGCTCATTCTATTGATTGGAAAACCATCTAGGACTAGTGTTACGCCCCGAAAACCATCACTCTATGCGTGGAGTGATGACTTTGAGATGCGTGCTCTTAGAGATTCTCTGCGATAATAAAGAATTTTTCATTTTATATTTATTTATTTTAAATAATGATATATGAACTTGTGTTGGATATCAACTAGTAAATAATTGATACTTTTGATTGGACGCATGACGATTAATTAAGTTTACTATTTTGTATAATTATTATGGTTATGCGTATAATATTATCCCCTCCCCATCGAGTCACACCCTCGACTCAGCAACTGAGTCAAGCGAACTCGGGTTTCCAGAGCCGGGGTGTGACAGTTTGGTATCGAGCCTAAGTTTCAGGAGAAAATGGGATCTAGGGTTAGAAAAAAAAATTAAACTTATGAGAACTAGCTGTAGGCTTAAACTTCCCTTAGTGGCAGTGAACTTAGAAAATTTTAACTTAAAACCTAAATTCTTCCCTTATCTCTCGCAAATCAATGGCATCTAAGAAAGAAAGAAGAAACTCTGCTCAAGGAACTAATTTGCCGCACCAACTACATCAGCAACTTGAACTACAACTGCCACATCAGTTACACCAGTGCCACCGGTTGGTGCTAACCTGACCATAGAAGAAGTGCTTAGAGTCTTAGGGATGATGACAAATCTCTTTAACCAGCAGATGAGAAGGAACTAAGAAACACAACAAGACTTTGATAAAGAAGCACCCGTAGGACCTGAAAGAATGGGTAACCTAGTGAAAGAATTCAAGAGACTATTCCCTCCTGTATTCAAAGGAGAGAAGGACCTAATGAAGGCCACCGAGTGGAAGATGGAGTTAGAGAAATTTTTTGATGTGGTGGGATGTGACGAAGTGCAGAAGGTGACGCTCGCCATATTCATCCTACAAGGTGAAGCTTACCTAGGTGGAAAGCAATAGCTAGTACTGTCCCTACTGGAATTGTGTGGACATAGGACCGGTTCTGTGAAGAGTATGATGAGAAGTGCTTTCCAGATAATGTATAAGAAGAGAAGGAGCTAGAATTTCTACAACTCGAATATGGGAACATGTCAGTGAATGAATACGAAGCTAAGTTCATCGACCTATCACGATTTGTGACTTATCTCATAACTGACAAAAAGAAGAATGTGAGAAATTTTGAGAGAAGACTTAAGCCAAGTATCAGAAGGCAAAATAGTAGGAATGTGACTCAAATCATATGCTAAAGTGTGAAGAGGGCTTAAGTGATCGAAAAAGATAATTGAGAGTTTCAAAAGGGTAGGTACTCGCAGAAAGACATCAAGAGAAAAGGGAAGACCATCCCAAGTCCAGCCCATAACCAAAGAAATGCCTCCAGAAACCCGCCACCCAAGCCGCAAGTATCTCGCCAATTCACCAAGAAAATTTTCAACTATGGAAAGCAATGTCACAAATCCAAAGACTATCGACATCCGAAGTAGCAATAACAACAATAACCCTACTAGCAAAAGACATATCACAACAGAATGGATCAGGAGGCTATCAGACACAGCTAGGAGCAGGCAGGCCACAACACCAACAAAGGAGGGGAATCAGGCTCGTTATGGCGGACCCCAGTCATCTCACTAGCAGCAGGGTCAGTAGAGTAGGAGCGGTGGACAGAACTATAATTGCCAGCACAAGGAAGGGTTTATGCTATGACCCCGAAGATTAAAGGAGTTCCCAGAGATACCGTCGAGGGTAACTTGATCGCCTATTCTTTACCTATTAAAGTTTTATTTAATATTATATCCACTCATTAGGCTTGATTCCTGAGACATTAGAAAATAATTAGTGATCTCCACCCCAGTAGGAAGATCCTTGGTGATAAATCAAGTATGTAGGTCTTATCCTATCAAAATTTCAAATGTCGTAATGCCTGCTGACTTAATAGTGTTGGAAATGGAATATTTTGAAGTGATACTAGGAATGGATTGGCTGGCAGCGTATCATGCCCAAATTGATTGTTCGGAGAAGATGATCACCTTTCAAATACCCAGGCAAAAATCATTTCAGTACTCGAGTAAGCAGAAGGGGAGAATGTCAAAAGGACTATTGATGTGGATGATTAAAGAAGAAGAAGACATAAGTGAGCAACCAAAAGATAGTATAGACCAAATTCATGTTGTCTGTGAGTTTCATGACATATTTTAGGACCTACCAGGATTACCTCCACGTCGGATGGTTGATTTCGGGATTGAACTGATACCTGGGACTGCGCCAGTGTCTATGGCCCCATATCGAATGTGCCAGTGGAATTGAAGGAATTAAAAGAGAAGATCGAGAAGTTACCAGAGCAAGGGTTTATTTGGCCAAGTACATCTCCTTGGAGGGCACCTGTATTATTTGTAAAGAAGAAAGATGGATCCAAGAGGTTATGTATAGATTATCGCCAACTTAACAAAGTGACTATTAAAAATAAGTATCCTCTACCTAGGATAGATGATCTCTTTGATCAATTGAGGGAAGCTTAATATTTTTCAAAGATTGATCTACGTTCAGGGTATCATCAGTTGCAGATTAAGGAAGATGTTCAAAAAACCGCTTTTCAAACTTAGTATGGACACTACAAATTCCTAGTTATGCCTTTTGGAGTAACTAATGCCCCAACAGTCTTCATGGATTTGATGAACAGTGTCTAAACCTTACATCGATTAGTTTGTGGTGGTATTTATCGATGACATTTTGATATATTCGAAGACAGAAGAGGAGCATTAGCAACACTTAAGGATTACACTCCAGACACTAAGGGACCATCAGTTGTATGTTAAGGTAGAAAAATGTGAATTTTGGAATCAGGAAGTCAAATTCCTAGGACATGTCATCTCTCAGGAAGGAATTCCCATCGATCCATCGAAGGTAGAAGCTATATGAAATTGGGGACATCCCTCTAATGTATTGAAAATTTGTCGTTTCTTAGGTTTAGCATGTTACTATAGGCATTTCATTGAGAATATTTCCCATCTAACAGCACCTTTGAATCGTCTGACGAAGAAAGAAGTCAAGTTCATATGGAATGAGGAGTGTGAGTAGGCATTCACTGAGCTGAGAAAGTAGTTAACATCAACACATGTCCTAACCATACCCTCTAGTGGTGAAGGTTTCATAGTGTATAGAGACGCATCTCACTGGGGATTGGGTTGTGTTCTTATGCAGTAGGGCAAGGTAGTAGCCTATTCATCAAGGCAGTTGAAAGTGCATGAGTAGAACTACCCGACGCATGATCTTGAGTTGGCAGCCATCATTTTTGCACCCAACGTATGGAGGCACTACTTATATGGAGAAAAGTTTGAATTGTTCTTCGATCATAAAAGTTTGAAATACTTGTTCTCACAAAAGGAGCTTAACATGCATCAACATCATTGGATGGAGTTTCTTAAAGACTATGATTTCAAACTACAGTATCATCCAAGAAAAGCCAATGTAGTAGCCGATGCGCTTAGTTGTAAACCGTCATCTAGCCCAAATGCAGATACAAGAATGGAAAGCATTGGAAGTATTAAGGGACTTTGATGTTCAGGTAGAAACATAGAATACCATGGCACACTTATCGAATTTAACCATTCACCCAACCCTCGTAAATCATGTTATAAAAGCAGAACAGTCAAACACATGGATTCAAGCCCATTTAGCTGAAGCGACATAAGGGCAGGAAGTGCAATGGAAAATCGGAACAAATGGTGGATTCAGAATCTAAGGAAGGATATACGTCCCAGAAATAGAAAGTTTGAGAAAGGAGATCATCGATGAAGCTCACAAGTCAGAATATATCATACATCCAGGTGAGACAAAGATATACCAAGCCCTGCATAGGCAATATTGGTGGAGGAACATGAAGAAGGATGTAGCAGTATATGTGTCTAAATGTCTTACGTGCCAACATGTTAAGGCTGAGCATAAGAGACCAGCAGGAAAGTTGTAGTCATCACTAATAACTAAACGGAAGTGGGAGCACATTACCATGGATTTCATTATGGGATTGCTAAGATCGAAGAGTGGCCATGATGCGATATGGGTAATTGTAGATAAACTCACCAAATATGCTCATTTCATACCAGTAGGCACCGCATACCCGATGAGTAAGTTATGTCAGTTATATATTAAAAGGATAGTGTGTTTGCACGGAACCCCTGTATCTATTGTTTCTGATCGTGATCCTAGATTCACCTTGCGCTTCAGGAAGAACTTTCAAAGAAGCTTTAGGAACACCATTAGATTATAGCACTATATTTCACCCTTAGACAGATGGACAGACCGAGAGAGTGAATCAAATCTTCAAAGATATGCCTCGTGCCTGTTTTATGGATTTTCAGGGAAGTTAGAGCGATCACTTGCAACTGTTAGAGTTTGCTTACAACAATAGCTATCAGTCGAGCATCGGCATGACATCATTTAAAGCATTGTATGGAAGGCCATGTAGGTCTCCCAGCTATTGGTTGGAGGTAGGAGAACGAGAATTGCTTAAATCAAAAATGGTAGAAGAGGCAGCTAACAAAATCGAAGTGATACAAGAACGTTTATGCACTGCCCAAAGTCGCCAAAAGAGCTATGCAGATATCAAAATAATAGACTTAGAATTTGAAGTTGGCAATCACATGTTCTTAAAGGTGTTGCCTGTTAAGGGTCAAATATTGCATATTATCCCCCATTTATATCTTGGTTTTATGAACATGATAATGCTTAATGTTCTATTTTACTCATGTTTGTGTTGCAAGGTGAATTTAAGAGCTTGGATTGAAAAGGTGTTAAAAGCATGGATTTGATGCTCAAGAATCACCAAGGCAAGGGATGGATCTTAGGAGACCAAGATTGAAGAATTTATATGTCAAAGATCCTAGTGTAACATCCCGAATTTTTGTCAACCTGGAATTAGACGTCCTTAGGCAATGGGTCGATCCTAACACCTTATTAACTTGTCAGAACTCAATCCCACAGTCTAAAATCGCATTTTTACCCATTTCCTTCACAAATCTCACCTTTCACCACCTCATACTTTAAATCTTCCTAAGTACTTTTACATTAGACACTAATCTTAAGGTTTAGGTGATGAAGAACAATACTTAACCTATAAATTACTGTAACTAGTAAATACAGAAATAAAATGGGCTTTTAACCATTACCCTTGTGGAACCCCACAAAACGAATAAGCTATTTGGAACATTAACCTCTCCTGCCCTAAGACCTTCTTCTGTTGTCATCAGGGCGTGCTTTAATTGAGTATTAATAAATTGGATCACTTTATATACAAACTACAAAGGACTAAGTACCACCTCAGACAGAAATCATTCAGGACTAAATCCTTTAGAAATTAGGCGAGAATTAGCTAGTGTTAAACTAGAGTACCTGTGAAATTAGCACCAATCGCATTAAATACGATCCGTAAGACCCAAAAGAAGTAGAACAGTTTGCGCTACATTACCTTAAAATCTAGGATCAATCTCATTACCTAGTTGCTCTCGGGAGCACATCGAAACTTCGTATCAGATCTGGACCGCACATCGAAAGTTCGATTAACGCGAAGTTAAACGGTTAGGACCGCCTTGCTGGGCTTGACAACTATCTCAGAAATCAAATCCAGATAATGTCCCAGCGCTATTCGCTTGAGCCCGGAGTAAAGAGTGTGAGAAATGTGAAATTAATTAAAAATAAAATATAAATTTAGGTAATCTGGCACATGTCACTTGCGGATCAGTTATAAAGATTCCGACCGTCAGAATCAGGCCAGATTACACCCTCGGATCAGAAGAAATTTCATACACGTGTCAGTGTACTTGAAATCTCTGATTGAGTTTCACTGACCGTTGAACTGAAACTGGTCCGCCACGCGTGATCTAGGAATCCGACCGGAACGAAAACTTAACTACACCTAGATCTAATGTCTATGAGCTTAAGTCCGACCTTTCGCTCAAGGGGGGCTTCCAAAAGTGCTCCGTTGAGACGGAACAGTCTCCCTTTGGCTATAACCTAAGTATACCTTGGCCCTGAGTCTAATTTGGTGAGTTATGGACCTATATAAGGACCTTAAACCCTCACTCTCTCATTCCATACAAATTTGAGAAAACCTAGGAGAGAGAAGAGAGAAAAGAGAGAGAAAGTGTGAGAGAAGTGGGAGGATCTCCCTGATGCTCTACCCTGCCGCTATACAAGCTCAACCACCCCTATTTAATCACTTTCCCGGCGATGCCGGTTTCGTTTCTAGGTAAGAAACCCTAACCCTAATCTGTTTTGGGGTTTTGATAGTTGTATGTTATGAAATAACTAACCTAAAGCATGCTATAGGTTGCCAAATTACAGTATACAAAGACTTAGCAAATCTATCGAGTTCTTTACGATTCTACGACAAAAGGTGCGGACTTTAGACGTATAAGTTATGGTTTTCAACGCTTTCAATGTCAGATAATGATAGATTCATGATCTGCATGCAATTGCACATGTACAAAGTGTTGTCCGTTTTGTTTTTCGATTATACGTTAACTATGTTGAATATACTGTATTCCTCGTATTTGTAGAAAATACCGTATACGTATAAAATACGGATTTGTGCTCAACATGATTATTTGTCGTGACTATATGCTTGTATGTATGCGACAACTCCCTAGCGAAAGGACTTGCACTAAATCACGCCACGGCCACTATACGGTATATATGTTAAAATGTGTAGCCCAAGTGTTTGTGGAAATGACTGAATGAATATGGAAATTGGATTCCTGCTTGCCATGACTATCCGTCATGGGTGCATGCGTGTTATAATTGGGGCACCTACCTAGTGAAAGAATTTGGCCTAATACCTATCTGATCAACATATGTCATGTATGTTGATGTAGGTGGTCTAAAGTGTTTGTTGAAATGTCTGAATGAGTAGTAGTTAGTAAATTGTAATGTATAAGGGTGTTGAGATATGATTCTCAACTCCTTTAACTATGTGTATGATTTCTTTCGATATCTGTGTGATTAGGAATTGAATATGTACAAACTCATGCTTATGTTGTACTTCATAACATGCTCAACTGATTGTATGATTTTATCTATGTAATGCATATGTTTAAATTCATGTTTAAGTTGTATTCCATAAAGGCCGTGAAGGGTGATGGGGGAGTGGTGTAACGATTCCGTGCAACAGCCCTGGCAGCCCTAAGCGGACAATATTGGATATTTGATTGTATGATTTGAAATCTTGATCCATTACTACTTTAACTGTTCCGTAATTGAATGTGATTGGGGCTATTGTATAGTCCAGGCAATCGGTAATGGGATTGAATTCGTGGCTGAGACTCATTCGCTACGTGAGATGTGTTCGACGAACCCGAGTCGTACTTCGGTTGGCGATAGTGGTTGGCCACGCGAAGTGCTTATGCACTTCATGTCATTCAACTTGTCGTGCGCTCGAGCTAGCCGAGCTCGTCAAGTAACCCGATCTGTCTTATGTATGTTCACCATATTTGGACGCCTCTGTTTGAACCTAAGGTACTAACCTTACCAGTGGAATCCCGTTAACCTTGGTACCTCGATCCGCTAAGACTCATGAGCCGGGCATGGTAGTATGGGACACCCTGGTCGATCTGTCGACCTACGCTAGGGTTTCGTGGTGTTGCAAGTGCGTCAGCCTGAGCCTCCCCGTAGTGTCCATTGAGCAACCAGACTCGTGAGCCGATTATGGTGGTATGGGACACTATATTCGTGCTGTCGGCCTACATTGATAAGGTGATGGAGGAGTGGTGTAACGATTGCGAGTAACAGCCCTGACAGCCCTTTGTAGTGACCTCGAGCATACTCTGAATTTGTGGTGAGGCGACGAGTTTTGCCGCGGTGAATAGAGTATGAACTATGCCTGTATCAATTTAGTGATGAACCGTTAAAAAGGTGATGGGGGAGTGGTGTAACGATTGCGTGTAACAGCCCTGGCAGCCTTTGCAGCGCTCTAGAACCACACTATCGTATGAGATTGTCTAGGTTTGACAACTCTAGAATGGATCATGTTTGGGAATGATACAAGGGAGGTACCTTAGTTTCCCAATCCTGCTGTTTGAAATAGATTAATAACAACTTGGTAATCATGTTCATCATCGCACTGCATGTGCCTGGAAGATGTGGAGCACTGAGGAATGAAAGCATGCCGCGGACATAAGATGGTGTCACATGAGGGAGTATGTCAGTGAGGGCATGCACCATGACTGCATTTCATACTTACATTAATAAGAGTAGTTAGGATTGTTCGATTGTACTGCTTTATCATTACTGCTTGACTGAATTGATAACATGTTAACCTATGCTTTATTGTTCCACTGAGTTAGCTACTCACTCCCACGTTACGGGACGGTGTTGTACACACCAACCAGACCGTGATTGAGTTTCAGGTGATGGCGATGCTTACGAAGCAGAGCCGGACTTTTAGGATGACAAGGAGGGTTTCTCCTCTATGCAGCTATCAGACAGGTCTATGTAGACCACGTTCTGATCGACGGGACTACAGGGTTTTGGACAGAGAACACATTACACTTTCTCATTTGGTACATTTTGAAACTACACTTGTAATTCTTTAACCTGGTAATATGTTCATACTCTGGAGACTTACACCAGTTTATCTATATTTTATAGATCTATCACAGTCTTCCGCTTGCAATTTAACTGTCTCTGGCGTATGATATGTTGTTTTGGTATAATCTCATTCATGTTTCAATGCTCTCATCATAATCATCATTATCTGTGTTGCATAAGTGATGCGTTGGAACTCGAGAGTTGAGCTTTGCTCAACCCCCGATTTTCAGGGCGTTACACCTAGAAAACCAAGTGAGGAATGAAGAGAATCAAAGATTTAAAGTGAAGAAAAGGAATCCTGAAATCGTCCTAAAAAAAATATATTCTGAAACTCTGGGTAATTTTGTGAAATTGCACAGAGTGAAGTCTATTTTGAAAAACTGCACAGAGTGAAGTCTACTTTAGCAAATTGCGTAAATTTGAGGCGGTTTCTAGAGTTTTCCAACTAGGTGCGAAAGTTGGAATTCCGCAACTATAAATAGGACTCCCTAGGATGTTACTAGGAATCTTCTAGGGTTTAAGGAGTGGAGCAAAAGGGTGGAGAAGCCGTCGACAAAAGTTTTTCTTCTTCTTCCTTAGTTATTTTCATGCTTTTTTCTAGGGTTTTAGATCCAATCATGTTTATGGTTGGCTAAACCTTTTAGCTAGGGCTAAGAGGTGAAACTTGTAGCATGATGGGATGTTTCTATTACTTTGATTCATGTTTATGTTCAACTCCATAGATTCTAATTTGATATTTAAGGAATACTTTCAGTTTTTAATGGTTTATTGAGACTCAAATTACAGTAGATCTGCAATAGCTTTGAGTATCTTCTTTTCCTGATTTAATATTGTGAAATTAGTAAGTCCTGTTGTTCACCATCGTCCCTTGGGCTTGGTAAGGTGATGGAATCCTTCCTAATCTTCACAATTCTCCTACTTTGAGATTATGGGATTGGTAAATCTTGTTGTTTGCCATTATCTCCTGGGCATGGTTTGGTGATGGAATCCCTGCCAATTATCATAGTTCTCCTTCTTTGAGAATTAGGTCAATGAAAGTTCAGATTTGGTTGTATTAATACATCTTCCAATTGGATAGGATAGGACTCCAATTCCAATTATGTTACTTGAATCAAGTAAGAGGGCTCTCTGATCACTACAAGTAGATCCTTGGCACCCTAGTTCCCACCTTTAATTTTATTAGTTTTAATTACTTTATTCACAATTACTCTCTCAAATACTTCAGAATTAGGTTTACATTTTCTTGCGGTTTTACTTCTAGTTAATTTCATAAATGTATAAGATCAGTCCCTATGGATTCGACCTCGGTCTTACCGAGATTATTACTCCATCGCAACCCTACACTTGGGGTTGTGAACATTGCCTATGAAAGGTGTCATGTGATTTGGAAAGAAGGGAAAATTAGCACCTCGTTTTATAAGACCGTTTAAGATCCTAGAGAGAATCAAACCTGTTGCTTATAGCCTAGCACTAACCCCACAGCTCAGTAGTATTCACGACGTCTTTCATGTCTCATTGCTTCGTAAATACGAGAGAGACCCGTCTCAAGTAATAGATTGACAGTTATTAAAAATCCAAGAAGATGCATCATATATTGAGAGACCGTTGCGCATCCTAAACAAAAGAGAACAGGTGTTGCGAATGAAGGTGATACCAGTGGTCAAGGTCCAATGAAGTCACCACGATGGATAAGAAGCCTCATGGGAGCGAGAAGCTGAGATCCAAGAAAAGTATCTTGACCTATTTACCAGCTAAGTAACGATGAATTTTGAGACGAAATTCTTTTAAGGAGGATAGAATGTAATATACTAGCAATTTTAAGGGTTAATTTTTTCCTTCTGATTATTTAATCATAACCGAATCAAGTTGGTCATTTTAACCATTTAAACCAAGATCTATGACAATCTTTTTGTTGGATCATCAATCCAAACCATGAATCATTAATCCAAACCATCTAAATTGTATAGTAACGGATTAATTTTCAAATCTACCATTAAAATTATCATCTGACAGATGTATCATCAAGATCTAGAGAATTTCTCATTAGACCACTTGATCTTTCTATAGACCATCATTTAATATGTTCTTTTACACAATATTAACAACACCATATACAAATCTTGACTCGAATGATGATAAAAAGTTATGATATAAAGCTAAGAATTCTTAAACCGTATTTTAGCATATTTTGTGGACCCTAGTAGAGTATACTAGCTTCTTATTTCATGACTCTAGTAGATCTTCAACACTATGATTTTAAATTATTTTAGCACATGTAAAATCATAAAAATTATCGTATGTAGTATAACTATACATTTGAGTAGAGGTGGGCACCGGACGACTCGATCCAGCTAACTCGACTCATCTAACTCGTTCATATTCGACTCGACCCGAACCAAATGGGTGAGTCGGTCCGAACCGAGTAGGCTTCGCCCAATCCGAACTCAAACCGAGTCGAGTTTGAGTTACCTAGTAACTCGACCTAAAACTCGATCCGGTTAGACCCAACTTGATTCGAAACCTGACTCTCTAACCCTACCCGCCACACCCTATCCCAACCCGATCCCAAAATCTCTCTCTCCCTACCTCATCCTCATCATCTTCTAAGCTCGACCTCTGTTGAGGGTTAAATATTGCATATTGGACCCCATTTATTACTTGATTTTATACACATGATAATGCTTAATGTTCTATTTTAATCATGCTTGTGTTGCAAGGTGAATTCAAGAGCTTGGATTGAAAAGGATGCTAAAAGCATGGATTTAACGCTCAAAAATCATCAAAGCCAGTGGACAGATCGACCATTGAGAGTTTATGGCCACCTGATCTCTAGATACGCCTAAATTTTGGACTCAACTCCTTAAAATTAGGTGGAGAAATGGATGAGCGGTGTAGATTTTCCAAGAAAACAACAAAAGTGGGCCCCACTTGCAGGCGCATGTGAACATTACATGTGCACTGGCAACAAAAGTCAGGTCAAACTCGGTTTGACCCGACAGTTTTGCAAAATTTCTTCTGCAAGCAGATGAAGGACGTCTGCTGAGATGGTCTTTAGCCACCATCATCATCTAATTCGATGATCCAAACCGTTCATTGCAACCAAGTGGTCAAACCAACCGTACCCTGCTCTGCTACTCGATTTCCTCAAAAGTTGCATGTACATGAAGGATTAAACGCAAGATGGATGACGTCAAGAAGAACTCCGTGGTCCGCATCAACGGACAGCCAAAACCGTCCATCTCCGACTGAAATTTCAAGGAGAATCCAATGGACAGAATGGATTTCCCCACCGGCACTGATCATGGACCCACCAATCATCACAATGCAAGAAGTTGTGCATGCTCTATTTCGTTTCACTAACAACTTGCATAAACAAACAAACATTGGATCAATGGGGCCACGGACGTCCATCTATAGGGATCAGGGATCGTCCCATGATCAATCTGACCCGTCTAATAAATTTGATGCAGGACAATCAACCACTTGCTCTAAAAGCTCGAACTATTAGAGTATGGCGAATTAATCCCTTTATCTCATAGCCCAGGCCCCACATCTCATGGGTTTTTAGGACCTCGGCCGAACCCCCTTCGTGGGCCCCAAATCACATGAGCCACCCACCCCGAGTGTGTCCCCGCATCTCACGGGCCACCCCACTTGGGCCTGGTGTGAAATGCGCATTAATCACCCCCGGTGAGGAGTCTCGAACACGATACCTCCTCCGTAAGCCGCACCCACCCCGAGTGTGCCCCTGCATCCCACAAGCGACCCCACTCGAGCCCGGTGTGAAAATGCTCGTGCATTAATCACCCCCAGTGAGGAGTCTCTAACACGAGACCTCCTGCTCTGATACCAATTTGATGCAGGACAATCAACCACTTGCTCTAAAAGTTCGAGCTTTTAGAGCAAGTGGTTAATTGTCCTGCATCAAATTGGTATATATATATATATATATATATATATATATATCTAAATACAAATAAATAATTTATCTTTGAAAAACATACAGAACATCTCCAAAAGAGAGAACCATGGGATTTAAATATAAATAATTGATGATCAAAAATATAATAATAAATTTAAATGAAATATAAAACATTTCAAAAATGTATTTAATATTATAAATTATATTAGGCCATTTAATCCATAACCCAACCATTAATTTCTAGCCAAATGGTTTCGTAGACCCTTTTTACCGTTGATGTTCGAACTTGGTACGATCCGATCATCAGATCAACCTATATACTGAATCATACAACAATCCAACCGACAAGAATACTCATTATCCACGGATTAAACCATCAAACCGTTGATTTATGAGATGGGCCATTACATCCTCAATGAATCCACATCAAAGCATAAAGGACCTATTTCTAGGAACCTGACATGGTGAAAACATCTTCTAAAACTTTGTTAGAATTAACTGAGTTGTACGAACTCAATCTTAGGAATCAGGTCATCGGATTCACCCGTCCATTGGCAATTGATGTCCGATAAGATAAAATCCCCACTCTAAAATATTAGATTAGCTATTCAACCCCATATTAGCTATTAGATTCCACGTAATTCATATTGGAACCCTTGAGCACCAAGTTTTTGGTTTCATGGAACGATTCGACCACTATATTTTCACATATTGTGAGACAACCATAGGATTATGAATCACGACACTCTAGCTCATAAAACAAATGCTAAAACTCACCCAGATAGACTTTAGAATCCCTGGGACCATTGATAATCAAACGAAACTAATCCGACCATCAGATTGATGAAAATCAACACAGAAGGGCCACAATCCCCTTGATATGGCCCACCTGAGTTTTGAATTTGCTCATCTTTGGTCAAGTGACCTAATGAGACATGTAAAATCACATAGACAATGTGGATTGTGCCATACATCACTGTGGACCCCACCATTGGTGGTGTGTGCATACAATATGGGTGCAGTAGTGTTGCACCAAACCAAGGGTCGGGTCAAACCAGCTTTGACCCAATGAATTGCTGAAATAAGAGAGTTTTCTCTCTCTTTCTTCGGTTTCACGCCGAGCGGATATTTAAACGGATACTTCCATGTTTCGTGATCGGTGGCCCACCATTGACATCTATTCGAGAGATCCGAACTGTCTATCTTGTAAACAGGACAAAATCAACCAAACCCTAACTATTTTCACATGTATCCGTACACGTGTGTGCACACAAAGATAGACACAAGTGGAGTCGTGCATGTGGCATTTTTCTGAAAACGGAATTTCTTTCCGCTTTGCTGGCAATCTAGGAATGCTTCTCTCTATCCTAATCGTCCATCTCACGCAATCCTAACTCTTCAAAACTAGGGTTTTATAAAAGAAAGAGATAGAGAGAGAGAACAGGAGTGGGAGGATTCGTTCGTGCGCTGTCACGATCTTAACTGCCCATCTAATTCTAGAACTCTCTCTCAAATCAATCTAGATTGTCCATTTAGAGACCCTTATATATAAAGAAACCCTAGGATCTGGATTGAAATGAGTTTTCTCCCTTTCTTACGGCCATAAGAGAAAAACCACTCGTTCCATTCTTCTTCCAAACCCACCGAGACAAGCTCATCTGAGCTTTGATTTTGGAGCCCCACAAGCTTCAGAGATGTATCCAGACCGTCCAATGTAGAGGTTTTGAAGAAAGAAAACTCCATTTTCAATCCGCCATTAGTGTCGAGCTTCTTCTTCCCGTCTATACTACACTGAGTCGCCTCGATTCGGGGTGAGAGTTGTTTGAGTTAGAGCTACTCTTACTGGCCATAATCGAAAGAATGGAAGAAAACAATTAAAGAAGAAAGAGTCAGGAGAGAGAGAGAGAGGGAGGGAGGGACTATGTAACGCCCTGAAATTCGAGGGTCGAGTAGCAACTCAACTCTCGAGTTCCAAGACATCACTTATGCAACATAGAGAATGATGATTGAATGTTGTCTGTGTTAGTGCAATAAACATGAGTGAGATTATACCAAATCAGTAATCCATACTCCGGATCATTGTACAAAACGCAAGCGGAAGACTGAAAGATGTATATAGATGTATATAAAAAAAACAAAACGATTTCGATCTGCCTTCAAAGTATGATTACTTCACTGAGTTATCATATACATGTACTAAATCAAAAACAAAATGTCAAAAAAATAGCCCAACTGTCGTGATAGCCCAATAGCCCCGTCAATCCGATAGCCTAACCAAAGCCGCCGGAGAACTGCATATAGGAGAACTCATCCTGATCATCGTAATAATCAGGCTCAACCTACAGTGAATCGTCGGTACGTGCATCTAAGACAGAGTCTGGTGGGTGTCCAGAACACCGTCCCGTAATGTGGGAGTGAGTAGCTAACTCAGTGGAATAATAAAGCATAGGTTAACATGTTATCAAATCAGTCAAGCAGTACAACCAACAATCCTAAGTACTCTTGTTAATGCAAGTATGAAATGCAGTCGTGATGCATGCCCTTACCGACATACTCCCTCATGCGACACCATCTTATGTTCGCGGCATGCGTTCATCCCTCAGTGCTCTACATCTTCCAGGCACATGCAGTGCGATGATGAGCATGATTACCAAGTTATTATTAGTCCTTTTCAAATAGCAGATTGGGAAACTAAGGTGCCTCCCTTATATCATTCCCAAACATGATCCATTCTAGGGTCGTCAATCCTAGATAATCTCATATGATGGTTTGTTTCTAGGTCGCTGCAAGGGCTGTCAGGGCTGTTACATGGAATCGTTACACCATTCCCCCATCACCTTATCAATACAGGCCTAGCTTTGTACTCTTATTGCTACGGAAGGGTTGTCGTCTCCACGTAAACTCAGAGTACGCTCGAGGTCACACAAAGTGCTGCCAGGGCTGTTACACGGAATCGTTGCACCAATCCCACATCACCTTATCAGTGTAGGCCGACAGCTCGAATATAGTGTCCCATACCACCATAATCGGCTCACGAGTCTGGTTGCTCAATGGTCACTACGGGGAGTCTCGTGGCCCCAGCGTAGGCCGACAGCTCAACCACGGTATCCCATACCACCATGCCTGGCTCATGAGTCTTAGCGGATCGAGGTACCACGGTTAACGGGATTCCACTGGTAAGCTTGGTACCTTAGGTTCAAACAGAGGCATCCAAACATGGTGAATATACATTAGACAGATCGGGTTACTTGACGAGCCTGACTAACACGAGCGTACCACCAACTGAATGACATGAAGTGCATAAGCACTTCGCGTGGCCTAACCACTGTCGCCAACTGAAGTACGACTCGGGTTCGTCAAAACACATCCTACGTGGTGAAATAAATCTCAACCACGCACTCAAGTCTGTTACCGATTGCCTGGACTATAATCATAGCCCCAATTACAATCAGTCCTTAACCAGAAACATGTGGAGTAAAGCATAATAAACATAGTAATTCAAGCATGTTAATAAGCATGTCATAAAGCATGTTATAAAGCACAATATAACAGGAAATACAAACACATATATCTCTTAAGTAAGCGATTAAATTAAACAACCCTCATGAAGGAAATCATATACATCTCTAAGGTAGCTGAGAATCCTATCTCAACACTCACCTAAAGCACAATCATCCAAGCACTTACTCTTACAAGCATTTTCACAAACACTTAGAATACACTATTTTAACATACATAGCGTATAGTAGCAAAACATGTATTAGGGCGAACCCTTTCACCAAGTAAGTATTATACACATGTATAGCATGTTCATATAGTCATTTATCATGGCAAATACACTTTCAAAATTTATACGTATACGGTACTTTCTACAAATACGAGGAATACAGTATATCCAACATAGTTAACGTGTAACCGAAAAACGAAACGGACAGCACTTTGTACATGTACAATAATGTACAGATAATGAATCTATCATTATCTGACATTGAAAGCGTTAAAAACTATAACCTATACACCTAAAGTCCGCACCTTACGCCGTAGAAGCGTAATGAACTTGATAGATTCGCTAAGCTTTAGAATACGACGATGTGGTAACCTATAACATGCTTTAGGTTAGTTATTTCATAACTTACAACTGTCAAAACCCCAAAACAGATTAGGGTTAGGGTTTCTTACCTAAAAATGAAGTCGGAATCACTAGGAAAGCGATTAGAATGGAGTATTTAAGCTTTCAGAATGGTAGGGTAAGATGGCAGGGAGATCCTCCCACTTCTTTCACACTTTCACTCTCTTTTCTCTCTTCTCTCTCCTATGGTTTTTCTCAAATTCGTATGGGCTGAATGAGAGAGGGTTAAAGGTCCTTATATAGCCTAAAACATTACCGAAATAGACCTAAAGTCAAGGTATACTTAGGTTATTACCAAAGTGGGTCTGTTCCGTCTCAACGGAGCACTTCTGGTGGCCCCTTTTCTGCGTGCGGTCGGACTTAAGCTCACCCAACTTGGATCTAGGTAGAGTTGAGTTTTCATTCCAGTCGGATTCGCAGATCACGCGTGGCGGACCAGTTTCAGTTCAACGGTCACCAAATCTTGATCGGGGATTTCAAGTACACTGCCATGTATATGAAATTTTTCCTGATCTGAGGGTGTATTTGGGTCAGATTCCAATGGTCTGATTGCTTATATTTGACCCATAAACATCAAGTCTCAGATTACTTAAAGTTCATTTAATTTCTAAAGAAAACTAGGTTTTCTCACACTCCTCGCTCCGGGCTCAAGCGAAAAGCTACGGGACACTGTCTGGATTTGATTTTCGAGATGGTTATCAAGCCCAGCAAGGCGGTCCTAATTCTATAACCTCGTATCATTCGGACTTTCAATGTACGGTCCAAATCTGATACAGAGTTTCCATGTGCTCCCGAGAGCAGTCGGGTAATGAGTTTGATCCTAGATTTTAGGGTAACCTAGCGTCAATGATTCTACAAGTTTTGGGTCTTGCAGATCGTATTTAAAGTGATTCAAGCGGATTTCATGGCTAATCTAGTGTAGCACTTACTTAAATTTGTCTAATTTCTAAAGGATTTGATCCTAAGTGATTTCTGCCTGAGGTGGTACTCAGACCATTGTACGGAATTTTTCGGGTCGTTACAGACTGTTGTTGCCGCATTACATCGACTCGATCAAAATCCGCTAAGTCTGGGCAGCGTCTGAGTCGAGTCCTGACGCGCTTGGTCATCCAAGTATTGAAAAAGAAAGAAGAAAGAAGAAGAGAGAGAGAGAGAGAGAGAGAGAGAGAGAGAGAGAGAGAGAGGAGAAAGGGAACTCAGGTGTGGCTGCTGCTCCAACCCGACCTGGTCGAGTCAAGCGTGACTCAAGCAGTAGCTAGTCCAGCAATCTTGCTGGATGGTGTAGAGGAAAGGGAGAGGAAGAGAACCAAGAGACAAAGGGGGACTTGGTGGCTGCCGAGTCGACTCAGCTGAAATCGAGTCAACTCGCTATCAGGTTGTGGTTACCGAGTTCAAATCAAGTTAGGCTCGGTCCAGCTGGAGTTCAAGCAAGGAAAGAGTAAGAAAGAAAAGAAAGAGGAAGGAAGAGAAAGGGAAGTGGGGTTTAGATTACCATCAAGTTGAGTCAATTTAACTCGCTAAGTCTGAGTCGAGTCAAGTTACTAGGACTAGCGAAAGGGCTGAGTGTTTGAGAAAAGATAGGGAGAAAAAGAAGAAGAAATGGGACGAAGAATGAATAAAGGAGTTAATCCGTTGCAGCTGTACAACCTTATACCAAATCTAGAATGATCTGTGTTGATCTAACGTTTCTGAGTCGACTCAATCAAGGTATGTAGTGTTGGATAGTTTAAAATTCTTCCTCTATTCTAGGTTGTAATTGGTGCATTAGTAGCAGAATTAGGTGTTCATTCACCTTTAAAACGATGTAGCCTAACTACCCATGTATGGTATTTTAGGTTAGGTCAGGTGCCTTGAATCCCTTTGTGATCCCAAGCCTAGCAAGAAGAGAATCCACACTTCAAGGTGAGGATTACCTTCAAGCTTTTCTTACATCATAATAATTATCCTAATTCATGTATTCCATTAATTGCTTAATTGATTATTTGGTAAAAATGATGATGCATGCTGGTTTATGTTTGAGTGAATTTTTCCTAAATGTCTACTCATTGGATTTACATTCAAGTATCTGAACATATTATCGATCATGATTATCTCTGTCCTGATTTAAATGTAGCATTGCATACAGATGAGTGTATTAAAATTGTTGCGGCTTGTTTTACCAATTGAGATTATTGTATGGATGCTTGGAGATCCTCGTACTAATGGATATTTCATCTTATAATTTTACTAGAGTTTTTGTTATGGATTTACCATCATATAGACCATTTATTGCCTAGGAGGCTTTTGAGATAATCTTCTCTTATTATATCCTTAGGATGGATTATTTGCCCCTTTACGGCTTGTATTTGCCCTTTGTGGCTTTGATTGGTTATTTGCCCTTGCGGCTTTAATAGGTTATTTGCCCTTTGTGGCTTTTATTGGATATTCGTCTTTGCGCCTTTAATGAATTATTATTAAATAACCCTTTGATGGTAAGTTCCACTCGTCGAACTACGATTAGCCGCTAGTTGAAGAGGTTACCCTTAAAATGTTATAATTGTTAGTCTCATGAGCCAGGGATGGTGGAATGGGACACTATGCCTGAGTTGTCGGCCTATGCTGGGTGCAAACCCCCCCATAGTGACCTTTGAGCTTTCTTAAAACGATTGTTTGAAATTGGAATAATAATGGTTGGGCTAATCATACATTTTCATGGAATTCGGACTTTTCTGGGTGACTGGTTCTCGTTCGGCGTACCTTTAAGTACTTTTTTGGGTGGCTAGTTGTCACGCCCCAAATTCGAAAATCGGATTCACTGGAATCCCGATCGCCGAATCCGGTGCCGACAACTTCCGTAGTACCCCATTCTCGGCTCCTAGCGTCCATACGCCAGATTCCGATCCTGGGATCCTACAAGGAGGATTTTTTTTTTTTTTTTCTTCAGTGTACATTTAACTCATAATAAGCATAACCACAAGATTACCCAATTCACAAAGGCAACATCATCATCACATATCCACTAATATAATCGTTTGAGTACAATGCTGAAAGGAAAATACATAAATCGAAAATCAAGCTCCAGAAGACCGCTGCACGCTCCAAGATCGTCACTGCTGCAACCTAACGTCACCTGCACGCATCTATCGTGCATAAGCTTATAGAAAGCTTAGTGGGTGGTGAAAGTGTGTGCACAAGGTAAGTGCCAAGAATGCAATACAATGCCATAAATCATATAACATTGGTAATACAGGCAACATCATGAATCATACGATATCAGAGTAAGCGGAAATACTAGCAATCTATAGGTCCATGAATGCTATCAGCCGTACCAAAGCTATGCGATGCAAAAATATAATAACCAATATACTGAGGAAGCAAGATAGATCAGCTATGCAATGCGAAGACAGTAAGCCAACTACTATATGTTGAGGATGCAAGGCAATATGCAAATCATGCTAAGTTCGTCTAAGCTATATAAGTACAAGAACATAACAACCCAAAATGTCATATGCCTGCGGATGTAATGCAATATGCGATGCGAATGAAATGACCATGCTGGAGTGTGAAGTCGGGATGATAGTACGTAGTATCGCAGGCTACGGGGTCCACCACAAGGGACTTCTATCCAAACTAGTCCCATACCTGAATTTGGATAGTCAGACTCAACGTGGTAAACTCCTGATCTCAGGTTAGTCGCGCGCCCAACCGAAATCCTTGCCATAACGAAGGTACACAACAATTAGTTGCGCACCACCAGCCCGAGTGGATAGTGAATGAATGGATGAATGAGCATGCAACTCCTACTCAATAAGTCCACATATCAGTACGATTCCTCTCTGGGAAATCACCGGGGTCTATTACACTCCAAACCAGATTGCCGCCCCATCGCGCGCAACAAGGTGGGTGGAAGAGACCTCACTATCCGCCTGCCAATATCGGGCCCGGCTCGTCGATAGCGGACCCATTCCTCGAGCTGGTCAGACTCAGCCTAGCATTGCCCCCTCCTCTCGGGCAGGTAAGGCCGTACCCCCTTCCAACCGACCACGACACAGTGGGAGACACGGCCTAACGGTATATGGCCCTCATGCGCTCATGCATCCACTCGGTCTAGACGTTGGAGAGCAACCTCTGGAACCAAGAGGGTTTAGGGACTTTCACCCAGGGATATCTATAGCACCCCATGTAGAACAGATTTCCGGTGTCCCATCTGGCCATCCACAAACTACCTGTGGAGGCTACGACCCTGATGATGCTAGGGCGTATAGTAATCACAGCACACAATGCAAGATGCATGAGTCATACAATCCAGTCATGCATCAATCCTGCGCATACCGTGCGCTCATGTGAGATAACCTCCGCCTATCAGGGAGTCTCATAACAACACACTCAATAATATATGCAATGATCAACCACATCTCATAATAAACATGCAGATGATGCGTATGGGCATGTATCATGATGCTATGCTATCACATACTCCTAATCAGTATCAATAACCGGCATCAGCAATCGGCCTCGACAATGTGGACATCTAACCAACATTGTCCCAAGGAATGGCCTACATAGAGCCAAACATATAGTGGGCCCACGGCTTCACACAAAGGCCTAATATACAATATAGTGGGCCTTACCCGAGGGTCACATATACACAATAGGTGGGCCCTGCTCATGGGCCTTAAATACCTGACATGTGGACCTTACACATGGGTCTCGAATACATCAAATGGGTCATGCGTCATGGGCCTAATACATATCACAATGGGCCTTGCCCATAGGCCACGAATACATCACAGTGGGCCCCAACTACGGGTCGCATATACATTATATAGGTCTCGACAATCGGCCTCGGCTTCGAAATCGGCAAATCGGTCACGTCAGTCGGAATCGGCAATCGGCCACGACAATCAAAATCGATCAATAATCAGAATCGGAAATTCGATCACGTTAATAGGAAATCGGTAATCGGTCGTGATAATCAGCCTCGATCGCTAATCGGCAATCGGCCACGACAATCGGGATCGATCGATAATCAGAATCAGCAAATCGGTCACAACAATCGCACCGATCGATAGTCGGAATCGGCAATTCGGTCACATCAATCGGCCAAGGCAATCAGAATTGATCGATAATCGGAATCGGCAAATCGGTTACATCAATCGGAATCGGCAATCGGTCAGGATAATCAGAATTTGCAAATCGGTCACGACAATCGCACCGATCGATAGTCAGAATCGGTAAATCGGTCACGGCAATCGAAATCGGCAATCGGTTAAGATAATCAGAATTTGCAAATCGGTCACGACAATCGCACCGATCGATAGTCAGAATCGGTAAATCGGTCACGTCAATCGAAATCAGCAATCGGTTAAGATAATCAGAATTTGCAAATCGGTCACGTTAATCGAAATCGGTAATCGGCCACGAATATCGGGATCGACCTCGATAATCGGCCGAACGAGGACTAAGGGAATGTCACAATGTGGTCATTAAACCAACATTGCTCCCAAGGAGTGGCCCACAAACATATAATGAGCTCGTGGCCTCACATAAGGGCCATATACACATCAAGTGGGCCACATCGCATGGGCCTCGAATACATCATAATGGGCCTCGCTCATGGGCCTCGAATACATCACATTGGGCCTCGCCCACGTGCCTCATATAAATCAAATGGGCCGAATCAAATGGGTCAATCAAATGGGCCGAATCAAATGGGGCGAATCAAATGGGGAGAATCAAATGGGCCTCAAACACATCAAGTGGGCCGCATGACATGAACAGCTCGAATCAAACATGTACACCACGTGGGGGCCACACGAATGGACGGTGTGAATGTATATAACATATATATTACGGTGGGTCCAACGTCCCGATGGACGGTGGGAGCTTGGATTACATCTAAAAATCATTTCAATAGTGGCAGGTGCAACATGTGTACCACTGTACACTATCATAGGGGTACATGGCTCACTAATGTGATCAACACTGTCCAAACATTGCCCAGCACCGTCCAGTTCGATCTGGAGGGTGTGGATGAAATAAATACATCATGGTGGTCCCACGCTGGCAAAATAGATGGACGGCTTGGAGAAATACATGCATCACGGTGGACCCTTGAGATGGCCGACACGGAATGAAGCACATGCATCATCAGGGTAGGATCCACGTCCCCTGGACTGGACAGAGTGGGCAAAATATTTACATCAGAGGGCTCCACCGTCCATTGTTGGACGATGGACAGCGCGAATAAAAAATATACATCATGTGTGGGCTTCACCCATAAAAATGGATGGACGGCACGACTTACATCACGGTGGGCTCCACCTGTAAAATGGATGGATGGCATGGCTGTCATGCTTGCCGCACCGTTCGGCAACTGGGCGGTGCAGATATAACCATATATCATGGTGCGGCCTACGTAGTGGCCCACCAAAATAATCTTATATTATAATATATATTATATAAGATAATATAATATATTATAATTTTACAGTGGCAGCCATAAAACATGATAAAGGTGGGTCCCACGTAGCAGTGGCCCACCACAACATCCCTCTCTCATAATACATATATATTCATATATATAATATAATATGATATAATATACTATGATATGATAATATATATTATAAAATATTATAATCATAATCAAATACCCACCTCTGGACGGTGGGATACAGAATACTTTCATCAAGGTGGGTCCCACGTAGGGCCCACCATATAGCATTATATGTATATATATATATATAGTAAATATATATTATATATATATACTTATATATATATTAAAAAAAAATATATACATGCATCAAGACTCCAGCGCCCATGCCTGACAGAGCTAACTGACGTGAAGTACAGCAGCTATGAAGCTGCACGGTACACCAGTCATTCAACCTCCACGGTAAGTGGGTCCCACGTGGGGCCCACCATAACGTTCATTTTCCATCTCATCTGTTTATAAGCTTACATAGACCTAAATAAAGAGGAAAAACGAATTTCATTTCGATCCAAACTTCTGTGACTCAAAAAAAAATGATTTCAATGGTAGACGTTCAACACTACTGTTTCCTGCCGTGTGGGCCACCTGAGTTCTGTATGCGGCTGATATTTGGAGAATTCTCATATATGGACGAGACTCATCAAATGCACGGTGTGGATGTTAAGACACATCACGGTGGGGCCCACGTATGGGACCCCTGGGTCCCGCCCGTCCGTTGCACGCGCAGCAGCGTCCTGGGCTGCACGGCCTCTGACGGTCAGCAGCAGCAGGCGCTGCTGTATATAATTTATTTTTTTAAAAAAAAATATTGATTTCCTGAGGTTTTTTTATGATAGGGCCCGCATCAGACAGATCCACACCACCCATTGCATTCCATGGTCCGAGATGGATCAAACAAGCCAAAATTTAACGTGTTTCGGTGTGTAGAAACATTAAAGTGAGTTTTAACGGTAAAAACTACATGTTTTATGCTATGGCCCGCCAGAAAATCGGATTAGCTCCATTTCTCGGCTCAACGCCTAAAATGAGCTGAATAATGGAATGGATGGCGTGGATTGGACCCATACATCAAAGTGTGGCCTACATGAGCGGCCCACCTAAGAATTTGGAATAAACCAATATTTCTGTTTATACAAAACACGCGCAGGCGCTGCAGTGCACCCCACTGTCTGTACACGCTTCACAAAATCACGTCCAGCGTCCAGGGACGCTGGACGGACGGTGTGGATCCTATTTCATCAAGGTATGTCCCACGTGGCACTATGTACTTGACATTAGGGTGGGTCCACACGTGTGGGACCCACCAGCCTTGGATAAAATGGGTATTTGTGTATGTCCTCCAATTAGGCCCGCCTGAACGGACAGCTAGTGGGTCCACTAGGTGGACGGTGGGCGTAACACATATATCATATATGGGCCACTCATCACCATCAGAATCCAAGAAAAAAATGAAGAGAGAGAGAGAGAGAGAGAGAGAAGCACCCACCGATCGGCCTTCTTTCTTCCGCCAATGCATGTTAGAGCTTTAAAGGTACGATTTCAACGGTTGGGATCGATTTTGGAGGGTGGGATTGGGTGGTAGGGAGGTAGGTACACACATAACATCCCCTCTCCCATGGAAAATGCTTGGACGTGGGTTGCTCTCATGGAGCTTAGGAGAGAATGAAGAGAATGAAAGGGAGAGAGAGATGAGAGAGAGGTGATGTGAGTGATGGAGTGATGGGGAGAGAGATGGGTGAGGTGATGGGAAAGTTGACTTTAGGTATGGGGGTTGTACTTGGGGATGGGTGAGTGATGTGTGAGTGATTGATGGGATTGATGGGATTGATGGGGTGATTCTCTTGGGTTCTGTAACGCGCGGCGTTTTTCCTCGAACTGAACGCGGGCCTACATCTCCTGGCCAGAGTATCGGATCGGCGCGCGAGACGCGGCATCGGAACCGCGGCGACGCGCGGGGTCGCATTGGTACTAGTCTTAGGTTGAGTCGACTCGGGTTGACGGCGTGTGAATCAGGGTCGCGCGCAACGCCGGTTAAGGGTCGAAGGTTACCGAAATTCGAACGGGAAGACCGCGAAAGCCTATGGAACGGTACGGTCTAGGATACGGGTCTTACACTAGTTCACTTGGGCTCCTCGTTCCATAGTCTTTTCCAGGAACTAGTTCTCCGGGGTGTATCTTGAGTACTTTTCCGAGTGGCTAGTTCTGAAAAGGCCAGCCTATGTCCTAGAGGGGGGTGAATAGGACTATGCCAAATTAAAATAAAAAAAATCACAGCGGAATAAAATAAATAAATAGCCTTACAATTATAAATCAATTCACAATGCTGGAATCAAATCACCTTAATAAATACGTATTGAGAGATTGATACAAGTTCAGTTCTAAGGACAACCTTACACCATAATAGACAAGGGCTTATGGTAGGACAACCTTATTTCTAGAACGTCTTTGGATCAAGAAATCAATTTTATATAAATAAATGAATAGCAAAGAATTGAAATTAAATGCAGAATATAGATCTAATTATTACAACAATCCCCACACTTGCTTGAAATGTAAATGGTTACAACATTCACATCCACATGTACATTCCACACAATTGAATGATAAAAGATATGAAAATTAAGCAAGCATTCAATCCAAAGACAAAGAGTTATTGTGGTTCGCTTGTGTGTACACCAAATGTCTTTCAACAGCCACACAGAATGCTACTCCACTCCTAATATCCCCACAGGGGATATTAGCGTTCACTATCAAATAGGTTTCACAGGTTCACCCAAAACCTTTACAATTGTGTCTTTTTCACTTTGGCTTACACAATTCAAAAACCCCCTTTTCTGAGTTTTCTGGCTCTCCTAGATAACCAATACAATGAGATTTTTCTGGCACCTCAAACAGAACCAAAAGAAATGAAATTTTACATAATTGTAAAATACCTGGATTTCTCCTTTTCGTAGCAGCCCGGTAGAACCAATCGGAGTAGATGATTGAATGTCAAAGTTCAATTTCCAATACTCATTAATATGGTTCTAAGTTCTAATAGATTTTAGATTTTAACCAGTTGGGCGTAGCTATATTTGATTTTGATTCCAAGAAGAAGAATAAGGTAATTCCTCTTTTCAAATAAGATTGGAATATATAAACAAAATCAAATTTAAAAAAGCTAGCAAAAAGAGAAAACAATTATGCACAAAATAGCTTTAAAACCAAACACAAACTTATCTTAGAGGGGAGCTTGAAAATATTATGAATTGAATTATCAAACTCTGAAATTCGTGTTCAATTTATAGAAGCAGAAATCGCATCTACGACTGGTCTTAGGAACCTTCGACTGGTCGTAGCTCTAACGGATATTTGAAATAAGGATCGAGATTTTTGAAAGTCGTTCCACGACTGGTCTTAGAGAACCTACGACTGGTCGTAGATCTCTACGACTAGTCGTAGGACCATAGAATTGCTTGCTGGACTTTAAGTCGTAAACTTACGATTGGTCGTGATCGAGTCGAAGTCACTCCTACGACCGGTCGAAGGACCACCAGGACTAGTCGTAGGTGTACCAGAAAATTTCAAAATTCTCAACAACTTAGGACTGGTCGTGGAATTTCTTGGACTGGTCGAGTCAATGCCAGGACTGGTCGAACAGAGGCTAGGACTGGTCTTAGAACAGACAAAAACCTTTTAAAGATATATTTGAGTTATGTATCGAAGTGACCTACTCTAAGGTCAACTTAATGGTCATTCAAACCTGAATAATGTCGTATGACATTGAACTTCAACCATTTAACGAATGTAGACATTTTGAACCTTATCAAGCTTGAGATCTTGAACTTGTTGTAGCTTTAAAATCTTCATTAGCTTGAAAACTACTTCATGCGTTGCTCTTGAGGTTTTGAAGTTGTTTCTTGAGTCTTGAACTTCAACATTGTAGCTTTGAACATTGATAGGATGATGAAGTACACTTTGTATTTCTTGAAGACATCCAATGTCATGAAGTGT